>VDFB02000003.1:175208222-175575427 GCA_007258455.2 Sequoia sempervirens | reverse complement strand
CCCTCTTTTGAACCCCTTAACCTCAACCATTTTTTTTAAAACATTATTAATTTAGAAAGTAGACTTGGAGCACTTGATCCTTGGTTTTGTTCCATCTCAAAATTTTGAGTGTAACTATCCTCAATTTCCATGTCAAGGTTAGTATTTCCTGATTTCAAAAAAAAAGTGGCCACTTAAGCCCCCTTTTGGGAACCATCTTGGTGCACTTACCCCCCTCTTGGCACAAAAATAAAAATAATTTCAAATTATTGGTGGGTTTTTATTTCTTAAGACCTAAGGTCAGCCTATGATGTATTTTTGGGAATTAGGGAATAATTGTGTATAAATATAGGATTTTCTATTCATTTTAACCCCCATTCATTCACTCATTCAAGCACTCAAACATTCCTAATCATTCAATCAAGCATCTTAGGAATTTTCAAGTACATTGGAGCTATTACTTGCATATCTGTAGACTTTTACATCAAGGGTTTGGTGATTTGTGACATTGCATGTTGTTCATTCATCATTCTCTTTGCATTTTATTTCGTTTTCAAGGGTTTGCTTATCAAACTATGGTTTGACCAAGGAAAACCCCCATACTCTAACCCTTAACACTTTTTCCCCACTTTGCATGTGTGTCTTGTAGGTCTTGTATGTAGATTTGTCAAAGAGAAAGGTGTTAAAAAGTGTCATCAATCCATCAAAGTCATTCAAATTCAACAAAACCCTAATTGAATCTTGGAGAACACTTACCAGTTAGATTTTTCAGTTTCGGATCCAGACACCTGTCAAGAAGAGAAATGTAGACCAGAAGCTACATATTTGACCTTTGACTTTTCAAAATATTGAAAGTGGACTAATTTTCCATTTGTGGTGAATGAGTCCTGCTACCAGGCCTGAACAAGTATTTTTTGAAGATCTAAATTCCCAACACCCCGAAACCTATTCTGGTAGATTTTACCAGAAACATGACTAATTCACCCAGCTTGGTGAATGAGTCCCAGTGGGATTGATCAGTAATTTCTACAACATTCCATAGCCTCTCTACATTAGTTTTTAGCCTCTAGGTGTACCTCTCCAATTTCATTAAATTATGTCATTATTTGTTCATGTTTTTAGGTCTTTTTGCATACAACACTATGTTTTCAAACACTTTACATTTCTTTAGTTTTTCATTAGTAATCAATCTCTTTTATCAGCTCATTGTATTTAGGACATTTCATTTAGGTGTATTTCAATCATGCTTGCATTATCTTTGAGTGAGCCATCACATTTTTTAGCCCATCTCTCTACTTTTAGGTGAAAAACCCTAAGAGTGCAAGAGAGAAACATAGCCAAAAATTGTTGGTTCATTTTGGTGAACTTGCCTTTAGTGCATTTTACTTATGATTTCAAGTGCATTCACATCCTCAGAAACAATGCATTAGGTTTTGCATTGTTTTGCATCCTAGGGTTTTCAAAATTGCATTAGTGAAAAGATCATAGAGATTGCATTATTGCATTTAAAACCATTGAAAAATACCAAAATTATGTATATTCATATTATATCTGCATCTAAAAACTTAAAAAGCATAAAATTCATTTTAAAATTTCTGAAAAGTTTCAAAAAAATTCCTCCCTGGACTTATTTGCCACCCTGGGTGAATTAGTCTAGTTGCATATTCTGTCTTGCATTTTCTATCATCTGTAGTTCATGTTTTGCATTTCAGTGTTTCTCTCTAGAATTTCTATTATCATCTTTTTATTTCTCTTAGTTTACATTGCATTTGCATCCACCCTGCATTTAGTAGCCTTTGTATGAGTGTTTGGTGCCCTATTTCTAATACTTTAGTGAGAAGAAGTTCGAGACTCATGGTATCCCATAATAACACAATCATTGTGCACCTTGGGTTATCTAGAGCTGCTACTCCTGGTATTGATAATAGTACATTAGGCATGGATAATACCTTTAGTAACCCCTTGCATTCAGGCAACATGCATGTTGACACACAAACTGATCCTATGTCATACAAAAAACTAATTAACATTCATGAGGACTTAACACATCTCCAACATCAAGTGAGCCTTGAAAAATTTCAGCCACTGCCATTTCTAGTATAGAAAAAATCCATCGCATGCTTGAAAGTGACGAAGGCCTTGACATTATGAAACATATAGTTGAGATATATACAAAATATCTTCCTTCAACATCTAGTGTTCCTATTCCAAAAAATAATGTGAGCAACCAAGGTGGAACTCAAATTCCTCCTCCTTCAATGGTAGCCTCAATACCTACCTACACCACTCCCTAAGTCACAACAATAATGCAACCCATTAGTAATGTGATTCCTTCATTCGGTATTCCTACTAGCACCCCTAGTTCCTATGTGGTATCGAATGTTCTATCTTCCACCACCTTACCACCTATCAGTGTTCCATTCACTTGTCCTACCACTACATACACTCCATCACCACTTTCTCTTCCACCTCATACTACCTATACTGATCCTCTCATAACAAAACTCTTCCAAAATATTTCTTCCATGCAAAAAAAAATCTCCATCATCAACTAAAATCAAAATGGACCACCCACCTATTATGTTCAAAGCAACCCACTATCTTTATAAATATTACAAACATTGATGCCACAAGGAGTACAGATGCCTAGATTTGAGAAATATGGAGGGAAGGGAGATCCTTCTAACCATGTCAATTCCTACACCACCTTATGTAGTGACTTTGTCCTTGATGATAAACTATTAGCAATACTATTTCCTAGGACTTTAAAAGACACTGCCTTGGAATGGTTTTCCTATTTACCGAACAATTTAATTCATTCATTTAATGAGCTTGTTGATGCATTTATAAGTAATTTCCAAGTGCATATGACTCCCAAGAATACCTTGGCTGATTTGATGAGATGCAAGCAACATGAGGATGAAAAGATCATTGATTTTATTTCACATTATCAGTTGCTTTATTCCCAAATTGATGTCAAGGTTCTTGACCCACATCTTCAAAAGATGTTCATAGAAAACTTGCAAAGTAAACTTCAAGACAAATTGAACATGGTGAAATTTTCCTCCTTCATGCACTTATGTACTGCCCTTTGCGATTATCACAATTTGGTTAGTAGTCGAGATGCAAAGTCCACTTCTAGCCGAGCTGAGAAATTTGAACTTGCTAACCAAAACAATTCCAAACCATTTAGAAAGAAAAACAAAGGGTTCTTACAATTCAATCGACCTCCTCAACAAACAACTCCAACTTTCAATAACCAAGTTAATGTTGTTAAAACCACAATGCCCTTTAGTTATGGAGACTCAAAATGACAATTCACACCTCTACCTAATACCCTTCATAACACAATGACTCAACTTTTATAACAACAAATGATGACCTTTCCTGTCATCAAAGCACCCGATCCTACTAATCCTTTAACCTTGAGCTTTAAATCCAATGCTTTTTGTCATTATCATCACCAAAATGGACATGACATGGAACAATGTAAGCATCTTAAACACCTTGTGCAAGACCTCATTGATTCTGGCCATCTCTCCATTGTAGATGTTAATGATCAAGGAAATAAGCTTGTTGCTCCTCCAAATCAAAATTTGCAAATTTTCACCAACCCCATGCCAAAACATAATATTTCATTTGTCAAAGCTAGTGAAACTCCAAAGAATGATGTGATGGATGTTGATACAAATGATGAACATCATGATCTTATCCCACATGTTACCCATGTTAATTCTATGGATGAAATTGTAGGTGAGATAGACATTATCCCTCGTAAGGGCCAACCTAAGAAAACTCTTGACATTGCTTTCTCCTCTAAGAATATACTCAAAAATCTACCTAATGGTCCTCTTTACATAGCCAACTACATCTATGATAAGCCTACTAATGGGATATTGATAGATCCTGCTTATGGAGAGAATGTGATCACTAAGGAGTTTTTAGTATTACATGATCTTTATCATGATGATTATGACAAACCGAAAGCATGGATCAAGACACACAATGGTTTTTCTTGCCCTACGATAGGATCGATCATCCTTCTATTATAGATAGGACCCAAAACATTATATGTAACATTCTCCATCATTCCGTAGTTGGACTAGTTTTGTTTGAGGCTAGGCTATCCATGGCTTCGCTCAATGAAAGCTACCCATTCAATTGTTCAGAAATGTTTAAAGTTTCCATTTGACAATGAATATTCACTGTCCACCATAGTGGTTTTAACCCATTTTTTTCCAAAAGAAACTTTTCTTTAGAAGCCTTTTGGCCCAAGCCCATGGAACCTATAATGCCTCACAAAGAATTGCCTACCAAACATTCAAAGCCAAAAAAATAGCAGAATTGTCCCTTCAGAACATGTCCTTGTCCACCTCTAACACTTCCATCCTAGATGAAACAATGATTCAACTTGAACAAGAACTAGAAAATCAAGATCAACCAACAACACACACTTCCCCTACATCCTCCAAATGACCAAGAGATAATGATGGAAACCATGTCATGCCACCTCGCATAAAACAAGTTTATAAAGAAAAAGAGAAAGTGGATGAAAAACCTCCTTTGGTTCCTTCCATTCCACCCCTTAGGGAAGAAAAACAACCTATGGTGGATCAAATCACTCCTACACCCACACAAGTTCAAAATTGAATAAAAAGAAACTAAGGTACTAGGGAGTGTAGGCATCAACATTGTGCACTTGCTCACAAGTTACATGAAGAAACAAATAAAATAAAAATCCACACTCAATAGAAGCAATGCACGGAAATGCTCCTCCCCACCTACCACAAAGTGATCCAATACAACAATCACAACAAGAGGTGCACTCTCCTTCAGGAATTATCATTTGTTCTCTTGTTGTGATTAACTTGGATAACGATGAGGAAACAACTAAGATTGATGAAGAAGCACATAGTGAACTCAACACATTATTTTCTTCATCTATGAGCTTAATTGAGATATCTTATAGAGTGATGAGCCTAGTACTTCACCTAGTTCAACCCTTTCTCTTGTCCCTCTTGCCAGTTTTTCACCTTCTAAACATAATTGGGAGGTGGATGACTTGCTTTATGGTTGACTTGCATTTTCCTTACTAGTCTTTTACATTTTTCTTTTTATTTTCTTTTGTGTGCTTGCATGTGCATAATGTGATCCCCCATGATGTTTTGTTTGATGTTTTCTCTCTTTTTGTGTAATTTCTCTTTTTGTACCTTCATTCTTGTTTATGTCGTGCATCTCTTTTGCTTTTATCTTTTTCATTTTTGCTTGTCTACTCCTTTTGGGGATGACACAAAGCGTTGAGACACCTTATGTCTCTTCCATGTTGACCCAAAAGGCCCCTTTCTTTTTCTTTTCTTTTTTTGCTTGTCTTTTCTTGTCTTGTGTTTTCCTTTTGGGGATGATGCAAGGAATTGAGACTAAAATGTCTCCTTCATGTTGACTCAAAAGGATTTCTTTTTCATTTTTCCTTTTTCCTTTTTTTTGTGTTTTCCTTTTGAGGATGATGTAAAGAATTGAGACAACCTATGTCTCTTCCATGTTGACCCAAAAGGGTTCTTTATCTTTTATTTTTGCTCTCTTTGTGTCATTCTTCTAGTTCTATGTATTTGGGGAATGATGACAATTTTGAGCTCTTTAATAATACATTGCATCAATGAACATACTGACCCCAAATCCATAGATCCCTTATGTGTTTTTTTTTTTCATTTTGGGGGCAACCCCTCTCTTTTCTTTTTCTTTTACATGATGCAACCTTACTTGGAAACATATGACTTGGCATAGGGATTTCCTAGTTGGATCTCATGTCTTTCTTTCTTTTCTTGTTTGCATTTTTCATTTGCTACTTTAAAGTAATTGCTCACAGTATGGTGTGTAGCAATTCCTTTAAAGTGGGGCCATAAATTGGCATTATTCATTTGCATTTTTCCTTTTTTCTTGGTTCTTAGTGTAGCCTCCTTATTTCATATGATAAGTTTGTCACTTTGTGGATGCCATTAGTTGTAGTGTCCTTTATGAGCATGATCTATCTTAGCATAAATTGCATTCCTATTAGTGGCCTAATTCGACACATTGCATCCCCTAAGTTGAAAATTTATATTCTTTGATTGGTCCTCTCTTGGAGACATTAGACACAATTTTCCCTAAGCTAAGACCTTACATGAACTAAGAAATACTCCTTTGAAAATTATTTGCATGTTTCATTTGTTATATTGCCACCTTGCATAACACAACTTGCATGCCTATGGTGCCATCCTGTTTGTTCATGAGTTCTAAGCATATGAAGCTTTGCTTGTCTCATGGAGCACAAAAAGTCATTTTCTTTTGTGGTTCCTTAATAAAGTTATTAGGAGGTATAACTTTGGTATGGTTGAGTGGGAAGCCCATTCTGAGGCATGAATTTCCCCATAGCCACCTACGTGTGTGTGAGTGCATACCAGCCATGAGTGTATGTTTCTCACCTTTTGGGACTTCTCATCCAGTGGAAAAATATGAGTTTCATCACCTCAAAGTGAGTATGCATTTTTTTTCTAGAAAAACAACCTAGATCTGATCCACAATGGGCTAGACAAGCGATCGAAGCTTGATCCAATTTTCTCTCTTTTTTTCTTTTTCTTTTTTCCTTCTTTTCATCATCACTTTCATGTGTGTTCCTTTGTGATTATGTTTGGTTTTCCATGGGTTCTTGATCATCCCTCTTGATTATTATTGTCTCATCTTTCTAGCATAAGTGCATTTGGATCCCTCTTGATATGCATGCATGGCTACTTTAGTGTGATTTTGAAGCAAGTTCATCCTCTCACTAAAGTGGGGGCTAAATGTATCATAGAAAAATGGATCTTTGGACATTTTCATGCTCATTTGGGTCTTTCTTGTGGGTCTTGGCCTAATTTTCCTTGATTTAATGTTGTAGTGTGGCCAACATATTCACATTAGGTCTTGAGTCCTTATAAATCATTAGGAACTTTATGATGCCTTGTAAAAGTGTTGTGAAGTGTTGTAACACATTTTCATAGTTTTCTAGAATCTCCCTATTATAATTCACCTAAATAACCCATTTTTAATATCACTTACCAAGTCTTATTTTAAATTGTTGTAACAAACTTTTATACTTTTCTAGGCTTGTCATCAATAATAACACCTTTCTTATGCCTTATTTGGCCCCTTTATGCACTACAGACCTTACTTAAGTGTATTTTTAAATATAAACCTGATAAACATCATTTAAGACAACATAATTGCTGACACCCATTCAAATTCCTTGAGTGGGATCCATTCTCCATTAGGGGTGAATGAGTCCCTCTTGGCACAAAAATCAAAATAATTTCAAATTATAGGCAGGTTTTTATTTCTTAAGAGGTCTAAGGTCAGTTTGTGATGTTGTATTTTTGGGAATTAGGGCATAATTGTGTATAAATATAGGATTTTCTATTCATTTTAACCCCATTCATTCATTCATTCATTCATTCAAGTATTCAAGCACTCAAGCATTCCTAATCATTCAATCAAGCATCTTAGGCATTTTCAAGCATATTGGAGCTATTACTTGCATATATTCAAACTTTTACATCAAGGGTTTGGTGAGTTGTTATGTTGCATGTTGTTCATTCATAATTATCTTTTCATTTTATTTCATTTTCAAGGGTTTGATTACCAAACTGGGGTTTGACCAAGGAAAACCCATATACTCTAACCCCTAACACTTTTCCCCCTCTTTGCATGTGTGTTTTACAGGTAGATTGTATGTAGATTTGTCAAAGAGAAAGGTGTTAAAAAGTGTTGTCAATACATCAAATTCATTCAAAGTCAACAAAGCCCTAATTGAAGCTTGGAGAACACTTACCAGTCAAATTTTCTAGTTTTGGATCTGAACAATTGTCAAGAAGAGAAGTGCAGGCCAAAAGCTATAGATTTGAGCTTTGAATTTTCAAAATTCTAAAGGTGGACTAATTCACCATTTGTGGTGAATGAGTCCCACTACCAGGCCTGAAAACATATTGTTTGAAGATCTGAATTCCTAGCACCTTGAAAGTTGTTCTGACAAATTTTACCAGAAGCAAGACTAATTCACCCAGCTTGGAAAATGCATCCTATGGGATTCATTAGTAATTTTTTCATCATTCCAAAGCCTCTCTACATCATTTTTCAGCCTCTAGGTGCACCTTTCCAGTTTCATTAAATTATTTCATTATTTGTTCATGTTTCTAGGTCTTTTTGCATACAACAATGTGTTTTCAAACACTTTACATTTTTTTAGTTTTGCATTAATAATAAATCTCTTTTATCAACTCTTTGCATTTACAACATTTCATTTAGGTGAATTTCAATCATACTTGCATTATATTTGAGTGAGTCATCACATTTTTTGGTCTATCTCTCTCCTTTTAGGTGAAAAACCCTAAGAGTGCAAGAGAGCAACTTAACCAAAAATTGTTGGTTCAACTACCAAGAACCTAAAAGGTAGGTTACCACTTAAAAATAAATTAATAACACAAAACCTAAGATTTGATTGGTGGAAGACCCATACATGTCAACAATAATAGAAAAAAAAATCATTTTACAAGTTCGCGGGAAGGTAAAAATAAAATAAAAAGTGCTCATGAATTCAATGGAGTAAACAAAATGATGCCATGTGTCTTGCAAGGCTTGGAAAAAAAAAAAGGTTAAGTGGTATTTTGAAAGAGCATATGGGGAATGGGCTTAGTTGGTTTATTAAGTGAAGCAGTCTAGTCAAAACATAAAGTGATGGCCTTGAAAATGTAACTTAAAGGATCAAATGGTTGGGACATGTAGTTAATGCAAGATTGTAACAAAAGTGAAAGGGATTCACAAGGGTTTAGAGTTTCTTCAAAACCTTAATGGAATTTCATAGAAACCATTATAAATAGGACCATTTAATAGATTTTAGAAGCATCTGAATGAGCTATGAGGAAAAAAATTAACAAGTACCACCATAGTTAAGGACATTGAAGCATATATGACCATAATTTCCTCAATCAACCACCAATCACCTTAGAATACTTGTCAAGTTGTGTCCTATGCTATTAGAATACTAGGAAGTTTTGAATTAGAGAAGACCAAAGTGTGAATATGCAAGATAATTGAGAAATATCAAAAAATTATTAGGTCATGCTAATGATTGTTTCTTAGGCTACTACTAGGGATTAGTTGACATTTTCTTGGTTCACATAGGTGAAGGATTTCCAAGGGATACCTTGGTTATAATATGGGAATGGTTATGTGAGTAGTTACCCTATCATGTTGTATTGATAATCAAAGTTAACCATTTTATTAGAAGGGTATTCTGGTAGTCACCTATAAGATAGGTGTGATCTATGCAAAGTTATACCTACATTGTGAAGAAGATAGCTAAAAATTGTTGTCAAAAGGATTACATCTTGGCTAAGTGTAAAAATTAGCTATCCTATGAAACATGGGATCATCTTCAAGTTGTGGATTTCTTATGGTGAAGATGAACCTCTAGAGAGGGCTAGTTCCCTTGAAGAACCTTCTAAAACTACTGCTTTGATGAGGACAAAGGATAAACGAACTAAAACTAAAAGGATTACTTGATCCTAGGAGGTGATGCACCAAAAAATGAAACTTATACATGTTTCAACTCATAACTTCTCTCAAAAAAGTAGTTTTTACTCTATGCATTACTTAATTTTCCCAGCCTTACACAATAGTGTTTCATAAGAAGGTTATATTTCAAGTTCTTGAAGGAAAGCTAAAAGTTTTCACAACTATAACTACTGAAAGAAATAACACAATCTATGACCTATATATAATTTTTGCTTATTCTAGTATAAATTATTTTATATAATGATACATAATTCAAGGATTTTTCATTGATAATCACAAAAATTAGATCAAATCATCTACAAAGACACTCAACATATGAATTTGGAGAAGGAAAATATGCTACTTTTATTGAAATAATAGCAATTTTTGTTGATACAAATCTGAAAATACTACTTGAAAATACATAAAATCAGTTGTAAATAAAAATACATCTCAAAACAAAAGAATTCAGATATTTTTTTATCCATGTGAAAGGCTCTGATATAAAAAATAGAATAGAAGAGGAAAAAGGAAAGGTTGACCCTTCTCTACAAGATGAAGTTGAGAAGGAGGAAGGAAAAATAATGTAGGAAATTACTAGTATGTCACCATAGGATGAAAGAGCCCTAGTCAAAGGAAGTGGGATTCTACTATTTCCTAGATGGGAACTATCATCAACCATTGCATTAGATGAAATCAAGAAAGATCCATATGCCTCCATCTCTGAGGAGATTTTTGATAACAAAGTTTTTGGCTCAGGCTTTAGTTCTAAGTTACATACACTTTCTATTTGGTCTATGACACCAAATACTAGGAAGCCTGAAGTGATAAAGTCTTTGGACAAAGAGATTGGAGTTGTGGTTGTTAAAAGGGCTATTGAAATGAAAGCTACTATGCCTACAAATTTGACAATGCATGCTGCCATGCTGAGTGTAGAAATAACCCAAATCACAAAAAATAATTATAAAAAATTTGTTGGATAAGACGTATAATAAACTGGTGGATGAGCACAAGGTACTTGCCACTGCTACTAGTACATCTAGATGTTTTCCTTCTCTAACAAGTTCTGCTTCAAATTTATCATCATAGGATAGAGAAACTTTGGCACTAGGAATTCATGTCTGAAACAGGAAGTGTAGATTGAGAAAGAAAACACAAAGAGAGTCAAAGAAGAGACAGTCAGAGTAGCTAATGAAATTTTTTATGATGTTTTGAAGCATAGAGTGCCAAAGTTGGTGAATAAAGCTAACATTGTGTGGGGTGTTTACAAGAACATCCATGAGGCCAATATAAAATATTTATAGGTTCAAAAAGCATTCCAAAATGAATGGAATAAGTGGAGTGCTAGGGCAGGAACATTGAAAGAAATGATGCCTTAGATGCAAGAAGACCCTGAAGCTCCCACCAACATTCTTGATTTATTGAAGGCCATTGATTTAGTAAATGAAATCACAACTTGTCATGGAAAGATAGGATTACAACTCTAGAATAAATTGAGAATATTGAGAGAAATGGAAGGGCATGCTATGCCCAAGATATTGAATGATAAGGGTGAATTAAAGGAGTTTTCCAAATGGGATGAAGAGTTGGGAGATTTTCTTCCTCATTCTAAGATGATGCTGAGTGTTGTTGATTATTCTATGTTGAATCCTAACAAATATAATATGACAGGAATAGAGATGAGGATGGACACATTTGTCAAAGAGGCGAGGGTTCTAATTGATGCAAGGTAGAACTAGAATAAAACAAAAGTACAAAAGTTGTTGGATATGCAATGGCCAACTAAGGAGGATTACAACACATGGCTTGAAAAATTTATAGATTAAGCCTATGTTGAAGTATTTCAAAACATTGTATCCTCTCAGTAATAAAAAAATATGATAAGTGTGGTAATGAGGATTGGGAAATACAATTTTGGGTCTTAAGTCTTCAAATATGGTGAGTAACGAATGGGAGAAATACAATGCATAGCTTGGAAATAGTACAGATTAGGAATTTGCTAAAGTATGGATAAAATATTGTTTCCTCCCTTATTTAAATTTGGTGACAAGGATGCAAACATGGAAGGTCTTTTTTCTCTTCTACTTTTCTAATCTTTATGCTTTTCTCTCTTTTAAGTTTGGTGTACTTGGATACAATTTTGGAGCATGTGGATATTGCTACAATAGCCTGAAGATGCCTTTTGGAAGGTGGAATATGATGTCCATTGACAAATGAAAATGGTTTTTTTCTTATTTAACATTTCCCTCCATTTTGAAATGCAAATATAACTGAAAAGGGAATGTATTTTGTATCGGTCCAATTGAGAAGGGACATGTGTACTTTCTGGCCCAAAGCTTGTTTTGTTCCTTCATTTCTATGAGAAGGAATTCAAGGCCAGAAGTATGGGTTCGTTGTTTTGTATTGATAACAGAGAATCTTGTAAAGGGAATACAACAAACATTTTGGAGTTTTGTCTTAGGTTTTGAGTCAGTCAATCTATATATGTAATTTTGATAACAATACTAGAAATTGAATACAAAATGGTTCAAATTCAAAACCATTTCTCTCCTATGTACTTGTTTCATGAATTAGGAATAATATGATCAAGGATTATCTTATTTGTCTTCATTGATTTCCAATGGATGTGTAGTTTTGTTCTTGATTTTAATTCAAAAAATTAATGAAATCGCTTGAATGAGGCTGTAGATTCATGTGAATTGAGTACTAGGATATTAGAAAGAAGTTATGGTTGAGAGTATAATGAATGTGATACTGTAACACATTATTATCAAAGCTTAATGATGTTGTGTTAAATTGTTATCAAATTGTATAGGTTTTGAGATTGACTCCATTCCTAGGTTAAGGCATTGACCTAAGTGAGTGTTCATGATACATTTTGTTGATCAATGCAATGACAAATCAACTTTATAAACAAACCTTTAAATGGATTGTGATTGTTGTTATTTTATGTTGAAATTTTCTTCATTCTCATGCTCTGAATATTGAGTGTTGTTTAGGAGCAACCAACTTCTTTGATACATTCCATTTGTTGAGCTATTATATGAGAATTAATCTATTATTTACAATGTATTTAGTCATTAGGTGCAAAAGTCTTTAAATACATTGTGGAATCACCCTCCTAGTTTTTTCAGAGCCCAAAGTGTAGGAGGAAAGCATTTCTAATTTCACTCTTTCATCGGCCAATCCCTTCAAGTTGTTGAGAATTGGAAATGGTAAGGTTCATAGGCTTCCTTGAAGATCAACTTGGTTCTTAAGAAACAACTAACAAGTTGAGTGATGAATCACTAATTATATGCTTGAGTTTTAACACAATTAAAATGTGAAATTATTAATAATATGTTAATTTAGTCATACAAATGTATGATTCCATTAGAGCATTTAAATTAATTATTTGAATTAAAGCAGAGAAAAAATAATACATTCAAGCAAAATGATTGAAGAACAATAGAAGGATCCTTGATCATTTTATTAATAATTCATATAATAAAATATAGGAGATAATATGATTCATGAAGTGAAATATAGAATAAAGTATCATGAACTACAATGATTCACAATTTCATGAAATACAATATAAAATTGTAAGGTAGGGGGACTGACCATGTGCAAGGCACCAGGTCGCAAAGGGCCAAGAGCATAAGGCTTCCCTATCTTACCTCAGCTAAAAGGGGTGTTAGGAAGTGTGGGACGAGAACAATGAGGACCATAAGGCCCTTTGATTACTCTAAAGACTTGAAACTCAGAAAGGGGCTAGGCTAGTTGGTTTTTGGGTTCAACACTGCACCTCAGGAATCTCTCTACCTGAGGATGAAAGCATTGTCCTAGGACAACTATGTGGTGCACTAGCATCTCTCAAGTGCATTGGCATCCATACGACTAGAGGACTAAGGAGACAAGGTCAAACACTAGAAAACTGACTAACAACCCAACTAACTACTTTCAAAGGGACAAAACAACATTATGAAGTAAACATAGTATGCTCTAATATGATAAAGTAGAAAAACAAGAGTTAGGGTGGCAAGAATGATCTCACAAAGAAATTCATTCACCGGCTAGCTCCCAATAGTGCACACACCTACACACAAGAAAGAGGGAAATTTGGTTGGGGTTGTTAAGGGGTCTACCTCAATCAGACCCCTGCTTTGGTGTTCCCACCTCCATGGACAACCAAGTTTGCAATGATGGAGAAATAGTGTGATAAAGAAATGAATTAAAGCAAAGAACACTAAACACTACAAAATAGTAAATAGTGCTACTCAACCAAGTGATAGAGGAGAGGAGTGGAAAGGTTACCACCTCCACTAAAAGCACTCAAGGCTAATGTGGGAGAAAATGAGAGTACTCGAGCCTCTACTACAATGGTGTTGTCCCACACTTTCTCTACCAAAGTGATGGAGTGATGTTGTTGCTATTATGGAGTGCAAAAGTGTTGCTAAATTTCTTGAAGTGGATGCGAGAGAATGTGAAGAAGATTGCTTGAGCTTGTGAAAAGCTTGTAGAGGATGAAATGCTTGTTGAAAGAGTGAATTTGAAGGAGAGAGACAGAAAAAGGCAATATTCGGGTTGGTTGGCCGAAGAGGGTATTACCAATCAATTGCTAATGAGAAATGTAACTGAACCATAGATTTTTGGACCTAATGGACTCTCTAACTCTTATAGGGTTTCTCACCTAAAAGGAGAGATATTAGATCCAAAAATCCTATGGGTTCATTCAAATTATGCTATGAAGGATGTTATCTAAGCTAAATGAAGTAAAATAAATGCAATTCAATGATTTAAATGACTAAATATAAATGCAAGACTAAGATTTATACTATGTTTGAAAACACACTATGTAATGCAACAATGAACAAAATGAAGAAAATATGTAGAACAGTAAGAAAAGGGATGAATTTGAGTGCACCTAGGAAAAATATGGTGAATTTGGAATGTCTTGAATGCCAGATGAAGTCTCTATTTTTTCACAGTGGGACTCATTTACCCACAGTGGCAAATCAGTCCTCCTCCTAATGAAAAAGTTTTAGGAGCAAGTTTCTAATAGTCAGGATCTAGAATTTGACAAAAATCAAAATTTTAGTCCTAAGGTGGGACTCATTTGCCACTGGTGGCGAATCAGTCCTCTCCCAAATTTTTAGAAAATCAAGAGACAACTCTGCAGCACCAGGTTTGGAAAGGTCTGCTTGTTTGGCTGTCAAAGTTAGTTCTATAAGAAATGAACATAAAACCTTCACCAAGTTTGAAATAAGAATAAGTTGACTTGAAGCACCTATTTGACTTGTTCTACACTTTTCAACACGTAAATACCCATTAAATACAAAAGGCTAAAAATACACATGCAAAGGGGAAAAATGGTTGAGGGTTAGCAAATAGGGGTTTTCCTTGGTCAAACCCAATAGAAAAAAATGAAATGTAAAGGAAATGATATTTAAATAACATGCAAGTGTCATAAACTTACCAAACCCTTGATGATGCAAATTTGAAGCAATATCAATGGAAGCTCCAAAGTGCTTCAATAATGTTTGATGGAATGTTGTAAATGCTTAAAGATGATTGATTGAGTGGATGAATGAATACTTGAATGAATGGGGGTTATAATGGATGTAAAAACACTTATTTATACCATCTTGTGGCTTAGTAACCATTCATACCTCATCACAGGTCAACATTAAAAGAAATTTGAAATATTTTAAATTTTGGAGCCAAGTGGGACTCATTCACCAACCATGGCGAATGGGTCCCACCTAGGGCTTGAATATAGGTGTTAGGAATTAAATTGTATTTAATGTCATTTGTTAGGAGTATATTTAAAAATACACTTAATATAAAGCATATGAGGGTATAAAGGGGTCAAATAAGTCATAAGACAGGGATAAATAAGGGGAATATGCCTAAAAAAGTGTGAATCTTTGTTACAAGACATTACAACACTTGAAAATAGGATTTTTTGATGTGTAAAAATGTGATTTTTAAGTGAATTATATTAAATAGGGTCTAGAAGAATGTGGAAATGTTTTACAACACTTCACAACACCTTCACAAGACTTCATTATTTGAATTTTAGTACCTAAATAAGTGTGTTCAAGCCATGTTACATCATAAAATCAGAGAAAAATATATCAAAACCATGAAACAAGACCTAAAAGGACATGAAAATGACAAGGGTCCATTTTTCTACGGCATAGTAATGCCTCTGCAACTCCAACTGTAGGAATTTTCCAAGGATGTAAGCACACCACACAAACATCTACATCACATGAGTGTCCTCAATAGAAATTCCTCTATCGATGCTCAAAATAGACACCAAGTGGGATGAAAGCAATGGGTTTAAGTGGAATTTAGCCTCCAAGATTGGTTTCGTAAAGTGGAGAAGGAGAATAAGGGGATTTGCATATAGGGTGCAAATCTACTCCTATACAAAAATATCATGAACTAAAATTTGGAAAATGGTTCATGAAATGCAGTATAAATAACTAAAAGCTGCTAAATCACTTCCATTTCCCAAATGGAGTTAGGGTCCTGAAACTAACATTCAACTTGAGATAAAGGAAAAGAGTCAGCTTGATTATGAGTTTGGTCTTCATTTTCTTCGGCCTGCGTCTCAAATTCAACATTCATTGTGTCATTGTCATTTGTCCCACTGCCACTGCTAGTGCCACCAGTACCAACATTTGGAATTGGAGTGTTGCACAACCATCTTCTTTTGCATATGGAATTCTAGATTGTGAGTGCCCTTTCAAAAGGATTTTTTTTGAAATTATATGTAGTTCCTTTCATCCTCAAGCAATTTTCCAAATTCTTATCTAGTTTGTTTCTTAACTTTGATTTCAAAAATTCTAATGAACTAAAAAATCTCTCATCCTCCACCAACCCTAATATCATTGTTTGACATAAATTGGTAATTTTGAAATATTCTGATATTGAACCATGCAATATTTCACTTTGACCTAAGTTTATCCAAACCTTTGTTATTGATCTCAGTTCAAAGGACTTCTCCATGCCCATGGAATCAAACTAGTCCATCATACTTCTTAAAAAATTATTACATTGTTGTCTAAGATTATCTGCACTTATAATTCCTTCTATTGTCTACTCATTATATGTTACACTTTTGGAAAAGTCTTTGATCAAGATATTTACTTTATCATGAAAATACTTTGGGCTATCTCAATTTACCCAAAATTGAGGATACAAAATACCCATGGATTCAAGTATTTCATGGTTAGGGAATCTATCATAAATCTCTAAGGAAAGATAGTTTGCAAATTCCTTCAAATTATCACTAACATATTTAACAATGTCGATAAAATCTTCCTTTCTGATAGGTCCTTCTCTGATAGAGCACCTAATTTTCATACAATGGTACATTGGTATCTCAAATCCACGTACACAAATACATAAGTTCGTTCTTCCATTAAAATGTAAATAATTATCAAGCTTATTCAAATAAGTAATTTTCTACTAGATGAAATAATTTGGGCTTTCTTCTCTTGGATCTAGATATAGATGATTGAGGGCCATGCATGTATTTCTATGTAGTTTGGAATATTCATAAATATACATAGTTTTGTCTTGGGTTTTCTTCACAAGATTGTTCATTTCATCCATCATGGGGAGAAGACTAGCTAAATTCAGGAGTGTCTCTATATCACTTAACCTATGTAAGAGGTCAGGAGCTTTGTCTATTGTATTGTGATGCTCATACATTAATCCAATAAAGGATTGATATTCTGAAAGAACTTGTTGCGCTAGTCAATCTAGGGAGATCCATCTAGTATCAACATCCTTGAGAAGCTTGTTTCCTACTATTATTTCCTAAAAAAAATTGAAATTCCATGAAACTTTTGGAACTTTGGTAGAAGTATGCGTAGAGCTCACATACTAGATTTTCAAAATTTGATACTATAGGAAACTTGATTACAATTTGGAATGCTAAATTCATTATGTGGTCCATGTAGTGAATGCCAAGCATGTATGGTGCACAAGTAGTTTGTAACTTTGTGCAAACACCACTCTTGTGACCTTGCATCACTGTAACTCCATTATCTCCTACACACACCAAATTTTTGGCAATTGTCAAGTCATCCATACTTGCAATTTCATTCAAATATTTCTTGACTAGTTAAAATAGATTTTGCGATGTTGAATTGTCCTTCATTTTATAAACGGAGAGAATATGAGCTTGGTACACATGTTTTTTTACAATATACACATGCATACAAACCCAAGAAGTATTATCTACTACAATAACTTCATATAAAGATAATGCAATGAAGTTTAACTCTTTTAATTTCTCCTTTAAATCTTGCTTTTCCACTACAACAAGAAAAATTTCCCATTCCCATCCAGGGTTTACTAAGCAATGTGAGCTAGGAAAATGAGGAACACCCAAAAAAGATAATAAATTTAAATATTTTGGGTAGTCTATCATAGGATGCTATTTGGACAAAATATGAAAAACAATACTCATCTAAACAATTTTTGACAGATGTGCTTCTTCCATTGCTTTTCCAAATTGAGCCTCAATTTTACCTCGACATGCAACAAGCTTCAACATTCTTTTCTTATCCTCTTCATATTTCATGACATACTTAACATGAAGACATTCTTCCTTTTATTTCCATCATACGAATGATTGTTCCTAAATCCATCTATGATTTGTTTCTTATAAACGTTATTGATATGATTTTCTATAGTGTCAATATTTAGCTACAACTTCTTGTCTCTTTTACATTACCAATTACAAATCATACACATGTATTTTGTTGTAGTTTCATCTTTATTTTCTTTCTCCACTGGTACAATGAATAGGTACTTTGACAACCAACCAAGCTGAAAATTCCTTGTCATTTCCCACTCACACTCCACTTTTGATTTTCCTTTTCTTTTCTTGCTACCATCATCATCCAAGTCAATAATCTCATTCTGGCTAACCAAGGTATCCCTTAGAACATATTTTGTGGTATTTCCATCCTCATTTGACTCATGTAACTTAATGACAATATCACCTTGACCTTCCAGTGGTGGCGAGGTATTGTGAATGCCTTCTTCATTAATATTTGGTGGAAGAGTTGATGATGTAGCTGCATCTTGATTTGATGGATCAGAAGCATTGCCAATTCCAAAGTAAGAGTATATGTTAACTCTATGTTTTGGGTATTTTGATGGCTTCCTAATCCCTTCACCACCCTAAATATTCTTACCCTTGTTGCACTTGTTGCTCGACATATTGATCTCTCACTTCAAATAAAAGATAGAAAAAATGTCTTCTTGTTTAAGAAGGATAGAGAATATAGATCCCATTCCCTACTCAATATCATCTTTAAGATTGAAGCAACAATGGAAAAGAGATAAATAAATCTTATCACACTATGAAGAAATGAATGTCACCTTTAATTTTAGGGTTTTATTGACTTTCTATTCATTTATGCAAGAATTCCTGTGTTGTAAGTTTGTAACTTTCCTATGATCAACTTCAAGGTTCCAAGTCCAACTTCCAAATTGAGAACTGAAAAAAATTTGTAAGAATAAATGATAGTTTCGATTGTATTTATATCAATCCATATTTGGAAAATTCTATGGGATTTTTAAATGGTACAATAAAAATTTGGTGAATCTTGTGTTATTATATAATGATGTGTTGTAATTTTCAAGGTGATTATGGCCCTACGATTAGCATGGAGGTGTCATGAAAATTGGAGAAATGTGTCCTCAAATGTAATTATTTTTTAATGTTATTGGTGAAATGGGTCCTCATAAGCAACTATTTGTAAATTTTAATTGGCGAAATGGGTCTAATACAATGTTGTTTTAATAGTATTGGTGAATATGTAGGTGTTTTAATACATGCTCCCAGGATTCTAGTTGAAAATATTAATCGGTCCATTTGAAATGTGTAGTTTGTTATGGTGAATTTATTACTTAAATATTCCCCATTAAAAAAATTGATGGTGAATGGAAATGCATTGGACTGGTAATTTGTAAAATCTAGGCAATTTGGCCACCCTGTCGGGTGTGATTAATTCACCAATTTTAACTTGACTGTTATCTAAAATTTTCCAATTGTTGAAGATTTACCACTAAAGTTTTTCTGGAATGTCATATATCTTTTTTCAAAATTTTAATTCTTTTAACAATGACTTTTCCAAACAAGATTTTGATATGTTGGATGATGACCTAGTGATTTCTTACAGGCATCTCCTTCTACTCAAAAATTTGATAAAAAAATTCTTCATCAAAACCTTCTTTGCAAGTCAAAGAGTTTGTGAATTTGGTTGTAGTATTTTCCACCACTCAAAGGCCTAAGAGACTAGTCAATTATTTGAATATGGCTAGCCCATCTCCTAAAGAATTCATTCTATTTATGGTCTTCCTATCATAAATGACATGTTGGACCTTTAGATGAGGTTTATACAATCTAAGGCTCCCTCTTATAGAGTGGTAGCCCATACTTACAATAATAGAAGGAATAAAAAAAATCTTAAATAACCTACTTCTCTACCACCTTCACAACCAAGCCTTCCTCAAGCACCTAACATGCAACTAAGCCACCTAGTGAGTATGATCTTGTTGAGAAACTTAGTGTTACTCTTTCCAAGATCTTTCTTTGGGTTTTACTTTACACTTCTCTAGTTTACCAAGTTATGCTTCAAGAATCCTTGAAAAATATCCTCTTGTCTTCTTCTTCTAGTCCAATGGATGTTAATGCATTGATAGATCATATTTGTGTAGATTCATTGAATATTGAATTCCATCTACATGAGCTCCCACCTCTAAAAGTACAAAAACAAGTGGATCCTTTAATGATAATAGTTTATATTAACAATATTGGCATTAGGAATGCTCTCATTCATACCAATTTAGCTCTCAATGTATGTAGCATCAACTTGTTACCTAAAATAAAAACTAATTCAACTTTTCCTATTGTTTCTTCTTTGTATATTTTTAGATTTGATAACGTCAATCAACAAGACTTCGACATGATAATATTACCCCTAAGGTTGGGACCCATTATTGTACCCACCTTGGTAAATGTTATGCCGGGACCACTTCCCTACAACATTCTTTTGGGAATATCATAGATTCATGCTTTGGGAGTAGCCACTCTTACCTTGCATCATTCTATGAATTTTTTTTATAACAATGAGGTAATCACAATAAACCTTGATGCTATACACTTATGTGAAATGGAAACTGTTGGTCAGACCTCAATTTATCCTACTCTTAAAAAACTTATATGTTCATTATCTTCTAATGCATTGATGACTACTCCAGTAGTGCATGTTACAAAGGATACTCTTGAAATGGATATCCTTAAGGAAGATCATATCAAAGCAGAGAGTCCTAAGTCTACCCCTTCTACTTCTTCTTTTGAATCAAACACATGTGTTGGTAATGATTGTGGATCCCTTTACCAAATACTATATCAGAGAGTACAAAGTAGGTCCTATCCACCTATACATTTCAATGATCTCTGTTGATGCCAAAAATTAGCAAGGTAACAACCTTATGGGAAACTCAATTAATGGGGGGATCAATTGCGCTAAACTGAGTAACCTCTAGGTTTTTAAAGAAGCTGACTTCTTTTGTAATTAGGGTTTTGGAAAGGGAAAAAGAAGCAGATATAAAAAAATAAAGATCTAACTAAGGTGATGCACCAAGATTTAGATATAAGGAACAATAAATCTATCTTTTAGATATGATTTAAGAGCCCGTTCAACAATCTTCTATGTCCTAGAATGATAGAAATGAAAGATAGAAGCCTAAAAAATTGATAAATGACATAAAATAATTTTTATATGCATTCATTGACAAGAGGAGTCAATGACATGATCTAAACCAACAAATTTTCATTAAAATCATAGAAGTTCTACAAATGAACCATTCAAGATAATAATGACACAGTATAAAGTTTATCAAATAGCTTAAGAAAACAAAAAGACCAAACAATGGCACAGTTTGTGAGTTCTTTTCCAATAATCTAAAAATAGTTAAAAGGCCTGGTGTCTTTCTAAAAATTATGTATCTTTTGGAACTTATTTTTTGAAGCAAGAAACAATATATACAGCTAGCAATCCCACCGCCTAGCAAGCATTAATAGAAAATATTATGTATCATGAACAATGATGGAAACAATAATGATTCCTCTTGGCCATTGTAACATAAAGATTTAGGACATAGCATGTAGTCGTTCCCTAGCTAGATGCATCCCCTGCGAATGATGGCAGTGGTCCTGACATACCCTATGTAGACAAATGTCACCTCTCAATGGAGGCAGTTAGAATATGTGGTAGCATATCGCAGCTTGTTACTCTTCCCATCCTTCCCTTTGGTAAAAGACCCATCAAAGAGATGTGTGGCAACAGGTTGTATCTTGTAGTTCATTCCTCCCCTTTTTCTTTGAAATCTTTCATTGGGAAGACACGTGGAAGCATTCCTTTCCATCAGCACCAACTATGGGGTCCACCAAAAAGTATATGTGGATGAAGGCTACATGGAATGCAGATGGGGCCCGACTCAAAAGTGAAGGGAAGTAGCCTTCAAATGTGCATGGTGATGGCATGTGGAAGGATGGAAAGGGATAGTTGAAAAGTGAAGGGAAGAAACCCTTCAGAGAGCACGGAGTGAACACATGGAAGAAGCCAACAGTCATTTATCAAAAGGGGCCGATGATGTTCAAAAATTTGATGCACAGGCTGGTACTTAGCATACATAAAACACCTAAAGGGAGCTCAATGAATTTCACATTCATAGATTTTGGTGACTACTTGGGGCATTTTTCCTATGAAACAAGGAACCCAAAATTTTCTCTGGTTTGTAAACTAGAGCCTTATCCATTGGGTGACTGCTTAAAATCTTAGAAAGAGCAGCTTGTAGAGGTAGCCAGTTAGCATCAGATGGTCTCAATATGTCACACAGATTCTCCTACACTCTGCTTAGATTGAGCATTTCTTTATAACGTAGTGTGTAGGTAAACTGGCCCCATAATCAAATTGAAAGAGTAGTCGCACAATTGGATAAGTGATATCTTTAATATCTACTGTGGTAGGGGGTTGGATGAAGCTCTGGAAATCAGATGGGTCCTAATACTTTTCTTCAATATTTGCCACAATTTTCTCTACTGTGGCCATTGACCCATCTGCAAGAAATACGGAGGGTAGGCCCATCTTAGTTAGTCAGGATAATTTTTTTCACATGCTATCCATAGTCTAGTTCAAATTGGTTGTGCATGTGTTAGCATGAAGGATAGTTAAGTGGCAGTGGATGAATTTGTTTTCCATTTTGGAAATAGCCTTCCAATCCTCGATCTCTACCTTTACTAAGTCTTCATCTGAGACCATGTATAGCTTAGCAAATTTTTTGCCTCAAGAACTCTTTCTATGATAAACTATGGGAATTGCTGAATTGCTTTGTGGACCTCTCGGCTCAAGCTCATTGATTATGACATAAATTGGAGTGTCAACTGTAGTGCTAGGTAGAAGGCCTTGACCCATTGCTAGTATGAAACATATAGCTTTTGAGCCACTAGAAAGAGGTTTGGCTAGGTAGCAGGGGCTTGGGGAGCACTCTTTAGAAGAGAAATCTCTACATCTTTTGAGTCGACATCTTGTGTTAGTTCCAAAATCCTCTTGTTTGTGGATGCAAGTTGTTCCTAGATGTGACTTGATTCTTTAGACTAGTTCTCCTTGACCCATCTCTTGTTTTTGACTTTGTTTCAAGGGAAGACTTCATCTCCTAGAGCTCCATTTCCAGTTGGGCCTTTTGGCCCTCAAAGTCTAGATCCTTCTATTGTATCTTTTGCTCGTATTGAGTACACTAATGTTCAAGATCTTCATCCTTTTTCTTTACCCCTGCTCTGCTAGGGTCAACTGGTTTTTATATTTTTGGTTCCTTCATCACAACACGTTGACCAGGGTGGGGTCAATAGATTGGGACTTTGCAAGTTCCTCCTAGAGTTTGTTCCACTCTACCTTTGTTGCCTGCACTTTCTTTGATAAGTGTTTAATTTCCATTTCCATCACTTTCTCATTCATCAGCAAGAACTCGACCCTATCCTTCACAAGTTTCATCTCTTGCTCTTTCTTTTTTAGTTGGTAACTAGACTTGAGGAAGTCAGTCATCACCACCCACTACGTTTCTTCCATGAGCTCTACCCTATCTTGTGGTCGGGCTACTCTTAGATCAAGTCCCATGACATACATGTTGTAATCATCTATCAGCATTTCCCCTTGCACGGTTTGAAAACATTCGAGTACATGGTTGCAAAGCTCAACATTTCCTAAGGTTCATTGTAAACCGTATACACCTCTGGCTCTACTAGCTTCTTGTCATCCTTAGCCTTTCGCTTCTATTTTCTAAGAGCTTATGCTTCCTTTGTAGCATCACCCTATGGTATGAATTGAGTTGGTGACTGAACTAGCCCACCTATGAAAGGTGCACTAGGAGGTAGGGAAAAAGGTAACATAAGTGTAGCGGGTCTAGGAATTTTCCTCTTTTGGGAGATTGACAATAAGTGGGGAGAAATGAGGAATTTTCCAAATTTTAATTTGTGAAACAATGGGTGGGCTCATCGAGTTTTATGATGATGGAGTAGTCATTGTAGAGTCCGTTTGTTCCGCAGATGGGGTCGGACCCAAGGCAATAGTGACAACAGGGGTACTAATGGTGGCTGAGCTTGTAGAAAGAGAGGCAAGAGTAGATTGGGTAGTGGCAATTGGTGAAAGGGTTCACAAAGGCATCAAGATAAATGGCCTTGTCTTGGAGAACTAGGAGAAACCTCCTGTGACCATTGTGGTAGAGGTGAAAAAGGAAGGGTCAACACTTGTAGTGATGGGCGCCATTGAGATAATAGAGGATCCTAAAGATTGAGAAGTAAGAGAAGAGGGAGTGAATATTACCTGTTGACTAGATGGTGGTGGTTCCTAGCTCACCATGACCTCCTTGTTTACTTCGAGCTCTTTTCTTGCTACGAGCACCTAGCTTGTGGCGGGTTCTGGTGAACTCTCTCTAATGATAGCTTCTGTGCACTATCATTTTGTGGGTAGGGAGTCCTCCACCTATACAGTCTCTGACTATTGCCATTGGGGAATTCTTGTTATTTTTGAGGCCCAAGTGAGTGTTTGTGATGCTCTCAATATGTTCATTTGCACATTTGAAGTGATATAGCTAGGCTACTTCATAGCCTTTCTCTTTAGCTAAGTGGAAGTTGTTGACATCTCCATTTCCTCCTCCACATGCGTTTTGGACTCCTCATCAGAGTCATCACCCTTGTTAGTGCTTGCATCAAAATCTAGATTCTTATCATCCTATAGCTTATCAAATTGGTCATCCAACTTCACACTTCCATAAGGGGCATCTAGTTGTTTGGTCTCTTGGTGGTACACCCATAAAACTTTGATTCTTTGCTTACTCCATCCTTTTGCTTTTGATAACTTGTTGTATAGGGTGGATCCCATTTTTCATTTCTCATCGTTCTTCACCATAGCGAAGTAGAACTTATTCCATGGTGGCATACTATCATCTGTAGGAATGTGAATTAGGTCAACCAATAAATCATCCTGATCCTCCAGTGGGTTACACCTTTTTTCCCAATAAGGTCGAGGGTTGTGCATTACCTTGACATATTCATTTGGTAGGTCATTGAAAGGGTTGTAATTACATTTTTCATAGATTATTACCAACCCCAGATGAGTCAACTTATCTTACAACAGTGGGTGCATCTTCTTTTTCTTCATGACCACCATTTTAAAGCTTAGCGGGTAGGTGAAAAATCCCTTCTTCCTAGCCTTTCCTTCGTAGAAGGTAATATCAATAATTGATACCTTCCAGAACATTTCAAGGGCCAACACTCAATTTGTAACACATGCCAGAAGTTGGAAAGGCTTTAGTGAAATCACACAGCCGAATGAATGTGAAATCCACTCCGAGAAACTAATCACATTTGGGAGTGAAATTCTGCATATGCCCTATCTGCTCCTTGGTGAGTTGGTCAATACCATCATTTCATTTCAAATCTTGCAAAATCAAAGTCAAGAAATAATCAAAAAATGCATAATAATTGTAAGTAGAGTAGAGGAGTCCACACATAAACTGGCCTTCTTTTGCCTGTTTCATAAAAAATAGCCAACCTCACATGTTTCTTGAAGAAATAAGGGTTCTGGTGCAAGAACATATGGGAAAGGAAGGAAGGAAACCTGAACTTTCATTGTGTTTGATAGTCCCTAATTTTCCTTATCATCTCATCAATGATGAATTATGCAAAATCATACCAGAAATAGGAATGTTGCCTATGAAACTAGAACCCTAGACCCAATTGAAACACATGCACATCCTTGTCAATGTCTAGGCCACAAACAAATTCCAACATTGAGAAGGCCTCCTACAAATCTATGGGGAAGGCATTGTGTGGTGCCAGGATCTTTGGTGGCTTTCTGTGATCTTCTTGAACCCTTTTGGTTTCTTTGTTATAAAATTCTACAGCCTTTGTTCTGGTTCTCCATATGTCTTCCCCCTTTGCAAGAATGAATGCCTCTATCTCTTTTGATATGTAGCTTTGGTCAGGGATGCACAACATATTCTAGATAGAACCTAGGTATATATTAACCTTCAACTCCCAACCCTCAATGGTGATGGTGTTCGAGTTGAAATTTTTGATGGCTACATCGACTAGTTCTAAGAAATAATGCACAAATGAGACCATGTACTATGAAGTCCACTGAACCAACACTTTTGCACCAATGACTTGGGGTTAGTGAATCTCTTCATCCTTTTGCAAGCCACCTCCCTCAAAGACTTAGGGTTCTTCACAAGAATGGGATCATTAATATTATCCCATTTCTCCTTGATTAGGATCAGGTTTCTATAACTTTTAGGTTTGTCTAGGACTCGTGTGTTTACCCACTTTAGCTTCCCTGGTATACTAGGTGAAGCGTATGAGATGTCTTCAAAGACATAAATGGTTGTTGCTGCACGCATAACATCAAACAAGCTCTGTGTTGCCTCTCCCTACATCTCTTTTTGTGAACTTTCTACCATTTTTTATTTTGTTGGAAGCTTCTACTTAGCTCAAATTTTCTGCAATTTACCTCGGCTCTAGTTGTTCTCAAAACTTCTTTTTCTTTGGATAGCATGTTTCAAAAATATTTTTAAATGCTTAAACACTTGCATATAGTACTTAGCTATTTTTTCTCAGAGTGGTGGAAAAGGACTGCCTTTTTTTATTTAATTCAGCATGTACCACCAACCTTTTGGCTTGTGTGAAACGAATTCCTTGTCATTTTGAAATGACAAGAATTCATAATGACAATCAGTAACCGTGTTGTACAACACAATTTCTTTGGAACTTGAGCTGAAGATTTGAAAGAAGCTTAGGAATTTGCATGCTTTGGAAATTAATATCCGAAAAGGAATTGACTAAGCCGAAAATGCAATTAGTGTTAAAAAAGATATGAGTTTTTCTTTGGAGTTTGCAAAATGCCTAGAGAATGACACCTCAGCATTTGGCCATGTAGAATACCATTGATTACTGCCACCATCTTAGGCTAATTAATCAGCCCTTATTTATCTTGCACAAAACAAGCTATACCTAGTAGATGCAACTGGGTGAGAATTTCAAGCAAGCCTTGGTGCAGTTTTCAAGTTGGTACTTGATTAGCATCACGCTTATGGTATGGAAATTACCATGCATATCCAATTTTTTTTTCTATAAATAGGAACTTAGGCAGTAGAAAAATCACACCTAGCATTTGAGCAGAATTGGTAATAGGTAATTGGTTTAGCATTTGGCGTTAGTAGTTGCGTAGAATTTGCATAGGCTAGACTTAGGTAGTTCATGCAAAGATAGTATTAGATGGTTGCAAAGCTTACAACTATGAATACCCCAATTAGGTTAGTTTTCAATAAATCTCAAATGAAATTTTTGGGTGAGATTTCAACTAGGTGCCTTAAGAGGATGACCAAAAATAAGCATTCATTGGCCATCATAGCTATGAAATGGGTTATGGGATGTAACTACCTTGAATATGAATACAAGTATAGAGTTAACACTGATGTGTGCTCTCACTTTTTCATGTCTATGCTCAACATCCAAATCCCCAAGCCACTGGTTCTCTACTTGGTAAAAGATATTTTTTTGAAGAAGTACCTGAACGGCCTCAAAGAGGTAGTGGAAAATGCTACGTTTAGATTGTGCTTGCCGACAATGATCAACCTCAAGAAATACATTGAAGAAGACATAGTCATACCATGGTTTCCATTCTTGAGTGGTTTCCATCTTTAGTCACAAGAAGAACATCACCTAAGGGTCACTCATGCTTGTCACTTCCTGTTTCATCTATACAACGTGGTGCCCTTTTATGACATTGACTGGTACACTGACTTCAGGAACCTTGTGTTCCCTCTTCCACTTGCTATTTCTCCTATGGATGCCACTTTTGTTGCTAATGTTGCCCCTATCGATGAAGAAATTGTGGACACTGTCGTTGATGCCTCCATTGCTACTGCACATGCCTAAGACTGAAAATTTATCTTTTATTCTTTAAGGACTTAATACTAGTTAGTCTATTTTTTGTAAATATGACTAGAAGAGGCTTTATCATAGCACATATGAAGAATAAGGTAGACTATAGATATATACTCTAGCATCATGGCCTTAGAGCCATTTTTGAAAATGTAAATACCAAAGTATATATATATATATAATGAAAATATAGCTTTATATAATAATTTTGTCTCCTTTTTTGTTCCTGCATATATGTGTTCACTTCAATTCTGCATATGGGTGTTGATTTTTTCAGCCTTTTGAGTCACAAATTAATTTTCCTTTCCCTTTTTCAATGATGGATTTATTTGTTTCTGCTTCTTTGAACCAAATAATTAATAAAAAGGCCAGCCAAAAAAAAAGGGAAAGAAAGAAAAGACACTATTAACATATTTACATATGTAGGGTGATGCAAGCTTAATTAAATAATTTAAGGTGAATTCCATTGACCAAAATTTCCAGTGTTTCTTGCTCCATGTTTTCTAACTCAAATGTGTTGTGCTCTTTGCATTGAATTATTTTGAATAGGCCTTCCCAAAGGCTATCAAACTTTCCATGCTAACCTGGCTTTGTAGTCCTCTCATTAAATTTCAACACTAGGTCCCTGCACTTTAGACCTTGGTTAGACACTTTCTTGTCAAACCATCGTTTAACCACCTTCTAGCAGTTAGTCATCACTATTAGGGACATTTTCCTCTTTTCTTGCACTTCTAGCAACTTGGCCAACCAAACCTCCATGATGTCATTTTTTCTACCTCAAGAGATTTTAGCAATTGCAGCACTAGAATCTCTAGGGAGATAGGCAGTAGCGCCTCTTTTCCATATACTAGCTCATACAAAGAAGTCTTGAGGACTTGCTTATGCGTTATGCAGTCTACCCAAAGCACTACCCAAATGTTTTTATGCCATTCCTTTTGGTGCTCTGACCCAATCCTTTTGAGGAGTTAGACTAGGTTTTTGTTTGTTGCCTCAGCCAAGTTGTTCCCCTGCAGGTAATAGTTTGATGACATTTTAAGGAAGATGCTATGTGTGAGTGCAAATTGACATACCTTAGAGCCTAGGAAAGCCTTGGAATTGTTGAAGATGATGGTTTTAGGTGGGCCGAATCTCATCACCAGTTCATCAAGGAAGTCCACAATATCCACCTCTATCACATTCTTCAGGGGCATGGCTTTGGTCCACCTAGTGAGGTAGTCCATGGCCATCAAGATCCATTTGTGTCTGGTGTTGGAGGTAGCAGTGATCACTTCGATGAAATCTAGGCCCCATTGTACAAATGGCTCATCAACCACTATCAAATTGAGAGAAATCATGAAATTCTTTCTTCTTCCTATGAAGAAATGGCATTCCTTGCAGCATTTTACCAAGGAGTAAGATTCATTGAATAACGTCAGCTAGAAGTACCCTGCACACATGATTTTGATAGCATTAGTCTTTGTAGAGAAGTGTCCACCCATTGGAATACTATGGAAGGTGTCAAGGATTCTCTATGCTTGTTTTATGGTGACATACCACAATAGAATGTCGTTGAAGTTCCTTTTGAAAGGAGCCCCTCGATGAGTGCATATCCATTATTCTACAGCCAATAGAATCTACTCTTTTGAGATGGAAGGCCTAGTGGATATTTTCTTGTGTGCATAAATCTCACTATGTCTACTAGCTAGTAGCCATCAGACTCATATTCATTTTTTAGAACTAGCTCTAGTTGCTCTTCTTTGGCGACCATTTCTTCATCATGCGCCAGATATTTGCATAGTCCTCTTCCCTAGATAGTCTTTGTAGGCTTGACCTTAATGTCATACTCAAGGATCTTGGTGATCCAATTGGCCTTTTTTTAGTGATTTCTCCTTCCATGATGTATTCACACACACTAGAATGCATGACATAAACAATCACCTGATTGCAAGATATTAGGTGGTAGAACTTCTTGAGTCCCTTTACTATTGCAAAATCTTGTCTCTCAACAAAGTTTTAATTCATCTTGTATTCCTTCAAGGCCCAAGAGTGAAATGCTATTGAGTGTTCTCCATTTCCTTCGTCATCTTTCTGAGTTAAGATAGTAGCAATTCTTGACTTGCTACTGAATGCATACATTATAAAGTCCTTTAATAAGTCTAGGCTAACCAGCACAGGAGCTGAGGAAATAGCATCCTTAACCTTTTCAAAGGCTTCTCTTTCTTTCTTTTTCCATTTGAATGTTTGATCCTTTTTCAACATCAGGGTGATTGGCCTAATTATTCCTACAAAATCATAAATAAATTTTCCCACAAAATTTACCTTTCCCAAGAAAGACTAGATGCATTTCTTCTTGACTGGAAGAGGAAGCTCTTTGATTTCTTTCACCCACTCAAGATCAATTGAAAATCCTTCTTTGGACACTACGTGTCCCAATAGCTTGCCTTGCGATACTCCAAAGACACATTTTTTTTAGTTGAGGGATACCCCAAACTCCTAGAAATTTTTGAAAACCATCTCAAGGTGGCCGAAATGATCATCCTTGGACTTATAGAAAACCATGAGATCATCCAAATAGATTAGGATAATCTTGTTGATCAGCTCGTTGAAAGTGATATCCATTGCTCGTTGGAAGGTGGCTCCTACATTTGAGAGGCTGAAGGGAATTTTAGTGTATGCAAACATTCCCCACTTGGTAGTGAACATCATTTTTTGTTGGTCCTCCTCTTTGAATCAGATTTGATTGTAACTGGAGAAGCCATCTTATAGGGAATTTTTTTTTTATCTTTCCACTGTCTACAGGATTGACTCCATAGAAGGTAGCTGGTAGTGATCCTTTAGGGATGCTCTATTCAAGTCCCAAAAGTCAACACATAGACATATATCTTCATTCTTCTTTCAAACTAGGACCAGGTTGGATACCCATGTGCTATGCTTGATTGAGAAGACAATCCACGACTAGATTAGCTTTGTTAGCTCTTGCGCCATTAGCGATTCAATCTTGGGATTCATTGGCCTCTATTTTTGGTGGACAAGTTTTGCACCTTTCACTAGCTCTATTGTATGTTGGAAGATATTGAGATAATATCCCCTGAGGTCATCATATGACCAGGCCACCACTCCTTCATACTTCTCGCATAAGTCAATAAGCCTTTCTTTATCATGATGCAGGATGTCCTCAAGTTTGAGCTTTCTCTCATCTGTGACCTGAAGGTCTGCATAGTTGCTTTTGTTCATTACAAACTTCCTCTTATCATTCCTTGCATTGTCACAGTCGAAAAGGTTTTTGAGAGTGACCAATCCTTTAGGAAGCTTGTTAGACTTCAGCTAGATGATTTGATTGTCATAGGCCTCAGTGATCTTCAGTTGGAGTTGGTCAGAAAATTATCCTGACTACTGGATGAATGAGGAAATGTGTTCATCACTGTTGAACACTTGCTAGCTTTGATCATTTTATGGAATTTCTAGTTAGACTATCACTCATACAGATTGTTTTTTGTGAATGAGGTTGGAGGTAGGGTCAAACTAGGATCCGATTGCTACCATGTGATCCACATCTATATTTTGTTCTCAGGCACTATCTGGATGTTGAAGGCTTCAAAACCCTCAATCAAGTCCCAAACTTGGTGCCTATATGATCTCATATAGATGTTATTTGTAGTGGATATCCCTTAGACTTGGTTGATTACCAGTTTGGAATCTTTGAACACCATTAATTTCTTGATGCCCATTCGCTCCACAAGGCTTAAACCTTCCGCTAGACCTCCATATTCAACTTCATTTTTTTGAGCAAGAAAACTGGAAGTGGAAAGACCTTAGTGTCTTTACATTGTGTGGGGATATCAAACATATCCCAACTCTTGTTCCCACTTTGTATCTTTCTCCATCGAAGTTCAGTGTCCATAGCTTTGAAGCTTGATCACTTTCATGTTCCTTCACGACCTTTGGGAGTACTTGATCTTCATCATAGATGACATATGTGCCCAACCCAGTGGCATGATAGTTTTTGAAAGTATCAGTGTCTATATGTTCTCTCAAGAGAGCATATTCTTGGTCAGTTTGATCTCTGGTCATTTTTTCATCTTCTAGTAGCTCAGCGCAATACATTTCTTCTCTAGTGATAGAAGTATGGGCAGCCTCAAAATTCATCATGGCTCCATTAGCCACATGTTCTAAATGTAGAGCTTCAAATACTATCTTCATTTTTGCACCAAGCTTGGTCCTGAGGATCATATGTGACCAATCTAGGGATAGGTATCCACCTAATTTTGAAGTGAATTCTTAGGATAGACAGAGGTTGAACATGGGGGAACATCTATGATCACAGTATCTTGCAACACTGTGATGCTAGGGTAGGAAAATAGAGTCAAGGGAAGGTCCTTGATGAGACCTACAGTTTTGACTTTGTTTCAATCAAGTTGCATAACCCCCCTCTTTAAAGGTTCATAACTGATCCCTAAAGCTTCAACTATCTATTTCAGCATAACTGTAGTGCTAGCGCTAGATTCTATCATGGCATTGCGCAAGAGTTTATTCCCCACAATGAGAGTTGGATAAAAGGGATTCAAATTTGGCTTATCTTTAACCTCAAAAGAGGCTACCTCTATGCTGTTAGTAAGAAATTTGGCCAGAGGTGTCAATGGCCTTTCCCTTGGGAAATTTCTTCATTGGCTTTGCGCTTGTGTCCCCTTGGAGGGACTTCTGCAACAAATTCTTCTACTCTGAAATAGCCAATATATATCCCAAAGAGATACATTAGTGGATGATTTTTTCAATTGCTCCACCACATTGAAGGGTGGCGGATTTGGAGCTTTTGTTCCTTAGCTTTGGTTATAACAATTTATTTTAGTGGTGGACATTGTTGTACCACTACAGAGGTGTCGAGTGTCTAGTCAGAAGCACTTTTGGGTTGTAGACTAACTGGTTGTGGGATGATTGGTTTGCTTGTGAATCTCCTTTTCGAGTGAGCATTGTAATCAAAATTCACTTGTGGTGCTTTTGATGGTGATGCATCATTTGCAAACACCACCTCTTCTTCTTCCATCCATGAGAAGAGTGCATGATCGAGAGTGATGTCTGTTTCTTTCTCCAGGGACATTCCTTGCATTTGTGTGGTGAGTAGCATGTTTTCCATTTGTGGAGAGGTATATACATAATGATCATGGTTTGAATTTTCACCTTGGATGTGGTGTTTCCACCTTTTATTGTAGATTATTGTGCAGGAAATTCTGAGGCATATGTGCGTCGCTACAGGGGAAGCACTAGGGGTTGGTATCATCAACTAAATTATTTTACCCTATCGTTCTCTTCTTGAGCTTGATTTTTTCACTTTGTAATGGAGAAGTCACATGTACTATTTGATTAGTCATCTACATTTGTAGGTTTGTGTGTGTGCCTCCTTGGAAATGATTTTGTTGGTAGGAAGATCTCCCACCTTGATATTTTTGATAAGCTAGCTTCAAAGGGGTAGCTTGATTCTACTTGATGGTAGTTATTTCATTGGCCATAACCCGCAATATCTCCTTCACATCACTTATATCATCCTTTGAAGATCTAGATGTGGAAGCGGTATTCTACATCACATTCGGATATGTGTATGTGGATTGGGGAGGTGTGGGCGCATTGGTAGATGGCATCTCCTGTGCAGGAATTGATATTTCTAGAAATATAGGCATGATGAGTTGGGATGACAACTTCCTAGCATCTATCAAATTTTTCTCCACCTTGACAAAAAAACTATAGGTGCCGAGTAGAGTGGTTCTAACCAAATACTGGATCATCATAAAGATGTCGGGGTTGATAGATTTCAAGTAAAACATGGACACTAGCTAGGGCGGCAGGCAGATAGCAACCTAAATTTTCTACTAGTTTGTATGGAACTAGGCATTGAAGTCAATCATGGATTCGTACATGGCTCGCTTTATAGTAGACAATTGATAATATAGCAAGGACCTATCCTTGTCATTCAAAAATATTTCATAGAAAGGATCTCTGAGTTCATCCTAGGTATTGATAGAGTTAGCTTGCAAAGTGTGATACCAATCCAGTGCCCTACCTCTAAAAGAGGCTACAAGCAACCTTAGCGCTACATTTTGGGTGGTGATTCCATGCACCAAACATACGTTTTCCACATCTTATAAATTTTCGGTAGGTTTTCTTGAGCTATCTTCAATGAATTTAGGTATAGCTTGTAAAACAAAGACCGGAATAGGGGCTCAAACAACAAGTGCTACTAGTGCTACGAGGGGACTTTCGGCATCCCACGCCACATAATTTCTATTAGTGCCTAGAAACATGGCTAGCAGAAGGGGTAGAGGAAGTAGAACATTCACTATCTAGGTCATGGCTTGTACTGTTCCTAGTGGCAACACTAACAAATCAGGTTGTTCGATATTTGGGATCTAGTAATAGGTTGATGGTTCATACACCCTCTTTAAAGGTAGATTCAATTAAGCAGTCCCACCGGGTGTGCCAAAAAAAAGAAAATTTTGATGCTAAAAATTGGCAAGGTAACAACCTTTATGGGAAACTCAGTTAATGAGGGGACTAATTGTGCTAAACTGAGCAACCTTTGGGCTTTAAAGAAGCCAACTTCTTCTATAATTAGGGTTTTGGAAAAGGAAAAAGAAGTAGATATAAAAAATAAAGATCTAACTAAGGAAATGCACAAAGATTTAGATATAAGGCATGATAAATCTATCTTTTGGATGTGATTTAAGGGCCCATTCAGCAATCTGCTATGTCCTAGAATGACAAAAATGAAAGATAGAAGCCTGAACAATTCATTCAATGGCATAAAATAATTTTTATATGCGTTCACTAACAAAAGGATTCAAAGACATGATCTAAACCAACAAATTTGTATTAAAATCATAGAATTTATACAAATGAACCATTCAAGACCATAATGGCATAGTATAAAGTTTATCAAATAGCTTAAGAAAATAGAAAGGTTGAATAATGGCACGGTCTGTGACCTCTTTTGCAATAATCTAAAAATAGTAAAAAGGCCTCATGTCTTTCTAAAAATTCTTCATCTTTCATAACTCATTTTCTAAAGCAAGAAGTAGTATATATAGCTAGAAATCCCACTGCCTAGGGAGTAGTAATGGAAAATATTTGATATCCTAAGCAATGATGGCAGCAACAATGATTCCTCTCGGCCATTGTAATAGAAAAGATCCGGGCCATAGCACGTAGTCGCTCCCTAGCTAGATACATACCTTGTGAATGATGGTAGTGGTCCCGACATACCCTGTGTAGAGAAGTGTTGCCTCCTAATGGAGGCAGTTAGAACACACAACAACATATCACAGCTTGTTACTCACTCCATCCTTCCCTTTGGTAGAACACCCACCAAAGAGACATGTGGCGGTAGGTCACAACTTGTAGTTCATTCCTCCCCTTCTACTTTGAAAGCTTGCATTGGGAAGAAACGTGGAAGCATTCCTTTCCATTGGCACCAAATGTGGGGTCTACCAAAAAGTATATGCGGATGAAGGCTACATGGCACACAAACGGGGCCTAACTCAAAAGTGAAGGGAAGTAGCCTTTAAGTGTGTGTGGTGACCGCACATGGAAGCATGGTGGGGGCTAGTTGAAAAGTGAAGGGAAGAATCTCTTTAGAGAGTATTGAGCAGACACTTGGCAGAAGCTGATAGTCATTTATCAAAAGGGGTCGATGATGTTCAAAAATTTGAGGCGCAGGCTGGTACTTAGCATAAATAAAACACCCGAAGGGAGCTAGATGAATTTCACATTCACAATCTCATTTGTCTTTGTTAAGAAAGATGATTGTCCTCTTGGTAAAGAGGATGATCACACTTCTATTAAGGAGGATATTTTTTATTCTTGCTAAGAAGAATGGTTATGTTCCTAGAAAAGAGTGTGATCCTTATAGCATGGATTATGCTCTTTACATTGATCTCCCTTCTTTACAAGAATTGCAAACATGTTATGGTCTAGGTTTCAATATCTTTTCTAAATCTGATTATGGAGGTAAGGGTTGTGGGAATATTGAACAAGGTGCTGAATTCCCCTTATAGGATGGTCCACATAACTTTAAGATTGGACTTGGATATCACCCCATGAAGTACAAGGTGAAACCATGGTTGAGTGTCAACATGATTTCCACTTAATCTTCTCTTAAATTACTTCATACTGAATATATAGAAAGTAAAGTAGACTCTAAAAAAGTTCCTCTAGATGTTTTCCCTATGAATTAAGCGCTAAAATAATTCTTAGGTTTTTACTCTAACTTAATTTCTCATCACCATAAACATCGATTCCCATATTGCTTGAATAAACATGCATATTTTGTAGAATCTATTATGAGTGTCAACGAGAAGGCTCCTTTATCTAATGTGGATGATATTAATCCTATACCTCATCTTGAGGATCATAGTACTCTCCTTAAAGGGGATACTTAGGATGTTCTCATGGACCCTAAATCTTTTGAAAAAATTGATTAAGATTGGAAAATATCTTTCTTGGAAAGAATCTAAACAAAATGTTCAATTATTACATTCTCATCTCGGGATATATTCACTTGATCATATGAGGACATGTCTAGTATTGATAAATTCGTGGTAGTTCACAATATCATGCTATGTCTTGATGCCGAGCTCGTAAAAAAAATAAATCATAAAATTAATCTCAACGTTGCTTTTTAGTCAAGACTAAGATAGAAAAGCCTCTAAAAGCTGGTTTTATCCATCCTATTGACTATTCACCTTGGATATCAAATATAGTTTTCATTAGTAAACTTGATGGTCATATTTGTATTTGTATATATTTTCATGATCTCAATAAGGCCTCTCTTAAGGATGATTTTCTATTTCCCAATATCGATATGACTATGGAATTGATTATAGGCATGTCTTATTGTCCTTCATGGATGGCTTATCGAGCTATAATTAGATCTGTATTAACTTGAAAGATCAATATAAGACAACCTTCACTACCCCTTGGGGTACCTTCTGCTAAGTCCATGACTTGTCAAGATCACATCAATAATATTTGTCTTATCGTCAAAAGGATTCAACTCTATAAGATGAAACTAAATCCTCTGAAGTATGTATTTGGCGTTGATGCCTACAAGCTTTAAGGATTTATCATCTCTCATCATGGAATTGAAGTTGACATGAATAATATTGATGCAATCATTAAAATTCTTCCACCTACAAACATCTCTCAACTACATAGTTTGTAAGGGAATATTTAGGTGTTTCAAAGATGTTTATCTTGATTGGTTGATCATATCCTTCCATTCACACTCTTGTTGAAGAAAGATGTCCATTTCTGATAGGATGATGAGTGCGATGAATCTTTTTAGTATATCAAGATTTATTTGGCCAATCCTCCTATCTTGATGCTTGCTATTTAGGATTGACCATTTTTACTTTATATATTTGCATCAACTCATGCCTTAGAATCTTTATTATCTCAACATGATGATGATGATAAAGAAACAAATGTCTATTACATTAGTTGTATTTTGGTTGATTATGAGACTCAATATTCGGCCATGGAGAAAAAATGTCTCACTCTCATTTTCACAACGTAGAAGTTAAGACATTATCTTCTCCATGTTGAAACCCATGTGATCTTCTTAAAACACTTATTTACTAAAATTGATCTTTTAGGAAGGTTACCGAAATGGGTAATGATGCTCTCTGAGTTTGACATTAAGTTTGTAACTCAAAAAATAATTAAAGGGAAAGTTTTTGCCAAACAATTTGGTAGAAACTCCCTGAAACATATAAAAAAAGAGGTTCACCATCAATAGGGTATCAATGATGAACCTAATTTTCACTAGGTGTGTCTTTCATTCAATTATGTGTGCATTATGATGCAAATAAAGTATAGAAACTAAACCTAACTATTATAATGAAAAAATGTAGGTTTTAAGAGGTTCAAATGATGTGTACCTTGCTGAAAAAGTGTTATTTTGAGGCACACTGTGGACTCATTTGACTTTAGTGGTGAATGGGTCCCTGTTAGGGTTTTTGAAAAGTGCTTTCTAGGTTTTGTTCCTCTTAGTCTACAACTCTAGATTCTAGATGTTCACTGCTTCAAACCTCATTAAGGAATCATTTTCCTTTAGTGGTGAATGGGTCCCTATAGGGTTTCAAAAATTTGACTTCTAGGTTTTGTTCCTTGATGTCTACACTCCCATATCCTAGGTTATCAGCTCCTGGAAGTCTAACACAAATTTTATAGCCTTATTTTCATTTTCTTGCAATATGGATGACAACTTTACAACTTGACAACTTTTCTCCAAATCTTGCTCTTCAACCTAAATCCAGCAAACACACATTCAAGAGGAGAAAAACTTGTTGATTATTAGAGGATAGGGGTTTTCCTTGGTCAAACCCTTTTAGGAAATTAAACCTTGTGATGAAATAAATAAATGGAAGCATGAAACATGAAATATGCAAATAATGATACCTTGGAAGATGTCTTGGAATGTAAATCTGAAAACTAACATGAAGTGGCCATGTAGAATGTAGATCTTGATCTTGAATTAGATGTGAAACAATGCTTTTCAATAGATCTTCAATGATACATCAACACACACTAGCTCAACAACATATTTGATGCACTATACCTTTGACATGATGATATGACCTTGAATTACTGCAATAAAACCTTGGTAATCTGCCTTTGAATGCCTTTAAAATTCTCTTGTAGTGCTTTATAATTCTCTTGTGAACATACTCTTATGATCACTTGAACTTGCTAGGGAAAACAATGCGAATTAACCTCATATTTATACTAAATCTAGAGATTAACCCCAAAATTTAAATAATTCAACCCGACACCAGATCTAGGATTGAAAATCATTATAATCCTGCCACAATTAAATTCAAAAAGGGGTGTCCTATGTGAGGAGGACCCATTCACCACTAAAGGCAAATGGGTCCTAGCACAAATTAATAGAACCATGCTTCAAGGGGATGAAATAACATCAAAAACCTATTTCAAAAATTCCAAGAAAGGGGTGTCCTATGTGGAGAGGACCCATTCACCATTAGTGGTGAAGGGGTCCCAGCACCATTTTCTAGGACCTCAAATTTTCCAAATTAAATGTCATGCAATATCATTATTGGGTGTCGGGATAGATCCTTAAAAAGTGCAATTAAGATGGATTGAATTTAAATTAAAGGGCCAATTATGCTCTAATTAACCACAATTAATTAATGAAACCCTAGATAAGTGTGAAAGTGTAATACAACACTTTACAACACCCTAAATAAGGTACGATTTAAGTACATTTTATTAAAAAATTCCCTATATTCAATGTGAATGTGTACAACACATTACAACACTAAAACAAGATATTATTAGGTTAATTAATTATTCCTAAACATAGGAAAAAGGGATACTTTTTCTACTAATACATTTTTCCCCCACTTTAGTGAGAGTTTTCCCCCATGAAAAAGTCACACTAAAGTAAACATTCAAGACACTTAAGTATGCAACAATAAAAAAAGTACATAGCCATACCCTATCAAAGGCCAAGAAAAAAAGGAAAAACAAAGGATCAAGCACAACCATTCCAACTCCTTGTGGAACGGGTTTGTTTGTCTGTAACATATGTTGCTCACTCTGTGGTAGTGGAACCTCATGCCTTCCACTAGGTGAGTTATCCCAATCATGCATGCTCACTCTGGGGTAATGGAACCTCAGTCTATCCACTAAGTGAGTTATCCCAATGAGGTGGGAAATAAGAGGAGACATATTAGCCTCCTATACTATATCAAAGTTATCCTCCTGACAATTTTGATAAGGCCCCACAATGCTATTCTTTTGAATGTTTTTGAATGTTATGTCAATAAGTTTTTGTTAAAGGGTATTTTTCTTTGTTCATGTAAGGTCTTCTTCTTAGGGAACATCATACCTAATGTCTCCAAGAGAGGGCAAGTCAAAGAGTATCAAATCACCACTTATGGGATTCCTCTCGTTTCACATCATGCCACTAAGGGAGATTTTATTCTTAGAAATATTGCATTCCTAGAGGACATCAAACCCAATGACACCACAAAGAAAAGGACACATCACGAGAAAAAAGAAAATCACGCCATGAAATATGCCAAAATATGTCATCGATGTATGCCCCCACTTTAAAGTGGTTGCTAACACCATTCCTATGAGCAACTACTTTAAATTAGCCAATGTTTCTTCCCAAGACATGGGAGCCTACTTGGAAAGCCCTATGCCAAGTCATGTGTTCCTAAAATAGAGCTACACCATGAAATAGGAAGGAAGGGGTTTCCCCCAAAAATACAATGCTAAATCTAGAAAGAAAATTATGTCACATGCGAGCCAACTTAAGGGATATCGTCCACATCCCAAGCTTGCTCTTATATATACATGGAAGGTGATCAACTAGCGAAAAGATACAATGGAAAATGACATACGAGGAAAAAGATATCTAACCCTCTTCCCCCATTGAGTGTGGGACAAGAGTGAGTCGAGGATGGATGAGGGTATGCTACTCCTTGCGATAAGGAAATGATTTGCGATGAATGTAAGACATGCAATAGTGAGTATCCTATGATCCTACTACTATTACCTAGAAAGGAGCAACAACTATTGTTATTGATTATAATGAGTAGATAAAGTGTTGATGTTATACATATGTAAAGAAATGTTCCCACATGTGGTATCTATTAGTTCAAAATGCACCAAAGTTAAACTTGTCTTGGAAGAATATTTTGTAAGTTTGTTGATATTAAGTGAAGGCTTTTTTGATGCTTTTATTTCTATCAAAGGACAATAACCAAGACCATGAGTCATTTCTTGTGTGTTAGGCTCTATAGGGACATGGATACCTTATTCTCTAACACTACACCCTTTTCCACTATAACCAATTTGTTTCAAAGTTCATAACCTCTTCCATGAGTTTTTTCATTTTTTTTAGATTTAGTGGTTGTTCATAATCAACTTCATCAAATTTTGTTGTATAATTTGCTTGATCTTCTAAAGTGTTTGAGGTGGATGCTTTCGAATTTTGTATTGACATTACTACTTTTTCTTTTCCCTTTTCAAAATCTTTGTTTATGATCTTGTATTTTCCCATGAATGTTGGTGTGAAATCTAAGGAACCCCAATAATATTCTAACAATTTAGTGACTTCCTCAATTTGTTTCTTATGCTCTTTTTCCTTTGTGGTTTCCAATTTTGTAGTTGATTCCAATGCTTCCAAAGAATCTCGTCCTTCTCTCTCAACAATCAAACAACTTTCAAGTTCATGATTGGCCATGAGTGTGTAAACTTTGTTGTTGTAGGCATACTTCATTACATGATGGAGGGTAGAAGGCACCTCATTCATTACATGAATCCATGGTCTTCCTAAAAGTAGGTTGTATGAAATATAACAAGGCATAACATGGACCAGATTTTTCAATGTTACTTTCCCAACTCTAATAGGTAATGTGATGAGTCCAAGTAGTTTATTTCTTATATTATCAAATCCATAGATAGACAAAGAATCAGATTTGATGTCACTCTTGTCCATATCAATCTTTTCCAAAAGGTTCACACTACACAGATTAATGGTCGAGCCATTGTCAACAAGGATTCTCTTTATCCTAATTCAATTAAAAAGAGTTTTTATCATGAAAGCTTCATTCTTTTTCCCTTATAATGAAGGTAACTCATCTTGATGAAAAGTAATGTCTAAGTTTGTTAGAATTATAGCTTGAATTTGGGCTGTGACATCATTTGATTGCACATTAGGAGGGGTAGGAACTTTTTTTAAAGCACTTTGAAGCATGTTATGGTAAAAAGGAAAAGCTTGAATAAGGTCCCATAAGGATATCTTAGTAGAAGTATTTTTAAGTTCAACAGGATTATACTCCTTTCCACCTCATAAGGAAATTGAGGAGCACTAGGCAAGATAGGGTTAGGAAATAGGAGGGATGTTTAATTTTTTCTTGGTTGTGGATTGTTCATAGTGTTATATGTATGAGCAATGGTATTGTAGCTTGGTTGCTGTGAAAAATTATCAAGTTTCCTTTTAGGCAGTTCTAAGATAAGAACTAGTTTATTTTGAACTTGTGGCTTTTTTTAGGCTGGATAAATAATTAAAGGATTCTTAGGATGTCCCACAAGGTATTTAGGGGGTCCAATAATCAAGGGAGATCTAATGGATACTTATGCATTCATAACCTTATCGGTTTTGGCTTGATGTCTTTCTAATGAAGGGAATTCTAGTGTCATCATTTTACCATCATCTAAGGAAGTTATATCACTATTGTTTGAAAGATATATGTCAATGTTCTCATTTTATCTTCCCTAGTAGGAGAGTTTTTAGGAGAGCAACAAACTAGATGATCATGAAATTCAAAGGTTGGTTCTTCTAAAACGTCTTCATCACAAGTAAGGGAGTCATCTATGGTTGGATTGCCTTGCTTATCAATGATGGAATTCTCTTGTTCAATAATGTTTTCACTAGAAGAAGAGGGACAAATGGGATTTTCATGACTCTCATCAATTGGATTTTCGAACATCAAAATATATTCATAAAAAATAGTAGAGATATTAGGAGAAGGCCCAATTTGATTGTTATGATTGTCCATGATTTCATGATTTTTCTCTAAGGTCCCATTCTCTTGTGCCATAGTAGCTACCCTACTAGGGGAGATTTTAATATTTTCATCACATTCCATTGTTATATTTTGTAAAGTAGTTTCATCACAAATAGGGGAGACATCAAGAGAAGAACAAATATAAGTTTCATGCTTACTTATGATTGGAATTTTTGTTCAAATAGGTCTTTCCAAATGGTAGGAGAATTAGGAAAGGGAGGAACAAGATTCTCATGACTCTCAATAAGTGTATCTTCTAACACCAAATGATCATCTTCACATCTAGTTGGGATGTTAGGAGAACAAGTTTGATTATCATGATTATCTACAATTACATCCACATGTCCTATAATGTATTCCAAAGTAGGAGAGGTAGTATTTTCATAGCTCTCAATCATTGTATCTCTTAACACCAACATGTCCTCATAAGTTTGATTTTCATTATTGTCTATGATTTTATATTCTTTCACTAAAGCATTCTCACAAGTAGGGGAGGTGTTGGGAGATGAATGGAGACTAGGTAAAGTAGTGTCAAAGATCTCATCTTCTTGTATCATAATATCTTCCCAAAGGAGAGGAGGAAAGTAACAAACAAGACCATTATTCCCATCAATTGTATCTTCTTTCACAAGATACCTTTGTCACAAATAGGAGAGGTATCAGGAGAAGAACAACTATGATTATCATGATTGTCTATGCTTACATCCTCTATCACTCAAACCTTCTCAAAAATAGGAGAGATATTAGGGGATGGTGGATAATGTGGTAATATGAAATATGTTACCAAGCTCAATCTCTTTCACTGAGATTTTCTCATGACTAACATGCTTGCTAATATATTTTTTCTTTGCAAACTTGGAAAAGAAAGATACTAGCATTTGTGAAAAGTAATCCATATGAACTCAAAATGGAAAGATACTTAAAATGCAACACAATGACCTAGAATGGAATGAAATTTTTAGAATCTAAACAATGCAATTTACTAATTACTCAATGCAATAAATTGATAATGGAATGTTGTGAATACAATTTTGAATTTTGAGACTGCACTAAATGAAGCAAATTGAGCTAAATCTAATGAATTTAATGAAATAGAAAATTAGAAAACTGAAATAGAAATGTAACAGCAGAAAATAGAAGCATAAAACAAGGATTTTAGATTCTTGAAAACTCAGGTCAAGACTTGATCAAGGACTCATTTTCCTTTAGTGGTGAATGGGTCATGGATGAGGATTTTTGAAATGTTTTTGACTAATTTTAAAGTGTTTTTCAATGAGTTTTAGATGCCAAAAAATTTAGGTTAGCTCTGATTAGGGACTCATTCACCACTTGGGGTGAATGGGTCCTAGATCAGGGTTTATAAAAGGTGAAAACTACAATTTTTTTTTTTTTTTTGTGTTTCTTGCGTTCAGTTTCAAACTGTAACTCTTGTGACAAAACTTTCCAAAATTTGATGATCTAATGTAAGTGAAATGAAGGGTAAATGATGACCTATATGACAATTTTTGAAATACATCTTTGACTCAATTTTTGAATATGAATGATGGAAAGTACACTAATATGCACACTATTCAAAATCAATGTAATGTGCATGCAAATATTTGAATTTTTCAGATTTAAACAATGCAAGAATGCAATTTTAAAATCCTATATGCAATGCAAACTAATGCAATTTAAAGAACCCTAAATGTAATGCAACTAATGAAAACCTAATGAAAACTATTGAAAACTAAGATCTAGGGTTTAAATGCACTCCAAATAAGAAGTTAGAATATTCAAAAGTCAAATTCAGCAAAATGAAAGATAGAAAAAAGAGGTTTTCCATCAATAGGGTATCAATGATGAACCTAATTTTCACTAGGTGTGTGTTTCATTCATTTATGTGTGCAATATGTTGCAACTAAAGTACAAAAATTAAACATAACTATTATAATAACAAAAAGGTAGGTTTTAAGAGGGCCAAATGATGTGTACCTCGCTAAAAAAGTGTTGTTTCAAGGCCTACCAGGGACTCATTCGACTTTAGTGGTGAATAGTTCCGTGTTAGGGTTTTCAGAAAGTGATTTTTGGGTTTTGTTCCTCTCAGTATGTAACTCTAGATTCAAGATGTTCACTGCTTCAAGCCTCATCAAGGACTCATTAACCTTTAGTGGAAAATGGGTCCCTATAGGGTTTCGAAAACCTAACTTCTAGGTTATGTTCCCTGATGTATGCACTCCCAAATCGTAGGTTAGGAACTCTTGAAATTCTAAAACAAATTGTGTAGCCTTGTTTTTGTTTTATTGCAATATGGATGACAACTTTACAACTTGACAACTTTGACAACTTTTCTCCAAATCTTGCTCTTTAACCTAAATCCAACACACACATCCAAGAGGAGAAAAACTTGTTGATTTTTAGAGGATAGGGGTTTGCCTTGGTCAAACCCGTTTTAGGAAATTAAACCTTGTGATGAAATAAAGAAATGGAAGCATGAAACATGAAATATGCAAATAATGATACCTTGGAAGATGTCTTGGAATTTAAATCTGAAAACTAACATGAAGTGGCCATGTAGAATGTAGATCTTGATCTTGATCTTGAATTAGATGTGAAACAATGATTTTCAATAGATCTTCAATGCTATATCAACACACACTAGCTCAATAACATGTTTGATGTACTTTTCCTTTGACATCATGATATGACCTTGAATTTTTACAATAAAACCTTGACAATCTGCCTTTGAATTCCTTTAAAATGCTCTTGAAGTGCTCTATAATGCTCTTGTGAATGCACTCTTATGATCACTTGAACTTGCTAGGGAAAACAATGTGAATTAACCCCATATTTATACTAAATCTAGAGATTAACCTTGAAATTAAAATAATTCAAGAAAACATCAGATCTAGGATTGAAAATCATTATAATCCTGCCACAATTAAATTTAAAAAGGGGTGTGGTGGGACCCTAAAAAAAATTTCATGTTCCACCTATTTGAAGATGCATTTTCCTGGGCATCTATTGGGTTTGGTGTAACTAGGGTTTAGGGTTTTATATAGGGTGTTGTTTTACTTTCAATATTTCCCCCTATATATTAGCCCTTGTTCTTTGGTCCATTTGTTTGTTGACCTATTGTCACTTGTTTCTCAGTCATGTGAGAACAACATTTGTCATTAAATTCTATCTTATGACTGACCCCATATAGCTAGGATCTCTTGCTACCTGTCACTAAATACATTCACATGTCAAGGTCTGAGAAACTTTTATTTGATAAGGTTGATTGATTGACCTTGTTTTTCCTTTACATCCTTTGCATAAATGTTTCTTTTTTACCTTATGACCTTATCTTATGTTGTCCTAGGAGGTTCCCCTTTTAAAAACAACTTGTAAGCACCTACAAAATTGTCTCACTTAAAACCCAATCATTGCCTTGTTGGTCACTCATCACAGATAGCTTTCTAACTTTATGTTCCATATGAGAGATGAGTGATATGAGGTTTCCCTTTGTATCACTAGCTAGTTTTCTATCACTAATTGGTTTTGAGTCTTAAGTCTTAAATTAGTGATGTGTGATGACCTTTAAGATTCTTTGTGATTCTTTTCATCGCTTGTCATGGATAATTGTGTGTTTGCCTCTTTTAAATTGGTAATGAGTGATGAAGTCCTTTGTTCTAATGTTTCTTCACTGATTTAAGGCATTGATGTGGGCAATACCTTTTGTGCTTTTGATTTTGAAATAGGTACACATGGTTTGATCTTGTTTCATCACTACCCTTCTCCTGTCACTGATTTGAGCTAAATGTTGAGAAATGGATTTATGATTTGCAATGCAAGATACAGATTTGTCAAAGGTGGACCTTGATCCAATGGTTAAGATTAGATTATTTTGATGCTCACATCACTTATAGGAATCTAGAAGGAGAAGGAATATTTGTGATGAGCAATGTATTGTTGAGCATACTTCCTATTGTGTAATTTTAAACTATTGTGAATGAAAAATAGGGTCCAAGGAAGGCATAGGCGATATCCAATGGTTGCTAGAAAAAAGATACGTGTGATGTCTAGGGGGCTACATGGTAAAATATTGGGGGCATCACTTAATTCAAAAGAGAAAAGTAGCGAGGTGAAGAGTGAGCCACTAGTCTATTTTAAAGCAAGATGATCAAATGTTTAGGATTTAAACTCAAATAGATAAGCGTCAGTTCACTCATGCGAGATTTCTATCAGCCATTAATGGTGATACATTCCATTTCCTAGCTTTTAAGAAGGTAGTTGGATTATTTCTCCACATAATTGAAATCATTCAAGTATTGAAAAGCTAGTTGAGTTTCAGGGAATGTAGTGAAGAGCTCCAAAAAATAGCTATAGAAGGTAGCAATAGTTTTTTTGTCTAAGTAAGAAAACAATTAGGTCTTTGTGTTAATTGCATTGAATTGTATTGGTCTAGGTTAATAGGGGGTCTGAGAATTATAAATGCTTAGGGTTCACTAGGCTTATCTTCTACGCATTTTAAAATTGGGATAGGTGAGGGTTGGTAAGGGTTTTTATTTCTGTAACTTTTCTATTAAGAATATATATAGTAGACCCTTAATATGAATTAAATACTGCAAACCCTAATCTTGATACATTGCAAAAATGAGTGAGCTTGAACCTAGCAAATCTATTATAACACCTAAAAGAAAACCCAAGCAAAAGAGCATAAAAAGACCTAAAACCCAAGATGTTTTATCCATGGTTAAGCTAGAATAACTTGAAGCATCTAACCCTATGTAGGATACCCTTGCGGTGTCCAAAAGGTCAAGGAGTGTGAAGAGAACTCAAGACAGATTCGTGGAGGGTGCCTCTGGAGACATAAATGAGGGTGGGTCATGAATTAGCAAGAGACCTATGGGGAAAGTTGCTATGAAAAGAAGATTAATTGACATGGCTGGTGAAATTGGAGAACCATCCCAGCCTCAAATTGTATGGTAGATATTTTTTTACACTTTTAATAAGAGGTGTTCTAGGAGGTCAACTTGTTACCTATGGGGCCTTAACCTTGGAAAGATGGTAGTGCCTAGTGTGTTTGTGGAAGTGGATGTAATGATGGAATTAGCTAAGCATTATGATCCCAAGGATAAGAAGATCAAGAGTGAAAATGGTACTCTAATCCTTGAAGTAACAAGGGATAAAATTGTGGAGGTATTTGGGTTGAACCATAATTATATAGCCAAGATCAAGCATGTGGATTTATATGGTGAGTATGAGTAGAACGGATTTGCATTCAAAAATAGATTTCTTGTAAGGCATAGAAAGGATAGTAAGGAAATATTCATCCCTAAGGATATAGATCCCTTTGAGTGTGAAGAATTTTTTGACTATTTCTAGAACACATATTATTGTTTGAATCTAGATCTGGCTCATAGTTTTGATGCTAGGATAGCCACCGACTTGTTGGTGATGGTGGCAAACATACAGAGTCCAAATTCAAACACAGGTTTTGATTGTATTGCTCATATTTTATTAATATAAAGAACGAAGCTCTCCCTCTATCTTTTCCACATTATTCTCCACTGATTAATATGCTTCTATTTGTGGGACAAGGAAAATGGAAGAAGAAGCTAAGATTAAGATAGAAGGATAATGAGAATAATGATTTTCCTGTCCAAATGTGGACATATATTTGGGACCAGGATTGTTCCCATTCCAACTCCTTGATGTTTTGTAATGTCATCAGGTTTGGTATTTTGGAGAGTTTGGGTGTGGTACCCATTCATAGGCTTTCAAAGTTAATTAGAGACATCAAGTACCCAAATAAAGTGGTAGGAACAACTACAAAGCATAATTGGGTAGACTAGTTTCTACATTTAGAGTCTACTCTAATCAAGGCTTATGGAGCCAAAGTAGCACCACACTTGTTGCCTCTATATGTCTTTGATTGATTGTAGTTTATGGAGTTGATGTGGCAACTTGATTTTATGGATCGAGAATTGTTCAAAAACCCTTAGAAAGGCACTGTGATAAAGCCCCATTGTTTTTTTTCTTACTTTATAGCTATTGCCAGGGAGGCTTATGATAAATTTGGAATAATGGTGAATAACCTTAGGTTATCTATTGATTTCATTAGGAGTTTTGAACCAAAGGGTTTTGTGCATGCAAAGAGAAGAAGCAAGGGTTTATCTGGGTTCTGCCACCATTTCTTGTATACATATGATGTGTTGAGAAACTTGACTAGTGATGGGGTTGTTATGTCTAGGAAAAAGGAGTGGAGAACCATATGTGACATTGAGGAGAGCATTATCAGGTGAAATTCCTTTTATGTGAGCCCCTATGATGTAATAGAGAGTCCTTTTGAAAGGGATTTTGCAAATTTGAAGGATTATCAAAGTTGAAATTTTAAAGCAAAGGTAAATAAGGCTGTTGAGAGAGCATAGGCTCTCTTAGAGCAACAACCTCAAGCCATGTATATTCTAGAGTGGCCTATAGATGTACATGGATAATATGTTCAAGTGATTAGGGAGGAGAAAATAGCAAAGCATGTGCTTGGTGATGAAGAAGTGGAGAGGAAATTCCCTCCTAATATTGATGATGCTCTTGACTCTGAAGTTCCCCAGGATAGAATTTTCCCATGGCATTATGATGAAAAGGTTGATGATGATCCAAGGATCAAGGAATGTGATGAGTTCCTTGTGGATGATGCATTTTTCCAAACTAAGGAATTCAAAGAATTCATGGTTCAACAAAGAGACAAAGAAATAAAGGAAAGGATTGAATGAGCAAAGGCTAATGTTGATCCTTCTCAAAAAGAAGAGGTTGAGAAGGCAGAGGAAGAAAAGATTATGGTTGTGATTGCAGCCATTACTCCTATTGAGGATAGGAATATTGTCATAGAAAGTGGAATTTTGTTACTACTAGGGTGCACCCTCACCTCAGATATTGCACTTGATGCAATAAGGAGAGATCCTTAGGCCTTTGTTTCTGAGGAGCATTTTGACAGCAAGGTGTTTGGGTCTGGTTATAGTCCAAAACTGCATACTCTTGCAATTTGGTCCATGGCACTCAATACTAGGAAGCATGAGGTTGCTAGGCCTATTGAAGAGGTTATTGGTTCAATGGTGGTGAAGAGAGATATAGATATGACTCATTTCCAAGAAGAAAAGTTAACTATACATGTTGCAATGCTTAGTTTTGATACAACACAAATTTCTTAAAAAAAATATGATTCCTTATTGAAGGAGTATAAATAAGGCTTTGGATGAACTTAATAAGATGAGAGCCACTATTCAGGCTAGCCAATCAATAAGGGATTTGTCTTCACTATCTTCTTCTTCTTCAAAATTGTCTACACAAGAAAAGGAAACCTTAGCTTTAAGGATTAATGATTTGAATGAGTAGTTAAAAACAGAGAAGGAAAATGTCAAGAAGGCCAAATTTGAAATTGTCAAGGTGGCGAATGAAATCTTTGAGGATGTGTTGAAAAATAGGGTAATAAAGCTTATGAAAATAGATGTGTGGGATGCCTATAGGAACATCCATGAGGAAAACTTAAGGTACCTATAGGTTTAGGAAGCTTTTCATACTAAATGGAGCAAATGGAGAACTAGGGTAGGGGCACTAAAAGAAATGATTTCTAAGATGTGAGAAGATCCTGAAGCTCGTTCTTGAAATATTAGAAAATATTGACCTAGTAAGTGAAATAACAACTTTCCATGGGAAGTTAGGAGTGCAACTCCAAAATAAATTGAAAATATTCAGAGAAATGGAATTTAGTATGCCTACAATATTGAATGATAAAGGTGAGCTAAAGGAGTTTGATACATGGAAGAATGACTTGGGAGGATTACTCCCATAGGATAAGATGATGTTGAATATAATTGATTATTCCATGTTGACTCCTAATGTTGATATTATGGATGGATTGAAATGAGAATGGACACTTTTATCAAGGAGGCCAAAGCCTTAATTGATGCAAGGTATAATTAGCATAGTACAAAAATATAAAAATTACTGGATGTAGAATGACCTACTAAAGATGAATACAACACATGGTTGGAAAAGTATATTGAGTGAGCTTGTATATGTGAAGTGATAGTAGAAATGGAGAGTAATAGATGGGAGAGAAACAATACGTAGCCTAGAAATAGTACAAATTAGGCTTTTGTTGAGGTATTGCAAAAATATTGTTCTCTTCCCAACATGGAAATTGGCGGCACAAACATTGACTTGGATGGGTCAGTTGTATATCTTTCTATTTATTTTCATGCTTTAAAAGTCTTGTTGATTGGATATGCATGTGGTACACACTTTTGGCTCATAAGGAAGATATTTTGATGCTATTACAACAAATGAAGGATTCCTTTTGGAGGGAAAATGTATCTTCTTCAGCAAATGCAAATTAGTTTTGTCTTATGTTCTTTCCTCCACTTTGCAAAGTGCAAATTTAACTATCTGGGGAATTGTGAAATTAAATTGAAATGTATGTAAAATGTAAATGTGACATTAATGGTAATTTGGACTGATTCTTGTTTCTCCCATGTTTCTATAAATAGGAATTCAAGGCCAATTACATAGACCTTTTGATGGTTAAGCAATTTTGAGCTCATGTACGAGTAGAGAAATAGATTAGTGTTGAATCTTAGGAGTGCATTCAGATCTATAATAGGCTTAATTGTTCTACAATAGAAAAGTTATATGAATGATAGTTGCAAGTTCCTAGAATAGTTTCTCTCCTCTATAATTTTGGCTTTCGAATTATGAATAAAGGAATCAAGGTTCATTTGTTTGTCTTCACTCACTCTAGTTGAATGTGTGATTTTGTATTTTCTTTAGTTCAAGGAGATAAATAAGTTCTTAAATGAGATCATAGATTTGTAAGTGAAATTCAAGGATTGTTAAGAAGTTTCTATTTTTGGACACATTGAGTTGTGTGTTACAAACTAATATACAATAGTCTACAAAATACTTGTTTACATTTGTTAATGTATTATAGTTTATTGCATATGTGAATCCATCACCCTTTGCTAAGGCACTGGTGTATTTGTTTGGTCATCTTTGATGTTAAGTAAGCTAACTGTACTTGAAAAAGAACACAAATCTATATGACAACTTTTAACACACCTATAATTACAGTATAGTGGTACAAAGTACCGCTCATTCCTAGTTGTGGGTACAATTCATTAAAGGTTCTACCAAACCCTTAAAGATTTTTTTCTATTTGTGTCTGATGGGAGTGTATCTATTTGTTTCAATGTTGTGATAAAATGGTACGAGAATATCATATAGACATTGTCAAGATCACCCTTCTAAGTTTCACAGAGCCTGAAGTGTAGAGGTCTAGTTTAGCAAGCTAGTACCTATTCATTGGCCAATCCTTACCTTTTCTTATCATTGGATTTTGGTAGATTCATAGGTAAATGGTAATATCAAGTTTGGTTCTAAATAAATAGCCAACAAGGTGTCCTATGTGAGGAGGACCCATTCACCACTAAAGGCGTATGGGTCCTATCAAAACTTTCTAGGACCATGCTTTGGGGGATGAGATAACATCAAAAACCCATTTCAAAAATTCCAAGAAAGGGGTGTCCTATGTGGAGAGGACCCATTCACCATTAGTGGCGAATTGGTCCTAACACCATTTTCTAGGACCTCAAATTTTCCAAATTAAATTCCATGCAATATCATTATTGGGTGTTGGGATAAATCCTTAAAAAATGCAATTAAGAGGGCTTGAATTTGAATTAGAGGGCCAATTAAGCTCTAATTAACCACAATTAATTAATTAAACCCTAAATAAGAGTGAAAGTGTAATACAACACTTTACAACACCCTAAATAAGGTATAATTTAAATACATTTTATTAAAAAGGTCCCTAGATTCAATGTGAATGTGTACAACACATTACAATACTAGATCAAGGAATTGTTAGGTTAATTAATTATTCCTAAATGCAAGAAAAAGGGATACTTTTTTTGTTAATACAATCCCTCATCTTTCTCCTTTCCTAATTTAGATTTATTTTCAAATGAAAATTTATTCGCATTATACCATGAACCTATGTGGGAAATATATTTTGATGGATTGAGATGTCAAACCCTCTCTAAGGTAGGTGTAGTTTTAATCTCACATGAAGGGAAGCTAATTTCTCTATCTTTTCAATTATAATTTCATTACACTAATAACATTGTTGAGTACAAATCCCTTATTTCTAGCTCACATGCCATGATGGCATTAAACATCAAACATATCCGTATTCATGGTGACTCTAAACTTATCATAAATCAAATCATAGAAGTGTATCAAGCTAAGAAAAATAAGCTATCTCAGTATCATGATTTTTCTTTGTCCTTGCTTGCTTGATTCTCTTACTTTACCATAGATAGTGCTCCTAGGAGAGAAAATCACCACATGGATGCAATGGTGATCGTAACCTCCCATATACCTCCCATATACCCTAGAATGATAGTGTAGAAGAGTACTACTTTATGGTTCAAATTCTCCACTCTCCTATTGTCTTTGATCAATGTGAACCTGATAGTCTTGTGTGTGCTCACGTAGACTCAAGGGAATGGTATTCTAACCTCTATAATTATCTAAATATTGGAAAATTTCTCAATGATGTGACTAAGAACACTCACACTTAGATACAAAATCTTTTCGTTTGATATATTATCCTATCTAACACCATTTATTGAATATCTTATAATGGTCTTCTTCTTCGATGTCTCACTAAGGCTCAAATACTTCTTGCCCTTCAAGAATCTCATTTGGGTTCTAGGGGTGGACACTTTGGTGGTAAATCCTTAGTGCATAAACTGATTCATATGGGATATTATTGAAAAATAATGGAGCAAGACTCCCTTTACTTTGTCAAGAAATTCCCTTGATGTTAGCAACATAGTAATCTCATTTGAGCTCCTACACAAGAGCTTCAAAAGTAGGCCTATCCTTGGCCATTTACAAAATGGGGGTTTGATATCATTAGAAAAATATCACCTCCTTTTAAGGGACATATCCTCATCATCGCAGCTACTGATTACTTTACGAAATGGGTCGAAGGTATTCCAATTTGATCCACTAACACTGAGGTAATTTGTATCTTTCTTCTAAAAATTACCATTGATCACTTTAGAATTCCTTTTACCCTTGTTTTTGATAGTGGTACTTCATTTAAGAATAAAGAGGTGAAGCAATTCTTGGAAAAATTTCACATTCAACATCGATTTTCTACACCTTAATATCGTTAGCCTAATGGCCAAGCTGAAGTATCTAATAAAAATCTTGAGCTAATTCTTTTAAAAGTAGTAAATAAACATGATAAATATTGACATACTAAATTGAATACACCTTGTAGGCCTATTTAAAAAGTTTTTGTATGACTATTAGTACAACCCCATACAACCTCGTGTATGGTTACAAGACTATCTTTCCTTTAGAGTTGGAAATTCCATCTATGAGTTTCCCTTAATGGATTAATTGATTATGATACTTATCATGTTGTGCGTCTAAACTAACTTGATTTTCTCAATGAGCATTCATTATAGGCCCTTGAACACCTCCAAGCTTATAAAAAATTTATTTCTAAGCATTACAATCAAGGTGTTATTTCTTATACTTTTAAGGTAGGTGATCTCATTCTCTACAAGAACTAGAGAAATGTAAATTCACTACCTAATCAAAAGGGGAAATTTAGCCCTAATTGGATAGGTCCTTACATAATCACCTAAATGTATGGATCTGGTGTGTATGGATCATTTTCTATGGATGGTACTCCTCTAAAATAACTAGTCAATGCAATGCATCTCCATCGATACTATGCATAGGGTCTATGTGGCATGCATATGACACTCATCCCTCTTTAGGGATTGTATTTCATTATGCTATGAAATTTCTTCATTAACACATTATCTTTTTAATTTATTTTATGATTTAAACATTTCTATATAGTTAATTTCTCTAATTAGGAATTATATATACATGTGTTTTATTTCTATGCTATGTATCTGTGCATTGTATTTGATTCATTCTTTTATCCACACATTAGATCATCATTGTATTTAATTAAGCATATATCCAATGTGTGTTTATTAAATCATGATAGCATCAAATTTGAGACTACATCCATAAACATATATCCATCACGTAATTATACATGAAAAAAAAGCATACACATAAAGAACACATCATGATTTCAATAACAAAATCTCATGTATATATATAAAAAATAATGCCATGTACATATCACACCACTATAAAAAAATGTGGGTCTACATATCTATATATGAATATGTACATCCAAAAATGCTAAACATCAATAATATGGTACAACAAAAATGGATCTCTAGCCCCCAAGTGCATGGGTCCCAAAGCCCTCTATTGTTGGTGTTGGCACTAGCAGAGGAGTATGTTGGATGGATGCATACGAGTGTGATTGGTGAGATCACGACACAGACATGCTCCATGATCGTAGTCCATGTACCACTCCTCATAACTCTATTACCTCCTCACACAACAACATGATGTGCTCTATAAGTGAAATCTCCCACTCTCAAACTTGGTGCAACTCATCTTTGATCTATTACACCTGAGGATTAGTGGGTGTTGTCTTAGTAACCTCTAGCTTCCTCTTGAGGTCATCGACCTAGCTTTGTAGGGTGTCATGTGCAACCTTGGCACTCTCAATCCACATCACAACTTGATCTCTCTCAGAGAGGGTAGCGAGGAGCTCCACACCCCACTAGTCCCTTTGTCAGCTAATCACTATGAGCTCAATAGTCCATTGGACTACATCTACCCATGTCTCCTCATAGGCTATCCTAAGAGGCACTACATGATCAAATAATGGGGCATGAAACCCTACTATGGGAGGCCTCTATGAATCTAAGAATGACCTTAGACCTAGATGGTTGGGACCACCTTTGAAATGCACTACCTCAAGAAATCAAGCCACTCACATGTGAACACTGCAACCATAGAAATAGTGGATGATGTCAATACAATATCATAAAAGTATACATGTATATATATGAGAAATTGAAATGAAAGAAACTCAAATAAAATATCATGAACTATACTCGTACCTAGGTCCCTATCTTGCTAGTGTGGGTTCAAAGGTGGAACATTGATGCTAGAAGTGACTCGACCCTATCGTTGCTACTGTAGGAGGTATGACCATCTAGGTGATGGGTGGTGCCACTAAGATGGTTAGAGTGCATACTAGTGATGCAACACATTATTGTCACCTCAACCTCTCTACTGCCCTACTTGCCTCCACCTCACCCTCCTAGTCACTACTCCCAAGACCCTTTCCCTCAAACCCCTATGCACAAGCATCATTCATGTGGGTACCTAACTAGAAAATCGGGGTGGGACCTATTGTCTGCCACTAGCTGGAAAAGCCAATTGATATGTTGATGTCATCAATTGCTAAGGCCATAGGCTAGTCCTTGCTTGAACTAGAATTTATACTAAGTAGGACATGCATGATGGTCGAAGAGGGATGGTCTTCTTGTGTTGTGCTCTTATATGACTGTATATACACTAGAGACATTGAAGGGATTTCTTGCACTTACCTAAACTGTCAGGTGACCTAGTGCTAGTAGTATGGCACAATGGTGTGTTCTGACTGCCCATTCAAGAGTCGATCATGTTGCATCCTCTGCAGCTATCTCCTTTCAGATGACCAAACCCCCATCTACCTACGAGGCCACCATATGATATCCTCCCCCCAAAAATATCTGAAACAATGGGAAAAGGGGGAGAGGATTGTTGCATATGGTTTAGGACATAGAACAACCAACTTTCCTTCTCCTTAGTTTCACTCAAGAATAACCCTAGAGATCTCAATGCAAAAGAGAAATAAATCTTGTTGTAGGGATATCCTAGGGGTTGAATGTAAACTAATGAGGGGTTCACCACCAAGTTTAGAGTTGGAAAAGACAATGAAATGCAAGATAAAATGTAAAACCCTAATATGATGCAAGCTTGATTTAAATGACCTAGTAATGCAAGTAAAAAAAATAGAAAGATGTAAGTTGGAATGTGTGCAATTGAAAACCTAAAGATGACTGGAAGGAGTCTTGAAATGCTAGAAATGTTGACTTTTTGACCTAGTGGGACTCATTCACCATTCTAGGTGAATTAGCCCTAGTTTTGAATTTTTGCACAAGAGCAAGTTTAGAGCAAAAGGATATCTAAATCTGCAAAGATCTTTGTCAAACACCTATAGTGGGACTCATTTTCCACTTGTGGTGAATCAATCCACTTCCACTTTTTTAGGAATTCAAAACTTGAATCTTTTCTTCTCAATCTACTTTGTCGTTCTTGATTGTTTTCCAAATCCAAAACCCAAATTTGCAACTTGTAGGTGATCTCCAAGTATCTCCATGCTTGATAACAACTTTGACAACTTTTGATCTCTTTGACAACTTTTCTCCAATCTTGCTCCTTAGGAAATATGCAACCTAAACCTACAAATCACACTCAAAGGAGAGGGAAAAATATTGGGGGGTTAGTAGAAAGGGGTTTGCCTTGGTCAAACTCCATTTTGGAAATCAATCCTTGGAATGAAACCAAATAAGAATGGAGAATGATGAATGAAAAAATAACAATGTCGCAACTCACCAAACCCTTGCAATAAATTGTTGTAAATTTGCTTGATATGGCTGCAATAGATGTAGATCTTGATTCTTGCTTGATTGATGTTGATCTTGAATGAAACACTTGCTTGAATCACAAAACCATACATCATAATTGTTAGCACAATAACAAACATGATGCATGAAATATTTGACATGATGCTTGATAATCTACTCTTGAAGATTCTTGAATGCTCTTGTAAACTCAAACTTGCTATAAGGATGAACACTTGAATGCTTGGGGTGAAAATGAGTGAAAGAACCCTATATTTATACTCAATCATACAAGAATTAATAAAATTATAACACTACAAGTCAACATCAGATCTATGAGGATAAAATCCTACCAAGAATTTGAATTAATTTTAATTTTGAGCTGATTGGGACTCATTCACCCAAGGTGGCAAATGAGTCCCATCAGGCATAATGTATGGGACCAAAATTCAAAAATTCTTGGGAAGGTATGAAATTATGTTTGGGACCCAAAAATCTATGTGGGAATCATTCACCCAAGGTGGAAAATGAGTACTAGATCACTAAATCTAGGCCACACAAGCCTGAAACACCTAAATTATGAATGGGTGATGATTAATGTTGGGATTATCCTAAAAAAAATGCATTAATTAAGGCTTGTAGATGCAATTTAAGGCCAATTAAAGCATAATAAATCCCTATTATTAATGAAAACCCTAGAAAAGTGTAAAAGTGTGTTACAACACTTTACAACACTTTAGATAAGGAAAAATTAAGGTTTAAAAGAGGTTTACTAAGTGTAATTAATTAATAAAACCCTAGAAAAGTGTGAAAGTGTGTGACAACTCTTCAAAACACATAAGCAAGGTACAATTTGTATCCATTAGTTCATAAGGTCCCAAGACCTAATGTGAATGTGTCAAACACATTACAATACTAAATCAAGGCACCATTAAGCCTAGTTCACAAGGAGGGCCCAAACAAGCAAGGAAAAGTATAAGGGATACTTTTTCCATTGCCAAATTTAGCCTCCACTTTAGTTATAGGATGAAGTTGCTTCAAAATCATACTAAAGTAGAAAAACACACATTAAGATGGGTCTAGATGCACCAACATTAGTAGGATGGGAAGACAATGATCAAGAGGGGTGATCAAGCCCCCAAGACCAAGATCCCATATCAAACCAACATAGGTAGAAAAGAACACACATGAAAATGATATAAGAGAATCATAAAGGCACAAGCATGCATTGTCAAAGACATACAAAAAATGAAACAAAATGAAAAATAAAATGGGGTGGATCAACCTTCAACCATTTATCAATTGTGATGTGGATCAGATCTAGGCTATTTGTCCAAAAAAATCACACTTTGAGGCAATGGAACTTTAGGTTGTTGGTTGGGTGAGAAATCCAAAGAGGTGAGACACATACACAACTCGACAGTATTTCCTCACACTCACGTGTGAGTGACTAGGGGAAATTCATGCCTCGTGTAGTGTCTAAGTTAATGTTTTGTAAACTTGGTGAAAGCCACTCAATTCAAAGGGTTAACAAACTAAATAGTCCACTTGACACTACTTAAGACTACATTAGATTATCGACCAAGGAGCATAAGATTATGATGGTGCAATAAGATATATGCCTTCATGGACTCAAACTACTCAAACTATCCTACTAAATTTATTCTAGTTGTTGAAAACTCATAAAAACTATAAAACAACGAAAGTAAAACTAAACCTTTGTTGCTACGGATACCTACAATAACGACTATAACTAAAATACTTCTAATGAAAATAAACTAAAAATTTGATTAAGATTACTACAATATCTACACTATCCTCTTGAGTATTATTAATAGCTATTTCATGCATGTTCCCAAGAATCACTTGTCATAAACAAGAAATAGATTCTACAATTCACAAGTAATAGTAAACTAATATTAACTATTAACATAAATGAATAATTGAAAGAAAGAGTGGAGAACAATACCTTGAGTGGCCTTCTCAAGTAGTTTTTCCCACTTAACTGAGCACAATCTAACTAGTATATCTCACACATCTCATGAATTTAACTTCATTTATTGCATAAAGTGAAGGATTACAAAAACTCACAAACTCGATTTAACCATTCTATAGATTCATGTTTCAACTGGAAAATAATAGATAGTACAAAATTTACAAAACATCCAACTAACTAAACTATGGAATCAACCATTAGTTATATACAAACTGAGGGATTCTTTATTGAAAAGAAAAACTAAAACCAAAATCATTAATTCCAGTTCTAGATATCTAGAACATTGTTTTAAGATTTGGACTTATTCAATCTATAACTGAAAAGAAAGAGAATCCTAAAAGAACAAAACTTCAATAAAATGGATTACATTAAATCCTACATCCATCTGTCAAAGTTCCAAATCAAAGAAGACCTCTTCTTCAACATTTATTAATTATCATGGCAACGCATGCTCAATCTTCATGAATTCCTTTGACCAATAACCACCACGTTGAACTATTTCTACAACATCCCCTATTCTTGGTATTCAATGTTCCTTTTATTATGGGTTCATCCCACAACAACTGTGCATCATGGTTCCACTTTTTTCTACAAACAGGTTACTTCCACGGAATATGTACACAAGGATAACCATCAGATTAAAACATAACTTTCCATCAACATTTTCATGCACATATTCATATAAACCACTTAATGCTAATATATTAAACTATAATTCCATCATCATATTTTTAGGTCTTAGGTCTGTATAATAGATACAAAAAGGATAATATAATATGGACTATATTCAGGAAGTATGTTCAAAAGGTATCCCAAAGTCTGATAAAACCAACAAAAAATGAACTATTATTTGGACCTATCACCTCAGATTGAGCTTTCTATAAAAAACCATACCAAAGTTACACCTCTTGATAACTTTAATAAGGAGCCATGCAAAAAATACCTTCAAGCTTCATGAGAATAAATTCTTTGTATGCTTGGAGCTCATGAACAATGAACTTCGAGCTTCATGAGGCAAGAAAAACTATGTATGCTTGGAACTCATGAAAAAAAAATGGCTCCACAGGCATGCAAGTTGTGTTATGCAAGGTGGCCATATAATTGAAAATTCAAATGCAACAATAAGGATCATTCAAAGGATTTTTGCTTAATTCATGAGAGGTCTTTGACTTAGGGAACATTGTACCTAATTTCTCCAAGAGAGGACCAATCAAAGAATAAAAGATTAAAAACTTAGGGGATACAGTGTGCTGCATCAAACCACTAAGAGGAATATAATATGCTGAGAGAGATCACACTCTTGAGGGACATCACATCCAATGTCACCAAAAAGTGAAAAATGCACTATATGAAGTAAAAGGACTACACTATGAACCATGAAAAGGAAAAATGCCAAAGAATAATGCCAATATATGCCCCCACTTTAAAGAAATTTCTAAACACCATGCTATGAGCAATTACTTTAAAGTAGCAAACGATAAATGCAAACAATAAAGAAGACATGAGATCTAACTTGGAAATCCCTATGCCAAGTCATATGTTTCCAAGTAAAGCTACGTCATGTAAGAGAAAAGAGAGGGTTTGCTCCCAAAGTGAAAACACCAAACACAAGGGATTTATGGATTTGGGGTTAGTATGTTCTTGCTACAATGTTTTTTAGAGAGCTAAAAACTATCATCATTCCCCAAATACACATAGAAATGGAAGAATGACACAAAGAGAGTGGAAATAAAGAAATTTTTTTTTGGGTCAACATCTAAGAGACATGGATGTCTCGACACCTTGTGTCATACCCAAAAGGAAAACATAAGAAAAATGAAAAAGATAAAGGAAAAAATAAAGGAAAACCCTTTTGGGTCAGCATGGATGTCTCAATTCCTTGCATCATCACCAAAAGGAAACCGTAAGAAAAATGGAAAAGATAAAGGAAAGGAAAAAAGATGCATGACATAGAGAAGAATGAAGGTACAAATAGAGGAATTTCACAAAGAGAGAGAGAACATCAAACAAAATGTCACGGGGGATCACATCATGCACATGCAATCACACAAAAGAAAATGAAAAGGAAATAATGCAAAAGACTAGTAAGGCACATACAAGTCAACCTAAAGTAGGTCATCCACATCCCAATCATGTTTGTTGTATGAAAAAGGTAGACAACTATCCAAAGGGACAACAAAAAGTGCCAAACTAGGGTTGTCACCCAGTTCAACACTATTCTTAGGAGAATTGTCCTTTAAGCTCATAGAAGAGGAAAAAAATGTATTCAATTCATTATGCACTTCCTCATCAATGTCATCCAAGTTCATTACAATAGGAGGTCGAAGAGTAATGTCCAAAGAAGGGTTTAGCTCCTTTTGTGGTTGCGGTATAGGATATTTTTTTTGCAACGAGGGAGACTTATTGTGCATTGCTTTAGTCAAGTTTGGATGTTGATTTTATTTTTTGTTTTCTTCATTGAACTTGCAAGCAATGGAATGACATCTACACCAATGATCTCTAGCATTTCTATTTATTTTAGTTTTTTTTTCAATTTTTTTTGTGTAGGAGTGGGTTTATCAACTATAGGTTTCTTTTCTTCCCTAGGGGAGGAACAGAAGGAACCATGCAAGGTTTTTCAACCACTTTCTCTATAGGCTTGTAAACTTGTTTAATTCTAGGAGGCGTGGAAGTTTCATTGTCTCTAGGTTGTTTGGAAGATGTCGTGGGAAGAGTTGCAACAAATTGATCTTGATTTTGTGTTATGTCTTTAGGTTTAATCATGGTTTCATCAAGGATGGTGGTCTCTATTGGAGTTTTTGACATTTTTTAAAGGCACAATTCTACAATTTTTGCTGCCTTAAATTTTTGATAAAATTTGAAAAAAAATTCCTGATGAGGTCTAATAGGTTCCATAGGCTCAGGCCACAATAAATCTAAGGAAAAGTTCCCTTTTTCCAATGCAAGATTAAATCAAACTATGTTACATAGTATAGATGCAATTGTCAAACATAAACTTTAAGCATTTATGCACAATCGAAGGGACTACCTTCATGGAGTGGGATGATGGAGAATGTGACATCTAACTCTTTTGGTCCTATCATTAAAGTTAGGGTGATCGATCCTAGCATAGGGAAAGCAAAACCATTATGCATCTTGATCCATGATCTTGATTTATCGTATATGTCTTGGTAAAGTTCATGCACAACCAAAAATTATTTAGTGATCACATTCTCTCCACATAAGGGATCTAATAATATCCCATTAGTGGGCTTTCCATAGATTATGCCAGCTATGTAAAGAGGACCATTAGGTGCATTTTTGGATATATCTTGTGAAGAGAAATCAATCTCAAGAGGATTTTTAGTTTGGCCCTTATGAGGAATGACATATATCACTCCTACCATCTCATTCATATGATCATTATCTACAACATTATGTTGAACAATATCATCATTATTCGTATCAACATTCATCACATCATTCTTTTTAGTTTCACTAGTTTTGACAATTGCAATGTTGTGATTTGGCATGGGGTTGGTAAATATTTGAAAGTTCTAGTTAGGAGGGGCTATGGACTCATTTCCTTTATCATTAACACCTACAACAGAAAGATGACCAGAAACAATGAGGTCTTGCACTAGATGTTTAAAATGCTTATAGTGCTTCATATCATGTCCATTTTTTTGGTGATAATGGAAATATGCATTTGATCTAAAGTTTGGAGTTAAAGGCTTATTAGGATTGAGTGTCTTAATGGGAGGAAAGGTGATCATTTTCTGCTCTAAGAGTTGCGACATTGTGTTTTGGAGGGTATTAGGTAAGGGAGTGAATTGTCTTTTCATGTCCCCATAGCTAAAGGGTATCATTGTTTTCATAGCAACTACTTGGTTATGAACATTTTTGAGTTTTTTGTTGAGGGGAATTGAATTGAAGGAAACATTTTTTTGGTTTTCTAAAAGTTTGGGAATTATTTTGGTTTGTGGTCTCAAACTTATCAGTTCATCTAGAGGTGGATTTTATATCTCAACTACTAACCGAATTCTGATAATCATGAAGGGTAGTACACAAGTGCATAAAGGATGAGAATTTCATCATGGTAAGCTTATCTTGTATCTTACTGTGGAAATTTTATATGAACATCTTTTGAAGGTGAGGATCGGGAACCTTGAAAATGATTTTAGAATAAAGAGATTGATAGCATGAGATAAAGCCAGTTATCTTTTCTTCTTCCTTTTGCTTGCATGTCATCAAATCAGCCAAGGTCATCTTTGGAGTCATATGCACTTAAAAATGGTTGAAAAATGCCTCAAAAAGTTCATTAAATGAACGTATTGAGTTGTTTGGTAAAGAGGAAAACCACTCCAAGGCACTATCTTTCAAGGACCTAGGGAGAAGATTAGCCAAGAGTTTATCATCAAGGACAAATCCACTACATGAGGAAATGTAAGCATTAAAATGGTTAGAAGGCTCTCCCTTTCCTCCATATTTCTTGAATCTAGGCATCTCTACACCTTGTGGTATTGGTGTTCACAATATCTCCAAGGAAAATGAGCTACTTTTGAAATAATAGGTGGGTGGGCCATTTTGATTTTGATTGATGGTGGAAACTTGCTTTTAATGGGATGAAAGAGTTTGAAAGAGTTGGTTTATGAGAGGGTCATTGCTTGAGTTATGAGATGAAAGTGAAAAAGGTGAAGGGGTGTATGTGTTCAAAGGGAAAGTTAATGAAATTCTTATAGGTGGTAAAGTGGTAGAAGATATGATGTGTGATGCCACAAAGGTACTAGGAATGCTAGCAAAAATACCCAAGGAAGGAATCACATTACTAGTTGGTTGTATTGTTGTTGTGACTTGTGGGTTGGTATAGGTAGGAATTGAGGCCATTGTTATGAGATTAGTAATTTGGGTTCCTCTTTGGTTTGTGGCATTGCTTGTAGGTAAAGGACAACTAGTGGTTGAGGGGAAGTGTTTTCCAAAGATTTGAACTATGTTTTTCACAAGGTCAAGTCCATCTTCACTTTCAAGCATGCAGTGAAAGTTATCTATAGTAGGGATGGCCATAGTTGAAATGTTGTCATTTTGCACTTGATGTTGTAGGTTTTCTAATTTTTTAAACAGGCACACGACAATTGAGAGGGGGGGTGAATCAGTTGTCACACAATTCAAACTTAAGACTTTAATAATTATCAATTTTACAACCACACTATTTTGTTATTAAGTAAGAGCATGAAACACAAATAATAGAAAGTAAATCAACACAATGAACACCAAATTTTTATGTGGAAAACCCAATAAGGGAAAAACCATGGCGAGGATTAACTCACAATATAAAGATTATAAAAATAAATATAAAGGCTCACTTCCAAGGGCTCATCACCCAAAAGAGGACTCACTGTCCAAATAAAAAGGCTCATTGCCTACAAAGGACTCACTGTCCAACAAGGAGGCTCACTGCCTATACATACAAAAGAGAACAAAAGATCCACCACTGTATGTAACACACCTTCATAGCCTTGAAGAAGAATTGTAGAAATCTTTAGCTCATTGCTTTTAGGAATCTAAAGTAATGAAAAATTGTTGTCACAACTCAATCACACACACACTTCTGCTATTATGATTGTGGCTTACTTCCATCACTTTGCATCACATTGTCATACAAATATTCACAACTTGACTTGATTTTATACCATTCTCAACCTTAGAAACCTTCACCAAGGTCGACCACAAATATATTATCAAAAATTCAAATTAGGTCAGCAACTCAAAATTCCCATGGATGAAAGGAATAAGTGTGGACCAATAAAAAAATATTTTTCAAGATAAAAAATAATATTCTTGAATCAACCACACATTTCCTCAATTGAATTTTATTCTTCAAATGAAGTGTAGACACTAGGTCAGCCAAACCTAATGAAAAAATAATGAAAAATGATGCTCATTCTTCCTAAAATGAAGATGACACATGGACACCTCAACACGCTTCATAATGCACGAGAATAGATTTTAAACTTCTTTAGATACATCCGCAACAAGAAAAATATGCTTCAACCATTGAATACCTCCCACTAGTTCATCTGAACTATGCAAACCCATGCTGAAATACTAAAACGTGATTTCCATATCACCAATCTCCAGCCTTCTTTGCCACATCACAGAGAACACCATCATGAGACATATCCCAGATCTGCACAATCTGAAACAAAATAGTGGAGGACTGTGGAGCAGAGAAATTTCTCCCAATCCAAAAAAGATCAACTTTGTTGGTAGAACACACATATCGGTGAACATAACTTTCACATATCATCACACCAAAATTTGAAATGGTATTTAATAATCTATACACACAACGACCACCTATCGTGGCATATACAGAATCTGGTTGGAGAATAACTCCTTTGACTTGTAAGAGAAGACAAAAGGCAGATTGGACATATTTATCGTCGACGTTAATGGTGAAATTTGGTCTAACAGACATTCTAGCATCACCACCTTTATTATCATCAGAAGACTTAACTAAACGCCCTTTAAACTGACTTATGACTGCCTGATCCCAGATTCTATATCGAGTATCTATTAAAGTACCAAAATATTCAGCACCAATATCATAATTAAAATGGGGATGGAGGATTATATCAACGAGAGAAAAATGAACATGAAAGAATCCTTTAGCTTTCCATCTCTTAATATCATCAGGAAGTAAAAATGGAAGATATACGAGACATATTCCAATACCAGAAACTTTGAGATTAATTTCTGACTATCTCACAAAGTTCATCATTTTTGCTTTTATGCCCTTTTCAGGATATAAATAAGAGATCTTGATATCTGGAAATCTAAAATTACCCTTTTCATCCACAAGTTCCTCTTTATCTTGAAAATAATTATGGATCACATGAGAGAGAGAACTACTTGCATTCATTGAACATTGTGTTACCATTATAAGAGATTAAACTTACTTGAATTCGCTTTAAATCCGTTCGCTGCTACAATTTCCATCTTACTGCTCACCCTGATGCCTGTCCTTCGGCTAAAGCAGGATTTATGGCCTTACTGCGGGTCCACAGCTACTGGTGATAGCTAATATCTTTCAGAATGTAATATCTCCAATAGACATCTTTGCAACTTCAATGAGGCAATGCCTTCTCTAAAACCCAAATTACAACCAAAACAAAGACAACAAGGAATACTGTGATTTTAATGAATAGACTAAATCCAGATGGACAATAAACTTCTCTGAAAGTTCTTATGACCTGAGTTTCAATATCGGGCATTATAACTAGGCTCTGATACCAATTTAAGATATGCTCTGATCTGAAATCAACTTGCAAAATGATATATCCCGAAACCAATCACGCAAATAAGGAAAACACAGATGAAAATAAATAAAGCTATTTTGCATTCAAAACTTGGAAACTCATTACAATAACATATGACAATATATTCAGATTCTGATCATCCAGATCGCTCTAAGCCCAGGAGAGAGCATAAGTCTGAAAATATAAGACTCTTCTATATCCTAGACTCAATCCTCAAAATCCTCTGCCGAATGAGGCATCTTCGAGGTCCTCTTATAGGAAGAGACTGATTCCATCGAAGCTGAGCTTTTACCTCCTCGTTTATAATTTTTGACATCCATCAATAAAAGAGTGACACGTAACAACATCTTATCCAGAGCAAGGCTAAAAAGCAAATGCGTGAACTTGGATAAGAACCAACCGAAAAAATTTTCTGTAGCCATGTGAAAAAGGCATGAATAGGAAAAGTTAACAACCGTGATTAGGACACATGTCACATACATGCTGACTTTACACCCAAAAGTCACTATGGGGATCTTGCTTTTTGTGAATAGGGTTGCATCCTATTGTCACATCTTAACGTGGGTGACATCACGACACATACAAGCCCATGTGCTAACCTCAAAAAGGTATAGGATCTAATAATGTATCTGGTAGATCTTCACATGCTCTTTCCCAATCTTCATTTCTTGCATTAAAAACATAGTCTATCTGAACCATATAGTCTTGAGAATATGCTATGTCGAGTTCAGCTCTTGTAGCTAGAAGTGCTGGTTTAAGAGTTATCTCCATATTGTGGAGTTTGACTTCGGCTTTCCAATGTGCAGTAAGAGGATAAAACTCTAGTCTGGGAAACTTGTATCCATATCTAGGAAAGCACATTAAATAAAATGTTAGGCTATCACAAACTTTATGACAGAAGTTTGGGTATAGAAGATTTAAAAATTCTTCCATATCTGCATTAAATCTAGCTCCAACTAAATCGGCATAATCTTCAAAGGTTTCTTGGTCAAAACTGATTCAAGTTATAAACCCAAATTTTATAGCTTTTAATAAGTTCATTTTGCTGTGTTTGGACCAATTCATCCCAAAAAGACCTTTGATTCTAATATGTATGGCTTGGCATCCGCACCAAAACTTTATTGGAGCATTGGATAACCCAATTTTCTGTTTGAAGTCTTCTTCTTCATCTGAATCAACCAGAGCTTCATGATGGTGCATATTTCTAAACCACTTGTTCAGAAAATAAGTTTCTAATAAGGTGATAACTATTTCTTTGGGAAGAGTAGGGAGCATAATTTTATTTCCATTTCCATAATCTACCATATAAATGGCTGCTCCATCTGACCTGTAATATTCACAATCTTGAAACTCAAGATCAGTATAAATAGATCCTGCAAGTTCTCTAGTTAAAGAATCAGCAAGTGGATTTTTTTCTCCTTTAATCCATTCTATATCAAAATCATAACTGAGAAATTCAAAATACCACCTTGCAATTATTCCTTGGGCAATATCCTTGTTGGGCTTATTTTTTAGCAAGCTTCTCATAGCTTGGCTATCTGTTCTGACTGTAAAATGAACTGGTTTTAAAAAGATCTTGAATTTTTCTAAACCATTTTTTACTGCCAGTATTTCTTTTTCGTAAATGTGATATCTGCTTTGAGTATTAGTGAAAGTTCCTGAACAATAACCACATACATTTTTCTTACCATTTTCTTTTTCCTGTATCAAAACTGCTGACCAAGTTTTATCAAATGCATCAGTATACAAGAATAATGGTAGATCTGGAATAGGATTTTGCAAAGAGGGTAAATATTGACACTTAGCCTTGATGCGCTGTACTGCCTCTGTTGCTTGTAGAGACCATCCTTCTGTATCATCTTTAAGATGATATTGAATAATTCTTTTGTCTTCAGCCAATCCTTTGTAAAAAGGTGAAAGATAATACAAGCAACCTAAAAATCTTTGAATCTGTTTCTTATCTTGAAGAGAATCAGGAAATTCTTGAATTCTTACTAAAATATGAGGCTGAAGTTGTACCTTACCATCCCTTAAATGGAGACCAAGAAAATCAATTTGTTTCTGGCTGATTACCATTTTCTTAGCTGTTAAGCAAATTCCATGTTTCTTTATGGCTTCAAACAACTGTTCAAGGTGTTGTATGTGTTCTGTAATTGAATCTGAGAATAAAAGAATATCATCAATATAAACAGCACAAAAATCTTTTAGATGTCTTAGTGCCTGGTCCATTCTTCTTTGAAAGTAAGCAGGAGCTGTACATAACCCAAATGGCATGACATTCCATTCATAAAGACCTTGAGGAACTAAAAATGTTGTCTTATATCTATCAGATTCTTTTACCTTTATTTGCCAAAATCCAGACTTATAGTCGAATTTGGAAAATATCTTCTTATTTGCATCCCTTCTAATTAAATCTGTACTGAAAGGGATGGGTTAGTTAAAAGGAAGTATGATATCATTAAGAGGTTTATAATTAATACATAATCTCTTTTTACCTCTTACCTGTTCTGCTCTTTAGTTTACCAAAAATGTCGGGCAAGCAAATGGACTTTTACTAGGGCGAATGAAATTGCCTTCTGATAATTCTTGAAGTTGTTCATCCATTTCTTTGGTTTCTGTGGGACTCATTAGATATGCTGGTTCATGGGGTATTACTGACATACATTCTGGTTTTATTTGGATTTCACATTCTTCATGATTTTGTGACCAGAATTTTAATGGGTTCAAACTATAGCATTCTTGTTCATACTTCTATTTAATTTCATTGAAGATGTCAGGAGTTTGCTCAACTGCTTCTCTTATTAGTTCTTTCTGTTTCTTTTTTGTGCTTCATTCAAATTTATGATTGATAATTTTGAGAGCAGGGATATCTATTTGGCCATCTTCATGTCTGAGTGATATTTTGTGTTTCCAAAATTGAAGTGGTTCATATTTGGTGAGAAACAGAAAACCCAATAATACATCATCTTCTAAATCATTGTATTCAATGAAGTCAATAATAAATGTTTTACCCATGATTTCTATGTGGACATCTTGTGCATATCTTCCCATTTGAATCCTTTCTCCATTGATAGCATAACTATGTGGAAGATCAGGTTTTTCTTTCCAGAATGCTAGAGGAATAGCGTTTGTCTTTGCCAAAGATCTAGAAGATCCTATATCCACAAAAGCATCTAAAGGAATCTTTTTATATCCAGGAAAATAGAAATTTATTCTAATATAGTTACCATTATTTGCTAACAATAGAGAGCAAGATTTGTCATTGCCCTTAGAGATAAGACTGTTGCCACTGCTGCTGGCTTCTGATTCTTCTTCTATGGGTTGATTTGATGCAGTCTGTTGATCTGTCTGATCTGCTTTGAACATAATTTCTTTAAGTTCTCCCACCTCGGCAGAGATATTTCTAACTGTCTCACATAGTTCATCATTTTTCGGTGGGGGTAAGTTATACAGAAGCCAATGCTAATGTCGATGACTATGGCCGACACATAGATTCAACTGGGTTTGAAATAGGATTTCCTGTAATTGAAAAATTGATTAATCAAACTCAACCCAAGTTCCAGAATCTTCCTACATCTTCTTCTGGTCTTTTCTCTGAAAGACCTAGACAACAAAGTAGAAGACTAGCCAGCATTAACCTCCAAGCTTTACCTGATACGACTATGTTCACTCAACCTGAAGCTTCTACAAGTGGATTTTCCCACTTACCTCAGCTTCCTAGATCTTACTCCATGTCACACAATTTTCCCAATACTTCAAATAAACCATTTATTGATTATAATCCTGAAGAACCATTTAGTTCAAAACAAATCCCTAGATATAAACAACCATCTGTAAACCTTTCTAGAGCCTCATCAGCTACACTTTCTAACTTCAAGGATGATCCAAAATTAATGGATAAGCTAGCTAGACAAGTCAGCAAAAGGCTTGCTTTGACACCTAAAACAGAGCAAAATACAGATCAGAAAGGAAAAGGCATTAAACTCACAAAAATGGGAGAAAAAGGTTGTATGATGAAAGAAAAACTCCCTCGAGTAGGCTCAGATAAGAAGCATAAATACAAGATGGAATTAAATAATCAGGAACAGGAGATAGTAAGCTACAAACCGGGTAGATGGCCAACTCCTGATACTTTCACAGTAATAAATCCTGAAAAGAAAACTTGGGGAAAATATGAAGCTAGACTTCATACAGATTTGGGAAAAAAGCAGAAGAATTCTGAAGCACAAAGAAATTGGATTTCTCAGTGGATGATTTATGCTCAAGAAAATATTGATGACATGGCTGTAGATGTTAGATTTTCTGCAAATCAGTCTTTTGAGTCTGTAAATAAGTTAGAAATAGTTTCTGAAGATCAGCAAAAACATTTCTCTGTCCTTAAAAATGTAGAACACTACTGTGGAACCCTGTCCAATGATATTACAAGTGTCAACTATGATGTTACCCAAGTACATAACAGTGTGAAGAAAGTAATTTCTACGTAGGAACATCAAGATAATTATCTAACTCATATTTATGGAGATCAGCAAACTAATGAATCTTCAAGAAAGGTTGCTGATATAGAAAATAAAGCCCTCTTAGAATCTGTAGCTAAGAAGCTAGAAAAAGTCAAATTATATACAAAAAAGATTAGAATGGCACAGACAGGTCAAGACAGCTCTGAAGAAGAGAAAAAAGGGTCAAAAGGAAAAATAGTAGAAGCTCCCAGTTCACAGAAAGTCCTAATTCAAAGAAGAAAACCTCTTCACAATGAAGAAGATAAAGCCTCAACATCCAAGAAGTCTTCTCGCAAAACTGCATTACATGTTTAGATGCCTAAGGCCAAAGAACATACATTAGCCAATAAAGAAGAACCTCTCAAGGATTGGCTTGAAGAATTAGGAATAGAAAAAGAACAAGAAGAACCAGTTTTCATGAATGAATCTGGTTACGCTAACAAAGAATCTGATGTTTCAGATAATGAAAGTCTGACTCTGTGTGATAGTTCTACCAACTCTGACTCCTCAGTAAATACTTATTATGAGGATATAGATTTAAATATATCTGATTATAGACAGATAGAAGATACAGAACCATGGGAATCCCTAAAGAAATTAACCATGGATATAGAAATGCAGGAACCAGTAACAGAGAATTTGAAGCTAGAACAGATGCGTCCATATGCATCTAGTGGTTATATTTTAAATATTGACAAACTGGTAAATCCTTATGAAGCCATCTGCACATGGACAGATACTCTGGAAAACTTGTTTGAAAGAGATGGGTCTTGGATGGAACCTGCAAAAGTTCTCTATGCAGTTAGATTAATGACTGGAAAGTTAAGAAACTGGTGGAATAATCTACCAGATACAGGACCTATGCCAAAGCATATTCCTACATCACCAACAGATCTGATCTTAGTGGATCCAAAGAATTTAGGAAAAGATGACATTTTTCAAGCTGGTTTTGATGAATTTAAATGGTTATTGACAGATCTTTTCCGTGATGACATTTCTGACCAAGCACTTGAAGCAAATAAAATTCTGCAGTCAATGAAATTGAAAAATCTAGCCAAATTTGATGCATATAATTGCATGTTTGAAAGCTATATGGTTGCAACAAATAAGATGCATGACCTTACCACTAAGCAATACTATCTCAATTCTTTACCTTGTGGTTTAGGTGCATGGGCTCAGGATTACATCATTAAAAAGGAAAATAAACAAATTGATGATGTCAGTTTCCCCATAGTTAAAAGATTGATAAGGTATAAACTAGAAAAGAAATGTCTGTTAGGGGCCTTACAGCTCAATAAAGAGGATTATAATTACACATGTAACCTTAAAGAATTTTGTGATCTTCCTCCTATTAACCAGCTGAAGGATTTCCATTAGCTTAGACAGTTCAAAAAGAAAAGTTGTGGTAACAATTGCAGATGTAAGAAATGTTCCAAAAGAACTTACCATGAAGGAGAATATACTTTCAAAAGAAGTAGACATGGTAAGAATAAACAGAGAAAATATAGGGCCATTCCCTATAAGAAACGGAGATTCCAAAGACCTCCTCCATATTTGTTAAAGAAAATGACCAATCCTGCTCCAAAAGGAATTAAATGTTTTATCTGTAAAGGTCCTCATTATGCTACTAACTGTCCCAAAAAATTAAATCCTGGAACAAAGATTTATGCAATGTTTGAAAGAGCTAATCCAGGATGGGAAATTGTTGACACCTTGACTACAAACCTAGAAGGTTTATATGAATTAATTGAAGTTGTTCCTAAATCACAGTCTATGATAAAAATAAAGGATCATAGAAGATTAAAAAGTATGTCTGATTCTAGTACTACAGAAAATTCAGACCCTCATGAAGATTTTTTGACTTCTTTGTTAAAAACATCTTTAGAAGATTTAAAGGTCCAGATACAAATAGAAAATTCTAAGGATCCTTATAAATTAGCAGGAACAAGAGATGAAAGAAAGAAAGTTTTTCATCAACATCTAGCTAAGATCAAAAGCTTAGAATCAGATAAGAATGAAGTAGAAAAACAACTCCAGCTCCAAAAGAAACCTTCTAAGAAGGATTCTCAAAATATTGATCATGGATACAAAGTTCCTCCATGGCAACAAAAGAATAAAGAAGAAGCATCTTCTTCTTCCAGACACAAATCCAAAACTTCTTCTAAGCAATCTACTAAAGATCCTGACATCATAGCTATTTTTAAGAAATTTGATCTCTTGCTCAATGATCTCTCAGATATAAAACGACTCCTCAAAACTCAACAGAAAGAATTAAAACTCAGAATATATCACCATCAAAAAACCTTTAGAACTACATAGGCATAAGATCAACACAGGAGAAACACGGAGCACATACCGAAGCACAATCTGAAAACATTCATCACTCTGACTTCTCTTCTTTATTAATTTTCTCAAAATCACTTGGAAACTCATCAACACAACCTGGCTGCAACCAAATAAGATAGCTCCATGTACTCACAGCATCTCAGCAACATCTTAACTATACATGTATAGTTTACAATATAGTGAACAGTGTTAATATCAATGACAACATCAATGACAACACCACCAGACAAGCTCATATTTGCAACAATCTCCCTCTTTCTCATTGATGGAAACAAATGGTGTGAAAAACCATCAAAGACAACATTCTAAAAAATTCCAGGAGAACAACTTCTCTTCTACTACAACTATTTTTCATATGACTTTCTCTCCCCTTTTGACATCAATGGCAAAGAATAATAGCTCTGATTACTCCCCCTTTGGAATACACTTATCCTACAATGAGAATATTTTCTACTCCCCCTGCGGAGTAGACCCATCTATCAGTCCAGATAAATAAATAATCTGTGAACTCACTGGATTGATGCACCTTCATGTGCACTTACTTCAGAGGGCCAATGACCCCCAACTTCTCCCTAAGATGCTCAAAAGTATCCTTCAGAAAAGCCTTAGTGAATATATCTACAATTTTTTATGGACCTCAAGGAGATTATTCTGTGTTATAATCTATACCCCTAGTGTTTTGCTTAAGTACAAGCAAAAGTATAGTTGAGGAGAGTGATGGTTCATTTATTAGCCAATTTTTTGTTGTTTTTATGCATGATTTTAGACATTATCAGACAATCCTTTCAGAAAATACTCGTATGCTATGCTATCTTTTCAACTTCATTTTCCAATACTTTTTCTCTCAAGAAATGATATTTGATAGATATGTGCTTTGTTCTTGAATGCATAACCAGGTTCTTTGAAATGTTTATTTTCTCTAGTGTTATCATAGAAAATAGAAATAGGCTCATCACATACCACTCCAATGTCTTTCAAAGTTTGCTTCATCCACAAAACTTGTGTGCAAGAGGATGTTGCAACAATATATTCTACTTCTGCAGTGGATAAAGAAATCGAGTCTTGCTTTTTACTCAGCCATGAAACCAATCTTCCGCCAAGAAAGAAAGCACCACCACTAGTACTCTTTTGGTCATCAACACATTTGACCCAATCAACATCTATGTATGCACTCAGGGTAAAATCATTACTCTTAGGATACCATAATCCATAATCTAGTGTTCCCTTAAGATATCTAAATATCCTCTTTATAGTTGTGACATGCACTTCTTTAGAATTTGCTTGGAATCTGGCAACTAAACATACTACATGCATAATATCTGGTCTAGTAGCAGTAAGATACAATAGTCCACCAATCATAGATCTATATTTTCTTTGATCAGTCTTAGCAGATTCATCATTTTTTCTTAGTTTACATCTGGTTATCATAGGATTACAAACTAGTTTAGAATTCTCCATCCCAAACTTCTTCAACAATTCTTTTACATACTGAGATTGTGACATGAATATCCCTTTATCAGTTTGATTCACTTGTAGACCAAGAAAAAAATTCAATTCACCAATCATAGACATCTCAAATTCTTTTTACATCTCTTTAGCGAACTTTTTACACATTCCATCATTTCCACCAAAAATGATATCATCAACATACACAACTACTATCAACATTTTGTTACCTTGAACTTTGAAGTAGAGATTTTTATTAGCAGAACCTTTGTTGAATCCTTTCTTTGTAAGATATCTATCCAATCTTGCATACAAGGCTTTGGGATCTTGCTTCATTCCATACAATTCCTTCTTCAATTTACAAACCATGTCTAGTTTTTAAGATAACTGAAACCCTTCAGGTTGTTCCACATACACTTCTTCCTCCAACTCACCATTCATAAAAGCTGATTTAAAATTCATCTGATACACTTTAAAGTCCTTGTGGGTAGAGAATTCCAAGAACATCTTGATAGATTCCATTCTAGCCAAGGAAAATGTATCTTCAAAATCTATTCCTTCAACTTGTGAATATCCTTTGCATACCAGTCTTTCCTTATTCCTTACAACTTCTCCATTTTCATTTAGCTTATTCCAAAACACCCATTTCGAGCTAATCAAATATTTATTCACAGGCCTAGGGACCAGTTCCCATGCATGATTCTTTTCTATCTATTGTAGCTCTTCTTTCATTGCTCTCATCTAGCTTTCATCTTTACATGCTTCACTTACATATTTAGGTTCAATTTTAGAAAGTAAACACAATTTTTCCTTAGTTGCAACTTTGGTTCTTATCTTCTTTCCTTCACTTTTATCTCCAATTATCTATTCCTCTAGATGTTTCTTTTATACATACTTAGGAGTCTTAATAGCAGGTTCTAGCACATTCTCTTCTTCTTCCTTCTCTTTATTCTCCTTTGGTACATGTCCATAGATAGGATCATTAGGTTCAACTTCACTTATCTCAATATGTCTGTGTATGTCTTCATCAACTTTCACATTGGAACTTTCAACAATATTTCTCAATCTTTTGTTAAAGAATCGGTATGCTTTGCTAGTAGTAGAGTACCCAAGAAAGATTCCTTCATCACTTCTAGCATAAAAATTTCCAATATTTTCATCATCCCTTTTAATATAACATATGCTTCCAAATACCTTACAATATTTTACAGTAGGAGTCTTACTAGTCCATAGCTCAAAAGGTGTCTTTGCATTGTTGTATCTGATATGAAATCTATTTAGAACATAAACAATAGTGTCTATTGCTTCTCTCCAATATACATTTGATACATTTGATTCGTTCATCATTGTTCTAGCAACTTCCTATACTATCCTATTTTTCCTTTCAACCACTCCATTTTGCTGAGGAGTTCTCAAAGCAGAAAACTATCTTTTCATGCCATGCTTCTCACATAATATATTAAATGTTGGATGTTGTGGTTGTGTTGATGATATGTGGTTGTCATTGATGTCAACACTATTAGCATTAATGTATTGAAGGTTGTATATGCCAAGGATATTGAGAAAATTGTTATAGAAGTTGGAGGTTGTCAGGGTGGAGTGAAGTTCATGATGGTGCATAGCTCAATATGTCAAAGATTAGACATTATGGAATAAAGGGTTTATTTTTTAGTATATTTAGTTTATCCACTTAAAGTTTCAGAGATTTGTGTGAAGATTTGATCATGTTATGAATAGTTGTGTTTTGATAGTTTTTTTGTGGCTTCAGTTGGTGATCTTGATTGGTGTTGATGTGATTCTAGTAAGTTCAGTTGTTGTGGATGCTTCTCTGATGTTTCATGATGCTTGTGGATGTTTCTAGATTGTGCTCTATCTTTGTTGCACGTTTGCATTGATTGGTGTGCTCACGATTGGTGTTTTTCTCTTGTGTGTTCATGTTTTTCATGCTCTTGGATGACATGTTGATCATAGCATGTTGTGATATTTGAGGAATAATTTTTGGAGGAGTTGCATGCTCGAGAATATTTTTTTGGATCTTCATTGTGTTGTGGCCGACTATGCCTTATTTGCATTGAAAATTTATTTGTTGATTTGGGCCGATAGTGTGTACATGTGTCATATTTTCATATTTTATTTTGGCTAACAAGTAGTTGATGTAATCCCATGTTGCGGATATATAGGAGCGATTGTTTAAGTGTTGTAAAATGATAGTGCAAGTGTGCGAATAATGTTCTAATCATTTGAATGCAGAGAAAAGTGTGAAGAAGATTGAGCAAAGTGTGTAGAAGAGTTTTTGTGCTTAACTAGAACTATAATTAGGCATTAGTGATGCTATTTTCTCAGTTCAATACCCTATGGATCTAATTTGAATATTTTTGTAAGACAATGTTTCTTCCTTGGGCAGTGAGCCCCTCTGTATTTAAGTAGTGAGCTCTAGGTAGTGTGCTTGAATGCATGTGCATTCCCATTTATTCTTCTTTATACTTTTAATAGGGTATAATCTTGTGGACTAACCTCCACCATGGTTTTTCCCCTAACAGGTTTTCCATGTAAAAATCTTGGTTTTTTGTGTGTTTCTGATGTGGTGATTGCTTATGCTTTAATGTTCATTCATCATATCTAAGAATAAGTTGAATAAAGTTTAATAATTTTAAAGTTTTATGACAACTGATTCACCCCCCCTCTCAATTGTCTGCTCTTGTGTTGCCAACAATTGGTATTAGAGAAAGTTCCTTGGAAGAAGTTTAATAGCTTGAGGTGATCTAGGATGGTGACTTATAAGAAGGATAGTTTGAGATTTTATGGAACAAATTATTCTTTGTGGAAGACTTGAATGGAGTGCCATTTGAGATGCATTGGTGAACGCTTCTGGAAGATTACAAAGAATAGATATGCTATTCCACAAAATGGTCCTTCCACTCTTGATGAGATCAAAGAAGCCGAGTACAATATCAGGGCTAAGGAAGCACTATTGAGTGCTCTGACTAATTATGAGATGACAAATGTGATGGAGCTGCAAAAAGCTTATGAGATATGGAAGAAGTTAGAAACCTTGTATGAAGGTGATGCTCATGTGAAAATTGCTAAGCTACAAAGTTTGAAAGGGAAATATGAAATGTTGAGAATGGGTGATGATGAGAATGTTACCTCTTTCATGTAGAGAGTGAATGAACTTGTGTGTAGTATCAAATGTGTTGTTGGACAATTAGATGAATCAAAGATTGTTGCTAAAGTGCTTAGATCCTTGCTTGCTGCATATAAAGCCAAAGCTACAAATATTGAGGAACTTTGTACTATAACAAATGTAACCAGAGATATGTTGATTGGTAAGCTTATTGACTTTGAGTTAAGTGAATTTGGTGATGCTTTTCCTAAGACATAATTTGCATTTAAAGCCACTGTATCCGAAAGAAACAAATAGAGATATGATTTGGGTGAAAGTTCATCAAGAAAGACATTCAAGTATGAGAATGAAATGAAACAGATTGAAGAAGAAGAAAGAGAGCTAGAAGAGCTAGAAGCACTGATTGTGAAAAGAGAAGCTAGAGGACAAGGTAAGTATAAAGGAAAGTTTCCTATTAAACGTTTCTCTTGTGGTAAGATAGGTCATTTTGCTTCATGGTGTCCTAAAAGGGTTTCTAAGTCAAAACCTAACAAGCCTAGATTTCAAAAGAAATGTTATTATGCTAAAGAAGGTGTGAAATATGAAGAATTTGATAAAGAGAATGCAAATGAGGATGAATGGGTATTTATTATTATTAAGGAAAATGATACTCTATCTACTAAATCTGCTAGTAATAAGAAATTGGAGAAATCTCTTGCAACCAGAATTGAAGAAAAAGATGAGTGTGTGATTGATAGTGAATGCTCTCATCATATGACTAGTGACAAAATAAAATTTGTGATCTTGGAGAAGTATGACGATGGTGTTGTAATATTTGGAGATAATAATGCTGGCATGATTCGTAGTAGAGGATCCATTTCTCTTGTGTTAGTGTAGGTTTTTTAATATTTTTCCTACACATTATTAAGCATACCTTAGGTTATAGGAGATGTGGTTTATGTGAGGACACATGGCATAATCCATCGGTTACATGTGTTGCTCCCACTCACACTTAGGTGGTTGAGTTTCACACCCTCTTTTGGCCTGATATGCCACCTCACGAAACCACTCATTTGTCTCTTTCTGAGTAAGTTATGCCACCTATTTGGTATTTTCCAAGTAGGCATAACTCCCACCTAATTTGGTTATTTGGGAGTAATTACCCCTCTTGGAATTATTTGCCCATATTGTGCTATATAATCAGCACTCACCTCTCCCTCCTATCTAGTAAAGATGAGTTCATATTAACTCAATCAATTCAAAGGAGAGTTGAGGCATATTGTATCATTTAGTGTGTGATAATAACATCATTTTGTTATTGCACTATATTCCTGCATTTTATCTCTTGCTGCTCTCGTGTGGAAGGTTTATCTTGGTTTTGCAAGCCCCTTCTCAAATTTGAGAGATTTGTAAGTGTTTAATCAATATTTCAGGTTGCAACATGCCTTTTCTTGTCTTAAGTAGGTGATTCTACCTTTTCATTCTATTTTTTGGTTGTTGGGCTCATTTTATGTTGCTAAAGACATTTTTTTTACACTACATCCATATTTTCTGTATATTTTAAAGAAAATCCACCATCTGGGTTTTGTTCATAGCAGAAAAAAACCATCTGGGTCATTGCTAGTTTCTATATACAGGTTACATATTTTGTAAAATATAAATCAGAACATTTCTGCAGACCCCCTCTCCAATTGCATTTTTGATTTTGCAGTCAATCTTTGGAGGGCCATAATTCAGTCATACAAGCTCTTTTTTTAGAGATTTTTTTTTTTATTTGGGGTATAATTTTACAGGCTTTGTAGTGGTGTGATCCATTTTTTCTCAAGTGATCTGGATTTTCTAGAAAATCAGTTTTATCAGCAGATCTGAAGGATAGTTCTCATTTTTTTAACTTCAAATTGATGTAACTTTCACATACGACCTCGTATTGAGGTGATTATTGTTTTGAAAGTGAATATTTTTTTGATCACTACACATTGGTGCTATTTTGAGGTTCTAATTCTAAGATTTGATTGTACTTTCAGTATTTGGGTCTATTTTAGACATTTGTAAAACTCTAGAAAACAACTCCAGCATTGTAAACACACTAATTTATAAAGTGCCAAATTATTTTTTGTTGGGGGGGATTCTTGATTGAGTGAAAAAGGGGGGGTATCTCTTTGTGTGTGTGTGTTTTTTGATCTGTTCACTTATGCTTTTCTTTTCCTTCACACATGGATCATTCTAAGGTTCCTTTGCTAACACCTTATAATTATGCAACATGGCATCAATATGCATGGAATGCCTTAATGCAACTTGGGTATACTCCATATGTTGAAAACAAGGTAGCTGAACCTGAAGATGATAAGGAAAAGATAAAATGGATGCTTGAACATACAAAATCTCTTGGATGTCTTCGTAGCTTTGTTTCCTTTGATCTTATGTTTCAGATTGAATCTTGTACAAATTCACATGATGCTTGGGAAAAGTTAAAATCTTTGTATGGTACAATAGATGAAGTCAAAGGCTATCAGATTGAAAATGAATTGATGAGCCTTGATCCAATGAACTTTGGCAACATCCAGGATTATATTACTAAAGTCAATGATTTGAGAGCACAATGTAAAGCTTGTGGTATTGATAAAAAGGACATTTAGTTAATCTATAATACATTGAATAAACTTGGTCCTGAATTTGCAGCTTTTGTTTCTAGCTTTCATACTCATAGACTGACTATGGGATCTACATACACTATGCCTTCATTTGCATCTTTTTCTAAGATGTTAATGCATGAACAAAAAAAGCTTCTTTCTATGGTTCTCATAAAGCTATCACAAAATCAAGCCTTGTTGGCTAGTCAGCCTAAGGGACAGAAAGAGTTAGGACAATCTGACAAGAAACAAAAGAAATCTAAGAAAAATCCACACATAGATCAAGCACAACACAAATCCTCTACAAGGGAGGACTCATCTAAGAAGGAGAAGTCTACTTGTTCATATTGCAAGAGGATTGGACATGAAGAACATTCTTGTTATAAGAAGGATATTGATGAACTAAAACATCTTCTTAAGAAGAACAACATTGATCTACCTTCTAGAATGTCTGAGTCTACTTCTTCTTCTTCACATTCAAAACAGTTAGGATCTAGTAAGGATAAAGGTCATGCAGAATTTGCTTCTGAGTCTAAGAAAAATAAAGGTAAAGCTCTTTGTGCTTCTACAAGTCATGAATCATGGAAATGGCTCCTAGATTCTAGAGCTTCTCATCATATGGCTTCTTCACAGTTTATGTTCTCTTCTTTTGAGCCTTGTGTTATGCCACCTATTCTAATGGGCAACAACACTTACATGAGTGTAATTGGGAAGGGTTCTGTTGATATTGGGGATGGCACCTTCAATGATGTTTTGTGTGTACCTCACTTGACAAACAATCTTCTTTCCATCTATCAAATCACTCATGGTGGAGCAGGAAAGACTGTGGAATTCACACCTGATTTAGTTATCATCAGAGATTTGGAGAGCACAGAGATAATTGCTACTGGGATAGTTGATAATGAATCTCGGTTGTATACCTTTTTAGACTTTGCACCTAATGACGGTTCTGATCCTTTGGCTATTGATCACACTTCTTGTGTGACATTTGATTTTGAGGAGAATTTTGGCTATTTGAATATTGGTATTCTCACATCAGATCTAGTTATTGAGCCTTACATTCCTTCTCCTCTAACGATTGTTGCTTCTGAAGATACTTGTGTTACTTTCATACTTACTTGTGATTCAGTGCGACAGGATCAACATCATCTTCCAGATATAGTTGCTTGGGATGACTACTTGATAGACATTGCAGGTTTGTTCATAGAGTCTCATATTTCAGACTTGGGAGACACTATTCATGACATCCATCTTCTCTTTGATGAAGTTGATTTTTCTTCAGTTGTTATGGAGGAATGTGTGGATCCTCTTGTTCATTCTCCACATGATCATTCATCACAGTTTGACATGAGTGTGGCTACTTTTGAGCAGCATTTGGAGGAGACATCTTTGTTTTTAGAGGAGGTAGTTGAGTCTTTGGATTTTGTTCTACACACATCTCTACTAGGTTTTGGATTGTCATCTTCATTAGTGTGGCCTATAACACCCGAGTTGCTAGTGGCACCTTTCGATATCGACGTGGAGATAGATGAGCAGTTTTCAGAGACTTCATACATTTTGAGCTTTCTTCCCTCATATTCATTTCAGGAATGGGAAGACATTCTTCATACACCTTTGGTTTTGTTTCTTCCTAAGGGGAGGAACATTGTTCAACGATCGTGGACCATGTTCTACATTCAGTTTCGAGCTTCAACCATTGGCATAGTTGACTACTTTGGGGAAGGCTACATGGTCTTTCCTATCCTTTCTATTTTGGAGGGGACTTCTTCCTTGCATGGGATTCTTCTTGTTTTGGGAAACTTGTTTTCTTTTCTCTCTTTTGGGGAGGAGTTTTGTCCCACTGGGTTTTCTCCTTTACTTCATTTGTGAGAAAGTATTTTGTACATGGGTACCTAACATGGCCTAGTAGCCGGGACCCATATTTGCATCTTTGTGTCTTCTCACCCACCTAAGCTATGCTTAAGGGGGGTGTTAGTGTAGGTTTTTTAATATTTTTCCTACACATTATTAAGTATACCTTAGGTTATAGGAGATGTGGTTTATGTGAGGACACATGGCATGTGTCCTCACATAAACCACATCTCCTATAACCTAAGGTATGCTTAATAATGTGTAGGAAAAATATTAAAAAACCTACACTAACATCTTGGTGGTAAGAATAATACTGATGATGTCCTTTATGTGAAAGGTTTGAAGCATAATCTATTAAGTGTTGGATAGATGGTTGACAAGGGATATAATATTTAGTTCAAAGATGGAAAGTGCAGAATATTGGGAAGTTCTATAAATGTGATTGCTTTAGGTACAAAAATAAGAGGTAATATCTTTCACCTAAGTGCTGATAGTAAAAGTTTTTCGATTGCTCAAGTTGATGAAAGTTCATTATGGCATAGGAGATTGTGTCATGTAAATTTTGAAAATATTATCAAGATAATCTCTACTTAGGTAGTGAGAGATATTCCTAAGTTAGTGAAGCCTACTAATACCATATGCAAGGAATGTCAGATGGGGAAGCAAACTAGAGTTTCTTTTCAAAGAAAACAACATCATTCAAATGGAGTGTTAGAGCTGGTACATATTGACTTGTGTGGTCCCTATAGAGTCAGAAGTATACAAGGAGAAAGGTACTTTATGTTACTTATTGAAGATTACTCTAGGATGATATGGGTTGCTTTCTTAAGAGAAAAATGTGAAACGTTAGAGAAATTCAAAAGTTTCAAAGCTATGGATGAGAATGAGATAGGTCTAAATATTAAATTCCTAAGATCAAATAGAGGTTTTGAGTTCACTTCTCGGGATTTCAATTCTTTCTTGTGAGGAGCATGGAATCAAGAGACAGTTATTTGCCCCACATACTGCTCAACAAAATGGAGTTGTGGAAAGAAGGAAAAAAATAATTCTAGATGCTGCTAGAACTATGATGCTGGAAGGAAATGTGTCTCATATCTATTAGAGAGAAGCTATGAGTACTATTGTTTACACTCTTAATCGGGTAAATGTCAAAGGTGATATTGGTAAGACTCCTTTTGAGCTATGGTTTGGTCATAAGCCTACATTTAGATATTTCAAGATCTTTGGAAGTAAATGTTATATCAAGAGAGATGAAGATATAGGAAAGTTTAAGGCTAGAAGCAGTGAAGGAATCTTTTTGGTTTACTCTACTAAAAGTAAAGCCCACTGGTGCTACAATAGAAGATTGAGGAAAATGGTTGAAAGTGCTAATGTCAGGATTGATGAGGACACTATTAGATCATCCAGAACCTATGGATATGATTAAGATGAACAACATGATAGTAAAAATAAAGGAAGGAAAGTTTAGGCACATAATCAAGTTCAAATTGTTTTGGTGAATCAAGAAAGTCAAGAGGGGGAAGCTAATGGAAGTGCAGAAAGAACAAAAGAACCTAAAATTCGAGAAAATCCTAAAGTTCCAAGGTATGTAAAGCTAAATCATTCAGAAGATCAGATCATTGGTGATAAGAACAAAGGAGTGCAAACTAGAAGAAGAACTGTAGAAGAGTATTATTTGATTTCCAAGATTGGGCCTAACAATGTCAATGAAGCATGTAAAGATGAACATTGGATGGAAGTAATGAAGGAAGAACTGATGTAGATTGAAAAGAATGATACATGGATTCTTGTTCCCAGACCTAAGGATAAAAATGTGATTGGAACTAAATGGGTCTTTAGGAAAAAATTGAATGAGGAAGGTGAAGTGGTTAGAAACAAAGCTAGACTGGTATTTAAAGGATTTTCATAGATGGAAGGTATTGATTTTGAAGAAACCTTTGCCCCTATTGCTAGAATTAAAGCTGTAAGATTATTTCTTGCTTATGTTGCTTACAAAAACTACAAGGTTTATCAAATGGATGTGAAGTCAACATTTCTAAATGGTGATCTAGAAGAAGAAGTATATGTTAAGCAACTAGATGGATTTCAACTGACTGATCAAGGAGATATGGTTTTCCAATTGAAGAAATCATTGTATGGACTCAAGCAAGCCCCTAGAGCCTGGTATGCCAAACTGGACAAATATTTGTTGAAGCTTGGATTTACTATAGTTATTGCTGACAAAAAATTGTATTTCAAGATTGATCATGATAAAGAGTTGATTATTGAAGTCTTTTTTTATTATATCATTTTTGGAGGTGATGATGATTTGTGCATGAAGTTTGTTGATGAAATGAAAAGTGGATTTTAAATGTCTATGATTGGAGAGATGAGATTCTTTTTGGGACTGCAAATTACTGAGCTAGATAATGGGGTTTTTATATCTCAGTCCAAGTATGTGAAAGAACTATTGAAGAAGTTTGGTATAGAAGATTCAAAGCTATTTGGTACACCCATGGTGACTGGATGCAAGTTGACACAAAATGGTGATTCTCTTAAGGAAAATTAGACTAGATACAAATCAATTATTTGAGGATTTCTCTACTTGACATAGACCATACTAGATATCATGAATGTTGTATGCATGGTTGCTAGATTTCAAGCTGATCTGAAAGAATCTCATGTGATAGATGTGAAGAGAATTTTCAGATACTTGAAGGGGACAGTTAATTTTGGCCTTTGGTACCCTAAAGATGATGATCTTACCTTGAGTTCCTTTACTGATGTTGATTGGGAAGGAGATGTGGATGATAGGAAAAGTACTAGTGGTGGTGCATTCTTTTTGGGAAAGAAGCTAGTGTCTTGGTTAAGTAAAAAGTAGAATTCAATTTCCTTATCTACTGTAGAGGAAAAATGCATTATTTTCACCAAAAAATGTACTCAAGTGTTGTGGATGAAACAAATGCTAAAGGATATCAGAGTAGAGTATGATGACCCTATTGCTATATACTATGACAATTCAAGTATAATAAATATTTCAAAGAATCTAGTGCTGCATTCAAAGACCAAGCATATATCTATCAATTTTCACTTTTTGAGGGAGAAAGTGAGTGAAAAAGAAGTTAGACTAGAGTATGTGCCTACTAAGGAGTAGATTGTAGACATCTTTACCAAGCCATTTCCTAAGGATAATTTTGAGTATCTCATAGGGATGCTAGGGGTGATTACCCCTACTAATCAAAACTAGTGATGCATTAGCATGTATCAGTCTGTGTACTTCATAGCTATATCTTGATCCAGATTGATGTTTTGGTGGCTGCTACTTAGGGGGAGTAGTTAGATGTGTAGATATGTGGTTCAAATCTTGTATGGAGAAAGATAATGCTTATATTTTTCATTGAGGTCAAAGGGGGAGAAGAGTCATGTAGAAGAGATGTGGAGAGAAAAGAGTTAGAATCTAAGGGGGATTAAGTGGTAAGTGAGAGTTGTGTTGATGGTGTTTTTCACATCATGTGTTTCCATCAATGCCAAAGGGGAGATTGTTGGATGTTGTGGTTGTGTAGCTGATATGTGATTTTCATTGATGTCAAAACTATTGGCATTAATGTATTGAAGGTTGTATATGTTGAGGATATTGAGAAAATTGTTATAGAAGAAGTTGCAGGTTGTCAAAGGTGCAATGAAGTTCATGATGGTGCATAGCTCAGTATGTCAAAGATCAGATGTTGTGGACTAAAGGGTTTATTATTGAGTATATCTAGTTTAGCCACCAGAAGTTTTAGAGATCTGTGTGAAGATTTGATCATATTATGAATAGTTGTGTTTTGACAATTTTTGTGGCTTCAGTTGGTGTTCCTAATTGGAATTTATGTGATTCAAGTAAGTTCAATTGCTGCAGATGCTTCTCTGATGTTTCATGATGCTCATGGATGTTTCTAGATCATGGTCTATCTTTGTTGCATGTCTGCATTGATCAGAGTGCTCTTGATCAGTGTTTTTCTCTTGTGTTTTCATGTTTTTCATGTTCTTGGGCGACATGGTGATCATAGCATGTTGTGGATCTTCAAGGAATAATTTTTGGGGTCTTCATTGTGTTGTGGCTGACTATTCCTTGTTCGTATTGAAAATTTATTTGCTGTTTTGGGCCGATAGTGTGTACATGTTTCATATTTTCATATTTTATTTTGGCCTACAAGTTGTTGATGTAATCATGGGTTGCAAATGTCTAAGAGTGATTGTTTTGGAAATGTAAAGCGCCATTGGAAGTGCAAGTGCCAATGCAAGTGTGTGAATAATTTTCTAATCATTTGAATGCAAAGCAAAGTGTGAAGAAGATTGAGAAAAGTGTGTAGAAGATATTTTGTACTTAACTAGAACTATAATCAGGCATTAGTAGATGCTATTTCCTTCATTCAATACCCTGTTGATCTAATTTAAATATTTTTGTAAGACAGTGTGTCTTCCTTGGGTAGTGAGCCCTTCTATATTTGAGTAGTGAACTCTAGGCAGTGTGCCTAAATGCATGTGCATTCCCATTTATTCTTCTTTATACTTTTAATAGGGCATAATCTTGTGGACTAACCTCCATCATGGTTTTTCCCCTAATAGGGTTTCCACGTAAAAAATCTTGGTGTTTTGTGTGTTTCTGATATGGTGACTTTTTATGCTTTAATGTTCATTCATCAGATCTAAGAATAAGTTGAACAAAGTTTAATAAGTTTAAAGTTTTGTGACAACTGATTCACCACCCCATCTTAGTTGTCTTCCCTTGTGTTTACAACAATAAATTCACCAGAACTGAATTCACCACCTCTATCAAATCTCAAACACTTGATTTTCAGATTCACCTCATTTTCAACTCTTTCTTTCAATACCTTAAACCTATCCAAAGCCTGAGTCTTTTCTCTAAGAAATGCAACCCATGTCATTAGAGTATAATCGTCAATAAGAAACATAAAATATATGTCTCCATTTAGGCTTCCAAATGTAGTTAGACCACAAAGATCAGTGTGAATTAAATCTAGTATTCTAGTAGTACAATGCTTTTTTCCCTTAAAACTACATCTAGTCTACTTCCCCAACTGGAAACTTCTACAAAAAGCATTAGCAAGTCTTGTGATTCTAGGAAACCCTCAAACAATCTCCTTTGAATTGATCTTGAACAAGTTATCAAAATTTACATGTCCCATTCTTTAGTGCCATAACCAACTTTCACTGACTTGAGATACAAGGCACTGACCCTCAACTCCCTTCAGCTGATAGATATTTCCATGAGTTCTTCTTCCAGCAACAACCATATCTCCATTTCTAGACCATTTTCTAATTTTACAGGTATTGTTTTGAAACACAAGTTTAAAACCATTGCTACACATCTGACCAACACTTAGAAGATTATGCCTCAAACCCTTCACATAATACACATTATCAGTATTGTGCACTCCATCAAAATTAATTGAACCTTTCCCACAAATCTTAGCACCTAAATCATCACCGAACATAACTAGACCACCATCATATTTCTCAAGTTTAGTGAACTTACTCTTATCTCTATTCATGTGATTAGAACATCCACTATCAATTACCCGGTAGTCTTCATCCTATCTTGTATGAAAAGCGGTAACCAAAGTACCTTCCATCTTATTCATCTTATTCTTTGGAGCCTTCTTACTTACACATTTTCTAGGGTTAGTGGATACAGATTTATTTTCCAAAGCTAAGAATAAGCATTCACTATCATCAACCTCATTCTTAGATTCATCAAAACAAATTCCTACTTCTTATTTAACATAATATAGCTTCTTATATTTCTTATCCTTCCTATCCTTATCCTTGTAATCCTTTTTCTTCTTATGTGCAATTCTATTCAGAAATCTCGAAGCATAATGACCAATATTGCCACAACTAAAAAATTTAAAGGGTAACATACCTTTATACTTTTTGGTGCCTCTCTTCAACTTCTTGGTGAAGTTTGCTTCCAACTCTTCATCATCACTCTTTTTCTCTTCAATATTCATTGCCTTAATTACCATTTATGTGTTTTCTTCCATCTTGTCTTCTTTCTAGATCTTCCTTATTTTGAATGCTTGCAAGGTGCCAAACAATTCTTCTATAGTGTACTTCTTAGGATCATACATTTCTTCAATAACAGAGATCTTGTCGCTACAACAGTATGGTAGGGTTATTAGGATCTTCTCAATTATATCTTCATCTGACAATTTTCCTCCTTGATTTCTAACTTCATTTGCTACCATTTCAACCCTCTAAAAGAATCTTGTTAATTCTTCACCTTCTTTCATCTTCAAATTCACAAATCTATGTTTTTTTGCTAGCCTCTTTGTCAATTTCATTTTTTCATTTCCTTCATACATGTCTTCCAACTTCTTCCATACTTCATGTGTAGTATCCAAAGAGATAACCTTAACTCACTCATTTTTATATAAACCACTACAAATCGTATACTTTTCCTTCTCATTTTCTTCATAAGAAAAAATATCATTCGTAGTAGTAAGACCACCAGACAGGTATGCATATTTTTTCTCTACATCCTTCCAGGTCTTGAAACCAAGAGAGATAATATACTCTCATCTATCCCTTCCAATCATTGTATTCAATTCCATTGAACATAGGGATCACCAACTTATGCACCATCGGATCTTCCTTAAGTGGTTAAGCTCTTCACAAGGAACAAAATGCTATGATACCAATTGTTAAACATGCAAAGGACAACTGAGAGGGGGGGTGAATCAATTGTCACACAATTCAAACTTAATACTTCAATACTTATCAATTTTACAACCACACTATTCTATTATTAAGTAAGAGCATGAAACACAAATAACATAAAGTAAATCAACACAATGAACACCAAATTTTTACGTGGAAAACCCAATAAGGGAAAAACCACGATGAGGGTTAACTCGTAATATAAAGATTATAAAACTGAATATAGAGGCTCACTGCCTAGAAGAGGACTCATTATCCAAATACAAAGGCTCACTGCCTACAAAGGACTCACTGTCCAACAGGGAGGCTCACTGCCTATAGATACAAAAGAGAACAAAAGATCCACCACTGCATTTAACACACCTTCACAACCTTGAATAATAATTGGAAAAACCTTCAACTCACTGCTTTCAGGAATCCAACACAATGAAAAATTATTTTCACAACTCACTCACACACACACACACTTCTGCTATTATGATTGTGGCTTACTTTTGTCACTTTGCATCACATTGTCATACAACTCTTAACAACTCAACTTGATTTTATACCATTCTCAACCTTAGAAACCTTCACCAAGGTCAGCCACAAATATCTTATCCAAAATTCAAATTAGGTCAGCAACTCAAAATTCCTGCAGTGGAAAGGAATAAGAGTGGACCAATAAAACAATATTTTTCAAGATCAAAAATAATATTCTTGAATCAACCACACATTTCCTCAATTGAATTTTATTCTTTGAATTAAGTGTAGACACTAGGTCGACCAAACCAAATGAAAAAAAAATGAACAATGATGCACATGCTTCCTAAAATGAAGATGACACATGGACAACTCAACACACTTCATAATGCATGAGAATAGATCTTAGACTTATTCAGATACATCCACAACAAGATAAATATGCTTCAACCACTAAATACCTCTCACTAGTTCATCTGAACTATGCAAACCCATACTGAAATACTAAAACATGATTTCCATGTCACCAATCTCCAACCTTCTTTGCCACAACATAGAGAACACCATCATGAGACATATCCTAGATCCAAACGATCTGAAACAAAATAGTGGAGGACTACAGAGTAGAGACATTTTTACTAGTCCACAAAAGATCAACTCTTCCGATAGAACACACATACCAGTGAACATAAATTTCACATATCATCACACCAAAAGTTGAAACTTAGAATATATCACCATTAGAAAACCTTCAGAACTACATAGGCATAGGATCAACACATGAGAAACTTGGAGCACATACTGAAGCACAATATGAACACATTCATCACTCTGACTTCTATTCTTTATTAATTTTCTTGAAATCACTTGGAAACTCATCAACACAACTCATCTGTAACCAAATTAGAGAGCTCCATGTACTCACATCTCAACATCACCTCAACTATACATGTATAGTCTGCAATATACTAAACACTATTGACATCAATGACAACATCAATGAGAATACCACTAGACAAGCTCATATTTGCAACAAAGTCTTCATGAATTTGAATGATGTTTTCTTGCAAAATATTATCAACTCTTGTTTCATCATGCATGAAACTACTTGAAGGTAAGAAATTATTGAGGGTGTTGTCCATACCTATTGTACTAGTGTCAATACTAGGAGTGAAAGATATAGACAACCCAAGATCCATGACGATTGTGCTATCATGGGATGACATGAGTCTTGAACTTTGTCTCACTACAGTATTAGCAATAGGACACTAAATACTCATGCAAGGGATTCTAAATGAATGCAATGCAATATAAGATAAGAACAATGAAATGACTATAACAAAAAAATTGCAAACTAAAATAAAAAGGTATATTAAAAAAAAAACTTGGAAACAATGCTTTAAATGTTGAAAATGCAATTCAGAATATGCATAGGGACCGATTAACCAGAGGTGTCGAATGAGTCCCAGTAAGGATTTTTTTCAAAATTTTTAGAAAGTTTTAGTTGACTTTTTTTCTTTTTATGTTTTCTGATGTAAATCATAAGTGTAGATGTAGATTTTGTTTGATTTAGAACAAAATGAGATGCAAAAATGCAAGCTATATGAGCTTTCACTAATGCAAATTTGAAACCATAGAATTCCAATTAACTAATGCAAATCTTAATGCAATATTAATGCAATCCAAGTCTAGGATGATGATGCACTCCAAATCAGAATTATAATGTTCTCAATGAACTCTCACCAAAATGAAACAATGGGAAAAGGGGGAGAGGATTGTTGCATATGGTTTAGGACTAGAACAACCCACTTTCCTTCTCCTTAGTTTCACTCAAGGATAACCCTAGAGATATCAATGCAAAAGAGAAAGAGATCTTGTTGTAGGGTTGTCCTAGGGGTTGAATGTAAACTAATGAGGGGTTCACCACCAAGTTTAGACTTGGAAAAGACAATGAAATGCAAGATAAAATGTAAAACCCTAATATGATGCAAGCTTGATTTAAATGACCTAGAAATGCAAGTCAAACAAAATAGAAAGATGATAGCTATAATGTGTGCACCTAAAAACCTAAAGATGATTAGAAGGAGTCCTCAAATGTTGGGAGTGTTGAATTTTTGACCTAGTGGGACTCATTCACCATTCTGGGTGAATTAGTCCTAGTTCTGGATTTTTGCATAAGAATAGGTTTTAGGAAAAAGGGTATCTAAATCTACAAAGATCTCTGTCAAACACCTAACTTCCACTTTTTTAAGAACTCAAAACCTAAATATGTTCTTCTCAGTCCACTTTGTCCTTCTTGATTGATTTATGGATCCAAAACCCAGATTTTCCACCTGTAGGTGATCTCCAAGTATCTCCAATGCTTGATGGAAACTTTCACAAATTTTGATCTCTTTGATAGCTTTTCTCCAATCTTGCTCCTTGGGAAATCTGCAACCTAGACCTGCAAATCACACTGAAAGGAGAGGGGAAAATTTTGGGGGTTAGTAGAAATGGGTTCTCCTTGGTCAAACTCCATTTTACAAATCAATCCTTGGAATGAAATGAAATAGGAATGGAGAATGATGAATAAATAAATAACGATATCGAAACTCACCAAACCCTTGCAATAAAGTACTACAAATATGCTTGAGATGGCTGCAATGGATGTAGATCTTGACTCTTGCTTGAATGATGTTGATCTTGAATGAAAAAATTTCTTGAATCACAAAACCCTACATCACAATTGTTAGACCAATAACAAATATGATCATGAAATCTTTGAAATGATGCTTGATGCTTGATTGCTGCTCTAAAATGCTTGATAATCTACTCTTGAAGACTCTTGAATGCTTTTTTAAACTCAAACTTACTATAATGATGAACACTTGAATTGTTGGGGTGAAAATGAGTGAAAGAACCTTGTATTTATACTCAATTATGGAAGAATTCCAAAAATTACAACTCTACAAGTTGATGTCAGATCTAGAAGGGTAAAATCCTGCCAAGAATTTGAATTAATTTTAATTTTGAGCTAAATGGGACTTATTTGCCCAAGTTGGAAAATGAGTCCCATCAGATATAATGTATAGGACCAAAATTCAAAAATACTTGGGAAGGTGTGAAATTAGGTTCAGGACCCAAAAATCTAGGTAGGACTCATTCACCCAAGGTGGCGAATGAGTCCTAGATCACTAAATTTGGGCCACACAAATGTGAAACACCTAAATTATGATTGGGTGATGATTAATGTCAATATTATCCTAAAAAAATGCATTAATTAAGGCCAATTAAAGCATAATAAAGCCAAATTATTAATGAAAACCCTAGAAAAGTGTGAAAGTGTGTTACAAAACTTTAGATAAGGCAAGATTAAGGTTAAAAAGAGGTTTATTTAGTGTAATTAATTAATAAAACTTTAGAAAAGTGTGAAAGTGTGTCACAACACTTAAGCAAGGTACAGTTTATATCCATTAGTTCCAAGACCTAATGTGAATGTGTAAATCACATTACAACACTAAATGAAGGAACCATTAAGCCTAGTTCACAAGGAGGGCCCAAACAAGCAAGGAAAAGCAAAAGTGATAATTTTTCTATTGCCATAATATCTATTCTATGTCTCAAAATAACAAGTTGTATCACTTTTCGTGTATCAACGGGTACACATGTGCCTTAGAGAAGATGTGTGTTAAGCCCTAGGGATAACCAATCAATTGTATATAATGGATGTGCTCAAATTCCCACACTTGAAGAAATATACACCTACCACTTAAGGTTGTGATGTAAATGGGCTGACATGCTCTTACCCTAGGTGAATATAATCCTTCACTCCTCCATCACCCATATGTAGTTGACAAGGTTTGCATGGAGGTGAGAGCCTTTCTCATCTATTGCAACCCATAGTTTGATCATAACACATGATACCAATATCATCATCAAATGACCCTAGTCAAGCCACCACATGTAGATATTCTCGATCGTATCCTTCAAGACTACATGCTTGAGGCCTACCCTCCTTATATGCTAGCCACTCTTTGTGGATGGGTAGTTGTAGAATGTGGTAGAAATCCTCTAATGTGAATATCATCTCCCCTATTAGGAGATGAAATGTGGAAGTATCTATATCCAATCTCTCCATGAGAGCCATCAAGATGGGAGCATATAACCATTTCTCTAACATCATATAAACCCACTACAATCCAACTCATTTTAGCAATCTATAGTAGTCAACGTTGATCTCACAGTTATGGCTCCATAAAAGTGTTATAATTGCACCACTACTATGCTCTCTAATCTTGAGAAACTCCTACAAAACCATAAAATATCATGTCAAAAAAATCCATTTCTATTCTACATCTCCAAAATATTTTGTTCTACATCTCAAAAAATTTCTAACTCTGCATCATCAAAAAAAATTCTATCTCTAAGGCTACAACACATTATGCAGACATTTGCACAACCCACTGACCCTTGAGGTTGAACTAGCTAACAAAAAAATGTAGGTAGGATGTCAAAATAGTCAATGAACCTTGACATGATGATGAGATTCCAACACACTTGATAGAAATTGTCACACCGATTGGATGTTTGCATTGATCAAAAAATGAAAAAGGTTTAAAAAATGCAAAAATGACAAGTTAGGGCAAAAAATTTCTTGTACCTCATCCGGTGGGTTACACCTCACCACATAAATCCACAACTGGTCGATCCTTAGATGCTAATAGTCTCATTTACAAGGCATTTTGTTGACAACTCTCAAGAAAATTCAACAAACTCCTCATAGTGAATAGTAAAAATGACCCTTCCTGGGGCCCACCTGAGCATATATAGGTCACTTTTTTCCCACTTTTCACAATGAAAATTTACTTTTAAACATTTCTTATTTTCACCCACCTTGATAGGGGAAAAATAGGAGGGGGCACATACTCACTTCATCATATTTTTCATCCGATTCACCAAAAATTTCTTAAGCATTCTTCTCATTGTGGTAGCTTCTTCCAATTTTGAAACAGACCTAATTTTGATTTTGTAGAATGAAACTTCACATCATACATTGTAGTTTCTCATTGAGATCAAACACTAGGGGCATTTTCAGCATCCACCTACTCGACCTCTGTAGCTTCTATATTATCCTTTTTTACAAAAAATGTCTAACTTTCAAATTTTCAAATTTAGCATTTATATCTTCTAAACTACTTTAGTGTAGTTGATTTTTCTCAAAAATCAACTCACTAATGTGGGGGAAAAATATAGTGCCATAAAATTGCACCTCGTGGCAATTTCACACTTGCACATTTAGCTCATCACATTTATGACAAAAACCTATAAGTTTGAATTTCATGATTCCAACTTCATAGGTGACAACAATGAAGCACTAATAGCCTAGATAACTCATTCTTACAAAATATTGAGGATAATTGCATGATGCATGATGACACACTAGCATCCCTAAATTTTCCAAGATTTAAATAGGAATATTCTACATCCTTTACCTATGGCATGTGTCATTGTGGTAGAAACTTAGATGTAATGACTCCTCTCACCCATGCAACATCACAAAAATTATCTTTTCACTCTCATTCTTCATTGGATCTCATTTTTCTCATTCATTCTCACTCTCTCTTATTCTCTCACATCCTTTCTTTCAATCTTTCTCTCACTCATTCTACTTCATTCTTCTCATTCTTTCTTGATCTCTCTTTCTTCTATAGCGAATCTCTATTAGATTTCTCTTAAGAAATGATGTAGAGTAGGGTAGAGGTTATCAACACAATCAAAACTAAACAAGTTTTGCAACTTTGAAACCCTAATTTGATGGTTTTCTCACAAATCCTTCATTTCCCCTAGTAGTACTCCAAAAAAGGGTTTTTCAACATATCTTTTAGAAAAAGTCTCAAACCCAAACAATGAACACCATTCAGGATACCCTTTAAGTCCCTTAAAAACATATCAAATTTGTACATATGGTTGTTTTGTAACAATGCCCTCCAATTTTGATTGCTAGCAATAAATAAGCCTAAATAGGCTTGTTTTACAAAGAATTTTTTTCGTTTTCAGTCTCCAAACTATGAACCTTCAATCCAAGAATTCTATCATGTCACATGGGGTCTTAATATGCAAATTTTATCCATTGGAACAATCACCAAATCACCTATCTACAAAACCCCATGTCTACCTAATCACCTAAGCCTAATACATGGTGATATTAGGCTAAGGCTACATCAAACTTGGCCCTAACTCCATCCCATGCTTCTATAGACCCTAAAAAAATGAAAAAAATCCTATCTACTTCTGTTCCACTGATTATCAAGCTTCTCTACTAGTGGAATGGATCAAAACTTTTATTTTTCAACCAAACCCTCAAGAACTAGGGTGTCTTGACAGTTTACAAGAAAAAGGATTTGACTCCTCTCAAACTTATTGAAATTGAATGAAATAAATTGTAAATGTTAGTTAAATCATTCCATCACCAATTCCAAATCAATTTAGCACATGTACAGGCTATATGGTGTCGTACAATCTCCTGTAGCAGTAATAAAACAATGTAAAATGTAGAAAAACAAAGTATGCTTTACTGTTTGATATCCAAAATGTCTCCAGAAAACTACCTCAAACATCTCAAGGCATATTTAAACATGTTTCAACCAAAAAAACCATTGGCTAACTACTTTTTTAATGCCAATGCTTCAACTTCCCATTCAAACCAAAAATGCAAAGTTGGTTTGCAACTTTTGCAACATTTAGCAAAATTTGTCATCTTTTTACAAAGTTGACCCCCACATGGAAAAAACATCACACATGATCTAAATAGACCTTATTACAAAAAAAATTTTTACTCAAACACAAAAACCTAATAGATAACACCCCTTTTACATAATGAAGGCTAGGTGCCCCTGCACCATACTCCTGGGGAGAACAAAATCTCAAGTTCCACTTGAGATCAGATCTTGAACTATTGTACCATGCTTCTTGATGTCTTCCTCTATGATCTGGAACCTTTGATGTACCTACACTTTTACTTGCAATCACAACCCCTTTAAAAGGGTATAGGTAAAAAATATTAAAAATTAGAGAGATAGCAACTCTATGAGGGAGTTTTATCTCATAGACACTTGCTCCAAATTTGTGGACCACCCTACATGGGCCTATCTTCTTCATCTACAGATTTGAATACTTCCCTTTAGGTAGCCTTTCGTTACTCAAATGTGCTAAGATCGAGTCCCCCACTTTGAAATGAACCTCTCTCCTTTTCAAATCTACATGTTTGTATCTATCAACACTCTTTTGAAGGTTTTCTTGAACCTGTTGATGTATATATTTCATGGCAACTACACACTCTTCTCCTTCAACATTCCTTCTCTCCATGCCACTCAAATCTCTAAGTTCAAACACTCCCCTAGGTTGAAATCCATATACAATTTCAAATGGGATTTTCCCAACACTTCGGTTCACATAGTCATTATATGAAAACTCATCTTGGGGAAGGATCAAATCCCATTGTGTTGAGTTTTCTTTTGTCAAGAATTTGAGGATATTTCCAAGACTTCTATTGAAAACTTCAGTTTTCCCATTTGTTTTGGGATGATAGGATGAGCTAAAGGTCAAATTTGTACCCAACTTCTTCCAAAGGGTTCTCCAAAAGTGACCCAAAAATTTACTGTCTCTATTTGAAACAATTTTCAATGGAAATCCATGGATCCTAACCACCTCCTTAAAAAACAACCCTGTTATGTATAAGACATCATTTGTACTTTTACATGGTATAAAATTTTCCATTTTGCTAAACTGGTCTACAACAACAAACACACTATCAGAGCCTCTTTGAGTTTTGGGCAACCACAACACAAAATCCATGTTGATGGACTCCCATGGTCTATTTTGGATTGCCAATGGTTGATAAAGACCTACATTTGTACTACAACCCTTAGCTTTTTGACAAACAACACACTTTTCAACAAATTTTCTGATATCACTTTTCATCTTTGGCCAATAATAGTACCTTATTACCTACTCCAAAGTTTTATCAACACCAAAGTGACCCCCTAAGATACCACAATGCTTTTCATTAATCAAATTAGTCCTCATAGAGCATTTGGGAATACATAAATAAGCCCCTTTAAACAAAAAACCCTCTTGAAGTAGAAAATCAAAATACTCTTCATGAAAAGTGCCATTGAATTTGTTACAAGAAGCATAAATTTCTTTAAAATCATCATCCCCTTCATTTGTACCTTTCAAAGCATCAATTCCAACACTCTGCAACTAAACTTCTTGGATCAACAATGTCCTTCTGCTTAATGCAGCAGCCACCTTGTTTAACTACCCTTTTTTGTGTTTGATGGTAAAGGTGAAGCTTTGGATGTACTCCACCCACTTCAAATTCCCATGGCTAAGTTTTTCTTGGCTATTTATGAACTACAAAGCATGATTGTCAGTAAAAACAATGAATTCTTTAGGAAGGAGATAGTGTCTCCACTTCTTCAATGATTGTACCATGGCATATAACTCCAAGTCATAAGAGGAATACTTTTTCTTTGCCTCATTGAGATTCTCACTGAAAAATGCAATAGGCCTACCCTCTTGGCTCAACACCACCCTAATTGCATACCCACTTGCATCACATTCAATTGTGAAAACTTTGTTAAAATCAGGAAATGCTAAGATGGGTTGTTGTGCTACTCTTTGTTTTAGATATTGAAAACTTTTTTTTCCTCATCTAACCATACAAATTTTTTCCTTTTATCCCCTTTGATTGTGTCAATGATTGGAGAGCATATGTGACTGAAATTCTTCACAAATTTTCTATAAAAGCTAGCTAGGTTGTGGAAACTTCCTACCTCATTGACTGATGTTGGAGTAGGCCAGTTTAGAATTGCTTCCACCTTACTGGGATCCATATTCAAAGAGCCTTTTGAGATCACAAAGCCAAGATAAACTAACTCCTCCTTCATGAATTCACACTTCTTCAAATTGATTATCAACTTTTCTTCATTCAGCTTTTTCAAAACCAAGTCTAAATGTTGTAAGTGTTCCTCTTTAGTCTTACTAAAAACAAGAATATCATCCAAATAGACAACCACAAACTTACTTATGAAAGGTTTCAGAACTTCATTCATTAATCTCATAAAAGTGTTTGGTGCATTTGGAAGCCCAAATGGAATGACAAGCCATTCATACAACCCCTCATTTGTTTTGAAGGAAGTTTTCCACTCATCCCCCTCTCTAATTATAATTTGGTGGTAACCACTTTTTAGGTCAATCTTAGAAAAATATCAATCCCCTCCTATACAATCCATCAAATTTTCTATTCTTGGTATGGGTAACCTATACCCTATGGTTATCTTGTTAAGTTCCCTTGAGTTAGTGCACATTCTCCAATCTCCCCCTTTATTAGGTGCCAAAATGGTGGGGGCAACACATGGGCTAAGACTCTCCCTTATTAGGACTTTGTCAAGTAATTCTTGAATTTTTTTCGTAATCTCTTCATTCTGTTTTGGAGTCATTTTATATGCAGCTTTGTTAGGTAGGTTTTCCCTTGGTATGAAGTCTATATGGTGTCTCACATCTCTTATTGGTGGTAAAGAGCTAGGAAGTTCATCTACCACTATATCTTTATACTTGTTCAACAATGTTTGGACCTCTTTAGGCACAACATCAAGCTTTGCTACTATCATGACAGATTTTGGTCTGATTATAATGGCATAACCTTGTCTGCCCTCTTCTTTCATGGTTTAAAAAAAATATTTTTCCCTAACTAGCATTACACTAGACCCAACTTGTGTTTCTAAACCTTCATCTTGCAATGTAGTAAGTGTGAATGAGATCCCATCCTTTTCTATCACATAGGTATTTTTATTTCCATCATGTTTAGCTTTTCTATCATAGTGCCAAGGTTTCCCTAAAAGTAGACGACAAACATCCATTGGGATGATGCCACATAATATTTTGTCTTTATACCCTCCTATGTTGAATTACACATATGTTTGCACATTAACTAGGACCTACTACCCCTTGTTCAACTGGGAGACCTTGTAAGGAGTGGGATGCATGATTCTTTTCATTTTCAACTTTTTTACCATCTCTAAAGAAACTAGATTATCTATGGAACAAAAATCAACAAAAACATTACACACCTTACCTTGAGATTTTCAAGTGGTTCTAAAGAGGGATTTTATTTGTGGAGACTCTTTCACCACAAGAAATTTGAGTAATGTTCTCCTCACCATCAAAGATTCACCTATTTTTGGAGCAACATGTTGAGGTGGAGAGTTTACACTCATTATCTTCTTCTTGCACCAATTGAGTTCTCCTTTCTCCACCATGTGTAGTAGAAGGTTGTTTATCTAGACATTTCCATGCATGATGGCCAAACTGATTGCATTGATAGCATCTTCCTAAGAATGTATTTGATCCTCTTCCCTAACCTCCAAACCTAACTCTACTATTTGATATCTTACCTTTGAAATTGTCTCTTGATTCCAAGATCTATTCTTGGTGATCACTTGTTTCTCCTTGTGGATTTTGAGATTTTCCTCTTCCTCCAAATGTTGCTCTAACTGTGAAGTTATTTCCTCTGCCTCTACTTTGTTTCTCCTATTTTCTCTTCAAATTTTCTTCCACCCTAATAGCCAATTGATGTTAAAAGGTGCAAGACAATTGAAAGGGGGGGTGAATTAGCTGTCACCAAATTCAAACAAAAAACTTCAAGACTTATCAATTTCACAACCAAACTATTCTATTATTAAGTATGAACATGAAATGTAGATAACAAAAAGAAAAAATTAACACAATGGACACCATATTTTATGGGGAAAACCCAATGAGGGAAAAACCGCAGTGAGGATTAACTCACAATATAAAGAAGTTCCAAAACTAAATATATAAGGCTCACTACCTAGAATAGGACTCACTGCCTAGATACAAAAGCTCAGTGCTAAGGGCTAACTACCCAGAATAGGACTCACTATCTAGATACAAAAGCTCACTACTTATAAGGAGACTCATTGCTACAAAAGGATTACAGAACAAAAATTTGGCTTCACACCCAAGATGAACTGATGAGAGCGTGCCTAACAAGTGTTGATATAGTTCTAGTGATATTCAATAGACTGACTTAACACACTTCATTATCCTCACACTTTTTACATTCATAGCTTCATAGACACAAATTCTTCCTCTTTTATAATATTCAAATATATCCAACCTATATACTCAATCCATTCGCAAGCATCAATTAGATGCAATCCTTTTTTCACCAAAAATACCAACTGTTGGCTTCACAAAATATTTACAAATAATAAAACATGTAACACACTACAATGTGTCAACACAAACCTAAGATAGGTCACACATATAACCGCATAACAAAACTTAATTCACCATACCACCTATTGTTCATGAAGTTAGCCAGAAATAGACTTAATAACAAAAGGTAATCAACAAAATAATTCCAATACACCATATAATCAATAGAGCATGAGAGATTCTGAACATGTATGCTTTCATCAACCATAAACTGTTTCCCAAAACTACAAGCAACAATGATCAACCATGGAGAATTGTGGACCAAAATACTGGAGGCTGTAACATGTATATCGGTTCAAATACCAAACCAAAACACCGAAGCAAGCACTGACTTAGTCTTGTAGTCACAACCTGTATAACATGGTGACATCAATGACAACAAAAAACTGTATAGTTATCCATTCTTCTTCATTCTTCCAACAATCTCGCCCTTTGTCATTGATGGCAACATGTGCCAAAATTTATAAAACACGTAACTCTCTCCCTACAACATTTCACTTCTCCCCCTATCACCATAATTGTTCTTCACATGAATCTCTAGCATACTCTTCTCTCCCCCTTTGACATCAATGGAAATGGGTGACCAAAAAGGTAGTATGTAATTATTTTTACAAGGCAATATTGTATATACAAAGAAATTCCAACACTCTATTTCAAACATTTAAGTGAAAATAATGGTTTTTACATGAAATATTTTCTTGTACCTCTCTCTTATGATCGGAAGAATCCTTTTCCAAGCAAGTACAACTGAATTCATCCTTGCACTCATACCATCCAATAAAGATAACTACATAAAGAAGGGTATCTGAATAGAAGATAGACGCTGACATTCACAATCTTCTACATCAAAGAGAATTCTAGAGAGATGATCTAACCGGACCTTAGCAACTTCCTTAACCAACCAGAAGGTTTTAACCATGTCTTCTCTTTGGCTCTGAGTAGTCAACTATTCCACCTATAATTAACCAACTCTTTTTCTCTGTTTTCCATCTTTGTCTTTGAAGAAATCAAAGTTCTTTCCAATACTATTCATGTCAGATTCAATGGCTTCAATTCTGCTTTTGAAATTGTCAACAACTGTTGGCCACCAGAGATAATACCTGCAGATGCTAGATATTTCTTTGATGCATTCTTTTGTCTCATTAATATGTTTAGATAACACTTGTTTTTCTCTGGTACATCTTCTCTCAATCATAGCATTAAATTTATGGCCTTTGGGTCCTTCCAACAATGTTCTCTCTTCAATAATCTCTACTAGATTATCTGGTAAAGGATCTAATACATCTAAGACTGAAATACCCCAATTGAGAAAATAGCTAACTAGTATATCATCAATTTTAAGTCTCTTAATTGGAGAGCATGCATTCCACATTTCACCAATCTTCTTCATTTTACCATTGTCTAACAAAAATCATATATCTTCTAAATCAAGGGATTTAGATCTAGAAAAAAGTTCTTCTTCATTCTTATTTTCTTCTGATACATCTATTACAATAGTTTTCCTCTTTTTAGGTTCTAGAGGGGACTCACCAATGATAACTTCCAATTATTTTATACCAAAGGATGAACCCACTTCAAACTAACTAGGTACTGACATACCAAAGCAGAGATTTGTCTTCATGGATGTGAAGTATGTTGTGCAAACAGTTACATTATTCATCAACTATTCCAAGTATCTGCAAAACTTTTTTTCCAATAGGAATATTGGATTCCTACTCAACATTTTCTCTTCCCAGTAATGAGTTCAAAAAGTAAAAAGCCAAACATATGAACAAAGATCCAAACTGAAAAGGATAACCCTCAACCATCAACATTTGGGCATTCTTAGCTAGGTTTTCAAGCAATAGGCTACACAAATCAAACTGTTGGTTTTCCTTAACCATCATGTGTGCAAGATATACTACAATAGTTGAAGTCGAACCTTCACGATTTCTAAAATAGATTTTATAAGAAATTCCATATGCAACATACCTTATAGTGGAATCCACAAGAGTGTTTATCTATAGGACTATGCTAGTGCTATGCTTGAGATTTTGGTTTGGATTTTTTATTTATGTATTGTGGCATTAGAACATGGATATTACTATTTTAATTTGTGGACTTATACATTAAATATGCATATCTAGACATTTATTGGTTGTGGATGATGTTGTATATTTTTTATAACATGCCTTCTTGAATATCACATTATGCTCATTTAGTTAATATGGTATTGATTATGTAAAAGTTTAGATAAATTTTTAATTTTGCAAAAGTAGATGGTTTTAAATTTATATATGGTGGATTTTATGATGCTAAGAAAATTTCCATGGTTGTATATAATTGTATTTTGATTTTTTATTCCCGAAAAGGTACTAATGCTTTTATTGAACTATGCAAGCCCAGGTCCTTAATATTGGAGGCAAATTCCATATGTTTTGGAATTTATTTAAGTTATTTTATTGATTTATTTAAATTTTTGCAAGTTGGGAAAGGGATTGGATGTTGGAAGTTGTTTTATTTTATTTTAGTATTGAGGAATATGTTTTACTTTTTTACTCTTTCATTTTACTGGAAGTGGAAGAGTTGGGGAAGTTTATTTATGGATGGAAGCATTGAGCTCTTCCATTCCTGGCCTTTTATTTCAAGAATTTCCTAGCTTTCTTGAAAAGATTAAAAAAATTTGTTGTTTTCTTTGGATTGATACAAAGTTAGCTAGATTGGGAAAAAATTTAGAATGTTTCCTTGGATTGGGTTGATACTAATGTGGATAGCCAAGGTAGGATTGTAATTCCTCCTAAAGTTTTTTGAAAGACATGAGGGATGATTGAGATGTTATTGATGTATTGTATTATTTTTTTTTTCATTTTATGCTATGCTAGTTGGTGTTATGGATTTGTGTGTGTGATTAAGGAGCTAATCTTGCCTGCGGGTTGAGATCCTCCTTGTCATTTTCATGGCCCCTTAGGTCTTATTTCATGGTGTTTGACATATTTTTCTCTTATTTTATGATGTGACATGGCTTGAACACACTTATTTATGTACTAAAATTCAAATAATGAAGTCTTGTGAAGGTGTTGTGAAGTGTTGTAAAACATTTCCACATTCTTCTAGACTCTATTTAATATAATTCACTTAAAAGTCACCTTTTTACACATCAACAAGTCCTATTTTCAAGTGTTGTAAATTCTTGTAACAAACATTCACACTTTTCTAGGCATATTCTTCTTATTTATCCCTTTCTTATGACTTATTTAACCCCTTTATACCCTCATATGCTTTATTTAAGTGTATTTTTTAATATACTCTTGACAAATAAAATTAAATACAATTTAATTCCTAACACCTAGATTCAAGCCCTAGGTGGGACCCATTTGCCATGGGTGGCGAATGAGTCCCCCTTGGCTCCAAAATTTAAAATATTTCAAATTTCTTTCGGGTTTTATTCAAAATACATTTGATGTTAGTCTGTGATGAGGTATGAAAGATTACTAAGGCATAGGATGGTATAAATAAGTTTTTTTACATCCATTCTAACCCCCCATTCATTCAAGTATTCATTCATCCACTCAATCAAGCATTATTCAAGCACTTTGGAGCATCCATTGATATTACTTCAGATTTGCATCATCAAAGGTTTGGTAAGTTTATGACACTTGCATGTTATTTATTTATCATTTCCTTTAGATTTCATTTCTTTCTATTGGGTTTGATTACCAAAGTGGGGTTTAACCAAGGAAAACCCCTATTTGCTAACCCTCAACCATTTTCCCCTTTTCATGTGTATTTACAGCCCTTTGTATGCATATTTAACAAGTATTTAGGTGTTGAAAAGTGGAGAACAAGTCAACTAGGTGCTTCAAGTCAACTTATTCTTATTTCAAGCTTGGTGAAGGTTTTCTGTCTATTTCCTACATAACTAACTTTGGCAACTCGACAAGTAGACCTTTCCAGATCTGGTGTTGGAGAGTTGTCTCATGATTTTCCAAAAAATTGGGAGAGGAGTAATTCGCCACTAGTGACAAATGAGTCCCACCTTGGGATTGAAATTTTGAGTTTTGTTAGACTCTGGATCTCGATTGTCAAAAACTTGCTCCCGACACTTTTTCATTAGGTGGAGGACTGATTCGCCACCTTGGGAGAATGAGTCCCACTATGAAAAATTAGTGAATTTAGCCAACATTCAAGGCATTCTAGATTCACCATATTTTTCCAAGGTGCACTCAGATTCATCCCTTTTCTTTCTTTTTTGCATATTTTCTTCATTTTGTTCATTGTTGCATTACATAGTGTGTTTTCAAACATAGTATAAATCTTAGTCTTGCATTCATATTTAGTCATTCAATTGCATTTAGTTTACTTCATTTAGCTTAGATAACATCCTTCATAGCATAATTTGAATGAAACCATAGCATTTTTGGATCTAATCTCTCTCCTTTTAGGTGAAAACCTTATAAGAGTTAGAGAGTCCATTGGGTCCAAAAATCTATGGTTTAGGAGTATGGTTGGATGGAAAGGAGATATGATTTATGTTTTATAGTGCTGTTGTTGTAAAGGAAAATGTAACTAAAGGAATTGTTAATTGTGTTTCCCCAAGAGGGAAGGGAATCCCCCTTCTCCCCCTTTGAAGAGCTTTGGGTGTGGGTTCTTAGTGAGTATGAATGTGTAATTGTAACCTTTGATTTGTGTGGATTTTGATGAAAGTGAAAATTGCTTGTCATTTTTATTTTATGTTTACATTTTGGACTTTTCCTCCAACTCAAGGGTGGATATAGTTGTCTTGCAGTTGGGAGTCAAGTAGATATGGGCTGCCCTAATATGTGTTACTGATTTCAGAATAAATGGAAAATTATGGAAGAATGTGTAAATTAGGAGAAAGTCGTCTATAAATTGTTATGAAATATGGGATATCAAATAAATCAATTTTGTAGTTTGAAAGAAGAGTATCTGATGCACCCTTGTGCAAATGTAAAGTTGCAAAAAAAAATTCATTTATTCTAAATTATGAAATGATTCAAAAAAATGCTTTGTGCTATAATTTGTGACAAAGATGTATTCTAAGATATCCAGTTATGTCTGGCTTATCGTTGATTCTCTTCCTTGCCAATAATCTATAAGAATATGAAATCTACAACCATAATAATCTATTATGTGTATGAAATTATAATTAACAATAGATAGTATTTTAAATATTGGGGGTAGTCATGGGTTCCTCTTTGCTCTCTGGCTAGGGGCGATCATTGCATCAATAATTGTTCTATCAAATGATGTAGAAAATAACCAGGTTGAATGATTCTTTGTGTATGTTCTTCATAATATAATGTACTCCCTTAACTTAAAAATTGACCATATTTTTCTAAAATTTTGTGGCCATGGAGTTGTTGCTGAAATTAAATATAGCTCTCTCTCTCTGTCTTAGAATCATTTAGGCAATAATTAACTTGTTTTCTGGTCTCCTCTTTTCTTTCTCATAGAGCATATAATAGGAATCATAGTTGGTTTCCATTCCTTAGGTTAGGATACCACGTAGCAATTGTTATTGAGGATAATTGTGTAACATAATCCCATTCGAATCAGCCTTCCATGGTTTGCCTTCTCTTGGTCACCCTGTTGGAAAAACATATTGAAATAGCTACAATCTAAAACAAATTTCAATCTCTTGCAAATAATCTTACCCTCTTACTTCTAAATAGAAACCTCTATGAGATTTCTCACAACCAAGTCTTTTTCTTTAGCTCATGCCATATGTGGAGTTCAATATCCCATAACACCATTATGTTTGGCTACATCATTTTCTATTCTCTTGTATTTTTTCATTTGAAAAAGTGTTTTTTGCAATCTCCTTGGATTTCTACCCATATACTTACTATTTTATGAAATCTTGATTTTAGTATATCGCAACCTGTGGTTAATAAAGACCAAAATGATCTTCAGTTGTTATAACATAGTTTCCCTTGTTTACAACTCTGTACTTATCCTTTTCACATACTAAGCAACCCTTTATCAACATGATGTTTCCATAACTCATTGTTGTTAGTCACTTTTCTCCACATGTTCTTTTGTAATGTCATTAATCAATGCCTTCAATCAGTTTCTTATAATATGTAGTAGTCTCTATAGAATAAGTACTTAAATATATCTTTAATGGAAATAGGAGAAATCAACTTTCATCTTGAATTTCTAGTATAGAAATCAATGGGTAGCATATAGCAACATTCTATTTGTTTGCTTTTATTCTAGATTGGATGATACCGTTGAATTTTTATTCTACATTGCAAATGAAATTAAACAATTCCTTATCTATCAGAGAATTCAATTACACTAATATGGTTCAGAACTATATACTCTTGAATTCAAGAAGACACTATCACTTAACCCATTGCGATATTGAGTCAATCATTTGTTTTGTTTCATCAAATATAGTGCATGGAATTTAATTGGTTTAGTGTGGCCTAGTTGGTTGTGGTTAGTTACACTACCACAACCATAACTATTACTTCTCTTTTACCTCATTCAATAAACATTTCTACTTTTTACTTGACACATATTTTCTTTTATTGCTCATGGTTATGAGGCAATAATTCTAATTTATGCGCTCTAGTAAAGGATGAAGATACACTTATATACATATATATATATATATATACATATAATTATCATCTACTTTTCTAGATCATAATCAACTTGAGAATTTACTAAAATATTTACGAGATGAAAGACAAGGTCAATTTCTTATGTCTAGTTTTAGCCCTTTAAAACAAGTCAGTATCATGGATAAGGTTTTGAGATTTAGCACGTATGAAGTTCACATGCACCATGTAGTTATGAGGCTATTGGTTTATTTGTCAGCATTAGTTAACCCATTTTATCAACATTATTTGTGATGGAAAATATTACACAAACATTGGTATAGGAGCACCTGGCTCATTAGATGCCTTTAATTGGAAAATTTGTAAAAATTGAACTTTCAATTGTTAAATCATTGTAAAAAGGTATTGGGGGGTCATATTTAATGTATTCAAAGACAAAAAAAGGTCACTAGGTGGGAAAAAAGATGGAAAAAAACAAAATTTGATAAAATGCTAAAAGTTGCTAATTATGTAAAATGCAAAAAAAAGGAAAAAAACATAAGATGAAGAGTGAAGAAATTGAAGGGATCGATTGATGAAAGAAGTTGAAAAGGTAGTTATTAGTTCGGGAAACATCTATAAAATTAGTTGTAAGGCGGGCAAGGGATCATCTTTGTAATCTTCAAGAATTTCATTCAATAAAAGTACCATGTTTTAATAGATTTCAAAGTTATTTCTATTATTCATTAGCTTGTATGGTCTGTGTAGAAGTTAGTGTGTAAAATATTATTGTTTTTGGTGAATTAGAGAGTTAGCTTTCATTTACATCTATTTTGAAGGAAATATATTCATTGTTTCCTTATTTGAGTTAATTTTCCTAAACTCGGTCTGCAACCCTAAATATTTAGGTTTTGAGAGTCAAATAGGAAAATGATCTCTACTCCACTGAATCAGGCCTTGTAGAATGCTGGAGTAGATTGATTTAGGATGTTTTAAGTTTTTTTTATGTTTAAATGTGTAGGGGAAGGCGAGATTACAATATGAATGTTGTCCTATAAGAAAATAGTGATTTCCTTATTAAAATGAATGGTTCCAATGTGCTAAATGATGTAAAGGAATTCAAGAAGGGTGTGAGAAGGTTTATATAGTTTGGGTAGGTAATTTTAAATTTTTTGAATATATTGCAGATGGGTTGGAGGTTTGCAACATGTATTTTTAATAAACCCTCATTTGTAGGGCTTATTTTGTGCTTGAAATAAGGGTTTGAGTGATCAATGTTCTATTGAAACAATTTCTTCCTAAAAGTTCATGAATCTTGAGTTTTGAGACTAGTTTAAAGACCATTTCAAGACATTTTGTGTTTTGGTGTTGATGTGAGACTACCTCCTTTGTAATTTTTGGCTAATTGAAGGGTTTTGGCAACATACAGTCAAGTTTTTTGATGATTATTGCAAAAAAAAAAAAATTGGTATTAAGATATGTGAAGGAGTTTCAAAATGGGTCCCAATATGTGTTAATATTTTGTGATGATTCAAAGAATAATGAATTTTGATACCCGATTTAAGGGTTTGATGACCTGCAACGAAAATGATGATTTAACTGCTAAAAACAGATAATTTGACAAAACAATGAAAATAATGGTTATTAATGATTGGAAACTATCTTGTTGATTATTTTATAGATGTCTCTATGGTTGGGTAAGGTTTTGAAGGTAGGTTTTTTGTTTTTGATGATTTGAACAAAGTTAATTCAATGTGAAAAGGAGTGTTTTGACTGCAAGAATCAAAGGTTATGATAGTTCAATGTCTTGATGGTGAGTTACTTATTTGTTCTTGAAAAATTATGATTGTTTAGAGGTGTTACAAGGTTTGGTAACATTTTTAAAGCAAGATTGAGAGAATAGTCATCTTTTGCCTTGTGAATCAAGTTGATAAGAATGGTAAATTTGTGAATAGTGTAAATGTGGATTGGTTTAGAATTTCTAATGGTGTTATTGGTTTGGTTTAGTCAATTAGATGTTGGTTAAGTTGGGTTTGAGCCTGATGATGATGTGGCATGTTGTTTTGGAGAAATTGATGATTTTTTTCCTTGTGAATGTGTAAAGAATATGTTGGATTTTGTTGAGTAGATATGTGAATTTGGTGAATTGTTTAGTGGATTTTGGTGATTTGTGAATGGATCTTCTCAAGTTTTTTTGGGGTAGATGTAACCCTAATGATTTTTTTTTTTGGTAGATGATCTTGCATCAATTAGTATTAGAGCTAGTGGATTCAGATGATTGATTTAGTTGTGATTGGTTGCAAGTGCTTGATCCATCTAAGATGCAGAGAGCAAGAATTTTGAGAAGTTGTGTGTTGGAAAACAAGTTGAGGTCTATGGTCACCATCCTCCAATGGAGATTAAGCTAGGTAGAAGGTGAAAAGTAAAGAATGAGGCATCTTCCAAGATCTGTTGTTGGGTAATATGGATGGTTTTTTGAGTAGGTGAGTTGTGTGGTGGAGCAATAAAGAAAATGGATACATGTCTGAAGAAGCACTTGAGTTTATAGCCTGAAGAGTACTCCACTGATGGGAGTAGATGAGAAGATGAAAAGATTATTTGTTAGAGAAGGTCAAGGATGAATTGTGGAAAAAGAGGAAAGGTTGCTTGGAAAAGAAAAGTGGAAGTACAATCTTGTGTCCTTTGGAAGAAAAAGAGTTAGTGGATGGTTGAGAGTTGTGAAAGGATAGTCCTGTGTCCTTTTGAAGAAAAATTGTGAACTTGATAAGCAGAGGAAGAGAAAGGAAAAGGAAAGTGAAGACAAGAGAATACAAATATGAAGAGAGAGTTTAAGGTAAAGACAAAGGCAAGTACAAGATTCAAAGAAGAGAAAGAGAGAGGAAGCAGTCCAAGGAATATTTGAAATTATTTTGAAGGTACAAGAAAAGTTGATACAATATGTTTCCAAGGGACTTGGAAAATTTTTGTTGGTTGGTTGTATGGTGTAGGAGCACCTGGCTCATTAGATTCCTTAATTGGTAACTTTGTAAAAATTGAACTTTCAATTATTAAATCATTGTAAAAAGGTCTTGCAGGGTCATATTTAATGTATTCAAAGACACAAATAGGTCACTAGGTGGGAAAAAAGAAGGAAAAAATAAAATTTGAAAAAATGCTAAAAGTTGCTAATTATGTAAAATGCAAAGAAAAAAGAAAAAAGAAAACAATGAAGAGTCTTTGTGAAGAAATTGAAGGGATAGGTCGATGAAAGAAATTGAAAAGGTAGTTATTAGTTGGGGAAACATCTATAAAAGTAGTTGTAAGGCGGGCAAGTGATCATCTTTGTAATCTTCAAGAATTTCATTCAATAAAAGTACCTTGTTTTAATAGATTTCAGAGTTCTTTCTATTGTTCATTAGCTTGTATGGTTTTTGTAGAAGTTAGGGTCTAAAATCTTATTGTTCATTAGTAAGCATAATAGTAAGCAACAAAAGAGACAAGGTAGTGAACAGTTCGAAAATCACCTCAAAGAAATGTGGTTTCATGGTGATTGAAATGTCGTGACAAGCCATAGACAAGCCAATGAACTATTTGTAAGTATGATTTCTTATGTATGGCTTTCCATTGTGTTTTAGTAGACATATACTCACCTCACACTGTGTTTTCCAATTTGCAATTATAGAGTGCATGTATATATGGTTGTTGGAAAACATTGTGCGTTTACTATCAAAGCATAATAGTATATATGGATTGTCATGGAATTCCAACGCCATGGTGATTGGAATGACATGACAAGCCATAAAAAAGGCAATGAATTGTTTCTATGTATGATCGCTAATCTATGGCATGCCATTGAGTTTGGCAAACATGTACTCACCTCACATAGTGTTTTCCACCTTGCAATCACACTATGCATGTATATGGTTGGAAAACATCGTGTTTTTACTATCAAAGCATAATAGTAGATTTGGATTGTCATGAAATTCCAACACCATGGTGATTGGGATGACATGATAAGCCATAGACAAGGAAATGAACTATTTCTATGTATGATTTCTTATCTATGGAATGCCATTGTGTTTTGGGATACATATACTCTCCTCACACCGTGTTTTCCAACTTCTAATCACTATGCATGTAAATGGTTGTTGGAAAAACTATATGTTTACTATCAAAGAATATTAGTAGATCTAGATTGTCATGGCATTCAAACACCATGGTGATTGGAATGAAATGGCTTGTGAACTGTTTCTATGTATGATTGCTTATATAGGGAATGCCATTGTGTTTTGGCAGACATATACTCACCTCACATTGTGTTTTCCAAGTTGCAATCATACTATCCATTATCTTATATGTATTTTACCATTTACTTTAGAGTGTTGTAGATATTTTATGGTCTATGGTTTCATTAAACCTAACAATGAGAATCCATTGCACATTGTGTTGTGTAAGCTTCCATGCATCATACCATAATAATTATTAGAGACTAAAGAAGAAGAATAAAATGAACTAGAACTTGTTTCTAAGACTTCAAAGTATGTGAAAAAGAATGATCTAGAAGAATAGATAATTGGAGATAAGTGTGAAGGTGTGAAGAAAAGAAGTAAAGTAGTAGCTAAGGTAAATCTGTGTTTACTTTCTAAAATAGAACCTAAGTCTGTGTGTGAAGCATGTGAAAATGAGAGTTGGATGAGAGCTATGAAAGAAGAGTTGCAACAAATAGAAAAGAATTAGACATGGGAATTAGTTCCTAGACCTGTGAATAAGAATGTAATTGGTTCAAAATGGATGTTTTGGAATAAGTTGAATGAAAATGGTGAAGTTATAAGAAACAAAGCAAGACTTGTATGCAAGGGATACTCACAAGTTGAAGGCATAGACTTTGTAGAAACATTTTGCCTTATGGCTAGAATGGAAGCTATTAGGATGCTTTTTGAATTTTCTTCCCACAAGGAGTTCAAAGTATATTAGATGGATGTCAAGTCAACATTTTTGAATGGTGAATTGGAAGAAGTAAACATGGAACAACCTGAAGTATTTCAAATATCTGACAAACCAGACATGGTTTGTAAGTTGAAGAAGGCATTGTATGGACTGAAGCAAGCTCCTAGAGCTTGGTATGCAAGATTGGATAGATACTTGACACAACAAGGATTCTACAAAGGGTCTACTAATAACAATCTTTACTTCAAAACACAAGATAAAAAAATGTTGATAGTGGTAGTATATGTTGATGAAATCATATTTGGGGGAAATGAAGGCATGCGTAAAATCTTTGCAAAAGAAATGCAAAAATAATTTGAAATGTCCATGATTGGTGAACTAAATTTCTTTCTTGGTCTTCAAGTAAATAAAATTGATAAAGGGATATTAATTTCACAATCTACGTATGTGAAAGAGTTGTTAAAGAAGTTTGGAATGGATGATTATGAAATAATTAGTACTCCTATGGTGACGAGATGTAAGTTGAGTAAAGATGATGAATCTACTAAAGATGATAAGAGAAAATACAGATCTATGATTGGTGGGCTGTTGTATCTTACTACTACCAGACAGGACATCTTACATGCAGTATGTTTAGTTTCCATATTTAAAGAAGATCCTAAAGAGGCACAAGTTATAGCTATAAAGAGGATATTTAGATATCTTAAAGGTACACCATATTATGGCTTATGGTATCCTAAGGATGTTGATTTCACCTTGAGTGCTTATATTGATGCAAATTGAGCTGGTTGTGTGGATGAACAGAAGAGTACCAGTGGAGGTTCTTTCTTCTGGTTGTGTGGATGACCAGAAGAGTACCAGTTGAGTAAGAAACAAGAATCAGTTTATTTATCCACTGTGGAGGTAGAATATATTGTTGTAGCATCTTGCTACACACAGGTTTTTTGGATGAAGCAAACTTTGAAAGAAATTGGAGTGATACATGTGATGAGCCTATTCCTATTTTTTATGACAAAAAAAGTGCTATAAACCTTTCAAAGAATCCAATGATGCATTCAAGAACAAAAAACATATCTATCAGATATCATTTCCTAAGAGAGAAGGTGTTGGAGAATAAAGTTAGGCTGGAGTATGTGTCAATGAAGGAACAAATTGCAGATATATTTACTAAGGACCTTCTGAAGGATAATTTTGAGTATCTTAGGGAGAGGTTGGGGGTAATTTTCCCTCTGAACTAGGTGAACATGGAGGTTCATCATTCTAGTGAATTCATAGATTCTTCATTTATCTAGACTGATGAATGGGTCTACTCTGCAAGGGGAGTAAAAAAGTTTTTCATTGTTGCAGTATGAGTTAAATGGGTGTACTCCTAAGGGGGAGTAATCAAAGCTTTTGATCTTTTCCATTGATGACAAAGGGGGAGAGAAAGTCATGTGAAAAATAGTAGAAGAAAGAAGGAGAGAGAGACATGAAGAGGAAGAGAGTTGTCTTTGATGGTTTTTCACATCATGTGTTGCCATCAATGACAAAGGGGGAAATTTTTGCAAGTATGAGCAAGTTTGGTGGTGTTGTCATTAATGTTGTCATTGATGTCAACACAATTTAGTATGTTGTAGATTGTGCATGTATAGTTGAGATGTTGTTGAGATGTTGTGAGTACATGGAGCTATCCTTATGATATTGTAGATGTGTTGGAATGATGATTTACCAAGTGCTTTTGAGAAAATTAATAAAGAGTGAAGTCAGAGTTATGTATGGGTTTATAATGTGCTCTAGTATGTGCTCCACATTTATTCTATGTTGATCCTATGCTTGTGCGGATCTGAAGGTTTTTTTTGATAATTTGTTGGTGATATCTACTGATTTGTATCATCTAGTTTGATGGTGTGTGAAATTTGTGTTCACCGGTGTGTGAACTAGTTTGGAAAATTTGGTTATCTATGGATTGGGAGAAATGTTTCTACTCCAAAATCCTCCACTATTTTTTTTTAGATCTTTTGGATCTGGAATATCCTTGTAATGGTGTTCTCTGAGTTCTAGAAAAGATGTTTGTGGTTTGGTGATTCAGAAGTTTATTTTTAGAGTTGTATGTGTTTGCATAGTTTGGATGGATTGATGGAACGAGTTATGTATTCAAAGGTTGTTACACTTGTTGTGGATGTATCTAAAGGAACCTGGGAAGTGTTCTCATGGCATAATGAAGCATGTTGCATCATTCACATGTTATCTTCTTGTAGGGAAGCATGTACCTCAATGTTCATTTTGTGTTTTCATTAGGTTTGGCCGACCTAGTGTTTACACTTCATATGAAGAATTAAAATTTAATTAAGGAATCATGCAATTGATCCAAGATGCTACTTTTCATCTTGGTTAAGTGTTTAATTGGCCCACTCTCATTCCTTTCCACCATGGGAATGTTGAGTTGTCAACCTAATTTGAATTTATGAAATGAAGCGTATGTGGACGACCTTGGAGAAATTTTCAAAGTTTGAAGATGGTATAAATACAAGTCAAGATGTAAAGGATTAAGATATACACAACTAGAAAAGCAAGCCACAAGTGAAGAGAAAAAGTGTGTGAAAGTGAGTTAAGACAGAAATACTTCATTGTGTTAGATTCCTAAAAGCAGTGAGTTGAAGGTTTTTGCAATCTTCTATTCAAGGCTGTGGATGTGTGTAAATTTTTGTGGTGGATCTTTTTTTTATCTTTTGTATATGTAGAAAGTGAGCCTCCTTGTTGGACAATAAGCCTTTGTATCTAGATAGTGAGTCCTATTTTGGGTAGTGAGCCCTTGGTAGCGAGCCTTTTTGTATTTGGTTTTGCAATCACTTTATATTGTGACTTAATCCTCATCATGGTTTTTCCCTCATTGAGTTTTCCACGTAAAATATAGTGTTCATTATGTTGATTTTTATTTTTTTTATCTACATCTCATGTTCATACTTACTAATAGAATAGTGTGGTTGTGAAGTTAATAAGTGTTTGAAGTTTTGTGTTTGAATTTGGTGACAACTGATTCACCCCCCATCTCAGTTGTCCTACTCCTTTTAACACTTCCCCTCTGGTGAGAATGTCTTAGTGAAATAAGATACAATTGTAAGAAAGTAGGACAATCATACTATTTGTGCTTGGAGGATATGTTGGTGCTAGATGATCAAATATTTAAGATCTATGACAACCCTATTTATTTTTCTTCCCCTACCTATCCTATTTTGAAAGAAATTATGGGACAAAGGAAAGTAATCATAGATAACCTTTATAATCATACTTGTTCTTCTCCTAATATATTTCCTATTTGCGATGAAGATATTTTTGTGTTAGAAAATCCAATCAATGAAAGTCATGAGAATCTTAGTTGTCTCTCTTCCCCTAGGGAAAACATTATTGAACAAGATAATGCCATCATTGATAAGAAATAAAATACAACCATTGATAACTCCCTTAATTATGATGAAGTCATTTTAGAAGAACCAATCTTTGAATGTCTTGAAAATTTAGTTTGTAGTTCTCCTAAGAACTCTCCTACTAGCCCGAAGATATCAAGGTAGAAGAAAATGAGAACATTGACATGTGTCTTTCAAACAATAGTGATGTAACTTCCTTAGATGATGGTGAAAACATGACACTAGACTCCACTTCATTAGAAAGACATCAAACCAAAACCGTTGAGGTTATGAATGCACAAGTGTCTATTAGATCCCCCTTGATTACTGGACTTCCTAAATACCCTGTTGGACATCCTAAGAATCCTCTAATTCTTTACCCACCCTCATAATGACCACAAACTCAAAACAAACCCATCCTCATCCTCAAACCAGCTAAGAATAATTTTTCACAACAATCAAATTATAAGACTGTAGCTCATATATATAACACTAGAAACAATTAACAACCAAGACAAACACCTTCAAAATCCCTCCCATTCATTTACCCTATCCTTCTTGGTCCTCCTTGTTTTCCTTTACAAAGTGGAAAAGAGTATGATCTTGTTGAATAAATTAAGAACACTCCTATTAAGATATCATTATGAGACCTTACTCAAACCTCCCCTCATTATCATAACATGATTCAAAGTTCTTTACAACAATTTTCAATCCCTTCTAACGTTCAACCGAATGACATAGCAACAATGTTTCAAGGAATGAATTTTGGCATTGCTTTTAACCAAAGTGAGCTCCCTCCTTTGGAAGTGAAAAAAAAATGATGCTTTCATGATAATATTTCAATATAATATAACAGGGATAAAGTGAATTGTTGTCAACAATGGCTCCTCTCTTAATGTGTGTAGTGTAGACTTTTTAGATAGGCATGGTGGATAAGTAAAAAATCCAACTTGCTTATTTATCTATTAGTGGATTGATAACATGGGAAAAAAACCGCTTGGTGTGATAGCATTACCTATTACAGCCAAAAAAGTTACATTGCAAACTCTTATTCATGTTAAGCCTCATGATCTTTCATACAATCTCCTTTTAGGAATACCATGGATTCATGAGATGCATGTGGTGCCTTGTACCCTTCAGTGTGTCATGAAATATATCTACAACAAAAAATTATTTACAATCGAAGTCGAACCTAAACTAAACAATTGTTTGAACATTGAGAAAGGCAAGGTGAATCCTTTGAAAACATTGACACTAACTACACAAGTAGAAACCATGCAACAAAAAGACAAAGATAAACATATTGAGGAAGTCATGAAGCTACTAGAAGATGATTGGGGTTCCTTAGATTTCAAAAAATTCATGGGTGAATAGAAGATCATAAACAAAGACTCTAAAAATGAAAAATAAAAGGTGGTAATGTCAACACAAAATTTAAAAGACCCTTTAAAAGAATCCATCTCAAACACTTTACAAGAAGAAGAAAATTACACAAAAAAAATTCATGAAGCTGATTATAAACAACAACCAACTCCAAAAGAAATAAAAAAGATTTATGGAAAAGGTTATGAACTCATGAAACAACTTGGTTATAGTGGAAAAGGATGTGGTGATGGAGAACAAGGTATTTGTGTCCCTATACATCCTAATACACAACAAAAGACTAGTGGTCTTGGTTATTGTCCCTCGAAATAAAATAAAAAACAAGCCTTCACTTAATATCAACACTCTTACCAAAGATTCTTCTAAGCCAAATTTAACATTAGTGCATCCTGAACTAATAGACACTAGTGGTCTTAATGATTATCCTTTGAAAGAAACAAAAGAAATAGAGAAATATTCGCTTAATATCAATGTCATCACACAAATCACTAACGATTGAAGTTCATTAGATTTTACACCCTCCTTTCAAGGAGAGAACAAAATCTCACAATCTAAAGATACTTGTGTAAGTATGACATGTTTTACTGAGGTATCTTTGTCACAAAATAAAGGAACATCCTTTGCTATTGATCAAGAGGGTATCTTATCGAGACTCCTCCAAGATTGTTTGATATCTCTACCTCCAAGAACATGAAAGAAATTTTACTATAAGACTTTATTTTGTGCATATCATAGAGTTCATGGTCATTCTACTAATGAATGTAAGGATTTCAGTGATAAAATTCAACATCTTAAGGAGTGTGGTGCTCTACCTTATGTTAAGGTACCTAATCCCTCTAATTGATACTGATTTTCATTCTAGCATGTTTCTCATCAATCTTCTTAGCTCATCCTTGTCATGAACTAAGTGGGGGCAAGGGGTTAGGTAACCTTGTCCTCATATGGTACTTGTTGTTGTCTCTTTTGGCTAGTTGACCACCTTCCATGTATATATAAGAGAAAGCTTGGGATGTGGACAAAATTCCTTTAGTTCATATGTGTAGTGTAGTAAAATGCATACCCTTGCATTTTTACACTTGTTTGGGCCCACCTTGCTTTATTTATCCATGTTTATGTCTTAATTGGTCTTATTTTGCATCCACAAGCCCAATGAATTATATATTTTTTGGCTAATCTCGACATTATCCAATGGATAAATGATAATTTAATGATATTATCTAAGTGTCTCTAATTTTTGGGTTAGGACTAAAATGCCACCTAGGGTGTCTTTGTCCCCCAAAGGTCTTGGGACCCTAATTTTTAGGTATCTTAATTGGGCCCCTTTTTGGTGTCTATGCCCCAAGTTTTATGCCTTGGGACTAAGATTCCACCTAGGGTGTCTTAGTCCTCCTTGGCATATTTTTTAGGATTTAATTTCAAATTCTAGTGGGATTTAGCCTCCTTTAATTAATGATTTCATATGTCGGCTTGGTGTGGTGTAATTTCAGGATATTAAGCATGGATAAGTATAAATACAAGGTTCCTTCACTCATTTCACATCAAAAAATTTGTGAGAGAATTCCTAATTGCAAGTTGGAGTCCACAAGAGCATTCAAGAGCAATTCATCAAGCATTTGGAGCCATCATCAAGATTCAAGCATCATGTCAAGGGTTTAGTGCACCCATTCATGTTGTTGAGCCAAGATTGTGGATGTAGCATTGAAGATCTATTTAAAACCATTGTTCACATCATATTCAAGGATCCAAGATCTACATTCTTCATGGAAAATACATGGTAGATTGCATATTTTCTTCACAAGACATCATCCAAGGTGATATCATTTATATATTTCATATTTCATGCTTCATTTCATCATTTGGTTTAATTACCTACAAGGGGTTTGACCAAGGAAAACCCCCATTTACTAACAATCAATATTTTTTTCCCCTCTTCCATGTTTGTGTTTGAAGGTTTAGGTTGAAGACTTGAAGATCATTTGAAGTGCAAAATTTCTAAGTTGCAAAGTTACATTGCAAATTTTTCATCTTCAAGGAAACTCACCTACAGGTTAGATCTAGAAGTTTCAAAACCTAAGATCAAAGAATAGAGAATAGAATACATCAAGCCTCGGGAACACACTCAAAGATTTCACAATTTCCAAATGGGACTAAGACAACAATAAGGGCATCTTAGTCCTCCTAAGGGTATTTTTAAGAAATTATTCCAGATCTAGTTTCGACATCCAAAGATTTTGCATCTTCCTTGAAAAACAACAGTAGGACTAACACAATAGTAATGGTGTCTTAGTCCTCCATAGAAATTTTTGACAAAATTTTTACATTTTTGGAATCCTCATTATATTTCTAGAATTCCCAGCTACACATACCCTAACTTGGTGTAGCTTAATTTCATTATTTTCACTCATTATTTAGCTTGCATTACTAGGTTTTGTGAGTTGAATGTTAAAGTATCTTTTCCATGATTTAGCTTGGTGGTGAACCCCTAAAATATTAAAGAACCCCTTCTTATGTCTTCCTTGTTGAGAATTGAATCACCTTGTGAGGTTGATAGTCAATCCAATTAGGACTCCTAGGATACCCTTGAATGTTAGTTGGAGAAAAGTGATGTTCTATGTCCATTCTTCTACTAATTAGCATGTGACATATTTTTATTTCTATGTTAGTGTCAAATTTTAGGGGAAAATCCTTATCCATGATGTAGTTACATTCAGGAACATGTGACTTGGCATAGGGATTTCTGAATAACCTCTGATGTCTTCTTCTAATTTAAAGCAATTTCTCACAACAATAGTGTTAGCAACTACTTTAAAGTGGGGTCATACATCGACACTCATGTTTCATTGTGTGATTTTCTTTATTCTTGTGATGTGTCCTTTTCTTGGTGGTGTCATTGGGTTTGATTTCCTCTAAGAGAATGATATTTCTTTTACTTTCCCTATCTTGGAGACATTAGGCACAATTTTCCCTAAGTTAAGATCTTACATGAACTAAGAAAAACTCCTTTGAAAATACCTTACACTCTTGTATTTTTAGTAATATGGCCACCTTGAATAACACACTTTTCTTTCCTATGGAGCCATCTTGTTTGTTCATGGGTGCCAAGCATACAAATTTTTGCTTGGCTCATAAATCCTATTGTTCATTTTGTGTAGTACATTATCAAATTTATCAGGAGGTATATCTTTTGTATTGTTTGTACATATGGGAGCCAAACTTAGGCGTCACTTTCCCATAGCCACTTGCTTCTCTGTGTGAGTGCATACTGGCCACATGTGTACGTGTCTCATTGGGAGCTCACCTAGTGGATGACTTGAGATTTCACTAGCCCTTGTAAGCATGCATTTGGTTTGCATAGTGGACATCATGTTCCACTTGTCAACATTCTTGTAAAAATAGCTTATATTTCATCCACAACATGTGGGACAAATGGTCAAAGCTTCATCCATCCCTTTTTTTTTGTTTTTCTTTATTCTTTATGTATTTGGTAATGTATGCTTATTTCTTATTGTTGCTCCTTATATAATTTACATGTGTGTTCTATTGTGCCTATGTTGGTTTTAAATAGGATCATGATCCTTGGGGGTTCACACAACCCTTTTGATCATTGTCATCTTATCACACTAGCATTGGTATACTTTGATACAGGAGCATCCAGTGGTGTAAGGGCAATCTTGCATCACCCAAAAATAGTTAAATTTCATGTTTCTTAGTTTTTAGATGTTTTTACATTTTTGCATACCCTTTTCATCATAATGAAATTTATAATTTATGATTTTTATTTTCTATTCATGGGTTGAAAGATATTGCAGTTTTAATTTCCCAAATTTACACTTGAAAATCTTTTGAGTTAGATTTGAGGCACTTAGAGCTTCTGAAATGGCCCTAAAACTTGTCAAAATTGGCATAGCTAACTTTGAGCATGTTCTTGACTTCGAGATCTTTCCAATGGTTCAAACGGTTCACGAATCGGAGCCCCAGATCAAAAGTTATGGCGCTGGGAAGTTGGCGCACTTTCTAGAAGATACAATTGCAAATGTTCTTTTGAAATTTGAACTTCAAGTTGTAATTTTCAGTGCCAAACTGCCTAAACTCAAATTTTAATATTTTTTTCGCTCCAAACTAAAGAGGAGCTCTATTTATGGGCAGGTTTCTAATATTTTTGGGTAACTTTTTGGGGACAAGCTCGCATATTGTGAAAGGGTTATTTTGTAGCTTTCTATAGCTTGCATGTGTTGTAGAACTTGGGGATTTGAGATCCTCTGCATATAAGAAGCTTCATTTTTCTAAATAATAAAATTATTCTCTTGTTTGTGGGTTACCTTATGTGTCTCAGGCTGCGCCCTCATCAAGTGGTATTATAGTGGGTTTTCTTGAGCATGTGGATAGATCGCCAATCATGAGATAGTTCGCACCAGGACCGTGGTTGTGGGTCGAGGTCAAAGAATCTGCCTCCAAGAGTGATGCTTGGTAGGCATGGTGGTGCCAGAGGTGGTCGAGGTGGTAGAGATGCTGGTGGGAGAGATGCACTGACAACCCTCCAGAGACAGATTGATGCATTACAAGAGTAGTTGAGAAGAGGGTTAAACCCAAGGGAGGAAAGTGAGGATGAAGGAGAGGAAGAAGGTTTAGATGTAGAAGAGGAAGAAGAAGCAATTGATAGAGACCAAATGTGGCTAATAAGGGCCATTTCGAAGATTAGGAAAAGAACCAGAGCATAAGTCCCCAGTTATTCTAGAAGTCTGAACCTGGAAGAGTTGATCGACTGGATCAATGAGCTAGAAGAATAGTTTGAGTATGAGGAAATAGAGGACCTAGATCGGGTTAAGTTTACAAAAATGAAGCTGAAGGGCCATACCAGTATTTGGTGGAAAGAGGTCTAGTTGGAAAGAAATTGAAGAGGAAAAGTCAAGATCACTAGATGGGATTGCATGGTAGAGAAACTGAAGAAGCAGTTCATACTAGTGGACTACAAGTTAGATCTATTAAAGAAATTGCAAGGGTTGAAGAAAGGAAGCAGATCTATGAAAGAATATACTGAATATTTTCACAAGATAATCATCAGAACGGGTCACACAGAGGCCAATAAGGAGAAGGTAGCTTGATATCTTAATGGGTTACAACTGAGCATTCAGGAGGAGTTAAGCTTAGTTAGAATGACCACCATTGATAGATGTATCAATTTGTTCTAAAGGTGGAAGAGAAGCTGAACAAAAGATTTGATGGCAAGCAAAAGGGACAAGGAGGTCAAAGAGAAAGGGGTAGTGGAAGACCTTCAGGAAGCCGAAATGATGATGAAAAGAAAACTGAAGATGTGGGTACCAGCCGAAGCCAAAGGAATGACAACTTCTACCAGCTTCATGATCAAAACAATGGTGATCAAAGAGGTAGAGGATGAGGGAGATATGGACAATGATCTGGAAGAGGTGGTTTTCAGAGGAATGTGTTTCTAGTGTGGTGAAGAAGGGCATCGAGCCTATAAATATCCACAACAGCAAGGAAGGGCAGACAAAAGACCAGAAGGTCATGGAAGGGTTGCGCATGCAGATGAGGAGGCCCAATCTAAACATTCAGATGATGCTAAAAGGGGAGAAGCCCTAGTGATTAGGAGAGCCCTAGTGACTAAGGAAAAGGAACCATAATAGAGGAAGAATATATTTCGTACAAGGTGCAAGTGTGAAGGAAAATGTTGTGATGTCATTATTGATGGTGGGAGCACTGATAATCTAGTGTCAGAGGAGATGGTCACAAAGTTGAAGCTGAAGAGGAAAAGGCACCCGCAACCATATCGGATTGCCTGGTTGTAGAAATACCATAAAGTTTTGGTCAATGAGCAGTGCCTAGTAAAGTTCAAGATCAAGAGCTACCGTGATGAGGTACTCTGTGATATCATCCCCATGGATGCATGTCACATGTTGTTGGGGAGGCTATGGTAGTTTGATAGGCAAGCTATATATGATGGCCATGCAAACACTTATTCCTTGAGAAAGGATGGGGTTCGTCAAAAGTTGAAACCCCTTAAGGAGACTAAAGAAAAGGTATGTAGTAGTGCTAGAATTTGTTATGTAGATGGAAGAAATTTTTTAGAAAGTATGAAGCATGAGCGTATGTGTTATGCATTGATTCCTAGAGTGAGTAATGAGGATAGTGAGAAGGTTCCAGAAGAATTTTTTGGGATGTTGGATGAGTTTCAAGATATTGTTTCTAATAATGTACCTGAGGGTTTACCGCCAATAAGGAAGATCAGTCATCAAATTGACTTGACTCCTGGAGCCAGTTTTCTAAATAAGGCAGCTCATAGAATGAATCCAATAGAAAATGAGGAGTTGAACAGAAAAGTTCAAGAGTTGTTGAGAAAGGGTTTGATACGGGAGAGTTTGAGACCATGTGCAGTACCTGCAGTACTAGCACCAAAGAAAGATGGGGAGTGGAGGATGTGTATAGATTCCCGAACCATAAACAAGATAACAATCAAGTACAGATTTCCCCTGCCAAGGATGGATGACCTGATGGACTGTTTGAGTGGAGCTTAGTACTTCACAAAGATTGATCTAAAGAGTGGATATCACCAGATTTGGATTCGAGAGGGAGATGAATGGAAGACTGCCTTCAAGACCAAAGAGGGCCTATACGAGTGGTTAGTCATGCCTTTTGGGCTAAGCAATGCACTGAGCACATTCATGCGGCTCATGAACGAGGTACTAAAAGAATTTCTGGGAAGTTTTGTTGTTGTGTATTTAGATGATATTTTGATTTTCAGTAAGACATTGGATGAGCATCCGATGCATATTCAGAGAGCCTTTGAGAAGTTAAGAGAGGAGAAACTATTGATTAATCTGAAGAAGTGTAGTTTTGTGAAGAGGGAGTTAGTGTGCCTGGGGTTTGTTGTCTCAGCAGAAGGTCTCAAGATGGACCTAGAGAAGGTGAAGGCTATTGTGGAATGGCCTACCCCAAGAACTGCTACCGAGGTGAGATCATTCCATGGTTTGGCTAGTTTTTATACAAAGTTCATTAGAAACTTCAGTAGTATTTGTGGACCCCTGACTGAAACAATGAGAGGGGATAGAAAAGAATTCAAATGGAGCACTCGAGCAGCAAAAATTTTTGAACTGTTGAAGCAGAAGGTGACAGAGCAACCTGTTCTAGCCTTCCCAGATTTCAACAAGGTGTTTTAGGTGGATTGTGATACCAGTGGTTGTGCCATTGGAGCAGTATTGAGCCAAGAAGGTAAGCCCATTCCCTATTTTAGTGAAAATTTAAATGATGCCAAGAGAAAGTATTCTGTATATGATTAAGAGTTTTATGCAATAGTTTAAGCATTAAAGAAATGGAGACATTATTTGTTGCCGAAGTAATTTTCTCTATATACTGATCATCAGGCCTTGCAGTACTTAAATAATCAGGGAAAATTAAATTAGAGGCATATGAAATGGGTAGATTTTTTGAAGAGTTATACCTCTGTTTTGAAACATAGGAGTGGGAAGTCAAATAGGGTTGCAGATGCCTTAAGTAGGAGGCATACATTGATGACAAAGATCCAGATTGAAGTGGTTGGGTTCAATGAACTCAAGACACTATATGCAGAAGATCCTAATTTTACAGAGGCTTGGAAAGCTTGCAAGGAACTTGTTACAATGGATAGGAGAAGGTGGCTGGATTTCATAATCCAGGATGGCATGTTATTTAAGGGAAGTCAATTGTGTATCCTGAGGAGTTCCATGAGGGAGAACCTGATAAAAGAGAAACATAATGGAGGAATGGCAGGACATTTTGGTAGGGATAAGACCATTGCCATTCTCAGTGAGCATTATTATTAGCCTCAGTTGTTACAAGATGTGAAGAAGTTTGTACAAAGTTGTAGGGTATGTCAGATGGCTAAAGGAGTGAGCCAGAATATAGGCTTATATCAGCCCTTACCTATACCAGAGAGGCCATGGGAGGATATAAGTATGGACTTTGTTCTTGGTTTGCCAAGGACACAACGTGGGAATGATTCAGTCTTTGTAGTGGTTGATACGTTTTCAAAGATGGAAAATTTTATTCCATGTTAGAAGACCCATGATGTAGTCCACATTGCTGACTTGTTCTTTAAAGAGGTGGTGAGGCTACATGGTTTTCCAAAGAGTATTGTTTTAGATCATGACACCAAATTTGTGGGGTACTTTTGGAGGACCTTGTAGAAGAAGCTGAAGACAGAGCTGCAGTTTAGTTCTGCACACCATCCACAAACAGATGGGCAGATAGAGGTTGTTAACAGGAGTCTGGGTAACCTATTGGGATGTTTGGTAGGAGATAAACCCAAGGGATGGGACTTGATCTTACCCCAGGCATAATTATCTTACAACAATTCTATCAACAGAAGCACTGGTAGATCACCATCCCAGATTGTGTATGGAGGTAGCCCTAGAACAGCTCCGCACTGAGGAAGATGGACCAAGAGAAGAAAATAAGGCCGAAGCTAAAGATTTTGTAGAACACATCAAAGATATACATGAGAAGGTAAGAGAACATATTAACAAGATGAATATGCAGTATAAGGCTAAGGTAGATCAAAAGAAGAGGTATAAAGAGTTTCAAATTGGTGATGAAGTGATGGTCCACTTGAGGAAAGAAAGGTTTCTAGTGGGAACATATAACAAATTGAAGATGAAGACGTTCGGTCCCTATAAAATTTTGAAGCATGATTCAAGGAATGCATATGAGGTAGAGTTGCCGGATGGATTCAACATTTCCCCTGTGTTAAACATTTTAGATTTCACAGAGTATCATGAAGGTGGCAGAGGAAGTACCAACGATGGAACAGTGTGGGATTCCAGCATCTACTTCATAAAAGGAGGAGATTGAGGAAATCTTGGATAGTCATGTAGGAAGGAGCACCAGAAACAGGCAGTATGAAGAATATCTAGTGAAATTGAGAGGAAGGCCTATGGAAGATTCATCCTGGCTATCTAAGGTAGTGGTTGACTGGTTGGGTTTTCCTCAACCATCTGAGATGTGACGAGGTCACTTCTCAAATTACCGTAGGTGTCTGATGTAGAAGCATCCAGTGGTGTAAGGGAAATCTTGCATCACCCAAAAATAGTTAAATTTCAAGTTTCTTAGTTTTTAGATTTTTTTATATTTTTGGATACCCTTTTTGTCATAATGAAATTTCCAATTTACGGTTTTTATTTTCTATTCTTGGGTTGAAAGATATTGCAGTTTAAGTTTCTCAGATTTGCACCTAAAAATATTTTGAGTTGGATTTGAGGCATTTAGAGCTTCCAGAATGGCCCCAAAACTTGCTAAAATTGGCATAGCCAATTTTAAGCGCGTTCTTGACTTTGAGACCTTTCCAACGGTTCAAACAGTTTGCGAATCGGAGCCCCAGATCAAAAGTTATGGCCTTGGGAAGTTGGTGCACTTTCTAGAAGATACAATTGCAAATGTTCTTTTAAAATTTGAACTTCAAGTTGTAATTTTCAGCGCCAAATTGCCTAAACTCAAATTTTACTGTTGTTTTCACTCCACACTAAAGAGGAGCTCTATTTATGGGCAAGTTTCTAATATTTTTGGATAACTTTTTGTGGACAAGCTCGCATATTGCGAAAGGGTTATTCTATATCTTTTTGTAGCTTGCATGTGTTGTAGAACTTGGGGATTTGAGATCCTCTGCATGTAAGAAGCTCCATTTTCTGAATAATAAAATTACTCTCTTGTTTGTGGGTTATTTTATGTGTCTCACGCTGCCCCCTCATCAAGTGGTATTAGAGTGGGTTTTCTTGAGCATGTAGACAGATTGCCGATCATGAGGCAGTTCACACCAAGACTGTGGTTGTGGGTCGAGGTGAAGAAAGATTCCTCCAAAAGTGATGCCTGGTAGGTGTGGTGGTGCTAGAGGTGGTCGAGGCGGTAGAGATACTGGTGGGAGAGATGCATTGGCAGCCCTCCAGAGATAGATTGATGCATTACAAGAGCAATTGAGAAGAGGGTTAAACCTGAGGGAGGAAAGTGAGGATGAAGGAGAGGAAGAAGGTTCAAATGTAGAAGAGGAAGCAGAAGCAATTGATCAAGACCAAATGCGGCTAATAAGGGCCATTTCGAAGATCAGGAAAAGACCCGGAGCAGAAGTCCCCAGTTATTCTGGAAGTCTGAACTCAGAAGAGTTGATCAACTAGATCAACGAGCTAGAAGAATATTTTTAGTATGAGGAAATAGAGGAGCCAGATTGGGTTAATTTGCAAAAATGAAGTTGAAGGGCCATGCCAATATTTGGTGGAAAGAGGTCTAGTTGGAAAGAAATTGAAGAGGAAAAGTCAAGATCACCAGATGGGATCACATGGTAGAGAAACTGAAGCGGTTCATACCAGTGGACTACAAGTTAGATTTGTTGAAAAAATTGCAAGGGTTGAAACAAGGAAGCAGATCTGTGAAAGAATATACTGAATATTTTCACAAGATAATCATCAGAACGGGTCACACAAAGGCCAATAAGGAGAAGGTAGCTCGATATCTTAATGGGTTATGGCCGAGCATTCAGGAGGAGTTAAGCTTAGTTAGAATGACCACCATTGAGGATGTGTATTAGTTTTCTCTAAAGGTGGAAGAGAAGCTAAACAAAAGATTTGATGGCAAGCAAAAAAGATGAGGAGGTCAAAGCGGAAGGGGCAATGGCAGACCTTTAGGAAGCCGAAATGATGATGAAAAGAAAAGTGAAGATGTGGGTACCAGCTGAAGCCAAAGGAATGACAAATTCTACCACCCTCGTGATCAAAACAATGGTGATCAAAGAGGTAGAGGACAAGGGAGATATGGAAAAGGATCTGGATGAGGTGATTTCAGAGGAACGTGTTTCCAATGTGGTGAAGAAGGGTATCGAACCTATGAATCTCCACAACACCAAGGAAGGGCAGACAAAAGGCTAGAAGGTCATGGAAGGGTTGCACATGCAGATGAGGAGGCCCAATCTGAACATTCAGATGATGCTGAAAGGGGAGAAGCCCTAGTGATTAGGAAAGCCCTATTGACTGAGGATAAGGAACCAGAACAGATGAAGAATCTATTTTGTACAAGGTGCAAGTGTGAAGGAAAATGTTGTGATGTCATTATTGACAGTGGGAGCACCGATAATCTAGTGTCAGAGGAGATGGTCACAAAGTTGAAGTTGAAGAGGGAAAGACACCTGCAACCATATTGGATTGCTTGGTTGCAGAAATACCATAAAGTTTTGGTCAATGAGCAGTGCCTAGTAAAGTTCAAGATCGGGAGCTACCATGATGAGGTACTCCTTGATATCATCCCCATGGATGCATGTCACATGTTGTTGGGTAGGTCGTGGCAGTTCAATAGGCGAGCTATACATGATGGCCATGCAAACACTTATTCCTTGACAAAGGAAGGGGTTCGTCAAAAGTTGAAACCCCTAAAGGAGATTGAAGAAAAGGTATGCAGTAGTGCTAGAATTTGTTATGTAGATGGAAGAAATTTTTTAGAAGTTATGAAGCATGATCATGTGTGTTATGCATTGATTCCTAGAGTAATGAGGATAGTGAGAAGGTTCCAAAAGTTTCTGGGATGTTAGATGATTTTTAGGATATTGTTTTTGATAATGTACCTGAGGGTTTACCACTAATAAGGAAGATCAGTCATCAAATTGACTTGATTCCTAGAGCCAATTTGCCAAATAAGGAAGCTCATAGAATGACTCCAACAGAAAATGAGGAGTTGAACAGACAAGTTCAAGAGTTGTTGAGAAAGGGTTTGACACAGGAGAGTTTGAGTCCATGTGCAATACCCGCAGTACTAGCACCAAAGAAGGATGGGGAGTGGAGGATGTGTACAAATTCTTGAGCCATAAACAAGATAACAATCAAGTACAAATTTCCCCTGCCAAGGATGGATAACCTGATGGACTATTTGAGTGGAGCTCAATACTTCACAAAGATTGATCTAAAGAGTGGATATCACCAGATCTAGATTCGAGAGGGAGATGAATAGAAGACTGCCTTCAAGACCAAAGAGGGCCTATATGAGTGGTTAGTCATGCCTTTTGGGCTAACCAATGCACCGAGCACATTCATGCGGCTCATGAATGAGGTACTAAAAGAATTTCTAGGAAGTTTTGTTATTGTGTATTTAGATGATATTTTATTTTAGTAAGACATTGGATGAGCATCCGATGCATATTCAGAGAGCCTTTGAGAAGTTAAGAGAGGAGAAACTGTTGATTAATCTGACAGACACATGCAGAAGATCCCGATTTTGCAAAGGCTTATAAAGCTTGCAAGGAACCTATTATAGTGGACAGGACAAGGTGGTTGGATTTCATAATCCAGGATGGCATATTATTTAAGGGAAGTCAATTGTGTATCCCAAGGAGTTCCATGAGGGAGAACCTAATAAAGGAGAAACATAGTGGAGGAATGGCAAGACATTTTGGTTAGGATAAGACCATTGCCATTATCGGTGAGCATTATTATTGGCCTCAGTTGTCACAAGATGTGAAGAATTTTGTACAAAGTTGTAGGGTATGTCAGATGGCTAAAGGAGTGAGCCAAAATATAGGCTTATATTAGCCCTTACCTATACCAGAGAGGCCATGGGAGGATATAAGTATGGACTTTGTTCTTGGTTTGCCAAGGACACAATAAGGGAATGATTCAGTTTTTATGGTGGTTGATAGGTTTTCAAAGATGGCACATTTCATTCCATGTCAGAAGACCCATGATGTAGTCCACATTGTTGAATTGTTCTTCAAAGAGGTGGTGAGGCTACATGGTCTGCCAAAGTGTATTGTTTCAGATCGTGACACCAAATTTGTGGGGTACTTTTTGAGGACCTTGTGGAAGAAGCTGAAGACAGAGCTGAAGTTTAGTTCTACACACCATCCACAAACAGATGGGAAGACAAAGGTTGTTAACAGGAGTCTGGGTAACCTACTGAGATGTTTGGTAGGAGATAAATCCAAGGGATGAGACTTGATCTTACCCTAGAAAGAATTCTCTTACAACAATTCTATTAACAGAAGCACTGGTAGATCACCATTCTAGATTGTGTATGGAGGTAGCCCCAGAACAACTACAAAATTGAGGAAGATGGACCAAGAGAAGAAAATAAGTGCTGAAGCCGAAGATTTTGTAGAACACATCAAGGATATACATGAGAAGGTAAGAGAACATATTAACAAGATGAATATGCAGTATAAGGCTAAGGCAGATTAGAAGCAGAGGTATAAGAAGTTTCAGATTGGTGATGAAGTGATGGTCCACTTGAGGAAAGAAAGGTTTCCAGTGGGAACATATAACAAATTAAAGATGAAGAAGTTTGGTCCCTGTAAATTTTTGAAAAAGCATGATTCAGGGAATGCATATGAGGTAGAGTTGTTGGATGGATTCAACATTTCCCCTATATTAAACATTTTAGATTTGACAGAGTATCATGAAGGTGGTGTAGAGGAAGTACCAACGATGGAACAGTGTGGGATTCCAGCATCTACTTCAAAAAAGGAGGAGATTGAGGAAATCTTGGATAGTCATGTGGGAAGGAGCACCAAAAATAGGTAGTATGAAGAATATCTGGTAAAATGGAGAGGAAGGCATGTGGAAGATTCATCCTGGCTATCTAAGGCAATAATTGATTAGTTGGATTTTCCTCAACCATCTGAGACATGAAGGGGTCACTTCTCAAATTACCCTAGGTGTCTGATGTAGGAGCATCCAGTGGTGTAAGGGCAATCTTGCATCACCCAAAAATAGTTAAATTTCAATTTTCTTGGTTTTTAGATGTTTTACATTTTTGGATACCCTTTTCGTCATAATGAAATTTCCAATTTACGGTTTTTATTTTCTATTCCTGGGTTGAAAGATATTGCAGTTTTAGTTTCCCAGATTTGCATCTGAAAATCTTTCGAGTTGGATTTGAGGCACTTAGAGCTTTTGGAATGGCCCTGAAACTTGCCAAAATTAGTGTACAAATTTTGAGCGCGTTCTTGACTTTGAGACCTTTCCAATGGTTCAAACGGTTCGTGAATTGGAGCCCTGGATCAAAAGTTATGGCCCTAGGAAGTTGGCGCACTTTCTAGAAGATACAATTGCAAATGTTCTTTTGAAATTTGAACTTCAAGTTGTAATTTTCGGCGCCAAACTGCCTAAACTCAAATTTTAATTTTTTTGGCTCCAAACTAAAGAGGAGCTCTATTTATGGGTGGGTTTCTAATATTTTTTTGTAACTTTTTGGGGACAAGCTCGCATATTGTGAAAGGGTTATTCTGTAGCTTTCTGTAGCTTGCATGTGTTGTAGAACTTGGGGATTTGAGATCCTCTGCATGTAAGAAGCTCCATTTTCTGAATAATAAAATTATTCTCTTGTTTGTGGGTTATTTTCTGTGTCTCGGGTTGCACCCTCATCACACTTGGACCCCTCTTGATGTGAGTTGGTATACTTTAGTGTGAGTTTAAAGCAAGTTCCTCCTCGCACTAAAGTGGGGGCTAAATGTAGTGTAGAAAAATGTATCCCTCTACATTTTCATATTTTTTTGGGCCCTCCATGCTAAAATTAGGATTTTTTATTCCTTATTTGGTCCTATTTTATATCCACAAGCCTTATTAAATGCATCTTTTTGAGGATGATCCAGACACATATCAAATAACCAATCATAATTTAATGCTTTTGGTTTGTATGGCCTATATTTAGTGATTTGGGAATCATATGTCACCTTGGGCATATGGGTTCCACCTAAGTTTCAGGGCATAAACTTGAAGTTGGCATAAAACTTAACCTTTCTAAAAAATTTTGTTCCAAGTTTAGCCTACTAGGATTCATACACTCCAACTGTCATATGAATCCTGCTTAGCTTGGACCTAATTTTAAATTCAAGTTTTGGTGATATTTTATTCTCCTATATCTGATGTCATCTTGTAGTGTTGTAATTTTGAGAAATTTGGCATAAACAAGTATAAATACAAGGTTATTTCACATATTTTCTCCTAGAAATTCAAGTATTCAAGCACTATAGAAAATTTATGATCAAGAGAGTTCACAAGAGCATTTCAAGAGCATTCAAAAGGTGGATTTGAAGAATATTATTGTAGAAATTCAAGATCCAATATCATGTCAAAGACCTAATGCATCATGCATGTGGTTTTGAGCTAATGTTGTGGTTAATTGTTCAAGATCAATTAAAATATTGAAAGGCATTGTCTTTCATCAAGAATCATGATCAAGACCTACATCCATTGAGGCCACTTCATTCTTGTGTGTAGATCTACAAGGTTTCAAACAATGTTCTATTGCTCCATCTTATGTTTGATGCTTCATTTCTCATTAGGGTTTGATTACCAAAATGGGGTTTGACCAAGGAAAGCCCCCATTCCTTAACAAATCAACATTTCTCTCTCTCTCTCTCTCTCTCTCTCTCTCTCTACATGTGTGATTGCAGATATGGGTGTCTTGGAGGTTGAAGATCCTTTCAAGACTAAATTTTAGGATTGAGCAAAGTTGTCACAAAGTTGATTTCTTCACAAAAAGTCACCTACAAGCCAAAATTTAAGATTTCAGACTCAGAGATCTGGCAGGAGAGAGGCTATAGCAAGCCATGAGAGGATACTTGAGTTTTATCCAAACCCTAATAATGGGATTAAATCACCACCTTGGACAATTGAGTCCTAGTACAACACATTTTCTGGTTTTAGAAGATATAGATTAGTCACTGAAAGATTCTTGTTCCTGTCTAGAAACCCTAGACTCAGACTAAATCACCTAGTCTAGCATATAAGTCCTAGTGAGCATAAAAAGTCACAATTTCAAAGTTCTAGAGCTTGTTTTGACCACATATTTTTTCTAGGTACCTTTCTATATCTTGATGTTTAGTTATCTAAATTCAAGTTTTCATTTTCTAGGTCATTTAGTTAGATTTGCATGTTACTTTCATTTCTTGTCTTTCTAAGCCTTTTCTTATTGGTGAAACCTCTTTTTGTCTTTAATTATGCCCAAGGAAACCATCTTAACCACCTAACCCATCCCTCAATCAAGCTAATTGGTTGACGGATCTTGGTTTCCTTTAATGAAACATAAGTGAAATAGGAGCAGGAACCCTAATCCCCCTTTAGTTCGATCTCCAAAAAGGTGGAATACTATTTCTGAGGTTTCAGTATTTATCTTGAAGACAATAGCTTTTAAGACTATGACAAAGTTATATTATATTAAGTTGTTTAATAAGTCTAAGGTTAGTGGCTAAATTTTAAGCATGAGTTCCCTTTATTTTGTATCTATAGATCAAAATACATATTATGATAAGATTGGTATCCTAGTATGTGTGCATATGCAATTATAAGAAGCATTTAGTTACAATTAAGTACAAATATTATCTAGTTAAGAACTAAGCTATTAAAAGGATAATGGGATACACCATAGGATAAATGAAATTAAAAGGTTAAGAATATTATTCCTACTTGTAGACACCCAAAAATGTCCTCTTACAACACCTTGCCACAATATTACATCATTTAGACAACTTTTAGCATGCTTTTCCCTAGCTACCCATGTCATCATCTAATTAGTTAAATAAATCTTATTTAATTAACTAATTTCATTTATTTCCTTTCTATTCATAATACCTTCGTTCTTCTAATGTTAATTAAATAATTTATATTATTTAATTCATGAAATCATAAATCCAACATTAATTAAATAAATCAAATACTTATTTAATTAATAAAATCCTAAAAAGATCTTCTTGCTTTCTTTCCAAATTTGGAACTCATGTGTATCTAATTAATTAATTTATTTAGATAATTCATCAATTATCCTTCTCATCTTTTTTAGGATTTATTTCATTTAAAAAAAAAATGAATCTTTTTATCTTTTTAAATCTAATCTTATCTTGTTGTATTTCCTCTTTTTTCAAAAATCAAATCCTTGTCAAATCTTATCTTTATCCACATCAAAGCTCTATAAATATAGCCTCTCAAAATCCATTTGGGGGATTTTATTCTTCAAACATCCATATGTTGTCAAAATCATTCTTGAATCTTTCATCCATCTCTATCTATCGTCCTCCATCTATCACCTTGATCATATCATTATGCTGCTAAATTGAGCAACCAATATTCCTCCAACAATCAAACCTTCAAAATCTTGCATTCTCATGCGAGGTTGAGAAGAGTAATGGAGATAAATCAAGCATAATACGGAGATCGATTTGTGTTTTTGTTTATTTTTTTTATTTTCATGTTGTCTCGTGCTTCATTGTGCTTGTTAGGGTTTCCTTATTAATGTTTATACATTTACCCTAATTTAAGATTTTTACCCTAACTATATTGGTGAACTCGACGTGAATTGATCTAATCATATTTTTTTGCAAGTTTTTGTTGTAAAAATTTGTGTTTTTCTAACCATTGCTTGTTAAGTTTTACAAGTTGATTATTAAAGGTGACCTCTGGAGCTCAAACAGACCTCATCATTGAGTCTGGGAGGCCTCATGGGTGGAAAACAATAGTAAATTTTCCCTATTGGTACTAATATTCGCATGTGTGTTTTGTTACAGATTCAGTATTTAGCATTTCAAGAAGGGTTTCAAAATTTAATGATGTTCCTCACTCACTATTGACCCTTGTCAAGATTCCTATTACCATTCTAATATTTTCTGGTCATTTTCCACATCACAGTTCCTTAAAACCCTAAACCGCCCTTCATGAACTGTAAGCCTAGGCTCCACTGCTCCAGTCCATAGTCGACACCCTGAGCTAGACTCTTCACTGCTACTTTATTCTAGTCACCACCACTCAAGACCCCATCCATTGCACTTCCACCAGGATCACCTCTCATCCTTTGTTTTTGTCGCTCATGTTTCTTTTTCCCTCCACCCATCGACTATGGCATAATTTTTCTAACCACCTCTTGGTTGCTATGATTTTTTTGAGTCTTTACTGTCACCATTGGTGATGACCAACCTTGCTACCACCGTGAAAACCTTTTTCTCCACCATTTCCAATAGCATCCTCTTGATTTCCATCAACCCTATGTGTAACCCTTCGACCTTGACATCATCACCCCTTATTCCTTCATTGCCTCTACTAAATTCTAATTCAGCCATCACCCTCTGGACTCCTATCAATATCCCTAAAACTTCCCTAATGTCATAGTTAAAAAATTGGTGGTCATAGTCAAGTGTTTCATTTTGGTCAAACATTGTATATGGGGGGGGGGTTTACATCAGACCCCTTTACTTTTAATTTTTTTTTTTTTTTACTTTGACTTTGCTCTAACCATGGTCATATGAATGACCATGGACTAATCCATCCCTAACCACAAAACTAAATAGATAGGTGCAAACAATCAACATGTGAACACAAGAAAAAAACCACTACTAGTTGCAACTAATAGTCAACTTCCCCCTCTTGCTTCTACATGTTGTAGAAGGGCAATGTTTTTTTCTTTTCGCTATAACTAGAGCATACGATATCAAAATCACACAAATGAATACTCCCTGGAAAGGTGTTAGGATGAACTACATAGCTATATAGAAATTATAAGGTGAATGTGCCATTTTTTACCTTTTTTCTTTGTCAAAGTAAAACTTGCATGTGAACTTCAAACACTTATATCTTTTGCATTTTTATCCAATTTTCATTATTATTTTTAAAGTACTTAAAATTTTGCATACTTTCCATTCATGCAGTCAATTTTTCTATATCATTTCATTTTCATTAGATTTTATTAGATTCGTAATTTTTTGCATATCATTCTTTTCTATGCAAGTTTATTTGTTGTTTTCTGATTTTGTGGCTTTTAGGTGCATCTAAAGAGTTGGAATAGAATCAAGATCAGTCATACGTGAAATAGATTGGAAGAAAAAAATTTAGGTGAATTCCTTCTAATATTTCATTTCTCATTAATCTTTTTTGTCACACATTTGGATTTGGGATCTTAAAATGAATCTTGTCTTCAATCACATATCAAAAATTGGGTCTAAAATTAACCATTGTCTTGCATCACATATTGATTTGGGATATAAAAATAACAAGTGCTTCCATTTTTTTCTTACATGTATTTCATTTCTAATTTTCAATTAATAGTTGTGAGTGTGAATCAAGTGTGTGTGTGATAAAAAAAATTCCTCACTTGGTTCACTTTTGTCATACCCTTCTTAGGAGGCCTGCTTGGAGCACACACCACTCCAAGGGATGACCTCAATCGAAGTATGAATTGAAATACACACTCCTTTGGGAGTTGAAATCTTGTAACTCTTGGCTAAGCCCCAAAGAACTTTATACCTTTGGGAAGTGAAGGTGAAGGGTGGGTTACCCATTTCTCCTAGTTGTGTGGTAGGATTTTCCTTTCAAATAATCCCTAGTCAACCTTATGCATCCTAGCTTAAGACCTAATTGGCTATACCCTAGGATTTGCTAATGTGTCTTATTCAAGTGCTTGCTTAATCATCATCGCATTCATAATTTCAAATTCAAACTTGCTTATGTGTCTTGCGTGTGTGATTCATGTGTGTACATGTGTCATCATTTGTTTGCAAATTTTCATATCAAGATATAAACACCAACACAAACATATCATTCTAATCATCTTAAAGAATCCCAAAAATTTCCTTAGATGCTTTCTAAATTTTCCAAGATCATTTATAATCCCCTTTCAAAAATTCTCAAAGCCAAACATGCCTTCATCCCTATCTTTGACATCACTTTCTACTAAGTCTTCATCTAAACCTAAACCAATAATCACACGTAAGGGAATCCAAACACCATTCCAACCTCAACACATTCAACATTAATCCTATGTGTCACCTTTATCATCATTCCAACCTAACCCACCTACCTATCATTTCAATGCCACATCAACATATCCACCCATATAATAATGAGAACATAGGAGTCCAAGTCCACCTTGACAAAAAAATCAAGAGTCTTTCAATTCTCCTGCTCCATTTGACAAGGAAAACACCAATCTAGTTCATGCACCCTATAAAATTATCATACCACCATCCAATCCAATGCCTATCCCTAAGCCACCATGTACTAGTCCTAATCCATTCACCTCTCCACCTTCTAACTCATCAAACTCTTCATTACTCCCATCATCATCTAATCCTCCATCAAATCTACACCCTAAATTCAAACATTTCAAAAGTAAACCTATGGCATTACCTAAATCCACCTATCCACCTACAAAGGATGTGACCCAAGGGCTAATAGCAAGGAATCAAACATTGCCATTTCATCCAACTCATAGGTTTGAACCTATCAATGAGTCTTCAAAGACCATGTGCATTCTTACAACCCCATCATGTGGTTTCCCCCTTGATCCTATTCAAGACTCTCCCCCATTGAGCCCAAGTCAACATCCATCATGTCTCCATATTATTGACCATCTAGAATAGGTCGAGCCTATTCAAGAGTCTTCCCCTTCCACTTCCATTAAAGCAACCCCAGATTTATGTCAAGAATCTACTCCCAAGCATGTGGAAACATCAATCCCTAGTTCTAATCAAGATCCTATCACCCATCCTAATTCCCCCCATGATCACAATCCTCCACAAGATTATATCACCCCTATTCAAGCTATCTATGAACCCCGCACCTATAAAATGGGTTCCTCCACCTTTATCCAATAAGGTTTACTTCCAACACCTATCCTTTAATCCATGTCATATCCTCCTCAAAATGTACTCGCATCTCATTTTGTAAACAATACATATCCCATTGGAAAATGAATGTGTCAAAGTATGAACTACAAAGGCAAAGGATTAGGCCTTCAAGAACAAGGTATCCTAGAACCCCTTTATATAGAAGAAAATCCATATTATCATGGCCTTGGTTATACACCTCACACTCAATACATTGGTACCCATCGTAAGTCTTGATTCCATCAAAATAAACCTAAGTATCCTAGTCCATCAGACCTTCCATCTATCCTAGGTCCTTATCCTAGTACATCAAACTTTCCATCTATCCTTGGTCCTTATCATCCAAACATTAGTTCATCAACCCTTTCATCCATATTGGGGCCTTACATCCCTCCACCATGTATTCATCAAGAATAACAAAGGAAAACATCCTTGATGCCCTCTCAAAATTCTACCTACATTAACCCATCCATAATACCACCATATCATTCATCTCAACCCACCTATCTCATTGCTCTTGGAAGCAATTTGGGTGCCAAATGTCAAAAGCTTCCATATCAAAATCCAAATGTATCAAAGGATCAACATTTATCCTCAAAGAGACATGCAAAAATAAAATAAAATCTGATACCAAGTCAAAAGAAAAATCCAAAAGGCCACAAAGGCCCATCAAGTCAAAATGAAAAAGTCCTAAAGCCACAAAGGCCCACAAAGAAAAAAGAAAAAAAATCAAAGGCCACAAAGGCCCATAAAGAAAAAAGAAAAATATCAAAGGCTAGAAAGGCCCACCAAGTAAAAATCAAAGTCAAAAGCTATGTGGATTCCTAATAGTCTTATAGAAGCAATAAAATCTAAATTGCCATCCAAATTTGTTAATCCAAAAGCTTCCTCCAATCATCCATATAAAAACTTGCCACCTTCACCATCCATTTTTCCTCCATCACTCCACCACCCTTCAAGGTGTGTGTTGATGTTGATCTTGCCATCCTTTCCATCTATCCATCAACAAGCCTTCCAACCTCCTATCCATGATCCAACATCCATACCCCATTATCCTCATTTAATCCAAACCTTTGCTTAAGTCCCTAGCTTCTTCCATCATGCCAACATTTATGAGTCTAATTCCAATCTCCATAGTTTATTAGAGCACATATTCGAGGGATATTAGCCATGAAACTTGATGCTTGAGTCCTTCCTCTGTATTCCTATCCACAACCTATCTTCCATATTCTTCTTGCACTTTACACTTGGGGGCATGTTTCGTCCATCCTGTCATTCATAACCATTATCCTCTTTACGTTCATCCTTTACCTTTCCACCTTTGATCTTGACAAGGTTAAGGATTTTATTGAACGTCATACATCTTATCCTATACACTTTTTCCATATCATATCCTTTACCTTATCCATATTCCATCATTCTATCTAAATACATCCTTTCTTCCCTTCCTTGGTCTTGATGAGGAATAGGGGAAAAATACTTAGGAATTTGTGTCCATATCTTATCTAGTTGATCTTGATCATCCTATTCATTATCATTATCCTTGCATTCTTCCATTAAAATGTCTTGAAAAAATCCCTAAAAATCATAAAATGTCTTGAAAAAATTCAAAAAACTTAAATATTATGAAAATACAAAAAAATCAAAATATCCCTAAAAATACAAAAAAAATCAAATAGCCAACAAAAATCCAAGCAATAAAATCAATCCATCCAATCACTTCTGATAATTTTTTCTAATCAATCCATCACCTTAATCCAATCATCCAACCATTCAACCAATTAATAATCTTCATTAAATCCATTCATCCATATATCAAATCATCTTCAAAATTCAAGCAAATAATGAATCAATGGTCTTGATCCTAATCTTGTCATAAACCAAATCAACTAATCAATCAATCAATTATCACCATCCTTGTGTTGATCTAGGGATATATCGTTCCCCATAATGACAACACTATCATCATCATCAATCAATCAATCAATCAACAGTTTACAACTTGATAGAGGTAATACCTTTTTTGTTTTTGAATAATTTGTGCATGTTTGCTTGCTTTCTTGTGTTTGTTATCATTTTATCTTGCATTTGTATCAAATTTGTATCATTCCAGCTAATAGTCATATCTTGTGTATGTTGGAATATCTTTTTTCACTATCCTTTGCATCTAAGGTCACATCATACCTTTTGTGCATTAGGAATTTAATTCTCTAAGCTTACTTCTCCATACGTTTAGAAGGTTGTATTATGCTGAGGCATGGGACACATCATCACCTTGGTCCTTATACCTTGGTGCATCATGTCTAGTTCTACATCAAACATTATGATTGCTCACTTTCTTTCAGCATAACGTATCATTCATCTCCTTCATCCACTTCCTATCTTGCATTATTCATCTTATCCCTCCTTTATCATTTCATTTCATTTCAAGAGCATACCCATGTTTTATCAACTTGCCTATCCTTTCAAGGGGGCATCATCATCCCATCATCATCCCATCCTTTTCCCCATCTCATCATCATCCATTTTCCTCTACTCATACCTTAGCTTCTTTGAAATGATGTTACTCAACACAAATCTTATCATTTTGAACATCATCTCAAAGAGGGGCAAAATGTAGACACCCAAAAATGTCCTCTTACAACACCTTGTCACAACATTACATAATTTAGACATCTTGTAGCATGCTTTTCCCTAGGTACCCATGTCATCATTTAATTAGTTAAATAAATCTTATTTATTTGACTAATTTTATTTATTCCCTTTCTATTCATAATACCTTCGTTCTTCTAATGATAATTAAATAATTTATATTATTTAATTAATTAAATCATTTCTATTCATAATCTCTTTGTTCTTCTAATGTTAATTAAATAATTTATATTATTTAATTCATGAAATCATAAATCCAACATTAATTAAATAAATCAAATATTTATTTAATTAATTACATCTTAAAAGATCTCACTTTCTTTCCAAAATTGGAACTCATGTGTATCTAATTAATTTATTTAACTAGATAATTCATCAATTATCCTTCTCATATTTTTTAGGATTTATTTCCTCTAAAACATAAAATTAAATCTTTCTATCTTTTTAAATCTTATCTTATCTTGTTGTATTTCCTCTTTTGTCAAAAATAAAATCCTTGTAAAATCTTATCTCTGTCCACATCAAAGCTCATAAATATAGCCTCTCAGAAGCCATTTGGGGGATTTTATTCTTCAAGCATCCTTATGTTGTTAAAATAATTCTTCAATCTTTCATCTACATCTATCTATTATCCTCCATCTATCACCATCATATCATTATATTGCTGAATTGAGCAACCAACATCCCTCCAACAATCAACCCTTCAAAATCTTGCATTTTCATGCGAGGTTGAGAAGAGCAATGGAGATAAATTGAGCATAATATGAAGATCGATTTGTGTTTGTGTTTATTATTTTGATTTTCATGTTGTCTCGTGCTTCATTGTTCTTGTTAGTGTTTCATTATTGATGTTTATACATTTACCCTAATTTAAGATTTTTACCCTAACTACACTACCAATATTAAGGAATGCAAATCCTTATATGAAGATATGATGAGAATAATGTTACCAAATATCTTGAATATGACTTAGACATTGATTATGCTTAAACCTAAGTTTGTAATAATGAACATATGTCTTTCAAAATTTGAGATGATATTATGTGGCCAAGGTGAAAATTTCATATTTTTTTAACTAAGACTATTTTAAAGGTATCGGGTCTCACTAGATGATAAAAGGATATTAAGAGATTAAGAGCATATTATTATTGGACATAGTATTGCTAATTTTCTTAAGTAGGATTTAGGTATTGATTATAACTTAAAACAATTTCATAAATACTATTGTATGTCCTTCAAAGATATTTATTGACCACTTGAGTATAAGATCCTTAATATTGTACCTATTATATGAGTTTCCAATGGAATGATTTATCATGGGTTGTTTGAACTAGGATAATTTTGTATTAAGTATTAAGCCTATCCCCTAGGTCAATGAGATGAACCTAGAAGTGAGTCAGGATGTTCAAATAGGATTATAAATAAAATGGGTGGAAGTTGATCCAAGACCTCGACATCCTTAAGGGGGGGGGAGTGTTAGCAAAACCTTGATTATAGGAAACTATGTATATGAAAACTATGAGAGACCTTTTGAGGAGAACTACATGTGACTTTGATCTATTTGGAAGCAAGTATGTAGGAGGTCCTGTGGCAAAGGATACCTCTATGACCTCAAGTCCAAAGGGGGAGGGTTCAGGGGGATAACTCTAGGGTTTATATTTGTTCCTAATTAGTTTGACCTTTCCTCCTCCGTAAGCTTCATTTTGAGGTTAAAATGGGTAACAAATGGATATTTGATTAAGCTAAGGAAATGCAATAATTTATATTTAATACATAATATGCTTCTATATAGTAAGCAAATTGAAGTAAGAGATTGACTAAATATTTTATAATTGGTATTTGAATATATGTATATGTTGGGAAAAGTCTATCTTGTGTTAGTTCCATGTAAATTTTATGTGTTGTGAAACCAAATCCATTTTTAGAGGCCTTTATGTATAGGCCTGTGTATCTATTGATTGTGGTTGTAATTCATGTTATGTATGACTTGCCCAAGTGGGAACCTTTGGGATATTTGAGCAATGACAAATAGTCATTGGACCATTTCAATGAACATTGCTTGGGCTACTACTAGGGGTTATTCAACATTCACCTAGTTCATGGACATGAAGGTAGCAGGCTACCCTAGTTATGATATGACTATAGTGGTTGTATGAGTAGGGACCCATCCATGTGGGTAATGATAATCTAGGGCTTACTATTGTATTGAGAGGGTTCACTGGCTGTCACTGATAAGCAAGGAAGTGACCAATGCCAAGTGTTAACTGGGATTATGAAGAAGATAGCTAACAACATCACTAAGTTCAGAAGGTGGTATATTTTGGGAACTACTTATTCCTAGGTGGACAAACTTGTCATTAGTGGCCTATAGGTGATTGAAGTCAAAATCCACTAGGTTATGGTAGGTTCAATACTTGGGGAAAGCCTTGGGATGGTGGACAAAACTACAGTGTAGTATGGGATGTCCCGAATCCCCTTCCCAATTTTTAGATTGTATACATGGCCTTGTAGGGTTGAGGACGGACCTGTAGTGTAGTATGGGATGCACCAAATCCTCTTCCCATTTGTCCAATGGTGCAGAAGACCAAAGGAATGGATAGGACTCATGGTGTAGTGTGTAATGCACCAATATTATTTCTATCTGGGATGCATTATGGACATGTGTTAGTCATTGTGATGTGTTGGTCAGCCATTGTGATGGGGTAAGTGCACCAAGTTGTGACCCAAAATGGCTCTTAAGATGCCAATTTTTTTTTAAATCAGGAAACTTTAATGTTCATGAGAAAATAAAGATAGTTATGCTCAAAATTTGAAGATGCAACAAGAGCAAGAGTTGTAGTGCTCTGAATCTACTTTCTAAGATACAATTTTTTTTGAAAATAATGAAGATTAAGGGTTTCAAAAAGGGGGGTCAGCAAATGTGGTTTTGTTTTTATCAAAAAAATAACACAGTTCTTGTTGTGACCTCCCTAATTTTTTATTTTTTATTTTTTAATTTCAAAAATATGAACAGTGAGAAATTAGCAACACCATGTAGTTTATCCCAATTTTTCCAGTGAATTTTTTAATGAATATATAATATTTTACAAATTTTTGAAATGGACACATCCTGAAAAGCTAAAATTTGACCATGCTCACCCCTAATTTTTTTACAAACTAATTAAAAATATTTTATTCTTTTACATGTGGAATGGATTCTAGTTTTTAAAAATGTAATTTATCCCAAAACTTGATGAACGAGTAAAAAACTATATCAACACTAGCACATGTTGGTTTTTGACAAAAAACAGAGGCACTAACAAGATAAGTTATAGATGAAAACCTTAACATAATTATTACATAAAAAAAATTATATATTTAGATAGCTAAGAGAGAGCCTAACATCATCACATTTTTTTAAAACTTACATTGAAAGACGTGCAAACTTGATAGAGAACACAACCAAAAATATGTGAAATTTTTTACCCTTTCAGAAAATCACATCCTTGGAATGAAATGGTGCCCAAGACAAAATCTAACCCTTTGGGTTGGAATTTACCAATGCAACTCCTTTGGCGAGTGCCAAATTTGGAACTAGCCAAATGAAGTGCATCATTTGGCGAGTGCCAAATTTGACACTCACCAAATGCGAAGCATGACTTTTGGGAATACATTTTTTCAACTCTTCCTTTTTTCTTTGTCTGTCTTTGTCTTTGTCTTCCTAGAAAACTATATATATGAAATAAACATTTAAGATGACATTCATAGATGGACATTTACTTTCTTATACTTCAAGTTATATTTCATGTATATAGTTTTAAGATATTTGATAGTCTTTTCAAATGTTTTGAAGTTATAATGCAAATTCTAGTTTTTAGAAGATCTTATAATTTTTAGAATAAGTCAAATTTCAATAATCAACATGTCAAAATTTTAGTAATCAGGAGGTTAAATTTTAGTAATCAACAAGTATCATTTCTCTCTCTCTCTCTCTCTCTATCTCGCTCATTTTGATCTCTTATGCTCTCTCTCTTACTATGCCCATCCCTTTATTTGACTCTCTCTCTCTTGAGCTCAATAACTACCTCTCTACATGTCCATCTCTCTCTATCTCTCTAATATCTATCTCTATCTCCCTCCCTCCCTCCTTACCTTTATATATCTCTTTATCTCCCCTCCCTCTCCTTCTATCTATATATATCTCTACTCTCTATCTCACCTCTCTCTATCCCTACCTCCCCCCCTCTCTCTTTCTCTCCTTCTCCCTCTCTAGTTCTCTCTATCTCACCTCTCTCTCCCTCCCTCCATCCTTCCCTCTCTAATTTTCTCTATCTTCCCCCTCTCTCTCTCCATCCCTTTCTACTTATCTCTATCTCACCTCTCTCTCTCCCTCCTTCCCTCTCTAATTTTATGTATCTCCCCCTCTATCTATCTCTCTTCCTTCAATCCACCTTTTCTCTCTACTTTCTATATAACCTATCCCTCTATACCTATTTCTCTCTCCCTCCCTCCTTCCCTCTCTCAATATTTCCATCTTCATCCTTACCTCTCTACTTCTCTCTCTATCGCATATTTCTATCACCTCTCTATCTACTATATTTATCTCAATCTCACATCTCCCTCTCTACCTCTTCCTCCCTCTCTACTTCGTTCTATACTTCTCTTTATCTCCCCCCTCCCTCTCTACCTACCTCTCTTTGTTTCTCTCTCACCTATATCTCCATCCATACCTCTCCCTCTATCTCTCCTTCCCTATCTACTTCTCTCTACCTAGACCTATCCATCTATACCTCTTTCTCTCTCCCCCCTCCCACCTTCCCTCTCAATCTCTCCACCTTCCTCCTCTCTCTACTCTCCCTCTCACTTCTCTCTCCCTCCCTCTCTCTCTATCTCAACTCCCCCTCTCCCTACCTCTCCCTCTCTCCCTATCTATATCTATCCATCTCTCTACTTTCCCTCCCTTCCACCTCTTTCTCTCTCCCCCTCACCCTCTTTCTATCTCTCCTTGCCCTCTCTCATTCACTCCTATCTATCTCAACCATTCCTCTTTACTCCTCCCTCCATCCCTTCTCTCTCACACCTTCTCATCTCCCTCCCTTTCTCTCTCCCTCTCTCTCCCTCTATGTAACCTATTCCTATATACCTCTTACTCTCTCTCTCTCTCCCTCCCTCCTTCCCTCTCTCAATCTCTCTACCTTCCTCCTTACCTCTCTATTTTTCTCTCTATCAAATTTCTCTATCACGTCCATCTCTACTATTGGATGTTGTGATTTTATTTTTTGATATATGGTTGTCATTGATGTCAACACTATTAGCATTGATGCATTGAAGGTTGTATATGCGAGGATATTAAAAAAATTGTTAAAGAAAGAGTTGCAAGTTACCAGTGGAATAGTGAAGGTCATGAAGGTGTCTTGCTCAATACATTGAAGATTAGTCATTGTGGACTAAAGGGTTTATTGATGAGAGTATCTAGTTTATCCACTAGAAGTTTCAGAGGTCCACATGAAGATTTGATTGTGTTATGAATAGCTACATTCTGACAGTATTTTTGTGGCTTCAGTTAGTGTTCTTGATTGAAATTGGTGTGATTCTAGTTATTTCTATTGTTGTGGATGCTTGTCTATTTGTTAGTGATATTTGTGGATGCTTCTATATCATTCTCTATCTTTGTTGCATGCCCACATGGATCAGTGTGCTCGTGATCTATGATTTTTCTCTTGTGTGCTCAAGTTTTTATGTTCTTGGATGACATGATGGTTGTAACATGTTGTGGATCCTTGGAGATTAAAATTTGAATGTTTGGCATAGTCAAGGATATTATTTTAAGTATTCATTATGTTGTAGCCATCGGTGTATGATTTGCATTGAAAATTTAACTTGTATGATTCGCATTGAAAATTTAACTTGTAAAATTGGGCCGACATTGTGTACATGTTTATATTGTGGCCGACAAAGTTGTTGATGTAAATGCATTTTGCAGATATATAAGAGTAGTTGTTTGTGTGAGGTTAATGTATGTGTGGTGTAGAAAAATCCAGAGAAAGAGAAAGTGTGTGAGTATTGATCTAATCATTCGATTGCAGAGCAGAGTGTGAAGAATTTTGAGCAAAGTGTGAAGGAGTGTTTCAGTGCTTAACTGGAACTATAATCAGACTTTTGTAGAAGCTATTTTCTCTTTTCATACCCTACAGATCTAATCCGTATTGATGTGTATTTTCTCTAGGCAGTGATCCCTTTTGTAATTGAGTAGTGAGCTCTAGGCACTATGTTTGAATGCATGTGCATTTCCATTACTCTTCATTATACTTTTAAGAGGGTATAATATTGTGGACTAACATCCACCATGGTTTTTTCCCTAACAAGGTTTCCACATAAAAAATATTGGTGTTCTTTGTGCTTCTGAATTGTTGATTTCTTATGGTTTATTGTTCATTCATCAGATTTGATATTAAGTTAAGTAAAGTTTGAAAAGTTTAATTATTTTGTGACAACTGATCTAGTCCCCCCTCTCAGTTGTTTGTCCTTATTGTTCCAATAATTGGTATCAGAGCAACTTCCTTTGAAGAAGTTTAAAATATTGAGGTGATTTGAGATGGCATCATTCAAGAAGGGCAACCCTAGATTTGATGGAACAAACTACTCTCTATGGAAAGCCAGAATGGAGTGTCATTTGAGGTGTATTGGTGAACCCTTTTGGAATATTACAAAGAACAAATATGTTATTCCTCATAATGGTCCTTCCACTCCTAATGAGGTTAAAAATGCTAATATTAACATTAGGACTATTAAAGCTTTGTTGAGTGCTCTAGCAGATTCAAAAATAACAAATGTGATAGGTTTGAAGATAGCTCATGAGATTTGGACAAAGCTGGGGACTTTGTATGAAGGAGATGTACATGCAAAGGTCACTAAGCTACAAAGTTTGAAAGGAAAGTATGAAAATATTTCTTCCTTTATGCAAAGAGTAAATGAACTTGTGATGAGTATTAGATGTGTCAATGGTACATTGGATGAACAAGAAATTGTAGCTAAAGTGCTCAGATCATTGCCTCCCTCTTACAAGTCAAAGGTTCATACTATTGAAGAGTTCATATTAGTGACAAATGTGACAAGAGATATGTTGATTGGTAAACTTGCTGCCTTTGAGTTGAGTGAATTTGGTGAATCTATCCCCAAGACTAAATATACATTTAAGGCTTTTGTATGCAAAAGAAACATGCAAAGATATGATTTGGGAGAGTGCTCTAGAAAGTCATTCAAGTATGAGGAAGAGATGAAACAACTTAAATATGAAGAAAGAGAGGTAGAAGAGTTGGAAGTAGTGATTATGAAGAAAGAAGGTAGAGGACAAGGTAAGTATAAAGTAAAGTTTCCTATTAAATGTTTCTCTTGCAGTAAAATAGGTCATTTTGCAACTAGGTGTCCTAAAAGAGTTCCTAGGTCTAAACCTAACAAACCTATATTTGAAAAGAAGTCTTATTTTTCTGAAGAAGGTGTGACTGATGAAGAATCTGATAAACAAAATGGAAGTGAAGATGAATGGGTGTTCCTTGCTATCAAGAAAAATGTTTCAATGGCTACTGAATCTACTAAAGTTGAGAAAGCTCTTGCAGCTTGAATTGAAGAAAATGATGAGTGGGTTATTGACATTAGATGCTCACATCATATGACTAGTGACAAAAGAAAATTTGTAAGTCTAGAGAAATATGATGGTGGGGTTGTCAGCTTTAGAGATAACAATGTTGGTGTGATTCGTGGTAGAGGATCTATTTCTCTTGGTAGTAAACATAACATTGATGTTGTCCTTTATGTTGAAGGCTTAAAGCATAACCTATTGAGTGTTGGATAGATGGTGGACAAGGGTTATGATCTTTAGTTCAAAGATGGAAAATGCAAAATACTTGGAAGCTTTGGAAATATGATTGCTCTAGGTATAAATATAGGAGGTAATATTTTTCACCTAAGTGTTGCTAAAGTAAGTTGTTTAATTGCTCAAGTGAATGAAAGTTGGTTATGGCATAGGAGGCTATGTCATGTGAATTTTGATAATATTGTCAAGGTAAGCTCCACTCAAGCAGTAAGAGAGATACCTAAGCTAGTGAAGCCTACTAACACAATATGTAAGGAATGTTATATGGGAAAACATACTAGAGTTTCTTTTTAGAGAAAACAACATCATTCTAATGGAATACTAGAGCTAGTACATACTGATCTATGCGGTCCTTCAAGAGTCAGAAATCTTCATGGAGAAAGGTACTTTCTCATGCTTATTGATGATTACTGTAGGGTGATATGGGTTGTTTTCTTAAGAGAAAAATGTGAAGCATTAGAGAACTTCAAAATTTTCAAAGCTATGGTAGAAAACGAGAAAGGCCTAAAGATTAAATGCCTAAGGTCAGACAGAGGTGGTGAGTTCACCTCTAGGGAGTTCAATTCTTTCTGTGAAGAGCATGGAATCAAAAGATAATTATCTTCTCCCTGAACCCCTCAACATAATGGAGTTGTAGAGAGAAAAAACATAAAATTTTTGGATGATGCTAGTGTTGATGGTGTTTTCTGCACAGCAACAACTCAGACAGAATGCAATATTCTATCTCTCTTGAAAGGTAATCCTCAACAATAAATTACTGAAAATCACCCCAAGGTCTCTCGGGTGTCAGGTCATGACAACGCATAAACAACTTAGATAATATGTGAAAATGCTGGTAATCACAAAGGGGCCTTACAAATGAACAATGCTAGAAGTGAATTTCATCAGATGCAACAATATGGTGATGCTTTCAACCCTAAAACTGACCCAGATTCAAAATATACAGCAAAAGAGATAAGGGTTTAGAGAGATTCTATTATATTCTAACTCTTAATATTAACAATGCAAATGATAAACACTTGAAATGGACTAATCCCAACGAAACCAATCTCTGCTTGACCAAGATTAATCTACAATCTTACAGAAACAGTGCAATCTTCTAAGGTTTTAAAGATTTTCAGATTATGAACATTCACCCAAGACAACCCAATTGCAGTTGAAATGAATAAATCTCCATAATTGAACCAAGCACAATGAATATAAAGGTCCAGGCTAACTTTACAAAGCAACTAACAATCAGCTAGCTGCAAAAAGTATGGACCAGGGATTGCTGCAAACACTTCAAACATTAAATCATGAACATCATTGAATCAGATCTAAATCTAAATCTAATAACCATGAGCAATTTTAAAAATTGAATCATAAGAACCATGCAAGATAAGTCAACACAAAAGATATCACTAGAAAATCACAATTCTTTCAATTGTATTGAATCACCAAATTCCAGCAACAATTCCAATGTTCTATTACATCACTTGCTCAGAAATTGACTAGCTTCTACCTCTACTCTACTGCTAAATTCGCTCTCTATAAAATTTTCTCCTAATCTCTTACACCCTTACAAATGAGGCACAAATTCCATTTATAGAGAACCCCCCAAACATGTCAGCCTAATTAAATTTTACAATAATAATTGGCCTCAAAACAGGTCGGCCTAAGGAAAAATTCAAAAGAGGACAAGATTTGCATTAAATGCATGAATATTATCCATGCCGACCCACGATCTCTAGCAAGATTAGATTCACGTTCCCTCTAGAAAGTCCTCCAGCTGTAGACAGTTTTGGCACAAATTCTTAGGCAGCTCCCATTTTTGAAAATTTAAATTGAACATTTCCAGATTTCCCACTTTTGGCACGAATCCATATGAAAGTCCCCATTTTAATATTTGTTTAGTCCTAAAAAATAGATACCATTATTAATAGCCCACATGTCCAAATTAAATTTGAATAAAATCTTGACCTTTTCTAAAAAACTTACATTTTTATAAGGAAACTTTCCATTTTCATAATTTTTTCCATTTTTGAAAATTTTATTTTCAATATCTTTTCAAGAAATTTTCATTTTCAGGAACATTTTAAAAAAGATCCATTTTTGGAATAAATAAATAAATAAATAATCATTTTCAGAAAAAATTTCATTTTGGAAAATTTCGGGATTTGGGCCCTTCCGGGGAAATCAGACCAAGGGGAAAATCTGGAAAAATCTAGGCCCAGGTGGACTCCAGACCAAAATTCGGGAAAATCCAGGTGGACAGGAATCCAAAAAAATCCAGGCAGACAGGAATCCGGAAAATTCTAGCCAGACAGGAATCCGGAAAAATCCAGCCAGACAGGATTATGGGAAATTCCAGGCAGACTGGAAAATCCTAGATTTTGTTCAAAAATTAGTTTTTTCGAAGCACAACTCGGGGGAAGGACTTGGACAAGCAAGATAAACCTCTAAGGACCTCCAAAGGCAATGAAATCAATAAAATTAAGGAGCCAAAAGACACCAAAAGCCAATCCGGGAAATCCTAGGCAAACAGGATTATGGGAAATTCCAGGCAAACAGGATTATGGAAAATTTCAGGCAAACTGGAAAATCCTAGATTTTGTTCAAAACCTAGTTTTTTCAAAGTGCAACTTGGGGAAAGGACTTGGACAAGAAAGATAAATATCTAAGGACCTCCATAGGCAATGAAATCAATAAAATTAAGGATCCAAAAGACACCAAAAGCCAATCCGGGAAATCTCAGGCAGACAGGATTATGGGAAATTCTAGGCAGACAGGATTATGAAAAATTCTAGGCAGACTGAAAAATCCTGGATTTTGTTCAAAACCTAGTTTTTTCAAAGTGAAACCTGGGGAAAGGACTTGGACAAGCAAGATAAACATCTAAGGACATCCAAAGGCAATTAAATCAATAAAATTAAGGATCCAAAGGACACCAAAAGCCAATCCGAGAAATCCCAGGCAGACAAGATTATGGGAAATTCTAGGCAGACAGTATCATGGAAAATTCCAAGCAGACTGGAAAATCCTGGATTTTGTTCAAAACCTAATTTTTTCAAAGTGCAACCTGGGGAAAGGACTTGGACAAGCAAGATAAACATCTAAGGACCTCCAAAGGCAATGAAATCAATAAAATCAAGGATCCAAAAGCTAGAGAAAAAAGAGGGTCCCCGCTTTCAATGGGGCGTGTGTGCAAAACTGCACAACAGCTAGAACAATGATGATTGAAGGAAATGTGCCTCACATCTATTGGAGAGAAGTTGTAAATACTACTATGTACACTTTAAATCGGGTAAATGTTAATGGCATTTCTAGTAAGACTCCTTTTGAGCTATGGCTTGGTTATAAGCCTACTATTAAATACTTCAAGATTTTTGGAAGCAAGTGCTACATTAAGAGAGATGACAACATAGGAAAGTTTGATGCAAGGATTGACGAAGGAATCTTTCTAGGTTAATCTACCAAGAGCAAGGCATGCCAGTGCTATAATAGAAGATTGAGAAAAATGGTCGAAAGCACAAATGTCAGAGTTGATAAGGACTATGCTAGATCATCTAGATATTGTGGATATGATTTAGATGAGCAACAAGATAGTTTAGACAAAGGGAAGAATGCTTAGACATAGAATCCAATTTAAATTGTTCTTGTAAATCAAGAAAGTTAGGAAGGACAGACAAGTAGAAGTGCAAAAGAAAGAATAGAAGAGCCAAAAGTACTAGTGAATCCTAAAACTTTGAGGTATGTGAGATTGAATCATTTAGAGAATAAAATTATAGGAGACAAGAATAAAGGTGTGCAGACTAGAAGAAGGATTGTAGAAGAGTATTACCTAATTTCCAAAACTGGGCCTAAAAATGTCAATGAAGCTTGCAATGATGATTACTGGATGGAAGCTATGAAGGAAGAACTATTGTAGATTGAAAAGAATGATACATGGATTCTTGTTCCTAGACCTAAAGATAAAAATGTTATTGGTACTAAATGGGTCTTTTGGAATAAGCTGAATGAACAAGGTGAAGTGGTCTAGAATAAAGCAAGACTGGTATGTAAAGGATATTCACAAATAAAAGGTATTGAATTTGAAGAAACCTTAACCTAGACCAAACCAAACATCATGAATGTTGTGTGTATGGTTGCTAGATTTTAGGATGATCCAAAATAATCTCATGTGTCTACTGTAAAAATAATTTTTTAGATATCTAAAAGGAATAATTGATTTTGGGATTTGGTATCCTAAAGATGATGATCTTATCTTAAGTGCCTATACTGATGCGGATTGGGTAGGAGATGTAGATGAAAGGAAAAGTACTAGTGGTGGTGCCTTCTTCCTAGGGAAGAAGCTAGTGTCTTGGTTGAGCAAAAAGAAGGATTTCATTTCCCTATCTATTGTTGAGGAAGAGTATATTGTTGCTACAAATAATTGTACTCAAGTGATGTGGATGAAATAGATGCTGAAAGATATCATAGTAGTATATGATGAGTCCATTGCCATATATTATGCCAACTCAAGTGCAATAAACATATCGAAGAATCCGGTGCTACACTCTAAGACCAATCACATATCAATCAAGTTTCACTTTTTGAGGGAGAAAGTGAGTGAGAAAGAAGTCAAATTGGAGTATGTACCTACCAAAGAATAGATTTTAGACATTTTCACCAAGCTACTGCCAAAGGATACTTTTGAGTATCTCAGAGGGATGCTAGGGGTGATTACCCCTCCTAATATGAACTAGAGATGCATTTACTTGCATCAATCTATGTGCTTCATAGATATTTCCTAATCCAGATTGATGTTTCTATGGTTGCTAGTTAGGGGGAGTAGTTAGATGTGCAGTTATGTGGTTCAGAGCTTGTATGTGGGAATATAATTCTTATCTTTACCATTGATGTTAAAGGGGGAGAGGAGCAATGCGAAAAATATTTTTGGGGAGAAGAGAAATTGAGGAGAAGAGTCAGAACCTAATGGGGAGTAAGTGTAGTTATGTTGATGGTATTTTTCACATCATGTGTTGCCATCAATGCCAAAGGGGGAGATTTTTGGATGTTGTGATTGTGTTGTTGATATTTGGTTGTCATTGATGTCAACACTATTAGCATTGATGCATTGAAGGCTATATATGTCAAGGATATTGAGAAAATTGTTAAAGAAAGAGTTGGAGGTTTCTAGTGGAATAGTGAAGGTCATGAAGGTGTCTTGCTTAGTACGTTGAAGATAAATCATTGTGGAGTAAAGGTTTTATTACTGAGAGTATCTAGTTTATCCACTAGACATTTCAGAGGTCTGCATGAAGATTTGATTATGTTATGAACAACTATGTTCTGACAGTATTTTTTGTGGCTTCAGTTCATGTTCCTGATTGAAGTTGGTGTGATTCTAGTTATTTATGTTGTTGTGGATGCTTCTCTATTTGTTAGTGATGCTTGTGGATGCTTCTAGATCATTCTCTATCTTTGTTGCATGTCTACGTGGTTCGGTGTGCTTGTGGTCCATGATTTTTCTCTTGTGTGTTCAATTTTTATGTTCTTGGCCAACATGATGGTTGCAACGTGTTATGGATCCTTGGAGATTAAAATTTGAATGTTTGGCACAATCAAGGATATTATTTTAAGTCTTCATTATGTTTTAGCTAGTGGTGTATGATTTGAATTGAAAAAATTACTTGTAAAATTGGGCCAACATTGTGTACATGTTTATATTGTGGACGACAAAGTTGTTGGTGTAAATCCATGTTGCAAATATATAAGAGTGGTTGTTTGTGAGAATTTAATGTATGTGTGAGGTGTAGAAAAATCCATAGAAAGAGAAAGTGTGCGAGTAGTGATCTAATCATTCGATTGCAGAGCAGAGTGTGAAGAATTTTGAGCAAAGTGTGAAGGAGTGTTTCTATGCTTAACCGAAATTGTAATCAGGCTTTTGTAGAAGCTATTTTCTCTTTGCATACCTTATGAATCTAATCTTCATTGCTGTGTATTTTCTCTAGGTAGTGAGCCCTTTTGTAATTGAGCAATGAGCTCTAGAAAGTGTGCTTGAATGCATGTGCATTCCCATTACTCTTTATTATACTTTTAATAGGGTATAATATTGTGGAATAACATCCACTGCAGTTTTTCCCCTAACAAGGTTTCCACAAAAAATCTTGGTGTTCTTTGTGATTTCTATTGTTTATTGCTTATGGTTTATTGTTCATTCATTAGATTTGAGATTAAGTTAAGTAAAGTTTGAAAATTTTAATTATTTTGTGACAATTGATTCACCCCCCCTCTCAGTTTTTTGTCCTTGTTTTTCCAACATCTACTTCTCTCTATATCACCATTCTCTCTCTCTCTCTCTCTCTCTCTCTCTCTCTCTCTCTCTCTCTCTTTCTCTACTCTCTATTCTCTTTCTCTCTATCGTACCTCTCTCTCCCTACCTTTCCCTCCCTCCCTCCTCTCTCTCTTTATCTTGTCTCTATCTCCCTCCCTCCTTCCCTCTTTGTCCCTCTCTCCTTCCCTCTCTACTTCTCTCTATCTCCCCTTCCCTCTCTCTCTGTAACATGCCCTTTATTTTATCCAAAAATTTTACCACATTTTTAACCTCAAGTAAATAAACTATGATGCCAATACTTAGCAATAATTTTTTTCCTTTCATAAATAAGAATATAATGCACATTTAAAATAAACATCTTTCCAAAATTTCCCATTGCATTATAACAAAGTATTACAACCTTCCAAACTTTTGATTTTATATAACATAATCTCATGATATAATTTCATTTTTATAACTTTCCATAGAAATGGATACATAAATACTTACACCACTTCCATGAGCTTATTGGCACTAGGTATACAAATGGTCCAGGTGCCCTGGACATCAAATATTGGTTTCCAACTGATGAGGAGAAGCATCACTCAAGTGCTTTCTACCAACCATGGACTTACTGCAGTTCCCCACACATCTACCTAACTAGTAAGATGACCCTCCCTTCGATGAAGAGATTGGTTTGGTAATCCGATAATAAAAATGACTTTCCTTGAGCTTGGTATTGTGTCCTACATATCTATATTTGTCACACATTGGCTACAACCTACCATATGACATTACCTACCTAGTATGTAAACTCGAATCACAGTGAATTGACAGCTTCAACAGTGGAAACTTACACTACTTTGGCCACAGTATTCATCACCCCTAATTTGGAATGGATTTCACACAGTCACCCACCTTCCTAACTTTATTTGCATTTAAACATTCATATCCTATGCATAGGCTATCCCCTTCATTAGATTATCCTAACCCTAGGAATAGCTATTTTCATTTCATGGTTACTATGACATTTCAAATAAAGTAATTTGCATGCATAGGGTATCCCCTCCATTGGATTATCTAACCTTGAGAATAACCTATGAACTCTTTATGACTCAAATTTACATATAACTTCATATACTAAGGTATATCTCAACAATAAACAACTTTCTTTAAAAGTATAATCTCATCAATAAATGACCTCAATCAAAAAGAATATTTCTATGATTAAAGGATTCCGTATAAAAGTACAACCTCATCAATAAATTGTGTACATTTTAAAGTATAATCAACAATAAAATGATCAATCAGATCATATAGGTTATCTTTAACCTAGTTGCTTCAATTGGTAATTAAATAACAACCCTATCAAATAGGTTATTTCCAACCTAGGGTTTCCATAAAAATAATGTAATGATCAAAGTGATCACAAATATTCTATTTTGACAACCTTTTCGATCTAAGGTTTATCCCATAAACAATTTTTCCAATTAGAATTGGTAACCTTGGTGAGTCTATCCACCTTAACATTATTTCAGTTCCATCGACATAGAAAGATCAAACTATTCTAATGATCTACCACTTCCTAATTGGAATTTCATAAGAGTATACAAGTCCTACTGATGATGACACCCTTTCTACATCTTTTGGCATACTAAAAAAAAACTTGCTACATACCTTGCAATATCTTATGCTATCCCTTTCTAGTATATAGTGGTTTCCCATTCATCAAATAATTTTTTCATTCAAGTGTATCCTAAATATGAAATCAATTTACCTCATTCATTCTTTTAATCTCCCAAAATTGGGTACATAGGTTCCTTCTTTGATTCATAATAGTCTATCCTAACTAAGTGAAACCTCTTATATGGACTTTTTCCACATTTGGTTCTCGAAATATAATATTTAAAGAATGATGGAAAAGCTAAATATTTCCTCTTAGGACATCCATTTCTTGGATTTTCTTTCCTTGTTTGATCATTTCCAAAGTTGCAATCTAATTTTCAACTTAATTTATTTCTTTCGATGAGAATTTATACTAGTTCATTTGACAATTATCATTTAATCATGTTGACTTGACATTATCTTCCAAAAGACGTAAGTAATTTTATTACATAACTAGTTACCAAGCATGTGTTGAACAAGACAAGTAAGGGGGGGATAAATCAGTTGTAACAAACTTTAACTTAAAAAATTTCACCAGAAATTAAATCACAAATACTTTATTCTGCTAATCTGATTAATCATTAAGTGCAAAGTAAGAAGCTAAAAAACATCACACATCACAATAACACTAGATTTATGTGGAAAAACCAATAAGGGAAAAAACATAGAAAAGATTAGCTCACAATATAGAGAATATCAAAACCAATTTTAGAGGCTCATTGCTAGAGAAGGCTCACTGCCAAAATAGGACTCATTTTCCAAACAATGGTTAACCACCCAAAGGGATCACTGCCACACATATACAAAGAAGATAGAAGAGATATGTTACAAAGAGAAGAAAATATCAATGCAACAAATATTTCCACCACAATTTTCCCAGACACTTGCATACATGCTTGAATGATAGAGTAGACCTTTAGCTCACTACTTTTATAATTTTGACATTTATAATTTGCACTGATCTACACCAACTCACATTACTTACACACTTATTCACATATATCTCACATCTATCTTGATCTATTTCTTTGCACTTATCTTTCACCAATATCTCATCCTGTATATATACCATCTTCAACTTTGAAACATATCCAAAGTTGGCCATACACCATTTGCATTTACAAATTCAAATTAGGTCAACGCCAAAACATTCTTGGGTGGAATTAGAATGAGGGAGACCTAATTGATGAGTCCAATTTATGGTTCAATTTTGATAAATTTTAGTACCCATTTGTTGTAGTTGTCATAGAATTTGATGCTTAAATGTTGACATTTCTATGATATTTCCTTAAAACCATAGACATTGGGCATAAGCTTATTTTTGTAACCTTTATATGACATTGAAATGCTATATGAACTATCTATTTTAATTTTACATGTGGATTAATGAATGCCACTATTAAGATAGTTATAGATATGCAATTGTTGTGTGTACTAATATTGTTATGCATATATAATTAGAGGACTACAAAATTGAGGAAGATTATGCTAGCTAGTTATTTGCCACAATAGTCAACAAGGTGATCATTCAAAGGTCAACATGGGGAAAACTCTCAATGGAGGGAGTTTCCTCATTCAAATCAAAATTGTAACTACTTTGTAAATGGTCTTAATTTTTTGTTGAGTGAATATAGGCATTATTGTTGTGCTAAATCTGTGTTAAGGAAAACATGCTTGACTATATTCCATGTATGCATAACTGCCTCTCCACTTTTTTATGCTTTCCCTAAAGTGGCATCCTCCTAATTTTCTAGAGTTGACCACCTTGCTAGGTAGTTAGTTAGTAAGTTTTCTTCCTATAAATAAGACTCAAATGCTCCTTCTTGGGAGGGAGGATTAATCTGATGATGTACTCACATTCTTAGATTTTCAAGTAATATAGTTATGCTACTCTATTGTACTTGTGTTTTCCAATGAATAAAATGAAGTTATAAGTTCACACATCTGAGTTTACATTTGTCTTAAGGGATACTCATCCAAGGGGGGCCACTTGGTGAGCATTCTATCTTTTAGCTTAGTTGTTACTTTTTTTTCAGTAATTAGTTAAGAATCTAGCACAGTCTATTCCTGTAGCCACTAGAATTCCATTCTATGACTATTCCTGTAGCCAAAGCAGACAGAGTAGTTTCCTGTTTGTTTGCTTAGATTTTCATTTTTTTCATGCATTTAAGCTTAGTATAGTTATTAGTTGATGCTCAACACTTATGCTATTTTTGTCCAAGAAATTTACTTTCAACATTATGTTTTTCTTAGTTGTAGGATGAATATGACTACTTTGGATTCCTAGTGCACATATTGTGCTGACCCATTTCAATTCTACGTCCTTGGGTTCACAAGTTAAATGCACCTTCATGATGATTGAGATAGCTATTCAAATTAGATGTCCAATCTTTGAATCAAAGATGTAAGGGCTTAGTTGTTAGATCATTGTAGGAGGCCAACATTTTTGGTGTCATTGTTGGGGATGGTGTCAACCTAGGGTGTTCTTTAGAGTCATTGATAGTTTTTCTTGCTATAGTATTTCTGAAATTTTGTTCTTAGTGTACCCCCCTCATTTAGGAAAGTAATGATGCACCATTCTTTTTCCAATTCTTTGTGTGAGCGAGTTGATAGTGAGTTGATATTGTATGCATAGAGGAAGGAGGACAAATGCTCATGGGAGATTCCTTCCAAATAATCCTAATACATTCAAACTAGTTGAATCTCAAAACATGCCAAGAGATGGAGAAGAAGAGCCACACCCCTTTGCAGATACATTTCCTAATATGACTAGTCTTGAAATTTCCTCTAAAGACCAAAATGAGCTCGAAAATCCCTTTGCTTTGGAACTACATTAGGCAAGCATAGGTGATGAAAATAGAAACAAACCTAACCAACCATCTTTTTCTTTCCCCATTGCTCAACAGAATAAAGTTTGAAACCTCAAAAATATCCCTACTCTAGTCCTTCCTAAGTTCTATGGACTTTTCACGGAAGATCCTGATACATTCTTGTTTAAGTTTGATATACTCTACAAGAGTTATGACTATAACACTAATTCCCATAGGATTAAGCTATTTCCTACCACTTTGAAAGAAGCTACATTAAGATGGTTCATGATCCTAGGTAGAAATACTATGGAGAATTGGGAAGACATGAAGACAAAGTTCCTTGAGAAGTATAAGGAATATTGTAGGGGTAGTGACATGAGAGGAGATGACATTTTTAGGAAGCAACAAAAGGAAGATAAGAGCGTGGAGGATTACATTTTAAGGTTTTTGTTTTTCCTACAGAAATCTCCACACCATACACTCAATGAAGAATCACAAAATCTACTTTTCCTAAGAGGAATTAATGATAGCTACACTAATGCCTTGGACCTAATGGAAGGAGGAGATATCACCCAAGTTATTTGGAAGCACATCAAGAAGATATGTCAGAACTACTCCAGGGCAGCTTCAAAGAAAGGGAGAGCTTACAAATCCTCTATGGGTAAATCATCTACTATTGAAGTTTCAAGAATGGACATTACTCACTTCCTGGTAGACTTCAAGCAAGAAATTATAAATAATCTAGCTACTTTGCTGGATACACTTCAAGCCAAGAAGAAACAAGAGGAGGCAGAGGCAATGTTGGCAGAGTACTACCCTCATTGTAGACAAAAGGACTACATATGAGAGATGGTAGCTAATATTGATAGTAAGTAGATTCCACCTGAGTTCAAGCCAATCCAGGGTGAAGATGACCAAGTCTACTACATTTCACAAAAGGGGCCATAGGATCCAATAAAAGATATGCCACCAGATCCACTCGCTTTTACTGGGCCATATTTCAATTCTTATTCATCTAGTAACCACTGGAAACCCTCATATCCATCCAATTATGGAGAATATCCACCACAAACTTGGAATAACCCTTTAAATTCTTGGCCCAATCACCAAAACTCTCTATCTCAGTGGCAACAACCTTAGGGGAAATGGTAGCCGTTTCAAGAAAATTGGCAGCCACCCTTAGGAATTTGGTAGGAAACATCTCAATGGAGGGGAGGACATCAATGGACAAACTAGATAACTAGCTACATACAACCACCTTCTCATCCCCAACAAACTACTATAATGCCTCTTGCTACTAGATCAAGTTCAAATACACCTAAACCTACTTAGCTACCAACTCATCCCACACCTAACCCAAATAACAAACCATAGCAGCAACCAATAAACTTTGTTGATCCAAATCAATTCCCTACATATGTTGTGAGTGTGAGTGACATCCACTTGCATTTAAGAAATACCTTTGCAGCTCCTTCCAAACCCATTATCACTAAGCTTCATGTGGAAGAAGATGAGCATCTGAATGAACCCATTCAACCAAATGCACCTTAAAATTCTAAACTAGTCCCAGTTAAGCAGTCTAGACAAGAACCACCATTCCCTCAGAGGTTGGAAATAACTAGAAGAAAAGAAGAGGAGGAACCCACCTTTGACATTCTAAATTAGTTGAAACATGTATGTGTCAAGATCCCTCTATTTCAAGCCATAAAATATTTTCCAGTCTATGGCAAGAAAATTAAGGAAGCATGCCTTAAGAAGCCATACATGAAGAAGAAAGACCCCACTATAGTTCATGTGTTGGGACAACTAGCTAACATCATGCTTGGGAAAGTGATTGTCCCCAAATACAATAACCCAGGGAGTCTTGTGGTAGGATTTGTCATAAATGGTATTCAAATCAAGAATTCTATAATTGATTTGGGAGAAACAATAAATTTAATAACTAAGGATAGCCTGCAACAACTAAATGTTGCAAGCATGAGACCTACTCCTACTGTCCTGTAGCTTGCTGATAGTTCGACTGTTAAACTTGATGGTATAGTAGAGGACCTTGTGGTAACTCTAGACTCATGGAAGTACCAAGCAGATTTAATGATTCTTTCTCATAATGAATGTAATCAAGTAAACCATAATATTTGTGAGGACTAGAGTAGAATAAAACACTGTATTGTTTGCCATATATACAATGTTCACAAAACTCGAATTCAAGGTTACAATCATCAAGAACTTCAACTAGGTTTTTATTTTTCAAGGTTTTAAACCTTTTTATCCAATGTGGCCTAGCCTATGATGCTAGAGCATAGTCATTTCTACTAGAAGTTTAACTTCCATAGAGTTTGCACTATCAGGAATTTTTCCCTCCTTTTCTCCATGAGTAGCTTTTTGTGACTTTGCAGAGACACTATTGCATTGCACAACATGTGCATCCAGCTTATACAAGGTACTAATACAAGCACCCCTAGCTAGCACCATTGAACCTCTAGTCAATTTGCAACCATTTCCAGAGAACGTGACTTGCACTCCAATATCATTCAACTTACTAACAGAAAGTAAATTTTGAGCCAGACTTGGTATATACATTACATCATTGATTCTCTTCACTCTTCCATCAAGGAACTAAATTCTAACTCTTCCACGACCAACTATTTCCAGAGATGAATCACTTACCAAATACACCCTTCCACCATTGTATTTTTCATACTTTGTGAACCAGTCTCTATAAGATGTCATGTGGAAAGATGGTCCAAAATACCAGACATCATCTAATGTCTGTGTAGCCAAGGCCGCAATGAAAGCGTTTGCATCACTCTAAGAAGAATCATTTTCGGAAGAATACTTCTTCTTCTTCTTTTTCTCCTCTTTGCAATCCTTTCAGACATGACCAGGCTGCCCACAATTCCAACACTTCACTTTAGACTTCTTGCTAGAAGAGTTTGATCTCCCTTCTGATTTTGATTTGGACTTCTTGTCCTTCTTCTTGCCTTTTGTTTCGATCTACCTCTAACAGCAAGAGCCTCCTTTGCCATCTCAGAAGATTTTCTTCTAATCTCTTCTGATAACAAAGAAGCAACAACATCTTCCATCTTAAAAGTGGATGTTGTACTCCCAATAGCCATCACCAAGTGATCCCAAGAATCTGGTAAAGAACATAATAGTAGCATACAATGATCTTCTTCATCAATCTTCACACCCACAGATGTTAATTGAGAAATCAACATGTTGAAAGCATTCAAATGATCAGCAACAAACACTCCTTGCATTTTCAAAGAGTACAACTTCTTCCTCAAGAACAACTTATTCACCAAGGACTTGCCCTGATAAATAGCTCCCAGTCTTTTCTTCATGAACATTCAAAAGAATAGAGTCTACTAAATAGAGCCTTATCAGCCCCTTTGATTTTTGATCTGCAAGGTAACAATCCTCTTGCTTCATGACTGTAGGCTTCATTCCAGACACATCAAGCCAAAGACCACGATCAACCAACAAATCTTCCATTTTAAGTTCCCACAACTCAAAATTGTTGCCATTGAATTTCTCAATTTCAATCTTTCCTGACGTGCTTTCCATCTTAATCTGTAATTCAAATTACCAAATTTCTACAAACAATCCCACTAAATAGAATTGACACAAAAAACTCAATGTACCCACAAGGATAACACAACTGGCCAGGCTCTAATACCACTTGTAAGGAAAGCTTAGGTGCTGAACAAACTCTCTTAATGCCAAAAACTTAGGTAATAATGCAGAAAGAACTTTAAATTTTACAATTATAGTTCAATTAAGATACTCATGAAAGGAATTAAAAAAGAGAAATAAAGACATACACAATTGGACACCAGATTTACGTGGGAAAACCCTTACAGGAGAAAAACCCACCACACCAAGAAAATCCTCTTTGTATTACAGTAAAAAAAATTACATATAGAGTACAAACTTCACTTTTTGATGTCAATTTTACTGCAGCATAATTTCCTTATCAACCTTGTACAAAAATGCTGTCAAAAACATCCAAGGAACTTACATAGATCAATTTGTATTCAATCGAGCAACACTATCACTCATCGAACTATTCACATTCATCCACCATTGCCCAACATAGTCATTTTCCTCATAGTCTATTCATCTTCCACACAGGAATGGTCTCAAAAGTCCAACTACTAATGGTTCACATTCCACCTCTCTGATTGGTCGAAAAAAGCCCATGTAGGATAGTCATTCGGTCAAAGAAGTTCAAACGAAATCACATGTCAGTGAGACACTAGGCCGTGTCTCCCTGATGCCACAATGGCCAATAACAGAACCATCAGCATGATCATTGCAATCAACAACACTCTAAGAAGTCATATAGATTTTCCAAGTCTTCCCGATGTCACAAAGAATACCAATTGTTATTGGTAGGAGTCACCACCATTGACAAGAGTCATATCGAGTTCAAACCTATCACCCAAACTCACTCTATTGCTAAGACATCATACTAAACACAAATCCAGCTTGTGCAGATCTATTGACAAGAGTTTCGCTATCACAAAGAGTCTTATAGAACCTTATGTCATATTGATGTTCATACCCATCGACAAGAGTTCTCACCGAAAGAACCTCTCTTTCAGCAAGACTAATAGTCATTGGCAGGAGATCACATCGAAGGCATACCTGGTAGTTCATATTACTCCGACGACATCCTTTGCCAATGACACATGTTCACTACTTGTGCATTTCTGAAGAATCAATTTGGAATCTACAATATTCTCAAAAAGTTTCCCAAAATTCCAAGTGGTCCCCACATCTGCAGTTAGACTCTTATCGAGCCTTCATGGTTCATGCCTCTCCCTGATGCCACTCATCAACAAGAGTCTCCCCGATATCCAATAGGAACCAACCTATCGGCAAGAAGTATGCCCAAGTGGAAAGAGTTAGAACTTTCATAGTGATTGACATGTCTTTCCGATGACTCCTGTCGGCAAGAAAAAAACAAAGTCTCGGCAATCTGAGCACTTCAGAAGTTTACAACACAATTGCTAGTCAGTAAGACATTTAGAGGATCTCACCAACTTTTCCCTATCAGGAGTTTCATGTCAGTAAGCTTGAGGAACATTTTCCAACAATCTCCTACTTGATGAAGATCTTACTGACACCTCCAAAGCACAACAAAACTATTGAAATTCATGGGCACTAAGGCCCATCAAACTGGCACACCACCTAAAATTTTCTATGCTCACTGGTTTTGTCAATGCATTTGCAACATTTTCCAAAGTATCCACTTTTTCTAAAGAGACCTTTCCATCCTCCACCATATCTCATACAAAATGATACTACACATCAATATGTTTCATCTTGGTATGGGAAGTAGGATTTTTCGCCAAACAAATAGCACTTTGATTGTCATAGTAAATTGTAATTATTCCTGCATCAAACCCAATGTTAGAACACAAACATTTTAACCAGATTGCTTCTTTATAGGTGTTTGTTGCTGCCATGTATTTTGCCTCTGTAGTGGACAAAGTGACTACAACCTGCCACTTACTCATCCAACTAACTGCACCACCATTCATCATGAAAATATATCCACTAGTGGATCTTCTACTGTTAATGTCCCCTGCCCAATCATAATCCACATAGCCTATAATGCTAAGAGTCCTCTGTGATTCAACCAAATTGCCATGGTAACACAAAGAATGTTCTGAAGTGCCCTTCAGATATCTGAACACTCTCTTCACAACATCCCAATGTGTCCTTCTAGGATTTTCCATAAAACAACTAAGTACTCCCACTGCTTGGGAAATGTCTGGCCTTGTATAGACCATTGCATACATTAAACTACCAATTGCACTAGCATAAGGCACTCTGGTCATGTCCTTAATCTTAATAGGAGATTTTGGATAGTCTTCAACAGATAGCTCCATTCCCTGCAACACTGAAACAACTAGCTACTTGCAATCAGTCATACAAAATCTCTCAAGAATAGTATTAATATACTTACTTTGATTGAGCCAAAGTTTTCTACTCTTCCTGTCCCTGGTTATTTCCATTCCCAGAATATACCTGGCTGCACCAAGATCTTTCATTTCGAACTTTGTAGACAGCTAATATTTTAGATCAGAAATCATTAACTTACTATTGCCTATGAACAACATATCATCAACATAGAGAGCAATAATAAGAACACAATCATTTTTAGCTTTGTAGTACACACAATGATCAGATTTTGATCTTACAAATCCCAATGACAAAAAAAAAGTGTCAAACTTCTGGTACCACATTCTAGGAGATTGTTTTAATCCATATAGAGATTTTTTCAACTTGCACACTAGATTTTCTTTACCTTTCCACAAAGTGCTTAGGCTGGGACATATAAATTTCTTCTTCAAGGTCACCATGAAGAAATTTTGTCTTCATATCCACTTTTTCAATCTCTAAGCCATATGTTGTTGCAAGTGACAAAAGAAATCTGATAGACATCAGCTTAGCTACAGGAGAAAAAATTTCTCCATAATCAATTCCCTCTACCTAGGAATGCCCCTTCGCAACCAACCTCACCTTATACTTTTCCACACTTCCATCTAGACCTATTTTCCTTTTAAATACCCATTTGCAGCCCACAAATTTTCTGCCTTTAGGCAAGGGCACCAAACTCCAAGTATCATTATTTTCTAATGATACGATTTCTTCATTCATGGCTTCCAACCAAGAGTTTGAATCATATATTTTAAATGTTTCTTTCATAGTTGTAGAATCATCAGTGCTAGAAATTAAAGCATAGGCACAAGAAAAATCTAACAAAGAAAATCCATACTTATCAGGTTGCTTTCTTTCACATGTTGACCTCCTCACATGATGAGGTTGAGGTTGTTGTTCTTCTTCAGAACTCTTAGAACTACTTGAGCTCTCCTCAATTTCAGGTACATTTTGAATTTTCAATTCCTCTTTATCTAGTGTCAGAGGAATTTCAACTACATCCCTTTTATTTTTTGATTTTGTTTCTGACTGCAGATCCAAAGTAGAAGGCTTCAGCTCATAAAAAATAACACTTCTGTTGTAATAAGAAAGTAAATCTCTATATGTAAATTTCAACTTATACTTGAATGTTTATTTCATATATATAGTTTCCTTGGCAAAGAAATAGATAGAAAAAGATATATAGAAAAGAAAGAGTTCAAAAAATACATTCTAAAATGTCATGCTTCACATTTGGCAAGTGACAAATTTGGCACTTGCCAAATGATGCACTTCACTTGTCTAGCACCAAATTTGAAACTCACAAAATGATGCAACTCATTTGGATAGCATCAAATTTTGCACTCGGCAAATGATGCAACTCATTTGTCTAGCACCAAATTTTGCACTTACCAAATGATGAAACTCATTTGGCTAGTGCCAAATTTGGTGCTTGCGAAATGATGGAACTCATTTGGTTAGCACCAAATTTGGAACTTTTCAAATGATGCATTTCATTTGGCGAGTGTCAAATTTGGTGCTTGCCAAATGAGTTGAATTTTGAAATATTGAGCCTTAGGCTCAATCATCTGAGCCATTTGGTGAGCACCAAATTTGGCACTCGTCAAATGGTCATTTCAAGTAAAAAAACAAAAGTGACATTTCTTTTGTGTAACAACTTGGTGCACTTACCTAAATCTATGTTAATAAGCCATTATGGATGTGATGTATGTTGGGTCTCATCACTATGTGTATTTGATGTATGTTGGATCTTTCTACTGTGTACGTGATGCATGTTGGAACTCATCACTATTTATTTGTGATGTATGTTGGAGCTCATTATTGTACATTTGTGATGTATAGTGGAGCTTGTCATTGTGTATATGTGATGTACATGTTAGAGCTTTTAACTTTGTATTTGTGATATATGTTAGAGCTAATTACTAATGTAAATGTGATATGCATATGAGCGAATCACCATTGTACTTCTGATATGTGTATGATCTAGTCATTTTTTATACTCGAGATGTGTATGAGAGCTAGTCAACTTGTGTATATGGAGGCATGCGCATGTCAATATTTTTGTATGATCTTTCGGATTATGGTATGATATGCTCCTTGTGAATATTGTGAATGTTTGTACACTAATGCTTGGTAATGTTTGGTATGGACCCAACACTTGATGGAAATGTTATTATCATTATAATATATTTGGACTAAGTTGGTAACTTTTGTTTAATGAATAGTCTTCGTTTAAATGTGAGATCCAATATCTCATGCAAGAAGACATAATGAACTCCCTCAAATAGTGGTAAGCGACCTACAAAGCCTTTGATTCCCATGAGGGGATACATAGGCAAGATCACCATAAACCCTTGAGGTTTAGGCCTAGGGTCTAGGAATGACCCTATCCTTAGGAGCTTGACACTTTTTAGTGTAAGCATATAAGTGGTGACATTGATTTATTATCATCTTGGTGAACAAAAAATTTTTACAGTTAGCACTTCAAATCTAGATGAAGATGATCAAGGTCAGTTAAGTTGGTAGTGGTGGTGGTGATTCTTTTTAAAAAAATGTAGTGTGCCTGAGGGGCAAAATTTATAAATAGGTATGACGAGATTTTGTCTATTCAATTCACAGGTGCCTAGAACAAGCACTAGGTGAGGATGGTTGGTATTTATTTTGAAGTCAGTGAGGATATTATCACCAATAAAAATTCACATGGGGTTTGATAGAGAAAAAATCCCACAACTGTGGGATAAGGTATGTTTCCTTTTCATGAAGTATGTCACCCTCAAAGGTAGATTCAAGGGAATTTATTTTTATCATTTACCACTTCTTAATCAATTCAAGAATAAGTCTATCATAAGCTTTCATTTCCATCAGTTATCCTCACTGGAGTCATCTATAAAAGAATCCATGTATGCAATTACTAAAAACCTTGAAAAGCCTCTCATCCCACTCCACTTTAAGGTCTCATATTCAACTCTACCATTTCCATTTGGCCCTATGCCTACAAAAACCCATAAGAGTTTGTCTCATAGAAGACTCCTTGTATGATAGTTCTCTTGTGAAGAACAATGTTTACTCCCCTACTAGGAAATCTATGATGCCTACCCACAAAGAAAAGAAGGTTGCAACTCCATAAAATATAACCCTTACTACCTCTATTGATGAGGCTAAAACTACCCCTCCTCAATCTAAATCACTCTAAAGAGATAAGAGAAAGAAGAAAGGAAAGAGGGTAAAAAGAAACAAAAAGAAGAAGAGAAAAAAGGAAGAAGGGGAAAGAGAGGAACAAAAGAATGACAAGGAAAGAGAAAGAGGGGGTCCCCATTTTGTTAGAGACAAAATGGAGTGTGGATGGAAGACACAACAACTTTGATTGAAGATATTTTTATGTACATCATACTTAAACAGTTGAAAATATAAAGTGGGGGAGATACATTTCAAATTTTCACCTACATTGAGTAAATATGTAAAGTTTAAATGTACTTTTGATGTGTTAGTTTTAGATTTTTAGTATATTTTGTGCTGTAATTTATATGAGTGGATATGTATATTTGTTACAAATGTAATTTATAGTTATTTTCTAAAGGCTTTGTGAACATCATTTCTATTTGGTTCTATTATATTATAACAATTTATGTTATTGTTATATAATCCTACTTCATTACTTGTGTATAAAAATGATTAGGAAGAGTTCAAGTTACATACAATTAATGATACACAATTAATATAATAGTGTGTTGCACAATCCATTACCTTCTAACCTCTACTTCAAATACAATTTCAACCATGAAATCATTGATGAGAATATGACACAATCTGATCAAGCACACTGCAAATCTAAAAACATCTTGCATAGAGTTCATAAAATGATAAATGAAAATTTAAAAGTATTAAAAGTAGCATCTACAATTGCAAATAATCAATCTACAAAGGTCCTTTACTAAATAATCGTCACTTAATCATCAATAACTAGTAGTTTAGGCATTATTACAATTCTTATTTATAATAAAAATAAATTATCAGATTTTTTAAGTTATGATAATAAATAATCAATTTAAAAAGATACATAATTGAATAATCTCTTGTTCATATTAATTATTACAATTATCATTCTAATACAAAACAAGAAAAACTTTATTATTACAATATTTCAAAAACTAATACTATATTACTACATGACACTTATTACTAAACACTAAATAATTTAACAAATAAACAATAGAAACAAAATTACACTCTATTCATACACACTATAATAAATAATTATGTACTTTAATTTATATAATAAATAATTATGTACATTTTAATTTAAAAATTACTAAATACTAAAGAAAAGGTTTATAACGGCGTGGATAGTGTTCATCTATGAGCTCCTCTGGTATACGTACCTCCTTTTCCTCAGAAAAATTCCAAAAGAAACCGACAGAAAGCCTTGGCGCCTTCCCTTCATACGTGACACGGTGCTCTACACTCCAAAACCTATCATTGCTCCAAATCTGTAAACAAAAATATCACTAATGAAGTTTCCACAATCTAACATAAAATAATATTGAGATTTTTGAATTGAAGCTATCCATAATTTTTATTTGAAATCCAAAAATCTCTAATATTATTTTAAGCTTTAGAGAAAGTTTAGAATTACTGTACCCTTAGAGCATCAGCAATGATCACAATGAATGATGTTGGGAGAGGTTTTACAGTGAACCATTCGTCTTGTTTGGAGCGCATTTCAAGACCACCCACTTGGTCATTGTAAAGGACTGTGATCGTGCCGAAATCCTTGTGCTCCTTGAAAACAATGTCATTTGCATCACTTCCTTTTTCACACTCAGAGAAATAATTGAGACAAAGCAAAGCGTCACATTCTACAAAATCAATCTCAAATTGTTTGTTGAGTCCTAGACCCTGAAGGATAAGTTTGATGAGCGAATTTGTCAGATCAGCTAACTTGGAACTGTACGTTCCTAGGCTGTCACTGCACAACATGCCCAAAAAAATTAATATTATTATCCACTAATTTTGTACAGTATGTTGCATTAGTGTTACAGATTGATAGTCTTAAATCTCATTTTATATGAGATTACTAATTTTTCCCTCTAGTTTATATTAGTACACAAATACTGATTTCCTCATTCAAATTTAAGTTAACTAAATAAATGAATGTACTTATAATTAGTTTAGACAATTAAACTTCAAATTCAAGAGAAATATTTGATAAATAGCATGTCTCAATTTTCGAGATAAGTATTGGTTGCAATTTGTTAAAAAAAGAATTATATTAAAAAAAACTAGAGAAGAGAAATGTAAGAGATTTTGCTTGGTATGGAATTTTTTTAGAAGCTTTAGTTATGCAGAAATGTAAAATGACTCTAATTATGTAGATGAGGTGTCAAAGGTCATCATCTAGATATAAAATAGAATATAACTACAAATAGAATGATTAAATTTCTCCATCTAGCTATGGTAATGAAGCTCTATTTGGCACCAAAAATGTTCCTATAATAACTGCATCATTACAATCAAACTTATGAAGAATACTAGTGCTAATATATGCTCCTTGCAATTGATTTCACTCATATTATGTAAGGAGATGGACAAGAGGGGAAAATATATAAGCATGATAAAAACATGTAATATAGTCAAAGATATTATCATGTGATCAACATACAAACACATAAGTTGGAGACAATCACCAAGGCATGTGTAAAATATTGCCTCTAGTATAGGAAAATTACAAGATAAGAACAACCATAGATGTTAGATAAGAATTTTGTAAACACATCAAGCATATAATAATAATTAATATCTATAGCATCATATAAGCTCAAAAAATAATAGGTCTAAGATAAACATTGAAGCAAATAGAAGAGAAAAGCATTAGATGCCTCTAGGGTTTCCCCTCATGATAAGGAAATCATAAGTCATCATAAACATACTAAAGTATGTCTTATAGGATACAAATAATGTGAGTAAATTATAATTTTTGTCATGAAGATGTAGGTTATAAATGCTAGCACAAGAAAAATAAAGGTTATAATAAATGTACCATCACATAATACATGAAAATGTGTCAACAAATCATACTACAATTTATAGTGTCAAATAATTGTGATTAGTGTCATCATATATTAGGTGTAAATGAATAGGGAAAATAATATTGTATAGTGGTAAACACACACTAACTATATATACAGTAAGTTAAAAGGATGACAATGGCATTTCATTTTTATATTCACTCTTAGAGATGTAACACTCTTGTGATTCATGACAGTGCAATGTAGGGGCCACTATCACATGAATTGAAAAATTATGCAAATAGGTTAATGCTAATGATCTTTTGGAGCTAGTATTTTTTTGTGTATTTTTTAGAATTTTCTAATTGATCAATATCATGAAAATAGTGTAGAATTTTTTATAAAACATAGTAAATCTACAAAAATGATCTTATATACACAAATTTTATTATAAATATATATAATTTAAACCATTGAAAGTTTTAATGTCCAATCAATTTTTTTTTTTTTTTGTAGATTCTATCTTTTATATATTGTACTTATCAATGCTCCAAATTGTACCCTATAGTTTTAGAGGACACATCTTTATGGATAACCTTTGGGATAAGATCAAGCTAAACACATAAAGTGGGACTCATAATCAAGATACAAGTAACCTAGACCACTTTAAAAAAAAATATAACTCCTCTAAACTTTAAGCTTTACTAGGCTTGGGATGGTGTTCCTTTCTAATCTCAAGTTAAAACAATTATAGATAAATGGAAATAAAACCACATTTTACCAATCAGATCATAACTCAAGTTTTGATAGATATAAATCAATTCAATAATGTCACCAAGAAAGAGAAAATTAATAAATAAGTATTGGTTTCTAATTCAAAAATGGAAATACTTTTTTTTGTAGTAATAAACAATTTTTATTCTTTTTTTTTTCTAGTATTTGACATAGTGTGAGGGAACTAAGTTGTGGTATTGTTGTTCTTGTCATCAAGGTTCAAACCGTAATGGGGTGATATTTTTGAGTGTTTATATTGGGGATGAGGTCCCCTATTTGCAACCTCATCGGTTCATATCTTCGGGTCAAAAGTGTTTACCCCTTAAAAAAAAAAAACTTCCTTTGGAATAAATATTAATTATTAGTTGGGTCTTTCATTAATATTTGTTCCAAAGGAAGTATTTCAATCATTACGAATGTACATGGTACCACAATACACTTAATTTGATTGGGAATATGTAACTATGACATAACATCTAAGATTTATATGCATATAGTTTATATGGACCACTCTAGTTCTAACTTCACATTGTTTTTGATATAGGGAAAAACAGATTTTGAAGGGATCCGGAACCCTTTAACAAAAAAGAGCAAGGCTGCAGAAAAGACAACAAGCAGCCAACAAAAAAGACCATCTCCAAAACAAGACCAATTAAGATTTACATTTAACATTTTTCTTGTGGGAGCGAAGAGTCATATCGAAAGATGACTGAGAGGATTTATCTTTTTTCCCCTTAACAATGATCCAGCCATCATCCACTTGCGCTATCTTATCGTGTCACGCCAGCTCGCAAATCTCATGAAGATGAAAGCCAGTAGTCAAAGTATTAGGATTTACATTTTGATTCCTTAGCACAGATAAAGACTTTTATGAAGAGCCACCAGATAGGGAAGCCAAAGCACATTCCCCAAAAATGGCAGCCGATGACTTGATAGGGGTTGCCTTAGCGACCCCGCCATTTGAGACGACTGGAGGGGGCATCCCAAGACCCATTGATTAAGAAGCAACCACCTCACGAACAATAGGGGTTTTCACAAGATGAACTCAGTATCAACAACCCCACTAGAAGTGACATCCAAAGGGGATTCCACACGAGCTTGTGATTCCAAGGCAAGCACCTCAAAAAAGCTCCTCTGTTGATCAACATTCTTCTCAACCATGTAATGCTTTTGAGAGGCACTTTTCCACCAAGAAGTTGAAGCATTTTTCTCGAAACCACATTGTGTAGCAGCGTGACCTGTTTCAAAACATCTTCTACAGCGGAAGGGAATCCCTTCATAGTCCTATTTTATACGGTGTAATGCATATAATTTTATATTCACGTTGTTATTTGCTTCATGATCCTATTTATAATAATTTTCTACAGTGTCATGCATATAATTTTAGGATACTACATCGATGTCAACTCCACATCATCTTATGTGTCATTTTTAAAAGTAAAAATTACAACAATATAAAATATTTCCACATAACCTCAAGAGAAAAAATTGTAAATAAGTGCTTAGAATCCACCATGCAAAAGAATATAAAATATACCATCGATATGATACAAGATATTCTCTAGGAAAATCCTCAAGAGGAAAAAATCTAGCCTCCAAAATAATTCACACTCAATGTATCATTCAACATAGGGTATTACATTACACTTAGAATGTCTCCATGAATATTTTTGAAATATTAAGCTCCTTCAATGCTTCATATGTGTGTCTAAGAATAATGGCTAACCATGCAACCACACACCTCATATCATGATTCATACATGCAATTGAAGGAGAGCTCAACCAACCTTATCCAACAAACCAAAGGTTATGATAGCCAACTAGCCAACTTCAACAACTACTTATGTGCTTACTTTTATTAGAAATAAGTCTACACAAAACCACCAAGTTGTATTGCATAAAACATATTCACATTACCATGAGCTTACATCCCTCTCATTTACTTTTTGGTACTCAAAATTTCCAATAGTAAATATTTTCCCAATGCCCAACCCACACATAAAATATCTAACCAATGTTAAGTTACAACTTTACAAGTGAACCCAAATAAATATTTAATGTGGCTAAATGAGTTTTCAAATATGCTTCACAAATAAATATTTAATGTGGCTAATTAAAATACTTATTTTCTTATATAGTGTAAAACAAACCTTTTTTCCCAATAATGATCTCATTTATAATAATTTAGTATTGTGTCATGTATAAAATTTGTGGAAGCTACACTTGTTCAAACTTCCCCTCAACTTAGGTGTCATGATCCTATATACATAATATTTTAATTGTTTCTACACACATACTTTGTAGCAGCCACATTGGTTCTAAATCCATACTACTTTATTTGTTGTGTTCTTGTTTACACTAGTTTTTATTTTTTCTATGCATATACTTTGTGAGGGGATAGGAATTGGTTTCAACTTCATATTGCCTTATGTGTCAAGATCCCTTGGACACTAATTTTACCTTTTTTTCCATGCGTATACTTTATGGAGCCACATTGGTTCTAACTCTACATTGTCTTATGTGCGATGGCACATTGTTGATTGCTCTAGCTTTTACATCTCATGACAATTGTGCTTCACACCTATTACACATTTTGACTGATGGTTACATAATTTTAACACTAACACTTGATATATGCACAACTAATCAATTGTGTATTTAATTTTGAGAAATGTTTTCTTTTTGTAGGTACATGAAGATATTGAAGCATCATTTGAAGGCCTAATATTTTATCTTTTCATTCTTATTTATTTTTATCACATATTTATATTGGTATGCATGATTTATATATTCACATACACACCAAAGTAGGGGGAACTTTTAAGTGATAAAAGTACATATACTTAATTTTAACACCTTCATTTTACACCACTTTGTACATAGTTGTAGTGCTCAATCAACATAATTGGTGCATGAATGAACTCCTATGCATAACCCATTAGCAAAATCCCATTAGATATCATCTTGATATGGACTAGTCCACATCCCAAGGTCATATAATATCCTAGACTAGGTTGTGTGGCTTGACCTAGTCTACTACATTCAAATTTAAAAGTTCACACTCCAAAGCCAACCTTTACGTAAGCCATCTATTATCTCATTGGTTTACATGCCAAAAACTTTGAATTGAGCAACTACATGGACATGTAGGTATAAACAACTTATAAATCACTAGCATCTATAAAGTAACAACAAGAATCACTTAAAGATATTTTATTCTAGAACATCAAATGTTGAATTATACATTTAGGCCCTCATGACGTGTCTGCAACAAATTGTCCATCTCTAGAGGCTTGATTGCTACCAAAACAAGCTCAGGATTCCTCCTTTTGTTTTAAAACAAGTCTCATTATCTTTCTAAGCACAATCCCATTAAAAAAACAAGTCGAAAATTGAACATTGAGACATTCAAAAGATCACATCAATGAAAGACAAGGTTCCATCACATGGACTAATCTACGCAACATAATTTAATATGAAACCAGAACACGTGGTGCGACCTTACCCATACCATCCATATTCATAATTAAGATTTTTCATTACAACATATCAACCTATTTACAGGAAATTCAAAACTATAAATAGATAAAAATGAGCTTCAAAAAACAAATTGTATGACATACCAAAACTCCGGATTTCCTTGCGGCCATAGCTTTTGTGATATTGCTCAAGTGAACCAGAAGCAAGCACTGCTGGGAAATTCATGGCCTCGCCAGCTGAAAAACCCAAGGCCTTGGAATACCCATCAAAGGGAAGACAAACGGCTCTTTCTTTCGCTTGGGGTTGAAGACTGAAGAGATCTCGAGCAGCTGAATCCACATTGTGCAGAAGCTCCTCTTCCACTCCATGATTGACCACACGGAAAGCTCCCCATTGTTGGCACGCTTCTTTAACTTCATCACACAGCCTTTGAAAATCTGGATGACCTTCTTTCAACTCTGATCGAAGAGCAGAAACATCAATTATTGGGAGCTCTGCCTCTGAGCAAACCATACTTGCTGAGTCGCAACGAAAATTTTAACGGAGTTGGGTTTGGGTTTATGATGAAGAAACAGAAATTATTGGAAGCACGAGGGAGGTAAGTGTATCCGTTAGTCATGTGGAGGAAAGAAGAGCTAGGGGAAACGTACCAGTAGTCATCAGGGCTAACTTCGCGCATATGTGTAGAGTGTAAAATAGGTCCGATTTGAAAATTTTCTTTTGGGCTTCTTCGTAAGCGAGTTAGGACCTTAAAAAGAAAAAAATGGCTTCTGGTATTTAAAACATGCCTTGTGGAACCCGAAAAGCGAAAGGTGCTCAAAAATGGTGCTTTTAAACCTCCGTCCCCTACATCTTTACCACTTCGAGAGTACCCATACATTAGACAACCAATAAAAGCTTACAAAAATTAAAGGTGTTTTCAATAGTTTTCAATGTGTTTTATTTTTTTGGTCAACCACACATTCAGTGGTGAACATATATTGGTGTAATTTGTAATTTTTTATTAGCATAATTAAAACAATGTAATGACTAAAATGTATACAGTTATTGGGGGGTTAGGTGATTTTGGAGTAAACAACAATTGGATCATGGGCGGCAATTGGGGGTTTTCCCCTAAGTCACTAGGCCCCGTCTGCACTTAATTGTATCTTTCTTCTAGAAGCTTTTAGTTAAGAGTCATGGATTACTTGTTATTGTAAACTTGTAGAAACGTTTCTAATAAGAAAATAATAAGAAAATTAGTTGTATCTAGTTTGTTTGTTTAGTACTTCAAAGAGAATTTGATTAATTATAAAAAATGTTAATATATAGATTATATAGTTAGTAATGATAATTGAGTTTTTTTAAAGTTTGTCTATTTATAACAATAAGAAAAGTTTTTTGATTTATATAATTATGATCAATTGAATTATAATTCTAAAAAAAAAAATTGAAACAAAATATAAATGACTTAAATTCTAATCAGAGTAACTTTTATCTATCTCTATGATTATTTGAAATTGCAACTAAATCACCCATCTTTATATTGATATTCTTTGGATGAGGATATGACTTGTAAAAGGTAAGGTCAGGCCACTAAAAGGAAACAAGCTCATATCTTAAAGCTTGGGGTTGTATTTTTCATACCTCACAATAGGCAATGGTTCAACCAAATTTTTTAGGTAGGCTTACCCCCAAAATAGATTAAAATTTTAAATATTTCTATTTGAAATACAACATTGTAGAGTTAGTTGACCAATTATTGAACTGTCATGGTTATCACTCTTTTGACAAAAATCATGCATGGAACACTTCAACATATAAAATCAACCATTGGTTAGAGGACAATAACAAAGAGCTAAAAAGAAGATAACTTTAGAAGTCAGCATGATAATTCATAATCACCTTGTTACCCTTTAGAATTCTTGTTGAGGATAGTAAAGAATAAATTATATACATACTTGAATGAAGGCTCCACTTCATGGTTCACCATTTTAGTTATATCTCCTCTAGCTTCAAAAAACCCTCATTTGACCAATTAACTTGCAACTAACATTAAAAATTAATCAAGTTCAAAATGAAACACATTGTGTACCTTTTGACTAATGAAAAAATGAATGCACCAATTTAGAAATAATAAGAAACAAAGCATGAAAATTACACTAAACACATACAATTATATAAAAACCCTATAGGAAAAAAAACTCAAATAAGAGTGAGATTCAAACTCCTCATGTTATTATATCTCAACAGTTTATGTAAGTACCTATTCATTATTACATGGACCTTCATGAGCTCATGAAACATACAAAAAAATCAACTCCTATAGACATACTTGCATCTCGATGAAAATTTTATAAATCAACTTGGAATTCTCTCTTTGAGTGCTTAAGGAAGGTAAAAGCATGATTTAGTTTTCAACTAATCTTTGGATATTTTTTAATATTTGACAAGCTACAATAAATGAGTTACATCATACAATCTAAGTTTGAAATTGAAAGAGACAATATTTGCAACCATTGGAATCCCCAACAAAATAAACTCATTTGGAGTCCACTATTTTGAGTCATCTAGGTTCTTTAACACTTTCTTAGTTGATAGTGTAGGAAATAAATTTTTTATTCAAGTGTCAAGATTTGATATTTCATATTATACCTATAAATTTAGGAGACTTTTGATCTACAAAAGCTTAAAAACTCATCAAGAGAGGAAATTTATTCCCCACATTCTCATTTAGATGTATATTTACCTTAATTGGCAATTGTTATTTCAATCTAATTAGCTAGTATTATGTACCCCTATGTGAACCCTTCTCTCCCTTTTTAAGCATAATGACACCCCTAGCTCCTCTTGATCATGAGTAATAAGATCATCAATAGTAGGCTACAATAATTTCCCTCTTTTTTCATCAAGAATGAAAGGGTCAAACAATCAAAGATTCTCAACATTCACCACTAAGAAAATATTCATTTATCCAATAAAATAAAGGAAAAACACATTCTCGTCCACTTTCTCTAGGATCTAAAATAATCCATATTATAAGTGTTTAATCTTCCTTTCTTTCCCTTCAAGCCAATACTTACCTACATATAAACAAACTAAATCTCCAATCTTGAATTTATTCTTGACCTAATGTTGGTCATGCCTCTTCTTACACCTACTTTGTGATATATTTAAATTATTTTGAATACAAAGATGGAGATTTGAGCATTTTCAACTAAAATTCAAAAGAACTTTAAACTTTTGATTCCACATGTTTTTTTTATCATTATGTGATTATTCTAAGGAAACATCTATAGGACTAAGTAGTATGAACCTAGAATACCCCTCATATGGCAAGAAGTTACCAAAGTATGAACTTAACCTATTTTGGAAATTTTTTGTATGTATGCCGTTTATCATACCATGCATTCTTATGCTTCTAATTGTGGTTTGGGGATTGAAAGTTACTAATCTTTCCATTTAGGTATCAAAATTTCTAAGGTTCAATAGGATCTCATTTTAAATACTAAGGATTGGTGTGGAATTATGAAATTCAAATACTTAAACAACACCCTTGATTTATTAGGAACCTCATCGAACCTGGGTATCCTAGTAGCTCTCTGATATGGAACAATGTCCTCAAGTCCATAAACCTTACTCAGTTTGGCCTAAAATGGAAGTTGGGGAATGGTCTCAGAATTTTCTTTTGGGAGGATTCTTGGGTCTAGGATTATCCTTTTAAAATCATCACTTGTGCAAGGGTTTGAATGGGTCTATAATTTATTTTTTTGGAAGGCGGGTTGTTGATTACCTAATGTTGATTAATAGTGTTAAAAAATGGAGTAATATTGAATATTGTTGTAATGACTGTGTGGATGTCATCTAGAAATATCACACCCTCCAAGAGAAAATTCAGTTGATAAGGATTCCTTTATTTCTAAAGGAGGATGGGTTTTATTTAGCTAGGGATGTAAGAGGGAATTTTAAAGTAAAATCTACTTATAGCCTATTGTTAGATAGTGACAACTACAATAGGTTTTATAATAACACCTGGAATCATCAACTCAACCCCAAAAATAACTTCCTTTCGTGGAAAACTACCCACAATAGAATTCTTACTTGAGAAAATTTAAAAAGAAGAGGTTTCCAAATCCCTAATATGCGTGTCTTGTGCATAAGAGAGGAGGAAACAACGCCACTCTTGCTCCTTCACTATACTTTCTTTGAGGAAATTTGGGATTTAGCACTACAAAATTTGGAGATTAGTTGGGAAATGAATGAAGGCCTAAATGAGTTTATTGTGAATTGGACCTGTCCCTACTCTCAACCCTTGGTTAGAGAACTATGGAACTAGATTCCTCCCCATATTTGTTGGGGCATATGGAAAGAAGAAACAATATAATTTTCTAATATTTTGAAATAAATGCTAATATATGTATGGCTTTCTCAAAGCTTCTAGTGGAAAATATATATGTTTGTAAATTGAAAAATCCAAGTAGCCACCCAAAAAAATTGGACATTTTAATTGGTAATAGGTGGGGAATACCCTTGGACCCCACTAGATCTCAAAATTCAAGACTTATTTCTTGCCAAAATACTAAATGAGAACCTCCCCTAGTGGATTGGGGAAAGTCAAATTTTGATGGGGTTGCCAAGGGTAGCCTAGGTCTAGCAAGTGGTGGAGGAATTTTGTGGTATCCTAGTGGTGAAGTCATTGCTAGCTTCTCAGGGGGGTTGGGGTGCAAAATAGCATTGTGGTTATTGATTTGTCTATGCTATGGGATTTTCAAATTGGCCTCTCCTTGGGAATTAAAAACCTACAAATTGAAGGTGATTGCAAGCTCATAATAGACTCAATGGTGGGGAAGGTTAAGGTGGGATGGGATATCAGTGAAATTATTCATGACATCCAAAATCTTCTTTTAGGATTTGATCTTTATGTGCTTTCTCATATATACGAGGGGAAGAGAGTTGTGGATTCTTTGGCTAATTTGGGAATAAATTTCAACTCCTTAAGATGTTGGAGGAACAGAGAGAATTTCTCAGAGAACATAAGAATCCTCCTTTTAAAGGAGAGGAAAAATTCAAAACCTTCTAATTATGACAACTATTAGAAGAATTCATAGTCTAGAAAATATAATTTTACATATTCTTTTAAAATCTAACCCTTTATTGAATCCCCATCTATTTGATTTGAGGGGTTTATGGGCGAAGAAGTTGGTTTTGGTGAAGGTGGCAATGACTTGGTTAAAGTTTTATGGATTTTTATTCAGTTGTGTGTATTTGGAGTTTGATTTGTTATCCCCTTTTGGTTTCGGTGGTGATGTGGATTAGAAATATTGAGGTGGTAGTGATTGGGTTAAGTGTTATTGGCAGATGCTTTTTTATGATTTCTTGGTGCTTGATTTGTGATATAGGGGTTTTTCATTGCAAGGATCTGACTGTTTTCCTTGATATAATTATTCTCTTAATGCTTCCTCTCAAATAATTCAATATGAAATTTTGGAAAGGAACGATGGAACATGTTTAATTATAAACCTGCATGGAAAAGATTTATGTAGGACAATGTCTTTGCATGAATTAGATTGTTTTATAAATTTGAGGGTGCCAAGTAATAAGGTTTATTAATTAGGCATGCATCCTAATTTATTACAGTACACTTATAATCAATCAACTTATATGGTGATAATTACCCCTAGCTTTAAAAAATTCCTTTTCAAATTAAGAAATTACACTTGCATCTTGCTCCGATTATCGTCTTGGTTTCATGGATTCCTAAAAAATGGTAAGCTATAGTGTAGCCACTTGAAGATTTTAGCTAACCATGATCAAGAAAAGGTGTGAACTGAACTAGGCCCGTGCATGAGGAGTTCAAAAATGATCCTTTGCTTTGGCATATTTTCTTGGAAAGAGGGGATTACCCCTTTCCTTGAATGCCTTAATAGGAATGATAAGATTTTGTTTATAATTAAATTTGAAAATGCATGGAACAAGCACTAGGTGATGATGGGTGGTATTTATTTTAAAGTCAATGAAGAGATTATTATTGAAGTTGTAAAATCCAACCTCATAGAACCCAGTGATCACCTGCAAGCAAAATAACTTGCCACGTAGAAGAGATTCAAACAACACATAGATATTGCTCTACAAACCAAGAGAGTAAAATTGCATAAACAAGAAGTGAATAATTACAAAGAGATCAATCCTTAAGAAAGGAGATCAAAACTCTAAAGTGAACCCTAGGATTTAATAAAGTAATTATTAAAGTGCCTAAGTTTAGCTCAAGTGAAAAATAAAGTAAAAGGTGACTTAATTAATTAATCAATATGATTAAATTAATGAAGTAATTAACCTATTACTCTAACACCCCCCCCTTAAGATGAACTTAGGGAGAAGCTAAAAAACTAAGGACAAAATGTATGAAAGAAAAGATGGGTCTCAACAACTAGGCTTGATGAGGCAACCATGTACAAATGTAAAAGATCTCTCACAATAGGAGAAAAGGAAAAAACCTAATGGGAAAAACTCCTCTTCAAAAGAGAGAAATACATGTGAAGGACTAAGAAACCTCCAAACAAGAATTCCCCAAAAATAATAGGAACAAGTGAAGGACTAAAGAACCCTCGAAACAAGAGTGAAGGACTGAAGAAGCCTCCAACAAGAGTGAAGGATGAAGAAGCCTCCAATCAAGAAGAAATTGTCCCAAAAGATAGGAATAAAGGATGAACATGAAAAACACCATTGAAGCATGAAGAAGCTGCAAACTCTATCGCAAAATGACTACTGAAATGCTAAAAGAAGAACCTCCACTAAAACATGTGATGATTAGGATCATGAAGACAAGAATCTGTATGAGTTCCTCCAACAACACTACTCAAATCCAATGGAAAACCAAGGAAAACATCAAGAACTCAAAAATATAGATGGCAAAAGTACCAATAGTCTGAAGAATTGATCAAGTGAAAATGGAAGGCTGCCTCTATTGGAAGACTAAAATCACTGAGAGGGGGGGTGAATTAGTGATTTATGAAAGTCAATTTTTTTTTCAAAATCAAGAATCTATGTTTGTCTTTGAATGAAAAGGACAAATGACACAATTGACTTATGCATGAACATAATTGTGCTTACATGAACCATGAGTTAAACAAATAACATTAATAGAGAATGAACTTAACACTTTTACATGTATCAAAGCTCACTCTAATAATAGAATCTTTTGTGCATGAAATTTGACATAACATTGACAGATATGAAAGACTTATAATTATAAATTTGATAACACATTAACTTAGACATATATGAAAATATCACACACATAAAATCACCACATAACTCAGTATATGTCATGAGTGGAAAACCCTCTTGGGGAATAAAAACCACTAGAAAAATATTTCTTTATTCACTTCAAGCATCAATCTTTAAAGTTTAGGAGCACCAACTCCACAAAGTATAGGAGCACCAAATCCACAAAATTCAGGAGCACCAACTCCTTAAAAAATTTAGAAGCACCAAATTCATAAGAAACAGGAGCACCAACTCCTTTACAATGCAAAACAATCATATTATTCTATTAGAACCCTAGAAGTGCAATATGCAGTCCTAGAATTTCAATAGAAGACCACAAAAATTTTCAATAAGAATATTGAAGTATGTTGTATGAGAATTACAACATCTTCCTTTATACATATATCTGAGATTCAAAATATTATTCAATGTAATACAATTTCTTGTCACTGTAAGAATTAACAATGATGTCTCACAAAATTTCTCTTCATAATAACTCGAGAAATGCCAAAAACTAATCTTATAAAGATGCAATCTATATGGACTCTGTATACAGTTTATGTAACTATCAAAGCGACCTCGAGTTAGGGTTTCAATGGAAAACCCTAGATAATCCTTCTTAAACAAACCCTTTAACAAAATAACAACATTTCAGTTACAACCCATAAGTCTTTTCTTGCAAACCAACTCTTAAACCAAAAATTTACAAAGATTACAAAAATGAAACTATTTTCGTTACTGTCTAGTAATCTCTTTTTTTCTTTTCAAATAAAATCCTTTATCAAAGTTAACAAACTATTTCAATTATAGCCTGAGCCTTAAAAAAAAATTATTTGCCTTTACTCATTTGCTTCAAGAAACAATTTTCAACAGAAATAATACTTGTTTTCAATGAAAAACCAAACTGAAAAACAAGTCTCAAAACCTAATAACTGTCCAACTGAGTGAAGCCAACTGCCATTGTCATTTCTTTGTCCAAATACCTGCACTTACATAGTTTCTCAAGCTCCAAAACATTCCATATGTTGGCTAAGCTCATACAATGAGCTAGCTTTCAAATCCACAGAATGTCGACTAAAGAAATCAAAGAATTTGCAGACTATAGAAAGCCATGGAAGCTAGGGTTACAAACCCTAATCAAGCATAATAAAATGTTTTTTACAAGTAACATAATCATCTTAAACCGAACTCAATAGTAATTGATAATCTTTTGGAGTCCATCGCTTTCAAGGTTAACAATCATTGATAAACATTTGAAATCTAGTATATTCTGTAAAGAATATCCTTTTCTAAAAATGCTAACATCAATCAAAACCAAATGATAGTATCAATAATGTGGATCACCTTGCACATGATGTTAAATATGCCAAATGACATGACCTTCAAAGCTTTTAGAATTTAGATCATAGAGAATAATTATGCTACTGATGGAGTTCTATTCCCATTAACATTGTTGAAACATTTATGTCAAGCACATATAAATAATTGCATCAAGAGCCCATAAATAAGTGACACAAAAATATGCTAAGCATTGGCCAACCTGTTTTGAATGTTGTTCGCTAAGTATATCAAGGTGAAACAAAGAATATTGAATTATAAACAACCATTCAATATACCAACCACTGCTTTTTGATATCACCATATTCATATTGTGACATTAATGATTAGGTCAAAACTTCATGAATGCCTTAAAACAATACAATAGTACAATAGCTTAAGATTGACAATGCACTAATATATCATTTAAAGTCGACCTAAATATAACTATGGCAAAAACTATCTGAATATACCTATGGCAAACACTGTGACATGTAGTCTTTGAGGAAGCAAACTGCTAAAACACATTGAGGAATCAAACTGTTGAAACACAAGTAATAAACAGTGTCAGCCTCAACAAATGTATATATATCAAAGATCTGAATCAAAGACCTGTAACTATAACATGTAACTGCAAATCATCCATATGGTGAATTCCAAAGCACTGCATAATCAATTTTGACATCAAGGACAAATCAAAAAATAACTTAAAGCCAATAGCCTCCTGAATGCAAGAGTGTCCATATGGAAAGTGATCCATCTCAAAGAAATACAAGTAACTAGCCACTGATGTACTCTGTATCCAAAAGTACATAGGAACATATACTCAATACATAGCTCACTCCAACGAAACCAAGGAAGCAATAATCACCAACAATAGAAACCCCCTATAATGCTGACAAGGGAGAGTCATGAGAGGTACACTGAAACTAAATGCCAGAAAGAAGTGCATGAAGAAGAACCATGAACATATGAATGTAAAAACATGAAAGTATGAACAAATTATAAATGGTTTGCAAATAAAATCACATACGCATGAGTCAAGAATCAATGTGATTCACTGTTGTCATGGAAGGAACACTCACTAGAAAAAGGTATGATGGAAAACAAAGGAAAAAATCAACTCCCCATGGAACTTTATAGAATATTCCAAGTATAATAATGGCACAATATGATGTGCAAGAATCCCAATACGACACATACAAAGCTAAGTCACTTTATTTTAGTGTGTTTACAAATGATAAATACATGCAATGTGAGCCCATAAGGTCTGAAAAGGACTACATCAGAGAAGAAGGATTTTTGGAAAAAAAAAAAAATCTATAAACCACCAAAACCACTACAAAGAACTCAGAACCAGCTTTCCAATGATATCCTTTTTTTTCCCATTTTCGACATCGTATGCAAAAGTTATGCCGAAAACACTGAAGGAAACTCCATAAAAGAAGATCTGACTTTGACTGGAAATAAATGTAAAAAAATAGAAAGACAAGGAAAAAATACCTACACTAGTGGACTAGGCTTAGAACCATCTTTTCAGCAATATTTCATTTTTGAAAATCTGAGTTCGGATGCAAAAGTTATGGCCAAAATACCAAAACTGCTCTAAAAGGGTTTGGGGGAAACCTAGTGACCAAGATAGCTGCTAGCGATTAACTGATGGTGGCACTTGTGCACACTATTTTTATAATTTTTTTCTTGGATTTTGTGTCGTACTAGGTCTTATGACCTAGAAATGAAAAAAATTAGCCTCTTGGAGTCACTGTGTCTGATTTTGATGATTTTATAGTCAATTTTGGGGTTTTTGGGTGCTCTGAATGGAATGGTGAGGTCCGTTTGGGATAAAAATGCTCCAAAATTACAATTACCCTCTGGATCTAGAAACCCTCTGAAACTTCAAACCCTCCTAGATCTAATGTCGTGAATCCAAATTTGACGAAGCAAAGATCAATAACTAATTCAAGTGTTTTCAGATGTGATGGTGAGGTCCAAATTGACTCAAGATGCAAACAAAACACTCTTTCAAGCTGCAAATTGAAGCTCTAATACCATGTAAAGTTGTAAAATCCAACCTCATAGAACCTAGTGATCACCTACAAGCAAAACAACCTTTCACGTAGAAGAGATTCAAACAACACATAGATATTGCTTTGCAAACCAAGAGAGTAAAATTGCATAAACAAGAAGCGAATAATTACAAAGAGATCAATCCTTAAGAAATGAGATCAAAACCCTAAAGTGAACCCTAGCATTTAATAAAGTAATTATTAAATTGCCTAAGTTTAGCTTAAGTGAAAAATAAAGTAAAAGGTGTTAATTAATTAGTTGATATGATTAAATTAATTAAGTAATTAACCTATTACTCTAACAATTATCTCATAGGCTATTGGGATGTCTTGTTAAGGTGAAAAGCTCAAGAGACAGAGTAAGGTGGTTGATAATGAAAGCATGGCCCTCTTCTTCAAATAGGGTGAGTTATTGATGAAAATTCACATGGGATTGATAGAGAAAAACTCCTACAACCATGGGATAACATATGTTTCCTTCTCATGAAGTATATCACCCTTGAAGATAGATTCAAGTGCTTGTATCTTTATTATTTACCCATGATTAGTCAATTCAATAATAATTATTTCATAAGATTTTCTTTCTATCTATTATCCTCACTAGAGTTGTCTATAAAGGAATCCATGGATGCATAGTGACCACTAAAAACCTTGAAAACCTCCCATCCTACTCCATTAAGGTCTCATTTTTTGACTCTACAATTTCCATTTGGCCTTGCACTTTCCAAAACCCATAAGGTATTGTCTCATAGAAGACTCCTTGCATGATAGTTCTCTTGTGAAGAATAATGTTGACTCTCATGTTGGGAAACTTGCGATGCTTCCCGACAAAGGAAAGAAGAAGGTTGCAAGTCCACAAAATATCACCCCTATTAGCTCCCTAGATGAGGCTAAAACTACCCCTCAATCTAAATCCCCCAAAACCCCCCACTCTTCTACCTAGAAGTTAGTTGTGGTGAGCTTGTGTGTTCTAAAGAATATCCCCATAAAGAACCATTCTTTTAGTAAGCGGGGCCATAGGGACCAAAAGTCCCACAAGAAAAAAGAAAAAGAAAACCTATCTTCAATTTTTTGTTAAGGAATCCAATATGGATGGGGAGGAGGATGATAAAACTAACTATATTGATAGGTAAGAGACTAAAAGTATGCCACCAATTGTGAAGGAGACAAAGAGTCCAAGCTTGAATTCTCCCCAAATGTATTGGAGTGTGTGCAAGAAGTTGAGTCCACTTTCTGGCCAAAAAGTGGAAACATTTTCCTTGATTTTTAGAATTTGTCACATTTGACCTAAAAATTCAAAGCACTTGAAGATTGAATCTTAAAAAAAGTCAATAATATGAAATATAGTACTCAAAGTCTAGTTTCCAAATATGTTATTTATTTTAATACCCATATGATACAAATTGATTTTCAATAGGCATGTCTAAAAACCACTATTTAAAAGTTACCTTTTCAGGACCATACCATGCATGTGTACACCAACCATATTTTGACCTCAATAAAAGTATTTTTTGAAACCTTTTGGGAAAAGATCTATAAGATATTGAAGATTGTTCACGGTATTTTTTTGGATTTTTTTTTATTAATTTATATTAGTTGCAATTATTGTTTTGAAAACCCCTCATGTATGTCACGCATAAGATAACCTAAAATTATCATTTTTTTACTTTTTTTCAAATTTAAAAGAATTGTTTGAGGATTGTTCACATATAATTTAATTTTTAGAAAATTATTTTAATAAAAGTTATTAAAATAATAAAAAAGCATGTTATTTCATATTTATGGACCAGTTTTAGTAAAAAATATTTGAAGAATAGAAAAAATAATCCAATTGTAAAAGAATTACATATTAAAAATCTACACAATCTCATCTATAATGGGTTTTAATTTTGTCATTTTTTTTTTGCAAAAATCATCTTTAGACATATGTCTAAAGTCACTCTTTTCTAGTGAGACTGACATGACCTTCAAGTTGTAGGTCAAATTAGGTCCAAAGCTAAGGGTTGGCTCCCCAAGCCTTTTTTTGACCCAAAATCCATAGCAAAAATTGGGCCGAAAGTTGAAATTTTAAGAAACGGGATCCCATTTCTAAACGAGATCCCTTTTCTAAACGAGGTCCTATTTAGTTTTTTTTTGAAAAAAATTAACCATTTATGAAACAAGATCTCGTTTCTATAATGGGATCTTGTTTTTAGCTTGGGGTTGACCTGGAGTGAAATAGGATCCCGTTTCATAAAAAAATGGGATCCCATTTCACTTTTCCCAATTTCACGTTTTTGGCTAAGTCTAAAACTTCCATGAGAAGTGGACTCATCTTTTTGATTTTACCCATTGTTTCATACTTTGGTATATTGTCATCAAGTAATCCTTGAAGTGAACCCACACGTGAAAGCATTATCTCAATTGTATTGCTTCCCTTAAGAGTCTTCTTGCATGGAATGAATATAGAAATCTTAATAAAATAATATAATACCACAAAGAGATAATCATGCCCTATCCTTCATATAGGAAATCCTCCCATAAATCTCATGGAGTTTTTATCCAATGATTATGAAGATATAAATAATGGTTTATGTATACCCAAATTCCTATTGTATGACTTACTTGTACTACACAACATTCACCATGAATACACATACCTTATAATATTTGTCAATCTCGTAGTTAGTTCAAAGTGACCACCAAAATTTGAAATATGTGCATCTCTTAAGAGCATCAACCTTATTTCTCAGTGAACACAAAACTTGTATAATTTTTAGAACAATCCTTCATAGAGACTCTAGTCTATATTTGTTTCAAAATTAAAATCTTATATCTTCTAGCATTCTTATATATCACTATAAATTCTTATATTTCCAATGTTCCTCCACATATAGCTCTTTGGAAAAGCTTTCTAATGGATAAAGAGTGAAAACCATTGAAAGTAGAGGCATCCTAGACAATAAGCCCACTTTAACTTGTTTCTCAAACATAACTTGATGACCAATTTAAATTGTTCTAAACAACTTGTCCACCTATAATGCATATTTTTATAGAACTTAGTTTGTGCTTGGAAAGATTGGAGATATTGATGATCCATACATAAAACTCACTTAAATAAACTTAAAATTTTATATACCTTTTCATAGAAAAACCAAAAGTATTAGTTGTTCATTTCTTTGTATAAGTAGGCATCTATCGATAAGAGGTAGACATCTATCCAAATAGGACGTGCATCCTTCCATAAATGATAGTTATATGTATATATCCATATGGAAAAATATTCCATCGAGAAAATATATGTATTCCTCTATTCATTTCGAATAGGCATATGTCCAAATAGGATAGGTATCTATCCATATAGGATAAGTACAATGCTTTAGCTAAAGACTTAGGCTTATTGAGACCAAAAGGATCCTAAGCTAGTCATTAAAGATTTCACTTCCCTAATGGAAGTGCATTGAGGTCACTATCATTCAAGATTATATATATGAAAAAAAGGCTTGAGTCCCACCTCAAGATTTGGCCCAAAGCCTCAAGGATTCAAGAAAATCCATGTGGTATTTCTTTTGAGAATACAAAAAATGTATTTTATTTTAAATTAATTAAGTGAATCAACTTTAAATTTAATTGAGTGGTCCATTTAATTTTTTATGTTTGGAGAATGACTAATTTAAATCATATCATGATTTGGAATCCAATATTGAGAAAATCCCTAATCTCACATTTAAAAAGTTTTTGTATTAGAAAGTCTCTTCATTCACCAAATTGCCTACATACCCAATTCTAAATGGGATCAAGGTTTAGTATATATGTATTTTTCGGTTGATTCTATCTTCAATGAAATTATATGAGTGGATATTTAACCTTTCTTAATGGTGCAATTTCCCTAAGAATCTTTCATCAACTACCACCCACTCAAGTGAAATAGGGATAAAATACTATAAATAAAATAAGTACTTTGCAACTACACTCTAAGGAGGTATTTTAATTTAGTGATTTATGAAGATTATTGTTGAACAATATGAAAAATATTATGGGAGAAATCCCACCTTATTCTCCTATTGCCACTCAATAATGTCCTAGGATTCCTAATTGGATTGACTATCAACCTCACAAGGTGAGTCAATTCTCAACAAGGAAGACTTAGGAAGGTGTTCTTTAAGCTTTTAGGGGCTCACTACCAAGCAAATTCTTGGAAAAGAAAACTAAGCATTCAACTCAAAAAACCTACAATGAAAGTTAAATGATGAGTGCAAATGATGAAATTATGCAACAAGTTAGGATATGTGTACCTGGAAAATCTAGAAATGCAATGAGGATTTTGGAAATGCAAAGAAGCTGTCAAAATATGTTATGGAGGACTAAGATGCCCTTACTGTCTTATTAGTTATGTTGTTGTTTTTTGAGGTAGACACAAAACCTTCAGATGCTGGAACCGGATCTAGAGGAATCTCTAAAAAATACCCTTAGGAGGACTAAGATGCCCTAGGTGGTGACTTAGTCCCATTTTGAATTTTTGAAGTCTCTGAATGTGATCCTGAGGTTTGATGTCTATACTTCCTTATTCTCTAATCTCAGGTTCTGAAACTTTTGGATTTGACTTGCAGGTGAGTTTCTGTGAAGATGACAAATTTGCAATGCAACTTTGAAACTTTTCACATTAAATGATCGTCAAGTCTTCAACCTAAATTTGCAATCACAAACACACAAGAGGGGAAAAACTTGTTGATTGTTGGTGAATGGGGGTTTTCCTTGGTCAAACCCCTTGTTGGTAATTAAACCTTGAAATGAAATGAAATTGAGGGAAATGATGAATGAACAACATGAATGTTACAACTCACCAAACTCTTATTGTAAAGTCTGAAAACTTGTGTGAAATGGCTAGCTTGGATATGGATCTTGAATCAAAGAAATGTTTGATAGATATAAACTTGAATTTCTTGCTTGAATCAAAACCCTACATCACAAATGTTAGCACAAAAACACACATGATGCAAGAATCTCTTTGATATTATTCTTGAATCTTGATGATGGCTCCAAATTCTTGAAGAACTGCTCTTGAATTCTCTTGTGAACTTAATTATACTATATGGAATGCTCTCACAAAAGACTTGTTTTAAAATGAGTGAAGGAACCTTGTATTTATCCTTATCCATGCTTAATATCTTGAAATTACACCACACCAAGCCGACATATGAATTCATTAATTAAAGGAGGCTAAATCTTTCCAGAATTTGAAATTAAATCTCGAAAAATACCTTAAGGGGGACTAAGACACCCTAGGTGGCGTCTTAGTCCCGAGGCATGAAACTTGGGGCACAAACTCTAAAAAGGTTCCCATTTAAGGAACACTTGAAATCAATGTACCAAGACCTAAGCTAGGGGACAAAGACGCCCTAGGTAGCATCTTAGTCCCAACCCAAAAATCAAGGACACTAAGACAAAATCATTAAATTATCATTTTCCCTTTGATATTTATCAAGATTAGCCAGAAAAAGATGCAATTCATTAGGCTTATGGATCCAAAATAGGACCAATTAAGACATAAATAAGGATAAACAAAACAAGGTGGGCCCAAAAATGTGTGAAAATGTAAGGGTATGCATTTTCCTACACTACATTTATCCCCCACTTTAGTGAGAGGATGAACTTGCTTCAAACTCACACTAAAGTAGCAAACCACACAATCAAGAGGGGTTCAAATGTATTACAATAGGATGACAATAACCAATAGGATGACCAAGCCCCTAGGATCAAGATCCTATGGAAAACTAAAATAGGCACAAAGGAACACACTTGTGAATGATTTATGAAGCCATAACCAAATCGAAAACATATACCATCAAAGACAAAAAAAAAAGGAAAAAGAAAAATGCAATGGATCAACCTTTGACTGGCCATCCAACACATTGTGGATCGGGTCTAGGTTGTTTGTACAAAAGAGGTTTACAAGTGGAACATGTTGTCCACTATGCAAACAAAATGCATGCTCACAAGGGCTAGTGAAGCTAGTTGTCCACTAGGTGAGCCCCAAGAGGTCCATATCAACATCATACCCCCTGAATATGATAAGGACAAAAACAAAATGCATGCTCACAAGGGCTAGTGAAGCTAGTTGTTCACTAGGTGAGCCCTAGGGGACCATATCAAATCCGTACCTCCATGACTTTACTAAGGTACAAAAATGCACGCTCACAAGGGCTAGTGAAGCTAGTTGTTCACTAGGTGAGCCATAGGGGACCATATCAAAGCCATACCTCTATGAATTTAATAAGGTAAAAAAATAAAAATGCAACAAAACAAGAAATAGGGATGTTCAAAGGGATTTTGCTTAGTTCATGGAAGGTCTTAATCTTAGGGGGCATTGTTCCTAATGTCTCCAAGAGAGGACCAATCAAAGGATAAAAGATTCACAACTTAGGGGATGCAGTGCATCACATCACCACTAAGAGGAATATAATATATGCTAAGATAGATCAAGCTCTTGAAGGAAATTACTCCCAATGTCACCAAAAAGAGAAAAATACATCACATGAAGTAAGAAAATCACATCAAGGAACATGGAAAAAGAAAAATGCAAATGAAATCATGCTAAAATAGTGCCAAATGTATGCCCCCACTTTAAAGAAATTGCTAACACCATGTTGTGAGAAATTACTTTAAAGTAGCCAAAAATGAAAAGGAAAAGAGGGTTGCCCTTGAGAAACACATAAGGGATCTATGGATTTAGGGTCAGTATTTGTCTTTGCTGCAATGATATTAGAGAGCTCAAAACTATCATCATTCCCCAAATACACATAGAATTGGAAGAATGACACAAAGAAAGTGAAAAGAACATAAAAAAAACTTTTTGAGTCAACATGGAAGAGACATAGGGTGTCTCAACAGCTTGCATCATCCCCAAAAGGAAAACAAAAGACAAGAATGCAAATGAAATCTAAATATCAATGAAAAGGAAAAAGCATATGACATATAGAAGAATGAAGGTACAAATAGAGGTATGGACATAGAGAGAGGAAACATCAAACAATACGGGGGATCACATCACACACATGCAATCAAAAGAAAAAAGAAAGAAAAAAGGGAAAAAGAAAAAGAAAAGATAGAAGTCTAGTAAAGCACATGTGAGTCAACCATCTAATAGGTCATCCACATCCCAGTCTTGTTTAGTATATGTGGAATGCAGATCACTAGCGAGAGGGACAACATCAACTGTTGTACTAGGAGAATCACCAGGTTCAACATGTGGTGCATCACTCGGTTTAGGAGGATCAACACAATTGTTATCATCTAAGATTATAGAAGAGGAAAATAACAAATTCAGCTCATTATGCACTTGTTCATCAATTTTAGCTATTTCTTCATCTTCATCCAAGTTAACCACAATAGGAGGACAAATGATAATATCCATAGAAGGTGCTAGTCCAAGTTGTTTTGGAGACATAGGATCTGTTTTTTTTGGTAAGAGATGAGGGTCATTATTTATTGCTTCTGTCAAGCTCAAATTTTTATTTTCAATGTTGTTCTCTTCATTCATCTTTCAAGCAATAGCATGACGTATATGTCTACTCTCTCTAACATTTATGTTTCTTTTATTATGGTTTTCAAGTTGTGTTTTTGTAGGAGTGGGTTTTTTCAACTATAGGTTTCTTTTCTTCTTGTGAGGGAAGAACAAAAGAAAACATGAAAGGTGGTTCAACCACTTTCTCTTTGGCTTTATAAATTTGCTTAGGAGGTGGGTTAGGACTTGTTTGGTTTCCTCTTGGCCTTTTGTAGGAAATAGCCAAGGTATTTTTGATGGATGGGTCTTGGTTCATTGGAAGGGATTTAAGCTCGCTATTGTTTTCTTCAAGGGGTGGAGGTTTGAGCATAGGTGGAGGCATATTTTCAAGGGATAACTTGGCTATGAATTTTTCTTTGAACTTTTGGTAGGATAGGAAAAGGAAGTCCTCACGAGGTCTTATAGGTTCCATGGGCTCAGGCAAAAAATAATGTAAGGAGAAATTTCGACGGGAAGACAGAGATCTAAAGCCACTATGGTTCACTGTGAATATTTCATTGCCAATTGGGAACTTTAAGCGCTTATGAAAAATGGATGGGACAACATTCACGGAGTGAAGCCATTGTAGCATAAATTCACATGAAATTGGTCCGAATTAGAGATTATAGAGAATGATACATTTAGCTTCTTTGGTCCTACTTGTAAAGGGAGCATGATCGAGCCCATTGTAGCACAAGAAAAACCATCATGTGTTTTAATCCATGCTTTCAGTTTATCATATCTATCTTGAGTAAGTTCATGCACATATAAGAGTTCTTTTGTGATCACATTCTCTCCACATACGAGATCTGTAGAACCCCAATCCCTATACCTGCAAAACACCATAAACAAACACATTAGAAGATCATATGCAAGTAAGAACAAGGATTCCCCATGAAATCCATTAACAAAACTCAAAATAAGAATGAAAAGAAGAATGCAATGAAAGAACAAGAAAATAGATTAAATCTTATTGAAAGTAATGCAAACTCTTGATCCCATGGGGGAATTGGTGCCAATTTGATGTGAAAATTGGTCCTTTCCCAACTCCATGATGCAATGTTGATTGATGATGAAGAGTGATTTACTTGATGAAGACTTCCAATGCGCTCCAAGATAAAAATCTGCATAACTTAGCTAAGATTGGATGAAATTGGATGAAGATTGCTATGGGTTTGAGTATAGTAAGTTTACTCAATTTGTGGATGATAGAATGAGGAATGAGACCTCTTATTTATAGAGTGACAAGTTGGAGAGATTCCAAAAATGGAGCAATGTGGGACTAAGATTCAACCAATGGAAAGATGCCACTTGTCAAAAGAAGAATGGATGAAGGATGTGCAAGTTTTGAAGAATGTGCTAATAAATGACATTAGGTGGATTTTGAAATTGTTGAAATGACATGCAAGAGGGAAAGAAAATGCATTGAATGACACTTGGCTCAAGGAAAAAGGGATTATTAGGTGGAGTAAATGCCTTGTTGGAAGGAGAAAGTCCACTTGGATTTTGAATTCAAATTTGAGGAATATTCTTTTATTAAGCCTTTTGAGAGAAAATAGAGATTTAATAAATGAATTAAATCTATTTTCATGTGCAAGTGGCAAAAGCTAAAGGATGGGACATGAGAAGAGATTGAATTAATCAAGTTAATTAATTTAATGAGAGATCAAGATGATGTGACATATTGATTTAGATTTATGGATTGATTTAAATCAAATATGAGAAGAATATGATTTCAAGATTAATTAAATAAATATTTTTGATTTATTTAACCAAGGAGATGAAATTATATTAAATTAAACAAGGTTTTAATTTATTTAATTTAATGGATGGACTTTAGAGATTTAATCAAATAAAATTGATTATTATTTAATTAAATAGGGATAATTAGATCAGACTGATTGATTTAATTAACAAGAGAGAATGACTTAATTAGATAAATGATTTATTTAATTAAGAGAGGAACATTGATGAATTTAATCAAATAAAGGTATTCGATTAAATGGTTAGACCGAGGGATAATTTAGGATGAAATGGTGTTAGTGGTTGGGATTAGATGTGCAATGTAAATCAGTACATTTTACATGTCTACATTTTTCCCCTCTTTGAAGCAATGCACTTGCTGCGTTGGTTCAAAGAATAGACAGTCTCGATCAAAAAGTCAAACTTTTTTTTATTTTAAAAATTGCCCCACTGTTGCCCTGGTGAAGGAAATTATGCTAATATATTTCCCCCTATAGAGATCAGATGAAAATTCTAATTTTTTGGATGATCTCAGGAAAAAAAGGATAAGGTGGCTGACAGGTCCAAGAAAGGGTCCAAGAGGGAAAAAAATGATAAAAAAATGACCTATGGACTGGTGAAAACGGGTTGGAGGGACCTAGACCTCCTCTGGATGGCTAAACAGGGTCAAAAACATGCTTAAATAGGCCTTAGGAGGCCACTTCCAATTCATTTACACACAACCTTTAGAATTCCTTGAGACTTGAGCCCTGATACCCTGACGAGATGGTGCAACGACAACTCCTAATGCATATTTCCAACCGAGTCTAGACATACCAATGACCTCCCAACACTAGGGCACCAATAAGTGATCCTTACTTGAGCTTTTTTTTTGTTTTACGCGTTCATTTATTGCATTTAGAACTAGGTCACTTGCAGTGGTGCTATATAGCGCTACTCAAATTTCAAACTAGACTGCTTGGTCCCTTAAACTATCCTGCCATCACAAGATGGACCGCCGCGGTGGAGTTTGGAGTTTGGGAACAAGCTTCAAACTCTAATCCATATGTGAAATACAGCGCTAGATTCTAAACTCTGATGTCGTGGAAAACTTTAAAATTAGGGTTTGGGATGCTTAAGCAAAGTGCACCGCCACGGTGCAGTTTGGGACTTGATAGTGCCAGCGTCACAGTTTGCAAATTTCAAACTACAACACCTTCACAATTTGCAATGTTGGGTTGGTTTCTTGGTTTCTTGAATGCTTGGGATAAATTTTTCCTGATGATTTTAACACGATGACCTTTCCTAATGCAGGAGGCAGCGAGGGAGCTCAATTCTTGTGAGCAAAGATCACAAGAAATATTAGGCTACTTGCAAGATTTGACTAACATGGAGCAAGACCAACTTCGTGAGATGGGGCTATGGTACATTGTCTACGCAACACCTGTGCAGACCCATCTTGGTATGATGTATGCACTTGCTAAGAGATGGCATAGTGAGACATTGTCCTTTCATCTTCCCACTGGCGAGGCTACCATCACCTTGGAGGATGTGTGGCACATCCTTAGATTGTTGATACATGGTCAATGAGTTATTCATGATATGGATGTTAGATGGGATGCTTGCCATGCAGTCTTGGCTATAGAGGACGTGATATATTGCGAGGGCTAGATAGAGCTAGAGCACCATAGGACACTCATGACACCGGTCTGACTAGTGATTGTTGCCATCATCTTAGGTCTTGTCACTCCAGATCAACAAGGTTGGTACTTCAGTCCTAGCTGGGGGCTTTGCTGGGAGAAGATGGTTCATGATAGGCTAGTCCATTTTGCATGAGGTCTCATTCTTTTTGTCTCCCTTTATAGGGATTTACATGAGTATGCATACTTGGACAACATGGAACTTAGTGCAGGTGTCACACTCCTTCATGTGTGGGTGTGGGAGGATATCTCTGTTCTTTGGCCGCAAGTTGTTCTAGTGCCAATCAGGCCCGATGATCTAGTGGTTTGGCATTATAGGGGTGGTGTGACCTTCACACACACAAGAGAGCATAGGATCCCTCACTGGAGGAGGGTCATTGATGAGATTACAGTGTCCACATGGCGCCCATACCTTGGTCAGCCTAGATGGGATGATGATGTTCAACAACTATTCTTTGTCGGCCGAACAAGCTTATGTAAGGGCAGGAGCATACTATGATTGAGAGGTATCTACCAGGATGAGTTCAACACCATTTTGACGAGGTATAAGATAGACTAGATGATGGATACATGGCCATCTTTTCCAGGATAGTGAGCCAAGGCTCATGGGGATGATACATTCTTGCCTCCAAGGAAATGGAAAATTTCAGGCAGCTAGTGGCCCAGCCATGGTTATATGATCAGGGAGTTGTGGATGCAGGGGTGACTCAGGCCTACAGAGACTAGTTTCGACCACCTCTATGGCTTGTAGTTCCAAGTGTACCTTATACTCGACAAAGAGCCAAGGGGAGGGGGGTAGGTCAAGGACAAGGAGGTGGTGGTCCTCTAGCAGGTTAGGTGGTATAGGACCAACCACAACAAATTTAGATGGATTAGCCTCATGTCGATGTTCACATGTAGGACCAACATCAGGGGCTGGACGGTGGACATGACAAGCATCAGGATCAGGTTTCCTCACCACCAAGCATCAGGGGTGAGCACCAGCCTCACATGTAGCCTCTGCCAGTACAGACAGTGGGTTAGCTAGATCTGAGGGACATCCAGATATTATAGTTGTAGGCCCAACTCTAGGCCTTAACAATAGAGAGGGACTAGGCCCGTGTGGAGAGAGATCAGGCAATTTTATAGAGGCAGGTTGTAGAGTTATAGGCGACCACAGAGATGGGTTGCAAACAGTAGCTAGAGAGTATGGTGGCTTCCTCCTCTCATAGAACAGTGTCACTTCGTTCATACAGGGAGGCCATCTGGGAGGCAGATTACTATTAGTTGCTTTATCATCAGGCCATACCTAGAGTAGCTCAAGCCCCAGATTTTTCATAATAGACCAGCCACAGACCGATAGAGGGTCACGGTGACTGAGGAGAGGGCAGCAAGCAAGAGGGTTAGACCTCCTTTTTTATCGAAACATTATTCTTTTATGCTTTATGGGCTTGTTTTTGATAGCCCCATGGGCCTTTGTACTTATTGACATACACATGTATAGTGATCCGATTATTATTTTGTACTATGATAGTTACTTGATGATATATATATATGAGATGACGATGTTGATGTGATGTGTCATGTACCGTTTATTTATTATGCATTTGTGGATGGTTCTATTTCTATATGAAATGCAATAATGTTATGGTATTATGATGTGTGTGATGGATATACTATGTATGGATGCATTTCTTTCTGATGATGTATGCGTTATGTGATGGTTATGGGACTAACATATCTATATTATGCTTGTAATGAATGATGATATATGATATGCATTTGTGATATGTGATATAGATGTTTATGATGGTGCATTTCTCTTTCAGTACCTTTTATGTATGCTTTAATGATGGTGTATGATGCAATCTAGATGATGATTTATGTATGTTGATGCAAATGTGATGATTTACACTATGAAATGATTTTTTTTTCGATATCTTTTTCTGTTATGATGGTGATGATGATACAAATGAAATGATCATGATATGTGGCTATGCAATGATGAATGTATTTTGTATGATATGCACTTATGACGATGTTATATAATGATGTGATGTGATGTTATATATGAAATGATATGTTATGCAAAATGGTATGGAGATGATGATTTATGAAATGCAAAATGATATGTGAGTAATGATCTTATGATGTATATGTAATGGCATAATGAATGCTTTTATGAGATGTTTTATATGATTATGGATGATATGTATGCACTTAATGAAATGGATTTTTTATAATGTGTACATACCTGTTATGCTTCATTTAATTATTCACTCAATGCTTATAATGATATGGGATGATTTATGAAATGGTTTATGCAAATTGATTGTAATGTGGTGATTTATGAGATTTTTAGAATAACAAATCTATATTATATGATGATGGAGATGCAATGTATATGAGATGATCATTGTTTCCTATATGATATGCAGTATGATGATGATTTGTGGATGCAGGATTAATGATGATGTTGAGTAACTATCATAGTACCCTGTTAGTGTGAAAAGCAAGAAGGAATGAAGGAAAGAAGAGATTTCAACAAGACAGATGATGATGATGATAATGCATATTTGTCGTGGAGTTGGCATTTTCAAAGGGCCAATTACCTTATGTTTGATAACACACATAAATATGATGCATCAAGGTATTAAGAACTAGGATGACGTATCTAGTGTGATGGACTTTGACTCAACAATCAGATATGAGTATTCTTGTTCACACCTGACATATGGAAACCTTAGTAGGATGCACCTTAGGTATTTCACAAATCTCAGACCAAAACATAGAAAGGAAAGCCTTCCTATGTGGTCAACAAGATATCTACAACATCCTCCGTACATACCTAAATAAAGCAAGTATGTGCCAAGTTATATTACAAGAAAGTCCAACAGGCGCCATAGATAAAAAGATAATGATCGTTGCCCCATTCCTATTTCTCTAAATCCTTTTTTTTGGGACATCATCGAGAAGTCATTGGAATGAGTGCAAATAAGATAAGTCAAAAGACAAAGATATAGCAAACAAACAAGTTGATGTTCTTCAATACCGCCAGCCAAGACTAAACTATGATGATGCCTAATGTTGATGTCCATTGTAGGAAGGAAGCATCCTAGGACATGACGATATCAGATGATTTGATATGGGACTGATTAGATGATAGGTTATTGATAATAGAGTTGACCAACTTGCTTACGTATTAACCTAGACTTTGAGACTTTGACGTTTTGAGTTTTTCACTTTTAACCTGCTAGACTTGTTTTTTGATTGTTTTACCAAAGGTTGAGGATGATGATCATTTATTATCAGTGATGTTTATTGCGGGTGAAAGAGAAATGGGATGGATGGATTTTTTTCAAATATTTGGATGTTTTTGGAGTTTTGACATGTTTTGAGGCTATTTTTTGGTATTTTTGATATTTTACAAATGTTTTGATTTTCAATTTTCAAATGTTTTAGGGTTTTCTGAGATTTTGACCAAGAGACTTATTGATGGGTCTTAATGACACAACAATGTGCAAACAAAATATTGCTATTCTATTTCTACTGAAAGAGTAAGACAACACATGGATATCTCAACTCCCAAGGTCTTAGTAGTTGGTTCTCAACTGCGCTGATGTTGCTCAATGGTCAATGTAACCGTAATGTTCAAGGGGCCTGCTAGTGTTGAGCTTCTGGATTGTTCTAAGATCAAGCATGAATTTAAACCTATTTTAATTGGGGGTTTTTAAAGAAACATAAAAGGATAGGTCAAGGTTTTGGTATTGGAAAGAATGGTAATTCATCTAATTTAACCAGATTTGTTATATTTCAAGGAATTGTAAACTAAAACTAAAGAACAAAATTAACTTGTGATCAACACACAGTTGCATCCATTCACAGTGCTGATTTCCACAACAGATTATAAGTTACTACTTTAAATAAGACATAAAATAACACTTCATTCCTTGAAATATTCTCAAATCAAATGATTAACTCAGAGTAAATACCATTCTAGAACACAATATGAAGTAGATTCACGTCTGGTTGCTCCTACTGTTAATGAAATAGATAAGCAAAATTTACAAATCTAGCACAATCACCAATGTACAGAAAACCTATGACTTCAGATTGTTTCCATCTACACTCAAAGAACTAGAAGGATACATTACTTTCTATGCTAAATCTAACTCCTACTTTACTGCTATTCTTAAGTTTCTCTATTGCTGCTAGTTTCTGAAAAATTCATGTCTCCTCTAAAACTCTCTTTCTAAGGGGCAAAAAAAAAACCGTATATATAGGATGTGCCCAAAATAATGTGCTAGCCCCCTATTTTTAGGGTTTACAAAATATTTGCAGGTTACAGGAGGGTTGGCCCCCAGATCTTTATGATAGAGTTAATGCTGTGTTGAATGGCATCCCCACTGTCCATGTTGGTGAAAGATTGTTCTGGGAATGACCTGTAGATCTTTTGTAACTACAACATTAAATCCTAGCCTCTGTGTCCATCTTTGATCCCCCTTGCAGAGCTACCTTGAATGCTCTAAAGCATTTCCATTAATACTGATCTGCCTTTCACCAACAGACCTCATAGTTGTTCCTGTGACTCGTAGTTTCTTCCTTTGTTTTTCCTTTCTCCCCACTCCAGATCCTTCTGCCTGTTGACCGTCCCTTCTGGAAATAGTTTTTGGCCTCCCTTGTTAGATCTCCACACCATTGTTCATCAAGGTGTTCCATCAGCTCATTCACGGAGTAGATCCAGACCGGTTGCATTCTAGTGGTCTTCTTCAAGGTGGTAGTCAATCAATCAATGGCTCACTTTTAGTTCCTTTCGATTGGGCGAACAAATGCCATGCCAGATTCCTAGGCAGTCAAAAGTGGGCCATATTAAATTGCATGTCGGTGAGACACTAATCGTGTCTCCCTAATACGATTATGCCTCTCCTTGGAGCTATCGGCGTAACATATGACAGTCGGCGAGACCTTTTAGTGAGCTACAGAAGTCATATTGATACCATAAAAACTATCGGCAAGACAGTCATTATCAGCTAGAAGTCATGGCGAGCCCTTAGGAGATATATTGCAGTGCCTCCTTCCATCAGCAAGACATCCCGGAAAAGGCAAAAATGTTCAGTCAGGAGTCTCACCGAGCTCATTCTTATGCCCCAAGCTTAAGCCCCTTCCACTTCAGCAAGACTTCTTCAAGTCGGTGGGGCATTTTTTTGAGTTCAAGATCTTTCGGCAAGCTCATCTTATGTCAAGGAGATCTCCATTTTTTGGCAAGACCTTATGCCGAAGGCATACCCCTTTCACCGAGACTTCATTGTATCAGCATGACCTTTCACCAAATTCATTCATTCTCCCTGGGCTCATTTCATTTTGGTGAGACTTCGTTGGGTCGGTGAGATGTTTTGTCGGGCGGCAAGAGTTATAGCGGTATCCTCCCTATTAGTGAGACAATCCCATATCTATAGGACATCCCCCTAAGCTCATTACATTACACCAAAGCCATACCCTTCGATGAGACACATGCTAATCAGCCAGATCTCCTGCCTAAGGCAAAATAATTCGCCAAGCTCAAAAAATTTGGTGGGACCTCCTTCTATCGGGGAGACCTTACCCCGAGCTCATGCCTTGTCACCGAGACCAGCAACCATTGGCAAGACCTTTTGCCAAAGACAATTTGCTTCATCAAGACATTACACCGAAGCCTCCCCCTTTCACCGAGAGCTCATTTTACTTCGGGGAGACTCCACTTAGTCACCGAGACCTCTTAGCGACTGAAATGTCTCAGTGACCCTTTGGATTTTGAATGAATCATAACTTGACTACCAATCGGCCAGACAATAGGAGGGTCTCACTGAATTTTTCCTTGAGGGGTTTTATGCTAAATGGGACTAAGGTATGCTTTAAATTTGACTTCCTTGAGAGAGATCTCTAGATGAGTGATTCAATCCTACAAAACAAATGCCTCAGTCAGTCCTTGGAGCATATAAAATACATTATCATAAAATAGACTATTGCTTATGATTATTTAATTCAATTTTTCAAGCAAGAAGAAAACCAATTCAAGGTGAGATAGAATCAAAATTGAATAAAACAAAAGACAAAATTAGGAGGAAAACAAAAGAATTCCAAAGGTCAAAGCAAATAACAAAAGGCAACGAAACCAAAAAGAGAAGGGGGACCCATTTTGTTCCAAAATAAAATGGGGTGGTTAAGGCATAACAAGACTAACTAAAGACCTATCCTAGGGCCTGGGGCTGATCAATAGATTAGTCTTGCCTACGTTACCTGCCGAGACCCCGTAGTTTGATTGACGACTTGACCGATTCTGAGATGAAGATATACATGATGAAATTTGGTTTATTATGATGAACTCCTAAAGGACTGACCTAAGTGTCTCGGGGATGATCAAAGATCAACCTTTCCTACGTTCAAGGCTCAGAGACCCGTAGTTGATTGACAACTCTGTTTTTGACTTTTGAATGACCTTTTGATCTTTTGGGATTTTGATATGTTTTGGATGTTTTGATGTTTTTCTTGGTTTTATGAATGTTTTTGGGTTTTTGATTTTCTGATGTTTTTGGATTTTTTGATTTTAGGACTTCAAGAATATACATGAATCCGATTTGATGAGAACATGCCCCCAACGTGATGCAATAGACTACTCCGATAAAGGTAGGACAAACTGACCTTGAGGATGGGCTGAGTAGTACTAAGAGGGATCATGATATGAACATAGGACCAAGCTATGATGCATATGTCAAATGGATGGGTGATGGATGGAGGTATGGAATGTGATGGATGATGGAAGCGTAATGGATGGATGATGCAAAACAATTTGTGAAGATCCTGGTGGATGGAAAGTGCTTATTTACATAAGGCACCTATTTTCCAAGTTTTCACCAAGGTACCTATCCAAAGTGCCACCAAAGTGGTTTTCACCAAAGGATGATTTTTCTCTTTACTGTTTTTGAATCCTTTTCTGATTTTTTATTTTATTTTGAATTTTTTGCTTTTTTGATTTCTTTGTTGTCACCAAGACACCTATTTTCCAGGTTTTCATCAAGGCAACCATTTTTTCAGGACATTTTTTATTTTTTTTGATTTTTTGGTTCTATACCTCAAGAGTTTTTAGGCATAAAACTTTTTAAAATGAGAGTTGTTCATGAGCTCCTATAGGGGCTCACCTTCCAGTGTTGATAATTGATATGACCCTAACTTATAGCTTGTTGTGATAACAAATGGTCCCAACCAATTGGGTTCAAATTTTCCTTTGCTATTTGGATTTGGGACATTCTTCTGATTCTCCTTTAGTACCAGTTCTCCAACTTGGAAAGTCTTGCTTCTGATTTTCTTGTTATAGCTCCTCTTGAGTCTATTCTGATAGACTTACAAATGATTTAAAGCATCTATATGCCACTCATCTAGTAGCTCCAGCTCATTTAGTCTTGATACTTGATATTCTTCATCCGTGATGAGGTTTTGCAGTGATATTCTTAGTGACAGGAGTTCAATCTCAATGGGTAGTATGGATTTTGATTCGTAGACTAGGGAGAATGGGGTGGCACTAGTCGGTGTACAGATGCTAGTTCGATAGGCCTAGAGGGCAAGATTGAGCTATAGATGTCAGTCACGACTTGTTTCATTGACTATCTTTTTTAGAATCTTTAGGATGGTTTTATTGGTGGCTTCTGCTTGGCCATTGCATTGAGGATAATATGGGATGGAAAAGCGATGTTGGATTTTGAATTTTTCGCAAAAGTCATGAACATCTTGATTTTTGAATGGTGTACCATTATCAAAGATAATAGTTTGGGGAATGCCATATTGACATATGAGATAGTTCAGGATAAAATTTGATATCTACTTCCTATTTATGTAGGTCTTTGGTATGGCTTCCACCTACTTGGTAAAATACTCAGTGGCGATTATGATGAACTTATGACCATTGGATGAAGTGGGAGTTATTTTCCCAATGAGATCGAGCCCCCATTCTGAGAAGGGCCATGGTGTAATGATGGGATGGAGCTCTTGAGCTGGAGCATGGATGAGGTCCCCATGCTACTAACATTGTAGGCATATTTTGACATAGTCATGTGCCTCTCTCTCCATTGTAGGCCAATACTACCCCATCCTCAGCAATTTCTTGGCCAAGGTCATTCCACTCAAGTGTTTACCACAAATCTGTTATGCACCTCAGTTAAAGCAGTAAAGGCTTTGTTAGTATTAAGGTAGTGTAATAAGGTTCCCTCTATGCTTCTACGTTATAAGGTATTTCCTAGGATGACAAACCTAGAAGATTTTTAACAAAAGTTCTTTTTAAGCTTGAGGGTAAGTCAACAAGTAAGACACCTATTTGTAGGTAGGTATAAATGCCATGGTACCAGGGATCTCCAGGACCAATGATTTCATACACAAATTCCAACTCTAGTACCTCAAATGCTGGCATGAGAAGTTTCTCTACCAAGACTTCATGTTTTAGGACATTGCGAGGGATTTCCAGTAAGGATCCAATTGTTGCCATGGTGTCTGCAGCTCTGTTGTTTGCTCTAGGAATTTGCTCAAATGTGATCTCAATGAAGTATTCTTTGAGAGTCTCCACCAGTTTCTTGTATGGAGTGATCTTATCATCCTTAGTCTGGTATTCACCATTCACTTGATTTATTATCAATTGGGAGTCTCCGTATACTCTGAGGGCCATGATGTGCCACTGCACTGGTATTCTGAGGCCTATGGTTAAAGCCTCATATTATGCAATATTGTTAGTGCAAGGTAATTCCAATTTATAGTACCTTGGTATGCAGTCCCCTTGTGGGGTGATAAAGAAGACACCGGCTCCTGATCCATGCTGTGTGTATGAACCATCAAAGTAAAGTTTCCAGTGGTTAGCTATGTTGAGATTGAAGATGGATTCATTGAGAAACTATGACATAAGTGGATTCTCTGAATAGATTGGTGCTTCTGCAACTGATCTGCTATGACTTGGCCTTTGATTGATTTCCACTCCACATATTCAATGTCATACTCTGATAGTATCATGATCCATTTGGCCATTCTTTCGATGAGCATTGATTTTGATAGTAAGTATTTGACGGGATCAATCTTGGTGATGAGTTTTATTTTGTGTGCCAACATGTAATGTCTAAATTTCTTTGAAGCAAACACTACTACTAGACATGCTTTTTCAATTAATGAGTAGTTTAACTCATGCCCAACCATTGTTCTGCTAATATAATAGATGGCTCTTTCTATCCCATGTTCATCATGCTGAGCCAGGAGAGCTCCAAGGGCTACTATTGTTGCTGACACATATAGGATCAATGGATTTCTAGCAATCGGTGGCATAAGGACCGACAGTGTAACCAGATATTCTTTGATCTTATTGAAGGCTTCCTCACACTTATCATCCCACTTGTACATTGTTCCCTTGTGAAGTAGGTAAGAATATGGGATTTTCTTATCTACCAGTTGTGCGATGAATCTTCAAATGGACTGAAGCCTTCCCTGGAGACCTCTCAATTGTTTCAATGTTTTGGGTGCTTCCATTTCAAGGATTGTTTTTACCTTGGCAGGGTCTACCTCAATACCTCTCATTGACACTATGTATCCTAGAAACTTTTCTGATTGTACGCAGAAGATGCACTTCTTTGGATTTAATTGGACCTTGTACTCCTTTAGCCTATCAAAAATAGCACTCAAGGTTGCTACGTGATCCCTCCTTTTTCTTGATTTGGCTAATATGTCATTGACATAATCTTTGAAAGTTTTATGGATCATGTCATGGAAGATTAACATCATGGCTCTTTGGTATGTTGCTCCTACATTCTTCAAGCCAAATGGCATCATATTCGAGTAGTAAGTCCCCCATGGACAAGTGAAGGCCGTTTTTTGTTGGTATTCTTTAGCAATCATTATCTAGTTGTATCCTGAGAAACCATCCATTAGGGAAAGCATTTCATGTCCCACTATCATGTCTACGATCATGTCAATGTTGGGCAACAGGAAATTGTCTTTTGAACATGCTTTGTTTAAGTCCCTGAAATCTATGCAGATTTTGATGCTCCCATCTATTTTTGAAATAAGAACCAAATTGGATACCTACTCAGGGTAGTCAATTGGTCGTATGAATCCTGCGTCAAGTAGTTTCTTTAATTCCATTTTGACTAGTAAGGCATTCTGAGGGTGCATTTTCTTGAGTTTTTGTTGAACAGGCTTTGCTTCAGGATACACTGCTAGATGATGAACTACAATCTCTGGGTCAATCCCAGGCATGTCTGCATAGCTCCATGCAAAATTAACTTGTATTTCTCTCAAGAAGGTTACTAGGAGCTCTTGTTCCTTTGATAGTAATGACTCCGCATAGAATGTGATGTGTGGTGTCTACTCTATTCCTAGGTTGACTGGATTACACTTTTCAGCTAGGACCACTGATTTTTCTTGATGGAGAGCTTTGAAAGGAAGATTGAATCCCCCATCCTCGAGTGCCTCAAAGAGGTTTTCACCATTGGATGTGTCCTTTGTTTTTACTTTTTTTGGTTCAGAGAATGCCACAGTGTTATTTTCACTCAATGACTTAGATATTATTCTTAATTTCTCACTTTTGTGACTCAAGGATTCAATTGTTTCCCCATAATAGGCCTGTGTATCTAGCTCGATGATGAATCCCGCTTTGTGATCCCCACACAAAATATTATCCTGTAGTCCCATGAATTTGGAGAGAGTGTCTTCATTTTTGAATGTGTCAAGAATTGGTGGTCCTCATTGGTCATAATCGATGAGTTGTGGGTAGACTAGACAAATTTCATGATTTTGGTTTTTGGACTCATAGGATAAGGTACTAATCATGAGAAGGGAGGTGTCCTCAAAGAGCATGGGTACGTTGGTTATGGGATTCTCATCATTGCTACTACTACAGACATTAGTTATATCAAAAGTGAAATTATCTATGATGCGGCCAGTGGATACAGGTAAGCGAAGTTCAACTGGTGTTGGTTCACAGGGAGTCTTGACTGCTTTACCTGGGGGACCTCGTCCACGTATAGTTATACTTAAAGGGGTACATCCAAGGCCAATATTTCTCATTCGCATCTCAGGAATGAGGGGTATTATAAGCCCATTTCCATTTTCCCCCAGTTTCTAGTTTCTGTCATAGCCCATTGCGAGCATCATTTGGAAATCTTTTCTTTTGTCATCCATTGGTAGATTATTTGTTGGTCTATTTGTTACCAGATTTTTTTCCTATGGCTCAATTAGGTAGAATATTTTTGCTAGAAAGAAGGAAATGGTACATTTTTCTTAACCTTTTATGTTACATTCAATCATACAAATGAAATAAATTTACAGGATCATAAGAGTGCAAAAGTATTACATTTATACAGGTGAATGAAGCATAAAATATTTCACAATCTTTTTGAAATGCAATCTTTATTGAATGTAATTTGATACTGTTGTCCCACAGAATGAAGTCGTGAGACTGACTTACTCATTTGATACAAATAGAAACCAAAACATCCATAAATGAGTAAATGCTGGAAACTAAACATGTTTAGAAGGTAACCAGTCATTGCCTAAATCATTGGTACTAAAACTAGATCTGCTCTTTTTGTCTTGCCTTACTCCTTGTATTTCCTTGATCCCTAACTGTTGACGTCTAGTTGCCTGCATTAAGTAAAGAGATCAATTAGAACATTAAGTTCTAAGCAATGGAAGGTTATGTTCTGAACATGCAAATTCACCCATTCATACATACATTGTTTCCTATGTGCATCAAATGTAAAAAGCCTCTCATAAGTGTCCATGAAGGCCACAATAAAGGAAAATTGTATCAAGTACATATTTTTTCCTAACTCGTTTTCTTCATGTACAACTACAAGTGCAATCATTTATTTGATTCAAAATGAGTGGTGTCAATGTGGCTCCCATGAGGGTTGAGCCTAACTCATGTCATGAAGTTTATATTCTTTCTATAAACATCTAAGGACAATTCCTCTTTGTTGTTCTTAGTGAATTTTGGACATTGGTTCATTGTTTCAACATTACCTGCAAGGATCATGTGATTCAATCCCTATGTGTTATTCAAGCCTCTATCATCAGGACATTATTTTGCAAATATATGCACATTTTGGTCTAGGACAACAATACATTATTTTCCCAGTTGTATCATGAAAGTGTAAAGAGTAATCATAAGCCACAATAAGTAGTTTAACACATGATGCAATTGAAGGTTTGATGAAAGCAAGTAATAAATGGTAGTAAATGACATTATCAGGGGTTGTTAGTGAAATCAATTGGTTAATATAGCCATATCCTCTGCAGGCTACAGTCTTCAAAAATGGAAAGGATACAGACTGGGAATTTGTTTAAGCCATTCCTCATGAAATCTTATTTTTACTTTTTCTATGCACAATCTTATCATAGTAAAAGTAATTATATCAATAGCTAGAATGTGTAACATGTGTAAAGTCCTATGCTTTTCCAAGTGGTGTAACAGTTGATACCATAGTGTATGTGAATGCGAATAATAGGGAAAAAAAGGAAAAAAGTAGATTATGACACTGCCGGTCAAAGGTATACAACCATGAGATTCGTCAGTGTTGGGGTAAGTTGTTATCAATTTTTGAGGGAGCCCAGCCTGCAAGAAAGAGATACTTTCGAGTCTCTACAAGCTTTTTCAAGGAGAAGAAACATAGGTATGGAGGTGTTCAAGTCGTTATGAGGATATCCAAGCTAATAATAGGAAAAGTATGAGGAGAGGAATTGGGCCGTGGCTTTCACAGTGCAACCATTACTTGTAAAGCAGAGAACCTGAAACCCTCTATAAGAAAGAAGAGAAATGCAATGTATTTACAAGTCAAAATTTGGAGAATACTCAGAATAGCAACAAGGTTTTAAGATTTTTTCTGAAGAGAGTTCATGAAGAAAAGCATGAGGAGTTACAGTAACACAAGATAAATAACGATAAGGGAAAATCCCTCAATGTTAAACTCCATAGAATCCAAGGGGACCTTTTCTTTATCCTTCATAAAATAATGAATACTAATGCTGGTGAACATATGGTTTCTGTCCCACACCAAAAATAAAGCTTCAATCAGACAAAGGAGGCTGACTCGGTAGTAATATATGGGGTTTTTTTAACCCTTGAGGATTGAGTAAAAATATATAAAAAAAGAGCTTACAACTGTCAAATCTGTATGGAAAATGAAGTATGATTATGGCCATAAGGGGAGAAAGGGATAACCATATTTTTTATAGTTATTAGAAAGAGATGTAACAGTGGCCACATTTGAGTAAAACAAACTGGAGTTCCAAAGCTTCAAATAGAAACAAGATCTCCAGAAAATATGGAGATTCAAAGGTGGAGAGCTTACTTTTCTTTTTTGCAGGAAATGAACTTTTGAAACCCTTAGAAGTGCGCCATTGAAGCCTCTCAGGGAAATCTCTTTCAGTGGTTCCATAAACCACAGTCACAGTGGTATAGCCTTAGCAGTTGAAATGGAAAGTACATAGAAAAGAGTGAGAAATCTGTGTAAAGCAAGACTAAACAGAAAATGCACAAAAATGTGGAACTAAACAGGTGTATTTACCCAACTCACTCCATTAAAAATAAATCGGGTCCATGGGTGGGACTCTATTATGCTCTAGATTGAAATGATGGCCATGGACGAGTTTCCTTCTTGGTGGCCTGATACAAAGGGAAACAAAGCAAACATGAAAACACATACAGATGAATGAGAAAATGCTTAGGCAATGGCCTGTATGTCATATAACTTTCAAAATGATAGGATAACCCCAGTTTTGTGACAACGAAAATAAACTTACCTCATTCAAGGTCTTCAGAGTCTGCAATTTTGGCATGGAATTCAGAAGTTCTTATTCTTAACTTTGACTGGGGTTTCATGGTGGCGGCTCAATGTTAACTTCTTCCTGAAGTTTCTTGCAATGAGAATGTGTTTTCCCTCATTTTCATTTCAGGTTTAAAACCCTAGGTTTGCATGACTAATGAGTTTTTTTTTGCTCTTTTCATTATTAAAAAAATCAAATAAAAAAGAAATGACTACGCATTTTTATGCTTTTGAAAAGTCATTTTTCTTTTGTGATAGAGCTTTTTGTGACTTTTCTATAATTTTATTATAAAATGCTAAGTCTAAAGATGTTTTATAAATCTTTCTGACTTAGTATTCTCAAATGCAAAGGAATAGGGAGCATGTGCTTTATTCAAGTCATGTGTGGAGGGTGATTTCTTTTCAGTTAGCCAACTTGGAGAGTATTTAGGAAGGTTGGAAGAAGTTTTCCAACACTAGGAGGGAATATTGGAGTTTTTTATTGCTTCTTGTTACTTTGGAGAGCATATAGGCATTATTAATTATGCCTTCATGTTGGTTATGGTCTTGCATGACCTTTTCAGCCAATTCAAACTCTTGTTGAGGGAATTTAGAGCCTAGATTTTAGGCATGTTAGTTGCATCTGACCCAAGGCCTTCGAGAGCCTTGTTTTGTGGAGGAAACTTAGGTGATGAGTTAGTCATTCTATGACTCATTTTGTGAGTTAGTTCTTGATATGTAGATTGAGACTTTTGTGACTGGATAGTCCTTTGTCAAAAATTTTGCAAGTTTTTGTGACTCTTGGGATATGGAATAAAGTGAAAACCTTGGCTATTTCTGGTGATCAACTCTTGCCTTTTTGTTCTTGTAGCTTAGTGTATGTTTTGATTTATGAAATTGTATGTGAGGATTATCTATTTTCCTTACAATTTTGTCTCATGTATCATACCTTCACTGTGATAAGTTTGTTTATTCAGGTTATTAACTGTGTTTACAAGATACAAACTTCTTTATAATCGTGAAGTCCTTCCTTTTATAAGTTGTAGTATTGAACCTCTTAGTAAAGTACTTATGAATGAATACATTGTAACAAGATGATAAATCTTAGCTTTAACCAGTTTTAGTTGAGTGTAAAGTTCTTAGTTCCATTGTCCCTCATTGCTTTGGTGTATCACCCCAAAATTTTCATTTTCAACATTTCATTTTCAGTAATCTTTCTCCCTTTTCCTCAAGAATAGTAGTTTAGGTGATACCACTAGTGAGGAAGCCGCCCTTTTCTGGAGGTTTGGTCTTATTTGAATTTTCATATTTTAAAGAAATCATTCCCATGTTACACTGGATTGTTGAATTTCACATTCAACGAGGTGCAAAATCCATGTGTTAACAGTTTTGGCATGCCTTGTGGGACACATCCCTTAATATTTTACACTGGTTTGATGTGTAGTCAGTGTTTATCAGATATTTCTAGAGGTTATGTCAGCACATTTGGTGACTTCGTTGAGCTAAAATTATAGTAGAGCTAGTGCTGTTGCAGCATATGAGAAAAATAAAAACTAGAAGTGCAAAGGATTTCGAGTTTCTATAGCTTTCACCACCCAAAAGGTAGGGCAGGACATTGAAGAGAAACTCCCTAGTAAAAAGAGTTCAGCCAACACCACCTAGTGTAATACCTGAATCTCTCTTTTCACCGCCTAGAAGGAGAGGCAGACCATATAACAAGTAAACTCGTTCTGCTTCACCAAGTTGCAGAGCAGTAAGGTCACCTTCCAGTAGTTCAAGGAAGATTTCTTTTTCCATTTCTATAAGCTTTGCAATGTGTTCTTCATCAAGTTCTATTGCTGCAGCAATAGTAGTTGCGGTTTTCACACATTTGAATCCACCTCAGCCATCTCCGATGGCTAGGAATCAGCCCTTCATGCCATTTAATGGAGGCAGTCCATTAAATTTGGCACAACACAATGAAAACCCTCAAAAGTTTTCCAATTTTCACTAGGGAAGAACAGACTACCTTGATTGAACATATACAAGATGTGGCTTCGTTATGTAGAGTTCATCACATAACTCAGGAAGATGTGGCTATAAAATTTCTTGCTCCATCACTGAAAGGAAAAGCGTTGCAGTGGTATAGGGGTTTAGCAGTGGGATCAATCGCAACTTGAGACGAATTTGGAGACAAGTTACATAAACAGTTTCAAGATAAGTCTGATAACTTGTCCTTGGTAGAACAACTTACAACTATAAAGAGGGCCCCTTAGGAGAAAATGATGGATTTCAATTTCCATGTTCAAAGAACTTGGGATAGGATTCCTGCTACAGTGAGGCCTTCTCCTAAATATGCCTTCTTGTATTATCTTAGAGCTATAAATAGTGATATATCAGTTTTAATATAGTTAATGGGAGGGATGTCTTTGTCGGATGCTTATGAAGTAGCAATCAAAGCTGAAAATAGCCTAATTCAATCTAGTAAACTTGCTCCTAGGCTGCCAATGCCTATATTTCTAGATATTCATTTGAATATCCCTTTGCAGATACCACCTTTTGCACCTTTACCACCTATTCCAATAGTATCAGGTGTTGTTCCAACTATTGTAACATAAGAAACTGTTGTTTCAAGTTCTTCAAATGAGCTACAGGAGATCAAAAGTTTATTACAAATTTTTGGTAACAAGCTAGTGAGCTTGGAAAAGAAACAATCATATAACAGGCCTTATCAACAGCAATATCAAGGTAATAGGCAGCAATATCAATGCAATTACCAAGGCTCAAGGCAGAATGTGAATACAAGACCCTTTCAGGCTTATGCTCCAACACCTATTAATGTAGCTAAGGACCTTGTTCTTGTTCAAAACAACTTAGCAATAGATTATGAGTGGTGCTACCCTTGTAACCAACCTCACAATCAAGCCACCTGCTCAAGCAGGCTCATAAATTAAGCACTAATGGTGCAAAGCATTGTAGGCTTACAACAGAACCTACCTAATGATGGAGCTCCATAGTAGCAGGAGCAATTTACAAATGAAACCACTCTTTTAAATTGGTAGGGACAAGAGTTTTGTGGAATTAATGTTGATGATTCAGTTGTAGCAAACACGAGAGCGAAAAAAAGAGCTTTCGAGCTTGAGCAAACAGTTGAAAAAGGAAAGGCTGCAACTGTTGAACCTTCCATGTCACAAGTACCGCATATTTTGTGAAAAAACTCTCAAGGAGCTACGAAGGAGCAGTAGCACTTGCAAACAGATTTTGCTCGTGTGAAGACACATCAAAAGGTAAGCATGAATGTTCCTTTTAATATCATTAATAACATGAAAAAAATGAACATAACCATGTCCATGTGGGACTCTTTAGCTATCCTAGGTCAAAAAGACATGTTACAGTCAGCCTTATTAGGTTTGAAGGTGGCTGATGAGCCATCAGTTAGGCAAGATAAGACTGTTTTGACAAATGCCCCTCAGGATAGCAATCAACAGCCAAGCAATGAAGCGGGTAAGGATGTAAAACCTCCTTCGTTTTATGTTTCTTTGATTATAAATGGAAAATTGGTCCACAATTGCATGGTAGATAGTGGAGCTAGTAGTTTCGTGATGCTGAAACAAATTACTGATAGGCTTGGTATTAAGTATCAACCATTAGAAAAAGGTGTTGTCTAGTTAGATGGAACATTCATTAATACCATAGGAGTTATTAAGGGTCTAGATCTTACACTTCATGCTTGCCCAAATTTTTCAGTGCCCCAAGATATATGTGTGATTGATCTACCTCCTTTCTTTTCTTTGTGTCTCTCACGAGACTTTACAGCTAATATAGGAGGTTATCTGTCAGTAGATTGGTCACACATGTTGTTTATAACAAGGTATGGGACTAAAGTTACCATAAATTCTGAGAAATTGGCTAAAGACCATATAGAACCCTATAACCCAAGTATTATTAATGTTGTTCCCTGTGATGTTGACACAAACTATGCTATTTTTGATGACAATGAATTTACTGTTGCTCAAGAATTGCAAGTTGAGATTGTTCCTGAGTCACTTTTGCATGAGTGGGCAGTAGAGAATGTTGTGGATAACCCTGATGATCACATTTTGGATGTTGGCATGGGTATTTATGTGTTACATGAACCTAATGTAGAAGTGCCAAACCTTGAAAAGAGTCCAGATCAACTGCTATTACAGCATGATGAGTTATGGAAGATGTATTTTGATGGCTCCAGAAGCAAAAATGGAGCTGGTGGAGGTGCAATGTTAATCTCTCCACAGGGTGACATATATTATGTTGCATTTGGATTTTCTTTTTCTTGTTCCAATAACTCTGTTGAGTACGAGGGATTGATACAGGGTTTAGAGTGGGCAAGGAGAAGGGGAATCAGCTGCTTACAGGTGTTTAGAGATAGCGAGTTGATTGTTAATCAGGTAAGAGGGTCAAATGTAACAAAAAATGTCACTTTGAAGGCTTACAAGCATAGAGTATGGGATGTCATTAAGGAGTTTAGTGCATTCAATCTGGTTTCAGTCCCTAGGAGTCAAAATCAACATGCAGACAGATTGGCTGCAATTGCTGCACAATTTGACATTCCTAATGAGATCAGAAAAGAAAAAGTATAGCCACACGTTAAGGTAATTTTCAGGCCATCTATTCTAGATAACAATATTAATTGGAAAATCTTTGAAAGAAACGAACATATTCTAAGCTTTCTACTTGAGGAAGACCAGTTTTCTGTTGTAAAACATGAAAAGCTGAAACAACAATATGAGGACCAAATTATCCAACTAAAAAAAAATAAGTTTCCCAGGGGTTTGGTTACTTTAGAATCCATTTTTAGTATTGATGATCAATTGAAAAGGGGTAAAACCAGCATTCAGATTAAGGAGAAGCATTATGAAGAGTTGGAGATCTTTAAAGGTAAGCTTTTTAAGATTGGAAAAATTTGTTCCGAGTCAGATAAACAGGCTTTCATTACTTTATGTCAAGAGTTTCAGGATATTTTTGCTTGGGACTATTCTAATTTGAGAGGTTTTGATCCTAGGATTGCTCAACACACAATAGAACTAGAACCCAATGCTAAGCCTATTAGGCAAAAGCAGAGACCTTTGAATCCTAAGCTAGAACCTTTAATGATTAAGGAATTGACTAAGTTAGTTGAAGGGGGTATTGGATTTCCAATTAAGCACACTTCCCGGGTCTCTAACCTAGTTTTAGTTAGAAAGAAAAATGGTGAAATCAGGTTATGTGTGGATTTTAGAGATCTTAATAGAGCCTCTCTAAAAGACCATTATCCTTTACCTTCCATGGAGTAGATCCTCCAAGTAGTTGCTGGTTTAGAAAGATTCTCTCTGCTTGATGGATACTCTGGTTATAACTAGGTGTTGGTCAAGGAAGAGGACCAATAAAAAGTTGCCTTTACAACAAAATGGGGCACTATGGCCTACAAGAGAATTCCTTTCAGTTTGTCCAATGCTGGGGCTACTTTCCAAAGGGCTATGGACATGACTTTCCAAGGCTTGATCAATAAAATAGTGCTGATATATCTAGATGATATCACCATATTCTCAAAGAATGTTGATGAACATTTGTAGCATTTAAAACAAGTGTTTGAAAGGTGCATGGAGTTTGGAATATCCCCTAATCCAAAAAAAATAATCTTTGTTGTCCACGAAGGTAAGCTATTAGGACACATAGTGTCAAAGCAGGGAGTCACTATTGACCCTGAGAGAGTTAAAGCTATTATGGAGCTGCCTTTTCCCAATCACAAGAAAGGTTTGCAAAGTTTCTTAGGCAGGATTAATTTTTTGAGGAGATTTATTCCTGATGTAGCAAACCTTTTACAGCCCCTGACTGCCTTGCTTAAAATGAATACAATTTTTAGTTGGACTACAGCATCCAGGAGCAATTTTGAAGCCATTAAAGAGGCTTTAGCATCAACCCCTACATTGGTGAATCCATATTTTACAAAAGACTTTACCTTGTATGCATTTGGCAGCATTGACTCTATTTCAACAATGCTGGTTCAATAGAACAGTGAAGGCTTAGAACAGCCCATTGCATTTTTTTAGCCAAGGATTGGCTGATTATGAGTAGAGATACTCATTTGTGGAAAAACATGTTTTACCTATCATTAGAAGCCTCAAGAAGTTTAAACCATTGGTTTTTAATAATAAGATTCACTTAATGGTAGCACATCCAAGCGTCAAGGAATTTTTACTTAGTAAGGATCTCAATGAAAAAAGGGCTAGGTGGATTACTAAAGTCATGGAGTTTGATGTAGAGATCAAGATCACAAAGTTGGTAAGAGGAAAAGGACTTTGTGAACAGATGGCTTCAACTTCAAAAAATTGAAAGGAAACAGAGACAAAGGTTGTTTTAGTCATTAACAATCAAGATCAGAATGCTTTACCAAGCTGGATTGAGGATATGACTCATTTTCTACAAACTGGTCAATGTCCACCACACTTAGACAAAGCCAAGAGGAGATATTTCCAGTTACAATCTATTCCATATGTTTTGATTAATAATGTTTTATTCAGGAAAGATCTCAATGGTGTTTTTTTAAGGTGTATTGATCATAATTAGATTGAAAAGGTGCTTCAAGAGTTCCATGATGGAACTACAGGAGGTCACTTTTCCCCCAAAACAACAACTTGGAAAATCATGAGGGTTGGTTATTACTGGCCCAGTTTGTTTAAAGATGCATATGCATGGTCAAGGAAATGTGTCAAGTGTTCTCTTTTTGCAGGAAAAGAAAAACTCCCTGCTTTTCCTTTACAACCAATTCAAGTAGAGCAGCCCTTCATGAGATGGGGTATTGATTTTATTGGACCCATAAACCCTCCTTCCAGTGCTGGTCACAAATGGGTGCTGACAACAACCGATTATTTCACATGGTGGACAAAAGAAATAGCTTTGAAAGAAGTTAATGAATCTTCTTTTTTGAGCTTTTATGAAGATATTATTAATAGGTTTGGAGTTCCTGACTCCATCATTTCAAATAATGCTCTGGATTTTGTTGGATTAAGGGTGAGTGATTGGGCTGTAAGAAATGAGATCAACTTGAATACCTCTTCAAATTATTACCCTTAGGGTAATGGTTTGGCTGAGAGCACAAATAAGAACTTGATCAGGATTGAATTAAGCATATGATGGATGACAATTAGAGGGTTTGGCACACCAAGTTGAGGTCTGCATTATGGGAAAATAGAATAACCCCCAACAGGTCTATCGGAAACTCTCCATATGTGTTGGTATATGGTAAAGAAGCTAGACTGCCTATATCTATAGAGCTGCCTACTCTTGATTTATTGCATCAATTGGAGATGTTTGAGGAACAGGATCCCTTAGCAGTTAAATTTTCTCAGCTTATGGATCTTGAAGAGACAAGGGACAGAGCCATGAAATCCTTGGAGTATCATCAACTCCACACTAAAAGAGTGTTTGATAAAAGGACAACTGCTAGAGTTTTCAGAGAAGGTGATATTGTTCTTAAGTGGGATGTTTTGAAGAGTGGACCACGTAAGCATACAAAATTTGACCATTTTTGGACTGGCCCGTTTATCATCACCGAATGCAAGGAGCATAATGCATTCCAATTATCAAACATGGATGGGGAAATATTGCCAATCCCAGTCAATGGGATTCACCTCAAACGTTGTTTTGAGGTATGACTTATTGTCGTACTTGTACATACTAGGTTAAGTTTAAGCTTTCAATAAGGTGCTACTACACTATAATTTTACTATTTTTCTCTCCCTAAGTGTTGTTCCAGCATAATTCATAGTTTCCTTTATGCATCTCCTATTTTCAATAAATTTTCATGAGTCACAAGTGAGTTACAACCATGCACTAACCTGTTCTAGGACTGTTTCTGAGTTTTCCTGATGACTCCATGCCAAAGGATTGGTTTAGGAAATTGGTCAAAAAGTTTAGTAGGAAAAAAAATAGTAGATGCCGCCAAAAGTGTTACCAGATTTTTTGCCTATGGCTCAATCAGGTAGAAAATTTCTGCTAGAAAGAAGGAAATGGTACATTTGTCTTAACCTTCTATGTTACATTCAGTCATACAAATGAAATAAATTTACAGGATCATAAGAGTGCAAACATATTACACTTATACAGATGAATGAAGCATAAAATATTTCACAATCTTTCTAAAATGTAATCTTTATTGAATGTAATTTGATACTTTTGTACCGCAGAATGAAGTCATGAGACTGACTTGCTCATTTGATACAAATAGAAACCAAAACATACATAAATGAGTAAATGTTGGAAACTAAACATGTTTAGAAGGTAACCGGTCATTGCCTAAATGGATGGTACTGAAACTGGATCTGCTCTTTCTGTCTTTCCTTGCTCCTTGTAGTTCCTTGATCCCTGATTGTTGACGTCTAGTTTCCTGCATTAAGTAAAGAGATCGATTAGAACATTAAGTTGTAAGCAATGGAAGGTTGTGTTATGAACATGCGCATTCACCCATTCATACATACATTGTTTCCTACGTGCATCACATGTAAAAATCCTATCATAAGTGTCCATGAAGGCCACAATAAAGGAAAATTGCTTCAAGTAAATATTTCTTCCTAACTCATTTTCTTTATGTGCAGCTATAGGTGCAATAATTTATTTGTTTCAAAATGAGTGGTGTCAATGTGGCTCCCATGAGGGTTGAGCCCAACTCATGTCATGAAGTTTATATTCTTTCTATAAACATCTAAGGACAATTCCTCTTCATTGTTCTTAGTGAATTTTGGACATTGGTTCATTGTTTCAACATTACTTGCAAGGATCATGTGATTCAATCCTCGTGTGTTATTCAAGCCTCTGTCATCAAGACATTATTTTGAAAATATATGCACATTCTGGTCTAGGACAGCAATACATTATTTTCTCAGTTGCTGTATCATGAAAGTGTATAGAGTTATCATAAGCCACAATAAGTAGTTTAACACATGATGCAACTGAAGGTTCGATGAAAGCAAGTAATAAATGGTAGTAAATGACATTATCAGGGGTTGTTAGTGAAATCAATTGGTTAATATAGCCATATCCTTTGTAGGGTACAGTCTTCAAAAAATGGAAAGGATGCAGACTGGGGATTTGTTTAAGCCATTCCTCATGAAATCTTATTTTTACTTTAACTATGCACAATCTTATCATAGTAAAAGTAATTATATCAATAGCTGGAATGTGTAACATGTGTAAAGTTCTATGCTTTTCCAAGTGGTGTAACAATTGATACCATGGTGTATGTGAATGCAAATAATAGGGAAAAAAGGAAAAGAGAAGATTATGACACTGCCGGTCAAAGGCATACAACCATGAGATTTGTCAGTGTTGGGGTAAGTCGTTATCAATTTTTGAGGGAGCCTAGCCTGCAAGCAAGAGAGACTTTCGAGTCTCTACGAGCTTTTTCAAGGAGAAGAAACATAGGTATGGAGGTGTTCAAGTCGTTATGAGGATATCCAAGCTAATAATAGGAAAAGTATGAGGAGAGGAATTGGGTCGTGGCTTTCACAGTGAAACCATTACCTGTAAAGCAGAGAACTTGAAACCATCTATCAGAAAGAACAGAAATGCAATGTATTTACAAGTCAAAATTTGGAGAATACTCAGAATAGCAACAAGGTTTTAAGATTTTTTCTGAAGAGAGTTCATGAAGAAAAGCATGAGGAGTTACAGTAACACAACATAAATAATGATAAGGGAAAAGCTCTCAATGTTAAACTCCATAGAATCCAAGGGGACATTTTTCTTTATCCTTTAGAAAATAATGAATACTAATGTTGGTGAACATATGGTTTTTGTCCCACACCAAAAATAAAGCTTCAATCAAACAAAGGAGGCCGACTTAGTAGTAATATATGGGGTTTTCCAAACCCTTGAGGATTGAGTAAAAATATAAAAAAAAGATCTTACAACCGTAAAATCTGTATGGAAAATGAAGTATGATTATGGCCATAAGGGGAGAAAGGGATACCCATATTTCTTATAGTTATCAGAAAGAGATGTAATAGTGGCCACGTTTGAGTAAAACAAACTAGAGTTCCAAAGCTTCAAATAGAAACAAGATCTTGAGCAAATATGGAGATTCAAAAGTGGAGAGCTTACTTTTCTTTTTTGCAGAAAATGACCTTTTGAAACCCTTAGAAGTGCACCATTGAAGCCTCTTAGGGAAATCTCTTTCAGTGGTTCCATAAACCCCAGTCACGGCGATATAGCCTCAGCAGTTGAAATAGAAAATACATAGAAAAGAGTGAGAAATCTATGTAAAGAAAGACTAAACACAAAATGTGCAAAAATGTGCAACTAAACAGGTTTATTTACCCAGCTCACTCCGTTAAAAATAAATTGGGTCCATGGGTGGGACTTTATTATGCTCCAAACTGAAATGATGGCCATGGACGAGTTTCCTTCTTGGTGGCCTGATACAAAGGGAAACAAAGCAAACATGAAAACACATACAGATGAATGAGAAAATGCTTAGGTCACGGACTATATATCATATAACTTTCAAAATGATAGGAGAACCCCAGTTTTGTGAAAAAGAAAATAAAATTACCTCACTCAAGGTCTTTAGAGTCTACAATTTTGCCATGGAATTCAGAGGTTCTCATTCTTAACTTCGACTAGGGTTTCATGGTGATGGCACAATGTTAACTTCTTCTTGAAGTTTCTTGCAATGAGAATGCGTTTTCCCTCATTTTGATTTTAGGGTTAAAACCCTAGGTTTGCATGACCGCTGAGTTTTTTTTTTTGCTCTTTTCATTATTAAAAAAATCAAATAAAAAAGAAATGACTGCATTTTTATGCTTTTGAAAAGTCATTTTTCTTTTGTGATAGAGTTTTTTGTGACTTTTGCATAATTTTATTGTAAAATGCTAACTCTAAAGATGTTTTATAAATCTTTCTGACTTAGTATTCTCAAATGCAAAGGAATAGGGAGCATGTGCTTTATTCAAGTCATGTGTGGAGGGTGATTTCTTTTCAGTTAGCCAACTTGGAGAGTATTTAGGAAGGTTGGAAGAAGTTTTCCAACACTAGGAGGGAATATTGGAGTTTTTTATTGCTTCTTGTTACTTTGGAGAGCATATAGGCATTATTAATTATGCCTTCATGTTGGTTATGGTCTTGCATGACCTTTTCAGCTGATTCAAACTCTTGTTGAGGGAATTTAGAGCCTAGATTTTAGGCATGTTAGTTGCATCCGACCCAAGGCCTTCTAGAGCCTTGTTTTGTGGAGGAAACTTAGGAGATGAGTTACTTAGTCATTCTATGACTCATTTTGTGAGTTAGTTCTTGATATGCAGATTGAGACTTTTGTGACTGGATAGTCCTTTGTCAAAAGTTTTGAAATTTTTGTGACTCTTGGGATATGGAATAAAGTGAAAACCTTGGCTATTTCTACTGATCAACTCTTGCCTTTTTTTTCTTGCAACTTAGTGTATGTTTTGATTGATCAAATTGTATGTAAGGATTATCTATTTTCCTTACAATTTTGTCTCATGTATCATACCTTCACTGTGATTAGTGTGTTTATTCAGGTTATTAACTGTGTTTACAAGATACAAACTTCTTTATAATCGTGAAATCCTTCTTCCTTTTAGAAGTTGTAGTATTGAACCTCTTAGTAAAGTACTTATGAATGAATACATTGTAACAAGATGAGAAATTTTAGCTTTAACTAGTTTTAGTTGAGTGTAAAGTTCTTAGTTCCATTGTCCCTCATTGCTTTGGTGTATCACCCTAGAATTTTCATTTTCAACATTTCATTTTTAGTAATCTTTCTCCCTTTTCCTCCTCAAGAATAGTAGTTTAGGTGATGCCATCAGCGAGGAAGCCTACCTTTTCTAGAGGTTTGGTCTTATTCGAGTTTTCATATTTTAAAGAGATCATTCCCATGTTACACTGGATTGTAGAATTTCACATTCAACGGGGTGAAAAATCCATGTGTTAACACTATTATCTTGGTATAAGAGATGAGATGGGTCCTCCTCTATGACTTCTTGGCCAAGATCTCCCCAACTTTTGAAGTTGGGATATTCTTTATGGGGTGTTCGAGAAGTGGAGGCTTCATTTGATTGTGAACGTCCTCGTGATCTAGGAGATTGTGGTAACTCTCTTACCACAAAGGCATTTTTGGGAATCATATAGTTTCCACAACCATTGTCTTGGATGATAACTTTGATATCAGAGATTGTGGGGATGGCAAGAGTGGCAGGTGTCTATGTCGTAGAAGTGGAAGCGAGAGTGGCTGGGTCATTGTATGGTGTTGATGGGCCTTCATCATTTTTAGGCACTTGAGGGATCTTGTAGTATTTTGCATCAAGGTTCTTGCAGTAGAAGAATGGTTCAGGATCTCCATGGATAGTGACCTCTTGTCCTTCATATGTGAATTTGACACATTGACGGAAGGTTGATGCTACTACTTGCATTGTATGGATCCATGGACATCCTAGGAGAATGTTATAAGGCAAGTCAAGGTCCATGACCTGATAGGTTGTTTCCATGATAGCTGGCCCTACCTGAATAGGGATTTGGATTGTGCCTTGGGACACTCTTTCTTGATCATCATATGCTTTGATTGTAATACCTTTGCCTTTGTCGATGGAATCCAAAAATGTTTTTAGGTTCTTAATGAGCTTAAGGGAATAAATATTCAAGCCTGCACCTCAATCCACCAAGACTCGCTTGACTTTATTTTTATGCACCAATATCTCTAAATGGAGTGCACGGTTGTGAGATGGTTGAGTAGGAAAATCTTGATCAGAAAATGTAAGGAGATTCAGGGTGATGATGTTTCTAGCCATAGCTTGGAATTGTTCTGCATCAAGATCTGCGGGGATGGTTGATGAAGTGAATGCTTCCTCAAGGATTTTCTTGTGGGTGGATGGAGTTTTTAGCAACTCTATGATGGAGATTTGTGCTAGGGTTCTTTTCAGTTGATCAAGGACATTATAACCACTGGGAATAGATCTAGGGTTGGGTGCGGGTGCTTTGTTTGGCTGAGATGATCCTAGAATGGTAATTTTTCCACCTCTTGTGGTGACTCCACAATCAATATGGGCTGCTTTGCTAGTGATGGTAGCACAGTAGTCATCCAGGGAAGTGACGACATGATCGTACACATGATTCACATTCTTGAAGGTACCTTTCCCCTTATCAGTGTTATTGTTCCCTTTATTGTTATGGTTAGGCATCAAATTCATGTATATTTTGAGATTTTGATTTCCTAATGGTTGTTCCACATTTATGATTCTTTGATCAATGAGGTCTTGGACTAGGTCCTTTAACCTCATGCAACTGTTAGTCATGTGCCCTTTGATTTTGTGGAAGTCGTAGAGCTTATTTTCATTGTATTAGGGTGGCTTCACATCTGGTTCTTGATAATTCTAGTAAGTGGGAGCCTTGATGAGGTTTTCGTTTATTAGTTTCTTCAAGATGACCTCAAGTGGTTCCCCAAGAGTGGTGTACTTCCGCTTGGTGGAATTCTTGTTTCGCTGGGGCGGTCCCCTTTGATCGTTGACGTTGTTGATTATTTGATTATTTGGCTATTGTGTTGTGTTAGCTTGATGATTGTTTTGATGATGGTTTTGGATTTGTTGTTGTGGTGCGAGTGTGTTTTTCTGAGGGGTACTGATGACAACTTTGGCATCGATGACACCATTGTTGGTAATATTTTTGTTTCTTGCCCATATGCGAGGATTGCCATTGTAATTTGTAGATGGGCAATTGTTTTGTTGTTCAGGATATGAAGTTGATCCTCCAAGTTGTGTCATAAGGTCTCATTCGATGTTGAGCACCTTGGAAATCAACTAGTCATACATGGTGATCCCTTGGATTTTGAGATGGAATGCCAAGAGGCCATCAAGGTTAGATATGATAGTGCACACTTTTTGTTCCTCGGGCATGACCCATTTGCTCTGATTGGCCTTGGATCGCCATCATTGTAGAAATGAAACAAATGATTCATTCTTCCCTTGTTTTAGAGCTGAGAGTTCCTCTAGACTAACATCCATGGCGATATTGCATGTGTAGTTTTTGATGAATGCGTCTATGATTTCTTGGAATGTCTTGATGCCTGTAGGTAGGCGAGAGAACCATTCCATGGCATGACTAACCAAACTCCTAGGAAATAGCCACATCAAATAGGTATTGTCATATGCGAATTCCATGCAATGAACCTGGAATTCCCTGATGTGATCTTCAGGGTTTCCTGTCCCACAATATTTGTCGAATTTGGGGATCTCAAATCCCTTGGGGAACGGTTTCATTACAAGACTTCTGTCGAATGGGTAAGGACACAAGTTTTGGATGTTTTCATGATTCACCCTGGTTGAAGATCAAGCACTTGTTGTGAGAGTAATTTGATTTGTGCTGTGACATCATTTTGCAGATCAGGGGGTGGGGTGACAGTGTTCTGAGGTGGTTCTTTTTTCGGTGGGATGGGTGGATTGGTTGGTATGTTGATGGATGATGTTTGCATATTCTATTGAGCCAAGTATGCTTGCAATTGCTGTTGTATCAACAATGCTTGTTGTTGGTCCTATTGTTGTTGTGCTATTAGGGCTTGTTGTTGAGCCAACAATGCTTGCTGTTGATCTACTAATTGGGATGCTTCCTATTGTTCCTGATATTGCTTCAACACTTGTTGATATGCTTGATGTTGCGCTGATTGTTGTTGTGCAAGATATTATGCTTGAGGTTGTGCTTGTTGTGCTTGATATTGGGCTTGGACTTGAGCATTTTCTTGAGCTTGTGCCTGAGCTTGAGCTTGTGTTTGTACATCTTGAGCTTGAGCTTGTGCGGCTTGAGCTTGTACAAATTTTTGTTGTTGTAGTAGTAATATTTGGTCTTGAATAGCCTGTTGTGCTTGTAATGCAACTTGGATAGCTTAAGCAGCTTGCATGGCTTGAGCAACTTACTAAGCAGCTAGTTGTGTAGCTTGTTGTTCTTGTACTTTCAGGAGTGTCTTTTGATAGGCAGCTTGCTGAGCGGCTTGCAACACAATACTATATTGGCTTGATGTATTGGAGCTTGGTGGTGGTGGATTCAGAATGGTGCTTGTTGTGCTGATGAGAGGCACCGTCATGTTGATGATTGGAGTTTGAGTGGTAGAAGGTGCGATGGATATGCTTGGTCCTCGTGAGACCATGTTTTGAGGGATGGTTGATGATGTGGTGATTGCATGTGTGGTTTCCATCTATTGTTGTGATGTCGATGACAAGTTTTGAGAGTTTGGTGTGATGCTTTGATTGATGTTCAAGATGTTGGTTTGATTTTGATTGATACTTGGTAAAGGGGGAAGCCCTAAGCCAAGAAGTGGTGTGGATGATAATGGAAATGGTGGAAATGGTGAAAATGTGAGGGATGTGATCTCTTGAGGAAATGGTGTAGTGTCAAAAATTCCCCCTAGTCTGAACATGTCACCCTCTCCTTGTGAGGTTATGGGCAGAGAAGTTTGGGGTGTTGCGTGAAAGGATGATGATGATGGATCATTGGGATCATGAAAAGTGAGAGGGACATATGTATGTAATAGATTTTTGGGTTGGTTTTCCCCAAGATGGTGTTTACATCCAAGTATTGATTATTGAAAAGGGGGTGTTTTTGTAAGCCATTGAGAAATGAACTTCCCTTGTTAACACTGGGTTGAGTTGGAGCAATGGATGATGTGATTTGTGGGATGTTTTGAGTGATACTTTGGAATGCGGGTGTGGATGAGATGGGGAGTGTGGATGAAATTGGAGGAGTGTACTCTAAGGATGGTTCCACTATAGAACTCACATCAAAATAAGAAGGGAGTTTAGCCCCTTGCTTTGCTAATTCGAGCACGTATAGTGAAGGGTTGAGTCTCATCATGATATTGATAATCTTATGGTTCTCCAGATTTTGAATCATTTTGGTGATTTCCTCGTGTGACATTCCAAATGGATTATTGGTAAGATCCTCTACTTGGCCTTCCTCTTGAGGGTTTTGTGATGATAAAGGAAATTTGATTAGAGGATTACTTGATTCAATGGGATTTATTTTAGAATTTGTTTGACTTAGGTCACTTGTAGTGGATGTTTCTTTGTTGGCTTCCATGTTCCTCTTGTGTTGAGATTTAGTTTGCACCATAAAATAGGGATCAATTTCCAAGAACGTGGGAGATGAATCTCTAATTCTTTGGATTGATCTAACTTTTAGATACAAAAGAGAAAATTTAGGATGTTTGTAAGGATCAAAGGTGATATGATAAGGATGATGTAAAAGATGGATAATGTGGATGTTTGAACTTTTGAGAAATCTTGAGGGGATGCTAGACTTTTTAGGACCTTTTGGATTTTTTATTTATTTTGAATTGACCTTGATTTGATTTTTGGTTTGCTTTGTCTTTGGATTTATGAAAAAATGGACCCTAAGATGTTGGATGATTATCTAGTGGGTAGATTTGCTCAAAGGATGATAATTTGAATATGTGTAGGGAAAAGGATGCATCTACCCACACCTATTCAAACAAGATGATAATTTAACAAAGCATATGGAGAAGGATGCATCTACATGTACCTAGCTAAACAAGATGGTTTGATAATTTTGACCAAGCATATGCAAAACGATGCATCTACACATACCTATCCAAAGATGATTCGATGTTTTGTTTCAAATATTTCAAGGATTTTGCTTCAAGGATTTGATGATTTTGATTTTTGTCAAAAAGCCTAGCATGGAGGATAATTTCAAGATTTTTTCAAAAGATGATGGTGAGGTGATTTTAGTTTGATGTTAAAGGATGGATGGAAAAGGTTTATTTTGATCCTAAGATGTACCTAAAAAGACACTTGTTTACTAGAAATCGGTTTTGAAGAACATGCAATATTTCTAAGGACCTCTTAACCAAGAAGTGGTTCAAACTAAGCATACATTTCTGGATTGTTCAAAGGAATGAGTCTATAGAACCTTGTGAATTTTTTTCTTATTTTGATATGTTGCTTTTGATTGCACTTCCTAATGTATTTCTTGATGACCTTTCAAGTGTGACTCCTAAATTTTGAACTTTTGCTCAAGGAATTTTGCTTTGGGATTTTGAATTTCTTGGAAATCATGAGGAACTAACACATGTGAGAGAACCAATTTTGTTATCTTTGCTTAATGATTTTTTTTTTATCACAAACACACTATTTGGTTTTCAAACTAGATGCCCAAAGTCTTAACTTCTTCTCATTCCACAAGGTATGTTATGTGGAACTTTGATGAAATTGAGGCAAGGGTCACCTATTGTTAACTTTAGTAAGAAAATTGAGATATAATCCAAGTGTTTAGAAATCTCTAAGGATAAAATCCCAAGGGAAAGCAATAACACATGAATTTGGTCAATTGTATTTGCTTCCTAAAGGGTTTGAAGTTTTGATGACAATGTTAAATGTTTGTTTCCAAATATTTTCGAACAAGCAAAGTGTTTTGTAACCAAGAACAAGCACAATCCTATGGATATGAAAGACTATATTTGTTGAGTCCCCACTTGGAGAAGTCCAACTACGCTTATTTTTAGTGAATGGTTAGATTCTTGACCCCACTAGCTCCCCTCCATGACACTTTCTTCTCAAGGAAACCAAGCATCAATACCCATGAAACTCCCATGGCATACTTTCCATTTCTACTATTTAAACTGTAAAAGTGTGGGGCGGCTTCAGAACGACCGTTCTTGCACCAAAAAATAGATAGGGATTTTGTCCTTTCTACAACAAGGGTTTTAATTCGTACTTTTCATTTGTAGGAGTTGACCCAACGTGGCAAGAGACCAATTCTTCCCTTCTCGTCGGAGCCAACCGCATGATACTGGCCTTTGTTCTAGTACCCACTTTTATATCCTAGCTAGAAATACTCTTGGCTTTAGAGTGTTACCGGTTGAGTCGTTCCCTTGGGTGAGTACTTTTTCCCCAAGGCAGGCCCTCTAAGATAAACAATAGCAAGCAAACATATTTGTAACTTGATCGATCTTTATTTAGAAACAAAGAGATAATACACGCAATAGGTTTGGCTCACACTTGCAAGATTTTTTTGTTCAATTTTAGTTCCCAAAATGAAGTGTGGAGGTAATTACTTTATCCCAACCTAAGACCACCAAAAATCCTTTTGATTCTCAAGATTTTTGTGAGGCACGAGAGAAGCGCATACATATTTTCAATGGTGTTAGTTTGAGTAAGCAATCATGAAACAAAGTAGCACATGCTATTTTTAATCCACAAAGCAATAATGACTTCTTTTTATAACACCAAATGAAGTGTGTGAATTTTCCTTGTTCAATTATTAGCCCCAAACAAAATCTAGTGAGTTTGTGTCCTAAAGTTCATTTTAAGCTCCTTTTTGTAACAAGAATTTAAAGAGTTCTCTTTTTTTAAGAGCCCAAAATGAAACTAGCAAATCCTAAGCATGAAAGATAACAAATTTTTCCTTAAGAGGAATAGTGAATCCTCTATGAGTGTTGAACAAACACTAGAGTGTTTAAAAACACTTGGTATCATGGAATGAGGTCATCATGCTTCTTTTGCTCTTCACCTTTGATCAATCCAACCTACAAGAAAATTAGTTAGGTTCTGCAAAAACAAAGGTCAAGAAAGTAGAAAACAGACCAAATAACCAAAATTTGATAAAAAGCACGTGTTATAAATAAATTTTCACTTTCTACTTCCCTCCAGTGGTGCAATCCACGAAGGCATTGCAATTTGAAATTACTACCAGTGTTGTATAGCGTTGCTTACTAATCAGCGTCACTCTGTAGCCAAACCAGTGAGCATGAAGGCATTGCTATTCTGGTCAATGGTGCAGTTTGGATTTTGAAAAGATTCTAGCGAGCCGGAAAGATTCAATGGTGCTATTTGAAATTTTGAATTTTGGGTGGGAAGTATGGAGCGTTGTAGTTTGAAATTTGCAGCAGTGCGATATGGTGACGCTGAGCTTCTAGCGGTAGAGTTTCCTATAGGTGTAAAAACAGCAAAGAAAACACGAAATTTAGTAGAAAAACGTGATTAGATTTTCAAGAGTGCCCTCCTTCTAGCACCAAATGTAGAACCCCAATCCCTATACCTGCAAAACACCATAAACAAACACATTAGAAGATCATATGCAAGAACAAGGATTCCCCATGAAATCCATTAACAAAACTCAAAATGAGAATGAAAAGAAGAATGCAATGAAAGAACAAGAAAGTAAATTAAATCTTATTGAAAGTAATGAAAACTCTTGATCCCATGGGGGAATTGGTGCCAATTTGATGTGAAAATTGGCCCTTTCCCAACTCCAATGATGCAATGTTGATTGATGATGAAGAGTGATCCACTTGATGAATACTTCCAATGTGCTCCAAGAAAAAAATCTGCATAACCTAGCTAAGATTGGATGAAGATTGCTATGGATTTGAGTATAGTAAGTTTACTCAATTTTTGGATGATAGAATGAGGAATGAGACCTCTTATTTATAGAATGTCAAGTTGGAGAGATGCCCAAAATAGGGCAATGTGGGACTAAGATTCAACCAATGGCAAGATACCACTTGTCAAAAGAAGAATGGATGAAGGATGTGCAAGTTTTGAAGAATGTGCCAATAAATGACATTAGGTGGATTTTGAAATTGTTGAAATGACATGCAAGAGGGAAAGAAAATGCATTGAATGCCACTTGGCTCAAGGAAAAAGGACTTATTAGGTGGAGTAAATGCCTTGTTGGAAGGACACAGTCCACTTGGATTTTGAATTCAAATTTGAGGAATATTCCTTTATTATGCCTTTTGAGAGAAAATAGAGATTTAATAAATGAATTAAATCTGTTTTCATGTGCAAGTGGCAAAAGCTAGAGGATGGGACATGAGAAGAGATTAAATTAATCAAGGTTAATTAATTTAATGTGAGATCAAAATGATGTGACATATTGATTTAGATTTATGGATTGATTTAAATCAAATATGAGAAGAATATGATTTCAAGATTAATTAAATTTAAATATTTTTGATTTATTTAACCAAGGAGATGTAGTTAGATTAAATTAAATAAGGTTTTAATTTATTTAATTTAATGGATGGACTTTAGAGATTTAATCAAATAAAATTGATTATTATTTAATTAAATAGGGATAATTAGATCAAACTGATTGATTTAATTAACAAGAGAGAATGGATTAATTAGATAAATGATTTATTTAATTAAGAGAGGAAAATTGATGAATTTAATCAAATAAAGGTATTCAATTAAATGGTTAGACTGAGGGATGATTTAAGATGAAACAGTGTTAGTGGTTAGGATCAGATGCGCAATGTCAATCAATACATTTTTCCTGTCTACAGGATCAATTAAAATCCCAGGAGTGGACGTATTATTAATTATTTCAGCTATGTAAAGAGGACCATCAGGTGCATGTTTGATTGTTTCTTTTGAAGAGAAATTAATGTTGATAGGCATTTTGGTTTGTTGTGTACAAGACTCGATGTCAATCACTCCTATCATTGTACTAATAGGAATTTGGTCATTAGTATCCATAGGACTATGTTCATCATCATCCATAGGATTTTGTTTGTTATTGTTTGTGTTCTCATCATCTGTGTCAATGCTCATCACATTGGGCTTAGTTTCACTACCCTTAACAAATGAAATATTATGGTTGGGCATGGGATTGGTAAAGATTTGCAAGTTTTCGTTGGGAAGAGCTACAGACTTATTACCTTTTTCATTCACACCTCCAATTTGGATATGATTAGAATCAATGAGGTCTTGCATAAGATGTTTAAGATGCTTGCAATGTTCTATATCATGTCCTTTTTGTTGGTGATAAGCACAATAGGCATTGTGTTTGAAGATTGGAGGTAACAACTTGCTAGGGTCAAGGGGTTGAATGGGAGGTAAGGTAAGCATGCTTTTGTTTAATAGCTAAGTTATGATGTTTTGAAGTGTGTTGAGTAAGGGTGTAAATTGTCTTTGCAAATCCCCAAAGATATAAGGATTACTCTTCTTTATAGTAGCTACTTGGGTATCAACTTGTTGGGTAGGTTGGGAGGTGGAATTTAGTTGAAGAAAGGTTTTTTTTTGAAAGGTGGTAGGTGTTTTGGTTTGAAGCTTCCAAATTTTTAGGATAGGCAGACGTGGTTTTTGGTTCACTACTACCTATGAAATTATGATAATCTCAAAGGGCAATGCATAAATGCATGAATGAAGGGAATTTCATCATGGTAATCTTGTCTCTTATCCTTACTTTGTAAATTTTCTATGAACATCTTCTAAAGGTGAGAATCGGGAATCTTCACACTAATTTGGGAATAAAGCGATTGGCAACATGAAATAAAGTTAGCAACTTTTTCACCCTCATTTTTCTCACATCTCATCAAATCAACTAATGTCATTTTAGGAACCATATGCACTTGGAAATGGTTAATAAAGGCTTCAACAAGTTCTTTGAATGAATGAATTGAGTTATTTGATAATGCAGAAAACTAGTTGAAGGCAATGTCTTTCAAGGATCGAGGAAAAAGCTTAGCCAAAATTTTATCCTCAAGAATAAAGTCACTACACAAAGCAATAAAGGCATTAACATGATTTTCAGGATCTCCCTTTCTTCCATATTTCTCAAATTTAGGGATCTTTATACCTTATGGCACTGGAGTTCTCAATATCTCCAAAGACAGTGGGTTGCTTTTGACATAATATGAAGGTGAGCCATTTTGATTTTGATTTATGGTGGACTTGATGTTGAATGGATGAAAGGATTTGTAAGAGGTGGTTAATGATAGGATCATTGCTTGTGGTTTGAGATGGAGGTGAATGTGGTGGTGGTGTGTATGTGTTGGAAGGACTAGTGAATGGATTGCTTATGGGAGGAGTTATAAGATTAGATGCCAAATAGGTATAAGGAGCACTAGTGGAAATGTTCAAGGTAGGAAGGATATTGCTAGTTGGTTTCATTGATGCGGTCACTTGAGGATTGGTATAGGTGGGAATGGATGTTATGGTTGAAGGGGGAGGGGTTTGATTTCCTCCTTGGCTTTGCACATTGTTTGAAGCTTGAGCACCATTGGTGGTGGAATGAAGATTTTTTCCAAAGATGTGAGTTATGTTACAGACAACTTCCAGTCCTTTATCACTTTCCATCATGCAGTGAATACTATCTATGGTAGGTATAACAACTTTGGAAATGTTTTCAGTACTCACACTATCTTGTAAATGAGCTAGGTCTTCATGCATTTTTATTATGTTTTCTTGAGGGATGTGATCGACCATTGTTTGAACACTTAGCATATCACTTGTAGGTAAGGTAGGCATAGAAAAAGAGGTATCAAAGGTATGGTCCATACCTAGTGAAATAATACCAATGCTAGAAGTAAGAGAGCTTGATAACCCAAGATCCACAACGAGTGTTTTATCGTGGGGTGCCATGAGTCTCTCACTTCATATAACCATAGTATTACCAATAGGACACCAAGTAGTACAACTCATGCAAGGAATAAACCAAAGAAAGTGCAATGAACACAATCTCCTATGCTAGCAATTACACTTGAAATGAAATAAATTGAGATAATAGCAATTTTGCAAACTTAGAAAACTAAAAGCAACAAACAGAAGCACAAAAAGGTAATTTGAAACCTTGAAAACTGGAAAGTCAAAGTCAATAGGGACTAAGATGCCAGTAAGGGCGTCTTGGTCCCACTGGTGAAATTTTGAGGTTCTAGGGACTGAAATAGACAACAAATAGTAGAGAGAGGATTCTGAGCCAAAAACCCTAAGAGTGACTAAGACAACAAGAAGGGCGTTTTAGTCCTAGTAGAGATTTTTCTCAAAATAATAGCAAATTTTGGATTGTTTATAGTGTTCACGGGTTGCCTATTCAAGGAGTTGATGTTTAGATATAGGAAAATGTGCAAATGAATGCAAGAAAAGTAACAAATGACAAGCAATTGAATGCAAAGTTGGATGCAATGTTTTTGAATTTTGGATGCAATAAAAATGTTTCTAAATGCAATTATGATGATTAATAATGCACTTTTTAGTTTTTCAATAAGATGAAATGATGCAAGAAAGAAAGAATGCAACCAATATGCACTTGCACTTTCACTAATGCAAATGTGAGAAACCCTAGATGCAATTTCACTAAGTATGAGAAACCCTTGATGCAATTTCACTAATGCAAGATGCAATGTAAGAATGAATGAAACCTAGATCTAGAACTTTAATGAACTCCAAATCAGAAAATGAATGCTCAAAAATGTTGGGGTCACCAAAATGAACAATATGAAAAATATGATGGGGGAAACCCCACCTTATTCTCCTATTTCCACTCAATAATGTCCTAGGATTCCTAATTGGATTGACTACCAACCTCACAAGGTGAGTCCATTCTCAACAAGGAAGACCTAGGAAGGGGTTCTTAAAGCTTTTAGGGGTTCACCACCAAGCAAATGCTTGGAAAATGAAAGTAAGTTGCATTAAACTCACAAAACCTAGCAATGCAAGCTAAATGATGAGTGCAAATGATGAAATTATGCAACAAGTTAGGATATATGTAGCTGGGAAGTCTGGAAATGCAATGAGGATTCTAGAAATGCAAAGAAGTTGTCAAAATATGTTATGGAGGACTAAGATGCCCTTACTGTATTATTAGTCCTGTTGCTATTTTTTGGTGTAGATGCGAAATCTTCAGATGCCGAAATTGGATCTAGAAGACTCTTTGAAAATACCCTTGGGAGGACTAAGATGCCCTAGGTCCAGCGACTTAGTCTTGTTTTGAATTTTTGAAGTCTTCTAATGTGATCTTGAGGCTTGATGTTTGCACTTCCTTCTTCTCTAATCTCAGGTTTTGAAACTTCTAGATTTGACTTGTAGGTGAGTTTCATGAAGATTAAAACTTTACAATGCAACATTGCAACTTTGCACTTCAAATGATCTTCAAGTCTTCAACCTAAATTTGCAATCACAAACACACAAGAGGGGAAAAACTTGTTGATTGTTAGTGAATGGGGGTTTTCCTTGGTCAAACCCCTTGTTGGTAATTAAACCTTGAAATGAAATGAAATGGAGGGAAATGATGAATGAACAACATGCAATGTTACAACTCACCAAACACTTGTTGTAAAGTATGCAAACTTGTGTGAAATGGCTAGCTTGGATATGGATCTTGAATCAAAGAAATGCTTGATAGATATGAACTTGAATTGCTTGCTTGAATCAAAACCTTACATCACAAATGTTAGCACAAAAACACACATGATGCAAGAATCTCTTTGATATGATGCTTGAATCTTGATGATGGCTCCAAATTCTTGAAGAACTAATCTTGAATGCTCTTGTGAACTCAATTATGCTATATGGAATGCTCTCACAAAAGACTTGTTTTAAATTGAATGAAGGAACCTTGTATTTATACTTATCCATGCTTAATATCCCAAAATTATACCACACCAAGCTGACACATGAATTCATTAATTAAAGGAGGCTAAATCCTATGAAAATTTGAAATTAAATCCCAAAAATAGTTTAAGGGGGACTAAGACACCCTAGGTGGCATCTTAGTCTCGAGGCATGAAACTCGAGGCACAAACTCCAAAAAGGGGCCCATTTAAGGAACACTTGAAATTAGGGTCCCAAGACCTTTGGGGGACAAATACGCCCTAGGTGGTGTCTTAGTCCCGACCCAAAAATTAGGGACACTTAGACAAAATCATTAAATTATCATTTCCCCTTTGATATTTGTCAGGATTAGCCAGAAAAATATGTAATTCATTAGGTTTGTGGATACAAAATAGGACTAATTAAGACATAAATAAGGATAAATAAAGCAAGGTGGGCCCAAACAAGTGTGAAAATGCAAGGGTATGCATTTTCCTACACTACAATTGTGTTTACCTAGTAAGAAAAATAAACCGTTAGTACCATTACTCAAGTAATCAATCCAATTCTTATATAAATATCCAACCAAAAAACTAGATTAATTAAGTTAGATACACATGTAACTTCAACTAATTGACTGTTCAAAATGATAATAATTTATTTAAATTTTATTATTTCTCAAAGAACTTTGCAACTTATCATATATTTTTCTGCATAGTCTTTTCAAAACTATTCACATCGATACCATTTGAAAAAACATAATTATACCAAGGCAATGTCATTGTCAAACCATAGAATGATGCTTAAGACTTAATACAGCTTAATCATTGGTTATACTATTCAAGTAAAGCTTTGTTTCAAATATAGAAATATCACCATTCAGACCATAAAAATATTGCATGGTTATAAACATAGTTACTCATTGTTGAACCATAAGAATAAAGAATAGTTTAATCTTTGTTGAGATCATATGATCAATACATGGTTATAAACACATACTTATCACTACTAAGTATCAAGTAGAAAAGGATACTTGGTTTAAGCATAGTTCACTCTATAAGGATAATGTCAATATCATATATAGCAAAATATAGGGTTTGAACACTACAATGGAATACTAAATGACTCGGGGTCATTTGACATTTCTTACCTTGGTTTACATGGGGTGTTGTGGCTTGATGTAGTGTTATGAAACTTGGTGTTTCATGTTGTTCTATGTTGTTGTAGGGTGATTTTGTCACTTCTTTGTATGCATTTAGCCCTTTCAGTTCATAGAGCCTCCAATCAAAACCATTTTTTATAATAAAAACCAATAGACATTTCCTAATCAACATGAATAGTCCCTTACTAGGATCACTTATTGACCATGCTTGGTTAGACATCATTAAAAAAATCAAAATAGATACTTATCAAATAAAAATTAAGGAATCATGTACACTATTGTATCAACAATTCCATATCCATGTTATTTTATTTCTAAAATATCTATATAAACAATATTATAAAGAGGAGAGTAATGTGAAATATTGAACATTAAAAATAATAGTATATTGGAAATGAAATAAAAATAAATTAAATAAAAAAATAAGAGCACATATGATATAAACCACTTTATTCACATTTGCATTGAGTTTTTCTATTGTAAAATAAATTCTATTGTTTTGATTAGGTAAATGAGGGAAAAGGGCTCAGACCCATTACAAAGACATCTATAAAGGCAAGCAAAACAAGTCTCATCAGCAGTGAGACTGGGAAAACCAACCAAAGACCAACAATGCTTTTAACTAGAGCATGGAACCAAAGAGACTTGTGGGAAACAAGGGTCCCGACCCTATACAATTAACTTATATATCACTACACTAGAATGAGAATGTGAAGAGGTAGAAGATAGACCTTTCCTCCTACAAACAACAATCCAAGCAATTCTATCATCCAAGTTCCCATAGAAAAGGGAAACATGAGGAGAAACCCTCACAAGAGTATCAACACATGACAAGGCTCATCACCCACACTAGAAGTCTAGAGTGGAGTAGAAGTAGTCAAAAAAGCAAATTTGAGAGCATAAAATAGAAGCCCCATTAGGGTTAGTAGGAAATGACAAATCCACTCCAAAAACTAGACACTTAGCACTATCTTGAGAGGAGACATCCACCGAATATTCAGAAGTGTGGATAGTAAAGTGATAATCAATAGTATTCCTCCACCAAGTAGAAAGGCTTTTGTGATGCAAGAGAGCATTCCAAAACCAAGTGACTAGTTGTGAAGCAACGACGACATCTAAAAGGTAGGCCCTCATAATCAAGTAGTTGAGTCCAAGGTTTATCTCCAACCATTAGAACCACATCCTTGTGAAGAGGCATGTAGATCCTGATCTCTAGAAGAATATGAGAAAAAGTAGAGTGCCCCATGAAGGAAACTGTGGAATCATCAACCTTCAAAGAGTGATCAATAGAGTTGTCAATGAACTTGTAACACAAATCCTTCCAAAATAGGAGGGGAAGATACAAAATTCTAACCCATGCCAAAAGCATGTGGAGTGGTTCAATAAGGGGGTTAAAGGAGGTTTTCTAGGGTTTGATCAAGAGAGAGTGTTCTCCCCAAATCCACAATCTACCCAACACCAAGTTTAAGTCTTCAAAAGAGACAAAGGAAGCTATGAAAAACCTTTAGCATAAGGGAAATCTCAATCTTACCAGCCATGAGGGGCCTATCAGGCTCCATCACCCATTTATGCAAGTTGAAAAGAAAAGGCGAAAGGTTGAAGAATTTGCACACCAGACCTATATGTTGGTAGAAAACTTCATTTCCAACCACATCCACACCACAAACCACCACTGAGGACGGTTTGACACATAGAAGCAAGCTAAAAGAGCCAGCAGGAATAGACCCGGAAGCCTAAGCAAAGCTATGAACACCCAAAGTAGAAGGCACTAGAGGAGGGGAAGGTTCATCGAAAGTAGACCCCAGAGGAGGGTAGTGACTAGGGATGACAGAAGCATCACCAAGCAGAGCGTCAGGGGTAGTGGAAGACCCATTTGTAAGAAAACACGAAGTCAGATGCAAGGGGGCGTGTGTAGGAGAGCCGTTTGAAGAACGAGTGGGAGAGTGAGCCATTCGAGTGTAAGAGAAACCGATGTCTTCAAGCCCGAACATAGGCCGACTAAGGACAATACAAGCATTGCCAAATAGGGTGTCAAAGACAGCGAAAGACCCAAAGACAGGAGGAATAATTCCCAACAGGGCATCAACGATAGAGGAAGTTCCGATGGCTACTTCTACAGAGGTCATGAAGTGGGTTGCAGGGGGCGAGCAGGAGAGCCGTTTGAACGACGAGAGGGAGAAAGAACCATTTTTTATTCTAAGAAATGTGAGTATTACATAAATAAATAATTAAATTATATTGTTACATTACATTAACAATAAGTATTATCCACTATGTAGCACAATACATAGATAAAGACATAATTTTCTTGGTAAAGAAGGGAGTACTTATCAACTCAATGTAACATTGCCACATGGCTATTAATTTTTAAATCACTATACATATGAAAAAAATACCTTCTTTTCTAGATGTACTCTGATTGAAGATATTTTATTTAAATCATATTTGAATAGTTGAAAATATAAAATAAGGGAAATAAACTTTTAGTTTTCACATATCTTGAGTCAGTATGTAAAGTTTAAATGATTTTTTTTTTGTGTTAATTTTAACATATTTTGTATTATATTTATATGAATAGATTCATCCATTTGTTACAAATGTAATTTACATCTATTTTTGTTTAAAGAACGTGAACATTATTTGGTCCTACTTTATTAGAACTATATTTTATCCAATCTTCTTTCATTGTTTTTGTATAGAAATAATTAGGATTAATTCAAGTTGTTTTTGATTAATGATCTTCAATTACTATAATAACGTGTTACTTATGCAAGCCAATACCCTCTAACCTATATTTCAAATGCAAATTTAACTATCAAATCATCAAAAAGAATCAAACATAATATAATCAAACAGATTACGAATATAAAACCATATTACATGGAGATCACATAATTCTATACAAATTTTAAAACACACTACAATTCTCATTTATAATAAAAAATAAATTCTATTATTGTAATGATGCAAAGACATATATTATACTATTGTGTGACACTTAGCTACTAAATATGTAATAATTTAACAAACAAACAATCTATAACAATTTAGACTCCATTTATTTAATAAATACTTATTTTAAAAACTTACTAAACAAAAATGTCAAGAGGAGCTCCTAGAACTTTATAATTTATGTAGTCTTTGAAAAGAAAAGGTTTATAACGGCGTGGATGGTGTTCATCTATGAGCTCCTCTGGTACGCACACCTCCTTTTCCTTCAAGAAATTCCAAAAGAAACCAATAGAAAGCCGAGGTTTCTTCCCTCCATCTGCTACACGATGCTTTGCACTCCAAAATCTATCGTTGCTCCAAATCTACAACCAAAAACATATCACCATTCATATTAAGAAAATGATTGAACTAAACTATCCATAGAAAAACTATGGGATTAGTATACCTTTAGAGCATCAGCCATGATTACAGTGAATGATGCAGGCAGAGGTTTTACACTGAACCACTCGCCTTGTCTGGAGCACATTTCAAGACCGCCCACTTGGTCATTGTACAGAATTGTCATCACACCCCAATCTGTGTGCTCCTTGTGAAGAATACCATTGGCATCTATTGCTTTTACACACTCTGGGTAGTAATTGAGACGAAGAAAAGCCTCACATTCTTCAAAATCAATTTGGAAACGTTTGTTGAGGCCCAGACCTTGAAGAATCAGTTTTATTAGGGAATTTGTCAGATCGGCCAACTTGGAACTGTATGTTCTTAGGCTGTCACTGTACAACACACCCGAAAAAATAAATTATTATCTATTAATTTGTCAATGCCTTGAAATCTTGTTTTATATCTTTGACTTGCCAATTTGCCTATATTGTGTCATAGAAGTGATTGTGTAAGCCCCAAATGACATCTCATTGATTCTTATAGTCTAGAACTTTTCTTATTTTTTTGTCTTATCTTTTTACATCTAAATGTTGTAAAGATTAGTGGTTTACAAACATCTTTGGGAATGCATTGAATTATGAGAATTATGTTTTTCTAAATTAAACTTCAGGTTCAACCAATTTTATTACTCTAAGTGAAAGATCAAAGACAAGAAGCAAGTGTGAAACATACCTAGAACAATATCACAAGAAAACAAATGAAAAATATATTATCCTTTAAGCTATTGAATCTATATTTTCTTCTCATGTTCTAACATTCCAACAAAAATTTAAATGAGTGAATACATGCCTTTAAATACAATAAGCAAGCCTTCAAATCAACAGAATGTGTAGTAGGGCAACTCATAATGGCTAGTGAAATGGTTAACATGGTAGGAATTCTAATTTTGATTTTCAAAAGCTTGGTGATTAAATCTACAACTATAGAAGTGATTTAGGCCTACTCCACACCTATGGATTTGATCCAAAGTGATAAAAAATGGTTTTAGTGGGTAGGGATGCAAATTTTAGACCAATGATAAATGAGATTGAGATGTGTGAAGCCATGAGCCAAACTTTTGCATATAGATGCCACTTGTAAGCTAATTATTGCATTTGGAACACTCTAATCAAAGTGGGCCCAAAACAAAAGAGAAAAATGACATCATCATCACATTTTATCCCCACTTCGATGTGAATGTGAACTATTAGGAAAATACATGTCAAAGTAAGACAAGTAATGAACGTGGAAATATTTAATGTTTTAGACACTCAATTGGATGTCATTTCACATAAAGTAATAGATTATTCTTAAAAAAACTTACAAATAGTGGTTCATTGAAACCTTCAAATTCAAGAGAAATGTGTAATGTATAGAATGTTTCACACTTTTTGAGAAAAAAATTAGTTCCAACTTGCTCAAAAAAGTAAAAAGTAGAGAGTAAAAGAGTAAGAGATTTTTCTTTGTATGGAAAAGTTTTAAAAGCTCTAGCTATGCAAAAATGTAAAAGGACTCTAGCTATGTAGATGAGGTGTCAATGATTATCATCTAGATATAAAATAGAATATAACTACAAATAGAATGATAAAATGTGTCCATCTTGATATTGTAATGAAGCTCTATTTCGTACCAAAAAATGATCTAATTGTCATAATTGCATCGCTGTAATCAAACTTACGAAGAAAATTAATGCTAGTATATGCCCCCTTCAAATAGATGCATTCATATGATGTAAGGAATTGGACAAGAGGATAGCATATATAAGCATGATAAACCATACAATATAGTCAAATATATTATCATGTGATGAGGATGTAAACACATTAGCTAGAGATAATCACTAAGGCATATGTGAAAAGTTGCCTCTAGTATAAGTGAATGACAAGATAAGGATAGTCATAGATGTTAAATAAGAACTATGTAACCACATCAAGAATATGTACTAGTAATATTTATAGCATCATGTAAAATCAACAAATAATTGGTATAAGATTGACATTGAAGCACAAAGAGGAGAAAATCAGTAGATACCCCTAGGGTTTCTCCTTATGATAAGACAATCACAAGTAATAAGTAATAAAGATAAGTCAACATAAGCATAATAAATATGATCCATAATAAATATGATGTCCATCATGAAGATGTAGGTCATAAATTCCACCACAACAAAAATAAAGGTTATAGTGAATGCACCATCATACAATACATGGAATTTGTGTCAATAAGTCAAACTATAATTAATAGTATCAAATAATTGTGATGAGGGTCATCATGTATTAGGCGTAAATGAATGGGGAAAATAATATAGCATAGTGGTAAACACACACTAACTATATATACTAAGGTAAAAGGACAATAGAAACATTTTATTTTTATATTCACCCTTAGAGATATAGAACTCTCATCATTCATGATGGTGTAATGTAGGGGCCACACTATCATGTGAACTAATAAATTATGAAAATGGATTAATGCCAACAATATTTTGGACCAAGTATTGGTTTTTCTCATTTTCTTGTTTAATTTTAGAATTTTCTAATTGATTAATATTGTAAAAATAGTGTAAATTTTAGTATATAGTATAGTAAATCTACAAAAATGACCTCATGTACATGAGTTTGACTTGATATCTGTAGATATGATTTGATATTATTGGACCTAATTATAACACATGGATATGATCTAAATCATTGAAAAAATTAAGTTATCAATCAATAAACCTTACTTGTTAGTAGATTCCATCTTTCATATTGTACTTGTTCTAGTGCTCTAATTTGTACCCTATAGTTTAGAAGACACATCTTAAAGACTAATCTTAGGGATAAGGTCAAGTTAAAGACATAAAGTGGGACTCATAATCAAAATAGAAGTAATCTAGGCCACTTAACAAAATCAAGTATAAATCCTCTAAAATTTAAGATTGCTAGGATTGAGAGGGTGTTCCCTGCTAATCTCACTAAATTAATTATAGATTAAATTAAAATTAAACCTCATTAACATAAAACCAAACCCAATATTTTTTATTGACTATTTTCTATGTAAACCTTTATGATCTTGTAGCTAAAGATATTTCAAGCCAATTATACTTTAAAAACTTGAGGTTTGAAATACACGTCCTACACTTGAATTATCCATATGCACATGCCTCCTTAACTATTCTAGGCTGATCAATTTATTAGAAATCAAAGTAAAATAAATTTATAATTAGGAGTGTGCTTGTTTGGTTTTTCTCTCTTTCTAGTAGACCTCCTCAAGAGTTGAGATGGAGGTTCTAACTCATCTTTAGAACTATCCAGAATATTAAATCTCTCTTTCTCTTTAGTTCCTTTAGAGCTTCCAATTCAACTTTCTCAATTTTTGGGGTTAGTTGGATGATGCCTTTCTTTGCATCCTCTTCTTGTTGCAACATGATGGAATAAGACTTAATCTCTATAAAGATAAGACTTTTATTTTCTAACAGTTTATTGGGATAGGGTCTCAAAGATTGTACCATTTCACATCAACAACATTGCTAATGAAGATACATTTCATTAGGGCACATGTACAAGATCATCATGGAAAAAACAGACAATTAAGTGGCAAAATTTTTAGAAAAATCAGAGTTAGGCAACTTGACTTAAAAATTTGAATAAGTTATCTATATTATTTCAAAATTATGTAGGAATAGAATCTATAGCAAATTGAATGTAGTTTCTAAACTAATAGGTTTGTCTAAAAAAAAATCTATTTGGTGAAAATTTGAAATTTCAATGAAATGGTACTTAAATTTTAGGGAAAAAATAAGAAGTAGGTGTCTGTCTAACCACCCTAACCACAATAAAATGATAGTATTTTTTTATAATATTTTAGATATAAGTAGAGGACTCATGCCCCGATGTGATGCATATTTTTGTAATTTTTTCCAAGTAAATAATTAATTATGAATTTTTAATTAAAACTTTTTAAAAATATAAAAAATCGTATGTCTGACCACCTTAACTTGGTAAAACTTCATGAAATTCAATTTTTCTTTTTTTAATCCTATAGTATGTGAAGCATAGAATGTGACACATATTTTGGATTCAAAAAATGTGATCTATCGTTTGAAAGCTATAGATGTTTTTCAATTAGCCTATCAATTAGGACTTTAGTCATAATTTGAATAGAAAATGAATAATAATTACTTATTAAATTCAAATTAAAGCATAATTTATATCGGTGGAAAGTTGAGAATCTCTTTTAAAAACCCTTTTTGTTTCATCAATTTTGGTTAAAAAAATAGTCGTCAGCCACATACCCATCATATCGCCACTTTTTGGCCCATCATGATCCCGCACATACCCATTACCTTGTTCTCCAAATTTTTCATCTCCCTAATTATATATGTATATACCTCACAACCAAAAACTTAAAGATGCTATAATGATTTTTTATTCATGCATTTAGGGGTCTTTTCAATAAAAGATGTAGGGGACACGTTAATGAGGTAACAAGTCATAGAAATTTCTTTTTCCCAAAATTTATATTCCAATCTAATTCCAATAAGAATATTATTAGCCCTCTCCATTAATGTCCTATTCATTCTCTTTGTAAATCCATTTTTTTGATGGGTATATGGAGTCATATTATGTCTCTCAATCTTGTGCTCTTTATATAATTTTCCAAACCTACAAAAAGAAAACTCTCCACCCAATCTTAAAACGTTAATCTTCCTACTGGAATTTATTTTTTCACAAGATCCTTAAACTTATTAAACTAACTAAATAATTTATATTTAGTTCTAAGGAAATACATGCATATCCTTCTAGAAAAATCGTCTATAAGAGATACATAGTACAAATATATATATAATTCAAAGTAAAATTAACATGAGCATAATACATCTAAATGAATCAAGTCCAACACCTCAAAATAATTATGATAACTAGAATAAAACTAAATACAATTCTACTTTCCATATACAAAATGTTCATAGAAATCAAATTCAAAGTATAATCATTCACTATCTTAGCAAGATTTTTATTTTTAAGGTCCTTAGACCCTTCCCACCTATATGGACCATTCTCCAATGTTATAGAATCATCTTCTTCTTAGGTATCTTGGTCTCTAAGTAAGAGATTTCTATGGTACCCAAAAATCTAACTATTTGAAGTAGAAATAACACTCCTCCATGCTACTAGATCCAATGGTGAAGGAGTATATTTTGTAGATATATTCACTATAGGAACATAAAAATTATTATATTGAACACTTCTTACATCCAACTTAAAAAAAGTTCCCACATGAACATCCTTAGCAATAACCATAGCTCTTCACACCATCTAATACCCTCTACTAGAGAAAATAACTTGAACACATGCATCATTGGATTTAATAATTGATAAAAAAATTTCATGACAAACTAGGGATGTACATCATAGCATTGATCCCTATTGTGCCTTCTGCACACATCCCATTTCTCTTTTGGCAAAATGTGGATCCACTTTGTCTTTTTTCTTTTGCTTACATTAGGCTTTTGTTTTCATTAAATCAACTTTTCTTTCTCCTTATAGTTAGAAAAAATAATTTACATAGTTTTATTTACTTAAGGATAGTCATTAAATAAGTTTCATTTTTATGTTTGTAGAATTATCTAGGACTATTACATATTTGATCTACATCTTGAAGTCTTGGTTTGTCCTACAAAAATATCTATCAAGTATTAAAAGTTTATATTTATTTATAGTTGGGTTGTGGAATTTAAAGAACTAGATAGAGGGTATGGACCTAATTGAATATCAAAAAATCTCATTCATTGCTACATAATTTCCTTACAAAGGTGTAAAAAGGGTCTAGATCTAAATAAAGTCAAGTTTGCAAAAACTTGACCTACTATCAAACATGATTTAGTTCACCCCCTTTATGTCCTATCTTTGCAATTCCAACAAAGTGTTTTGTTAATTTTGTTAATTTTTGAAGTGTTTATTTTATTAAGAGGTTTATATTGCAAGGTTTCCTTATAGAAAAGGATGTTAGATGCAAAACTATTAAAAGTTCAGAATCCATATCCACTTCCATTACCTTTTCCTCTAAAGTGGCCAAAATATTAAAAATAAATTATTAAAATTTGATGTGAAATTATGAAGATCTAGCTAATAACTTCCATATCCACTTCCCGAGATTTTTTTTAAAAGGGAGCCTATGCATTTATTTTACCTACTTAACACTCCTACAATATTAATGGCTTCACAAATTAAGATTAATGAAGGAGGTAAAAACCATATTTTAAATATCATTTTGATACTTACAATTATAATTGAGAGCTTAGGAGACCTCTACAAGTCCCAATGACTTGAAAAAGAAAAGAGCCAATTTATAAATAATTGCAATATAAGAAATAAATTATAGAGACTAATAAAATTAGTTGCACAACACACCTTCAAAGTTGACATTTTTAGAATGTTTATGGCCTTATGCTCCTCAATTTCTAGGTTTCTTCAATGTCCTTTCTTTGAGGAAATCTAGTGTCACGTTTTCCATAATTTGGGCTTCAATTGGACCATGAATGAAAACCTAAAGGGTTTAATTGGGAATTGGAGTTGTCATTATGCTCACCCCTTAATTAGAGAGTTATGAAGACAAATTCCTCCCAATACTTGCTAGAGTATATGAAAAGAAATGAATAAAAAAATATTTTGAAACTCTGAAAAAGAATGCTAAGGAGGTTTTTGGGTCTTGATCTAGCTTGTTAGTGGAAAATGTTTCTCTTTGCAACTGGAAAATTCTAAGATTCCCTCCTTCTACTATGGATTCTAGTGTTGGTAATAGATGGGGGATACATTTGGATGCCTCTAAATTTGACAACTCTAAAGTCTTAGCTCTCCATAATACTAAATGGAAATTTCCTCCTATGGATTTGGGAAAACTCAATTTGAATGGAGGCTAAAGGAAACTTGGGTTTGCAAGTGGTGGTGGTATTCTTAGGAACCATAATGGAGGGGTTGTTGTTGGGTTCTCTAGATGATTGGGGGAGTAATCTTGTAACATGGTTGAAGCAATGACTAGGTTGTGGAGGGGTCAAAATTTCCCTCTCATTTGGGATAAAAAAATTATAGATTGAAGGTGACTCCAAACTTGTCATAGATGTTGTGAAGGGAAAGGTGAAAGTGGATTGGAATATCAGTGACATTATTAATGATATTCAAAAAGAAATGTTAGGTTTTGATGTCTATGAACTATCCCACATCTACAAAGAAGGAAACAACATGGCTAGTGTTATGGCTAATTTGGTAATAAATTTGAATTCCCTAAGATGTTGGAGAAATAAATTGTATCTCTTGAAGAACGTTAGAAAACTTCTTTTGGAAGAGAAACATAATAATAATATTTCTATGATGAGGATCTATAGTAACAATAAGGTTTTTCAATATATATTTATGTATATTCTATGTTTTAAATGTTGGTTAAAAGCCCATCCTTTTGATCTTTGGGGTTTATGTGAAAAAGATTTGGGTTTGGTTCGAAGGGAGTTTGGTTGGATTAAAATTAAGGGTTTACTTTTAGCCTTAAGGCCTCCCATGTTGGCTCATAATCAATGTGTAATATTAACAACCTTATGGACATGGAATGATGAGGTTGTAATGATTGAGATATAAATTACGAGCCATGTCATCATTTATTGAGATTTGATGTATACGAGAATGGCTTTCTCATGAATTGGAACCTATCTATTATCAAGTAGCTTAATTATATATCTAAGGTGTGCTTTAAATCTAGTCTTTTCGATCTCTGGGAAAGGAACGATGGCATGAGTATTATTACTAACTTGTATGAGGATGATTTAAAAAGGGTGTGGCTTGTGAACAAGTTGATGATTTACCTTTGCTCAAGGATACTCCTTATCCTAGGAACGTTTCATCAATTAATGATCATTCAACCATCTTTATTGATGGCAATAAAGCTTAGTTCTAGAGAACTCTTTCTCATTTTGAGAAACCCCACCAATTTACTCTGCTTATCTACTAGCATTGGTAACATTTCCTACAATTATAGTCTATAGTGCAACCACCAAGAAAAACCCTTCATTATGGGAGGTGATAGAGTGAGGAAAAAATTGGGATCTTGTGATGAGTTCAAAAATGACCTATTGCTTTGGCACATTTGTGTTGAAGGTAGTTTAGCTCCCTTCCTTGAGAGCCTCAATGGAAATGATAAAAATATGTCAATACAATCAGTGAGTGCATGGAATAAAAGGCAGGTTAAAATGGGGGGAATTTCCTTCAAAGTGAGTGAGGATATTATTGACCAGGTGACAAGTTTATCCTACACTGGTCAAAAGATCAAAAGGTACAACAAAGTGTTAGATATGGAAAGTACGAATTTTTTCTTTAAAAAGGGTGAAACTCTAATCAAGTTGCATGCAGGTTATGAAAGAGAAAAGCTCCCACAACCTTGGGACAAGGTATGTTAGGGTGTTTTAAGTGATATTATTTCTACCACATTCCTTTTCTCAATCATTTTAGAAATAGGGCTGAACTATTAGTTTCCACTTTTATTTTCTATCTTCTTTAGAAGCATCAGTGAAGGAAGACCTAGATATGGTGGCCGAAAACCTTGATAAGCCACCTATTCCACTCTACCAAGGGCTTATCCTCAAACTCTACCAATTTTATTTAGCTCTCTACCCCCAAAGCCTATTAGGGCTTGTCTTATTAAGGAACCCCCACTTGAAAGCTTTCCTATTGAGAACCCTTTGAACTCTCCCTCTAAGAAGTCATAAATGCCCCCCTAAAGGGAAAAAGAAAATGACTATCCAAAAAATAATCCCCATGCATGAGTCCAAATCCCCTAACCCAGAGTTGAATGCCTCTAAAACTCATATAACTTACAACTAGAACATTATTCTCAATCTTTTTGACCTTAAGAATAACCCTTGTAAAGGTTCAACAAAAAGGTCTGGATTTGATACTAAAAGACCCATTTACAAGAAAAAGAAAAAGTACTCGATCAATTTTTATGTTGAAGAGGAAAATTCTAAAGATGGGGAGGAGTAGGACAACACTAATACTACTGATTAGGAAGAGGTCAAAAGAGGACTAAATTTAGATAAGGAAGCTAATAGTCCTAACCTTAGTGTTTAGTGGTCTCACAAATTGGCAGGTCTTCATATCTCTAACCTCATTGTTGATGAGATATCTAGTGATTCAACTAGGAAGGACGATAAGGAGGAGGATGAAAATGTGGAGACTAAAGGACCTAGCATGTTCATAGAGTGTAATGCTATTATTTTTTATCCTAGGGACCTAAACACCACCCCTATAGAGAAAACTAATATGGAAATTTTCTCTAAATGCATGAAGACTATTGAGGATGTGGCTGCTCTAAAGTCTCAAGTTGATGGTCTAGAAAGGAAAGTGCATGGTATTTCTTTCTTTACTTTGAAGGTCATCCACCATTCGACGACCACCCTTGGTATAGTGTTAGAAGATAAAATTAAAAATCATGATGATTCTAAAGGTGCTAGTGCCAACTCTAATAGATGGGACCTTTTTAAATTCCTCAAGGAGGATTGAGAGAAATTTTTTATAGAAAGATTAATAAAACATAACAATTTAATTTATATGATTCACATAATCCCCCCAAAAAATAAAATTTGGATTCTAGATGACAAATAGAGAACAAAATAATACAAATCATGTAATATTTAGAAAAAAATTCCAATTTTTTGGTGGCACTATAAAGGAAGAAGGGCCTTTGAGTCGATGTTTCCCTCATTCAACTAGGACAACTTGATCAAAACTTCAACATTCCATCACTAAGAAATCACAGATATCCTTGGAATACTAAGCATTTGGACCATACCAACAAGTGGCCAATGACTCTAAATAAAACCTTTTACCAACCTCCTTGCTATCCATAGACTACATAACTGAAGATGAAAACCTATTTTTTGTAGTCCAGGGTGTATGATAGAAGATGCATTATGAAAACTAGTTCATATTGTAGGCTTAGAGTGCCTAGAATTATTTTTTTGATTGTGTACTAGAATAAATATTTATGGATGGGCATATATTGCAATTTTTTTTAGTAAGTGGAAAAAATGACTCTATGGTGTGTTTACGTTGAGTTATTTCAATATTAATGAAGAGGAGTGTTCCAATCATTCCAACAAGTACAATTCAAAATATGAAAAGGATGAAAATTGTGTGGATCTACTTCTCATTATATACTTTCAACATTTTGTTATCATTAAAAGCACTCTAAGCATGAAGAAAAAGTGAAGGATACAACTTGTAGTAAAGGACACCTAGATCCTTTTACTAAAATGCAAAATTGACTTTGCACAAGGAGTGGAATCGTGATGTTCACAAAAATTCCATAATTCATCGTGATGAAGGATGGAGCATTTTTCTATCATTTTTTATTTCAAAAATTGTAATCAAAAGTTTGTATTCATTACCTAGGATCTTTGTGGTAAAAAAAATGAGATAAAAATTATCTTAAATAATGGACCTTAAAAATTTTGAACTCTTGGTTATGTTGTGAAAGTTATTGCGATAACTCACTTTTTGAATTAAAGGAAAAAACATATTCTAGTTCAATTTTTGCAACTTGTGATCTAATATATGAGTTGCACAACAAAAGTTGACTTGTGAAATAGATCTTCATAAAAAAAAATAACAATTCCCAATTTAAAATTGCTTGAGGACAAGAAATCCTGGGAAGAGTGGATTGTCATGGCCCCATCAAAGAAAGAAACAAATCAAAATATTTAGTCAAATCGCAACACTTAAAGTCTAGGCGTAAGAATAAACAAGGGAATCGATTTCCTTGAATTAAATATATTTAATTAAAATTAAATTAAAAGGGTTTTAGGCCAAAAATTAAGAGGAATAGTTGTGAGTCTTCCAAAAAGGAAGAAATAATGAAGAGGTGTGACTCTCTCAAAATTGAAGATATAAGAGGGAGAGAATTTCATTTGAGAAGGAAGTCTACAATACCATTCAATAATTCAATTGAGAATAGAACTTTATATGACTTTTCAAGTAAATTAAATTATGTTCTCAAGAGTAGTGATGATGTGAGAAAGTATATGACTCAAATGTGAAAGATTGTGACTCCCTCAATAATACAATATAAATGAGGGATCATTTCCTTAGGAGAAATCATCTATGAGGAATGAATCAATCAATCAACTTGGAAATAAATTATCATTCTCAAAAGGAAGTAATAAAGGGTAGTGACTCATTTATTGTGAAGGGCGGTGACTCCTTCACAAAATGCATATAAAGGGTAAATTAGTTATTGGAATTCAATCAACAATCATCAGTACTCTATTTTTCAAGAAATGAAACAATCAAAATATCAAAAAGATCAATCAAGAAAACAATAATAAGTCTATCAATACATTTGACGATCAAATATCATCAATAAAGATATTTAATTGAAAAATGAAATTAAAAGGGTTTTAGGCCAACAATTAAGAGGAATAGTTGTGACTCTTCCAAAAAGGTAGGAATAATGAAGAGGAGTGACTCCCTCAAACTTCAAGATATAAGAGGGAGAGAATTTCATTTGAGAAGGACATCCACAATGTATCATTCAATAATTTAATTGAGAATAGAACCTCATGTGACTAGGTAAGTAAATTGAATTATTTTCTCAAGAGTAATGATGATGTGAGAAAGGATGTGACTCAAATGTGAAAGGTTGTGAGTCCCTCAATAATAAGATGTAGAAGGGGGATCATTTCCTTGGGAGAAATCATCTATGGGGAATGTATCAATCAATCAACTTGGAAATAAATTATCATTCTCAAAAGGAAAAAATGAAGGGTGGTGACTCATTTATTGTGAAGGGTGGTGACTCCTTCACAAAATGAATATAAAGGGTAAATTAGTTCATTAACATTTGGTCAACAATCATCACTCATCTATCCATCAATAAATCGAGCAATCATCACTCATCTGTCCATCAAGAGATCAACCAGTCATCACTCATCTATCCATTAATAAATCAAGCAATCAAAATAATAAAAAGATCAATAGAGCAAACAACAATAAGTCTATCAATACATTCAATTATCAAATCATTCAAGTATCCAATTATTCAATCATCATAGCATTCAAGAATCAAATCATTCAGTCATCAAATCACTCAATCATCAATTCAACATATCAAGTTGGAAAAAGGAAAAATAAGAATAAGAAATATATGACATCTCTTTAGAATATAGATTGAGAACAACCATTGGTAATATTCTAAATATAATTGGTGGTAGCCATTTAAGAGTAATTTTTTCATTTCATTAAGAGGTATTTATTTAGAAATATTCTAGAAAAATCCATAAGGAATCATATCTTGAATTTGTGAAGTGTTTTACAAATAGGAAGGTTGTTCAGCCTTTCAAGTTCAGGAGAGGTGAAGGAAGACCAACCTTCTTGCTCTTATCAAGTATGCCATCTCGAGATGGAATGAACAACCAACCTTCCATGCTCATGGGTCAAGAGCTGGAATGAAAGACCAAACTTCCATGCTTTTGGGCTTGACCAAGGAGGACGACCTACCTTTGAGGTGGATTGAGGGATGGAAAGGTGGCCCACCTTCCACGCTCTCACAATACAAGGACAACCAACCTTGAGATTGCCATTTGAAAGCATTTCCAATAATTTCATGATGAGATTTGTTATGAGGAATATGCTATGAACTAATTATTAATGATGTATTAATTTAAATATAAATGGTGCTATGAACTATTGATCTAAATAATATGATGTTTTAGCTATGATTTATTGATCTCAATATTATATTTTTTTATGTATGGATTTGAATATTATCATAAATTTGATTCTCGTTATTATTAATATCAATTTTAGTGATTAATATTGTTTTTCAAGCTTAAAATTAGGAATTTCCCAAGTAGTGACATTATAGAAAATCCCCCTCTCCTTCAAATTAGAAGGGAATAAGCTATCTTCTATGCCTAACACTCCCTGAAAAGTGTGTAAATGTAAAATTAAGGAAGAAGACCTTGAAGAGGACAAATTATGAACCCTTGAACTAGGAAGAAGTTAACATTTTAAAATAAGTTTGTGGAAATGAAGCTAGTAGTGGAAGAAGATATGCTAGGCTTGATAAGGTGACTATGCATGACACGTGGGTTAGAGGTAGTGAAAGCAGGGCCAAGGGTAGGGTTAGTAAGAATGTTGTGCAATATATTACCTCAAATTCTTATAATCAAGAATCTAAGAAAGAAGGTCAAGAAATTTATTCTGAGGAGAATGATGTTTTTACCAACCCTGTTCAGAACAAGGAAGAAGAAAAATATGAGACAAATGTGGAGTTTGATGAGTTTGATCATGACTATTTGAAGAAGGATGATATGGGACCTACTACTTTTGATAATGTTACTAATTTTAACAATGCTAATGAATTATATGCCATAGTTGAGGATCTCAAAGTCAAAGTGACCTACCTAGAATAAGGGGAAGACAAAGATAAAGTTTGTGGTAACTACTATGATTGATGGGACAATATGTACAATACTATGAATTTGTATCAAAGAAAATTGGTTAAAGTAGAAAAAATAATAAAAAACTTAGTGAAGATGACTAATGATTTGCTAAAAAGAATTGTTGCTAGCATTTCTAGCATCATCGCTTTACAAGAAGAAATCAAAAAGTAAAATAATGAGGAGGAAAAAAAAGAAAAATAATAAAAAATGTTAAGAAGATGAAGGAATAGAAGGATCTTAGAACTACAGATTGGGACAACAATCTTAATTCCTTAGCCATTGATTGGGCAAACCTAGTTTCCAATCAGAAGATTTAGTTGTCTTGGCTCATTTTTCTTTAGTGCTATTTCTTCATTAATTTTTTTGTGTTTCTCTTTTCTCTTAGTGGGTGTGTTGACAACTCATTTTTGGTTGCCTCTATGTTTAAGTTTTTTTTGATATTTTAATTGTAAGGGACTAAGAACCTTTCCCAACTTCATCAATAAAAAATAAAGGGAATTCCTTGAAAATTGAGGTTATATTGGATCCATCTACAACTTTAGTCATTACCATCTTTAATATTTATCATGGATAAGGCAAGGATCCTCTAAACAATAAAAAATGGGTGGGTTGCATATGGATGGAGCGATATGAAGATTGATAGAGTTGTCTGCTTTAGAGTAGGTGGTTCAATTTTTAAATTTTATTTTACCACTTTCAAAATTGCCATTGACCATTTAAGAAAATCACTAGAAATTACTCTTTCAAATAGCATTAATATAAAAAAGTGATCTTTTAGTTGAGCACCTTGTTTTAAAATGACATGTCATTTAACTAATTAAAACTTGTGGTTAGTAAAAATGGTAATTGCTAGGTAGCAGCTCTATATTTAGATTTTGTTGAGTAGGTTATATGGCCTCCAAATATTGTAGATAAAAAAAAGATAATCAATAAAATTATTTTAAATAAAACAATTAATTTAATTGGAATCCGAAAAAGGTATTGTAAATCCAGATACTTTAGCATATTTAAAATTTATTTAAAATAAAGGTTTTCCTAAACATGTTAATAATAAATTATCTTATTATTATATATCTATGAGAGATAAAAGTGTACATACTTTACACTTTTACACCTTTTCTTTACAACATTTTGCACAAAATTTGTAAGGACATGATCATAGTGCCCAATTTGACCTATATAGTGCATAAATTGACCTCTTTAGAACCCAAAAATCAACTACCTAATATCATTACATACAACCATGGTATGGATCAATCCACATTCCTATGTCATCTAATATTGTGTGCTAGGTCACAATTGATTTAAATTTCAAATATCACACCCTAATTTTTTCCTTTTCTAAAATTAGCCATTACCTTGTTGGCCCATATGCCAGAAAAGTAGAATTGAGTGACTATGAAGATGCATTTTTATTAGCATCAATCAAATAGGAAAAGGAATCATGTAGAAAAAGTTGAGTCTAGAGCACCCCAAGTTGAATTCTACATTTGGTCACAATATTTCTCCACAAGTCCAATAGATTTACATCCCTAATGCATGTATGGTGTATCTACAATAAATTTTTTATTTATAGAGGTTTTTTTATTGCTAAGATGAGCCTAATATTCATCATGTCATCTTGAAGCAAGTCCTAGAATAATTCTAAGAACAACCTTATTCAAAAATCCAAAAATCCAAGGCAAGTGTATTCAAAATGCTACATCAACAAAAGATCAAGTTACATCACACAACATAACCAAATCTCAGACTACGACACACAACATGACCCTATCTACAACAAAAAAATTCTCTATGTAGTTCTATCCCATCTCTATGATCACAATTATTTATCTAGATTCTTTATTTTGATTCTCTATCAAATTGTATCAATCTATTAACAACAAAATTAAATCTACTTTCATGCTAAAAATTAGCTAACAATGTTTTAACTATTCAAATGTGCAAGAGCTCAATCATATATCTTCATTTTATATGTTTATTTATTATATTTAATCGCTTAAGTAGATCTATATTACTTTAAGAAAGTTCTTATTTTCTCAACATTTTGGTTAACCATGGTATATATACACCACCTAGGGCTTAAACCTAGGTCATTATGCATTTTTTTTTAATATTTTAGACCTATCATTTTATGTTTTTGTTGCTAAATATTATATTATTTAGGTCATCTTAGCCTTATATTTCAAACAAACTTCTAAGATCCGTAGTTCCTTTTATGTAAAGTTCTAGGTCAAATCCTTCCCTTCTAATAGATTCCTTTAACATAACCATTATTGAAAACCTAACTATGTCTATCAACTTAATAATTACAACACATATGACTATGATGTTTTGAATGATGACCTTACATACTTTTAACACTAACACTTGATACACACACATCTAATACTTGTGTATAAATATGAGAAATGGTTTGTTTTTGTAGGCACACAAAGATATTGAAGCATCATTTGAAGGTCCAATACTTTATCCTACTATGCCTTTTTCTACATATTTGCATTGGCATGCGTGATTCATATATTCACGTACACACCAAAGTAGGGGAAAAATGTAAGGGATAAAAGTACATACCCTATATTTTTACATCTTTATTTTATACTGCTTTGTGCATACCCTATATTTTTACATCTTTATTTTATCCTACTATGCCTTTTTCTACATATTTGTACATAGTTGTAGTGCTCAATCAACACATTTGATACATGAATTAGCCTCTACTCGTAACCCATCAGCTAAATCCCATTACATACCATCTTGGTATGGACTAGTCCACATCCAAGCTAGGTCATATAATACCCTGGACTAGGTTGTGTGGCTTGACCTAGTACACCACATTAAAATTTCAAATCTTACACTCCAAAGCCAACCCTTTTGGAAACCATCTATTATCTCATTGGCTTGCATGCAAATTTTTTTGAATTAACTATGGACATGTAAGTATAAACAACTTATAGGTCATAAGAATCCATAAAGTAGCAACACTAATCACTTAAAGAAATTTGATTCTAAAACATCCAAAGTTAAATTCTATATTTAAGCATTCATTATGTGTTTATAACAAAATTTCTATCTCTAGAGGTTTGATTGCTACCTTGAGGCAAGCTTAGGATTCCCCCTCTTGTCTTAAAACAAGTTTCATTATTTTTCTAAGCAAAATCCCATTCAAAAAAAGTCAAAAAAGTGAGTATCGTATTATTTTTATTTCAATATAAAGTAAAGTAGGAATATTCATTAAAAACAAAAGTCAAAAAATGAAAACTAACACATTCAAAAGGCCACATCAATGGAAGACTATGTTGCATCACATGGACTAATCTACACAACACAATTTAATGTGAAACTAGAGAACATGGTGCAACTTTGCCCATAACATCCATATTCATAATTATGATTTTCTATTGCAACAAATCAACCTATTAACAATAAATTCAATACTACTTCTGTACCGTAAATGCATAAGCATCTTATACCTTTTCAATTGCATCTATTAATCAATGATTTATCTAAATTTTATATACTTTTTAATTAAATTTTATTATTTAATTTAAAATCTAAATCACCCTAACAAAATGTTCCTATTTACTATAATTACTATAAAACTCGAATTATAATTACAAAAATTCATACTAATAAATATTAAACAAATAGTATCTCATTTATTAATCAACGTTGCACAATAAGATCATTTTCTAACCTAATACCCAAATAAATAAGACATCTAAAATGAAAAAAGAAAAAGACAATTGAAGGAATGAATCTATTATCAAACACTCCATGATTTTCGAAGAAAAGTATATCTAATTAAACAGAATTAGTTTTAAATTAAGTTACTGACTAATTGAAACGATAAACATGAATTCCAGATTGCATTAAAAAATCAAACAGGTTGTATGACATACCAAAATTCAGAATTTCCTTGTGGCCATAGCTTTTGTGCATGTTGCTGAAGCGTATCAGAAACAAGTACTGCTGGGAAACACATGGCCTCGCCAGCTGATATATCAATGGGCTTGGAATACCCATCAAAGGGAACACAAGCGGCTCTTTCTTTCACTTGGGGTGGAAGAGTGAAGAGATCTCGAGCAGCTGAATCCACAGTGTGCACAAGCTCCTCCTCGACTCCATGATTGACCACACGGAAAGCTCCCCATTGCTGGCACGCTTCTTTTACTTCATTGCACAGCCTTTGAAGATCTGGATCACCTTCTTCCACCTCTGATCGAAGAGCAGAAACATCAATTATTGGGAGCTCTGCCTCTGAACAAACCATAGTCGCTGAGACAGATGAAAATTTTAACACAGGTTAGGGTTTATGATTATGAAATAGAAATTAGTTTTGGGCATGAGAGAGGTAAAGTGTAGCTGACAGACATTGACGAAACACGAGCTAAATCACATCGGCCACTATTTAGGCCCAGGCTGTATGCGCTTAGTGCTATTTTCTTTTTCTAGTAGCTTTTAGTGGACGCTGATCTCCCGTCAAAACGCACCGAGCATAGTCATGCAAACATACAAAAACGCATAAAAATATACATAAAAGCATACTTGACATGATGGGACGGTGTGGTGGGGGGCGCGGCTTAACCGGCACACTTCCTATTGTCAGCATCCGTTCCCTTCACCAGCGTCCGTTTCCGTCGCCGATAACTTCGGATTCAAATAATTCCCGTGAATGCGTTTGACCGCATAAAACATTCTGACTCCGTAATTGTTTTATACAGATGGTTGCTGCAGCGGCGATAGTGAAAGCTTCCAAACAGGTTACGGGCATCCATCAAATTAGAATAGAAGGGGGATTATTGTCACATATTACAGTTGGAAATGCAAAATGTGGAAGCATAGACAAGGCACATGAACTGTTTGGCCGAATGCCTCAAACAAATGTGGACTCATGGAATGATTTGATTGCAGGATATGCACAAAATACGTCTTTTTTAAGTGATTTAGAAGCTTTCATTCGAATGCAATTGGCAGGTGTAAAGCCAGGCTCCGCAACCTTTGCCAGCATCCTCCCAGTGCGAAAATGGGAGCTTTAGAACATCCATCACAGCTAGAGGAATTTTGTCAGATGTTGTAGCTGCAACTGCTAGACGTGTATGCAATGAAGTAGTTCCAAAAATTTAAATGGAAAAAATAATAATCTTTAATTTAATCATTACTCTACTCATCATTCAAATAGAGATATTTCACTATTTTGGTTTTTTTCTTTTTCCAAATAGATATCCTTTACAATAAAAAGATGTTAAGTTCATTCGACATTATTTTTGCAGATGCCACTCTTACCTTATTTTCTAATTTTCATTTGTATTCAAGTTTAGAGCATATAAGTGTAGAATGACATTTATTTTAGTTTTTTATTACTTTGGATTAAAGTTTTAAATGTATTATTTCCAGTATATGATTACTTTCTTTCTTGTTGCGAGTGTGTTTTTTATTGTGAGTTTCTTTATTAAATGACTAAGCATATTGTCACTTGGAACCTTGCAGTACAATTGTATCAAACTTGGTTTTAGAGCCTGAGTTTTAATTTGTGGAGAGTTGAAAGTGTCACATGGCACTGACTAAAGTTTGCAACTAAGAGATTTCTATCCTCCATAAAATTTGAGGATGGGTAGAAGGTAGTGTGGACATCCTCCAGTGTGTTGGTTATTGTGTAGGTGTGGTGTGCATTTTGTTATAGGAAAAGTGTTGAAAAATGAGAGAATAACAAATAAAGGAATTATTGTGAGTAGATGAGGAAGGAACTAAGCACTTAAAATAAAAACTCAAAAAATAAGTTCATGAAGAAGATCTTCAAACTTAAACATGACTTAGGCTTTGTCCCTTAACAATGAGGCTTTGATGGATTTCCTAAACTTTTAATTTACACATTAATGATTGATATCTTCAATCTCATCCTAAATTAGAAAAGACTATGAAGGATCTAAGTCAATTCTTTGACTATGTGGCATTACACACTACACACACACAAACACAATGACATTACATTGAAGTCTTAGGACACTAATGATAAGGATTCCCTTCAATATACAACTAGCATTATAAAATCCTAATAAAATAATTTTGAAAAAGTCATTAATCCTCCAAGGGTTGATGCAACTCTAATCAAATTTCAAGTATTGTACATGGAGTGGGATGCCTATTATCTATTCATAAATCAATGTTAAAATATTTGGAATTCGTTTGAAAGTAAAACACAACTTAATTACATGTAAGCACTAAGGATCCAAACTCAATTTAAGGTTCATATTATCTAGCTACTAAACTTAATATTGTTAGTTTGTAAGGCAATAGTACCAAATTCTATACAAGAATATAAAGATCATTGATTTTTCAATTTTCCATCAAATGACCATGTGACAATCTCTAGGACCTATTAGTATTAGTTCCAATGCTTAGTACCCCATGTGCTTATGAAAATTGAATAGGTTCAATCTAGGAGTTTACTATGAATAATGCATATAGTGTATAAGTTGTGATCAACCTTTAATTCAATCATTTATATAAGGGATCAAATTTCACTTAGTTTTTCCCACCATAAGATCAAGGTCACTAAAATTGTAGGGATAATCTAATCATATAGTCTATTATTCCACTTGGACACCATCACAACAAAGCATATCGTTTCATGGAGTGATAACAAGGTATATAGACTTGGCCATCTATTATTCTCTACATTAAATTCTTATCAAGTATTGAATTAGCTATATGCCTTATTCATTTCATACATTATAGAGAGTTGGCAATCACACATATGATCCACTAGACTTGAGCTAGTTGAATTCATTTCACAAGATCTTATATATTGAATTAACTAGACTTACATCTACATATATAAAGAACTACAACAAGTCCAATGGGGCCAAGCACAAGTTAATAGTTGAAACACCTAAGCAAGCCAACACCACCTAGCTATAACTGGAATTACCATCATTCTACACTCATATAATGACCATCATTTGGCATCTATAAATCTACTAAGATTATCAATATTGACCACAAGAGTGACCATGTACATCTAGTCTCCCTTAATGAGTGGTTATACAACATAATGAGGCCTTATGGAATTAATTATTTCTTTGTTCTTCTTCTTAGCATGCAAGACCTAGGGTACTAATCACAAATACATCCTTTTATTAGCTAATGTTCTTTACCACAACACACAAAGTATAAAAACTCATGGGAATTGATCTACTAGATTCAAAACCGTAAGATATTAATGATTACAACTATTGGATTTCACCATATAACTTCTTGATTATGGGATTTTGTCCAGGTACATACCTCAATAGAGGTTTCACTAGATCCTTCATTGTATTTCTTTCATACTTAAATATTTTGAGTGATCAACACCCTTCTTACACACAAATATCATTAAATTAGTAGCCTTTGGTGACCAACCTATATTAATACTTATATGGTTTCTCAATCCTCTATTCCTTAGATTTTATTTATCAAGTTTGTAGGTTCATCAAATTATTTTAATTTCATCTAAGATCTCTTCATGATCTTAAATTATTTCATTCTCTCAAGGTTTCTACCCATACATTTTCAATGGTTTGTAACCACTTATATATTTTCAGTTTCATCTTGATATAATATGTCATTGAATGTGTTTGATGTATGTAGAATAGCAAATAAACCTTTTGTAATCCTAGTATTTTATTGTGGAGGGGATCCACTTATTCTTTTGGAATATTTTCTTTCTTTCTTTGGAACCCATGTGGAAGAATTATCTTCAAATAAGGTGGCATTGGGATTGTTTAAAGTTGCTTCCTTATTCTTCTTTAGAGCATAAATACAAAATTTTCCTTGTTTTCATATATATGGAGGAATGTAATTATCTTTCTCTTGCTTTATTGGTAGAGAATAAGGGTTATAAGTTGGTTTTTGTGCTTAGAAGCATTAGCGGGAAATGTAAAGGGCTTCATTTGCTTCATATTTTCCCTTTTTATTAACTTTTTATTTGTTCTTTGTCATAGATTCATTTGGTATACTTGATAAATTCTATCTTTGTATTCATAAGAAACAACTATTTAATTTTCCTTACTCTTACAATCATAATAGATGTCCTTGAGAGTGTCCAACATAATTTTCTCTTGTGAAATGACTTGACTATAAAATGTAATCATAATCATTTAAATCGTGTGGAATATCTTGGAAATATTGCAATCATCATGAGAATGAATATGTTAGTAACATGTGATACAAAATTATAAATGTAACCATTATAATCACAATCATATAGAAAAGCATTTAATTTTTTTTATCAATATAGTAGGGTAGTGGAAAATGTCAAAAGATATAGGTCTCCCAACTAGGAGACACCATCAAAATAATGCAAAGTATATAAACATGTATGTAGAGAACAAAGCTCCAAATCTCAACCAATAATATTAGATGGATTATCATCTAATAGATTATTCTTGTCTTATTTATGTGGGCCGCAACCACCTTTAATGTTTTGAATTTTAGCATGATATGGTGTCATTGAATGTGCTTGATTTATGTAGAGTAAGAGAAAGACCCTTTGTAATATTGTTATTGTACTCGTGGAGTTAGATTCACTTGTTCTTTTCTAATATTTTATTTTTTCTTTGGAACTCATATGGAAGTAACACCTTTAAAAGAGGTGACAACGATATTGTTGAAAGTTGCTTTCTTATTCTTCTTTGGAGCATAAGGACGAAACCATCCTTGCTTTGGTACATATGAAGGAATGATATAATGTTATTATTTCTTTATTAGTGGAGGACGTGATTTATAAGTTGGTTTTTGTGCTAGAGGAGTATTAGGAGGTAATGAAGAGAGCTTCATTTTCTACTTATTTTCCACATGTGTTAAATTTTTCTTGATTCTTTTGTTGCACATGCATTTGTTATAATTAATGGATTCTATCTTTGGTTTCATGAGGAGCTTCTATTTGATGTTCCTTTTGCAGTCGTAACAAATGTTCTTGAGAGTGACAACATAATTTTCAAGTTTGAAGTAGTTGATTTGAAAATAAGTACATATGCATCTCTCATCACTTTCACAATTTTCTCTTAACAAACATATTTTAGGTATTGATGCATCATAGAGGGTATCCTATTTCATTATTGTAACTAAGATATATGCTAATTAAAATTTAAAATATAGCCAATGAAGGAATGATATGGAAGAATTCATCTACCTCCTTAAGCCCAATGTTAAGAGAAAAAAAAATACTCCCCAAAGTGTCCACAAGAATGCCATTGGTTATGTTTAGAGAAACACATAAATGTGTATAATTATTAGGGATAGAAGGTAGATATCTAACAGTTAAATGCAGATTTAATTAATAAATAGAGAAATAAAACACATAGAAAAATTAACATAGAGAATTTAATGTGGTTCACCCAATCCTAGCTACATCCACAAAACCACATCCATCCAATGATTTTATTATCCAATGTAAAACATATTACAATCTTGCTAATAATGCCCTACTCCAATCCCCATCCAAATTACTTATAACAAGCTTTTTAGAAGCTTCCAAAATTAGGGTTCTACAAATTTGGTTTTTTCTTTTGTTAGTGATGAAACGTGTATAGTATAGCATGATCAGTCGCCACCTACCAACAATTATCTAATGCTAAATTTTTAATTATATAAAATTCTTTTATGCATATGTTATACTAATTGCCTAGATCAATGTGAATACCTTCACATTATTGACCATGAAGAAAACCATGACCATAAAGTGGACCACAATAATTGTGGTTTTGGATATCCTAATAAAGTAAAATAATTAAAGGTACATAGCCTGAGGTGAAATTTTATGAGTAGTAGCTCTATAGATGTTTTTGTACAAGTGTGGGAAGAGGAAAAGACATGCTTTCTACCCACAGGGTCTTTATTAGAATATGTGTGTACATAACAGAATTAGTAGGATGATTGAATACCTATTAATGCTAAATATTGTTAGAATACATGTATGTAATGGAAAAAAATTAGCATAAATTTCAAATTTTGTTTTAGTGGAGCAACCAAAAATTTTCCCCATCATTCACACAACTAACACGAATCACATTACTATCAATGAGATCTTTGATTTTATGCTTGAATACCATACAAGTATATGTATGGTGTTCATTAACTCCATGAAAATTGTAGTAGAATTATTCATTATTTAACTCTTAGTTAATTCTCTAGAGGAATCCAATAGATTGATGGAATCAAGGTTGAACAAATTATTATGAAAGTTTGAAGAACATTATCCAATGGTTTGCTAAGCTTTGTAAATTTTTTATTCCCTTAATTTTTGAATGATACAAAATAAGATGTGGTAGAAATTTGATTGGAACTCTAGATTTAGATTCCTTCTTGTCATTTCCTTTTTGAAATGTATTGTTATTTTTACATCTTGAAGGATTGGAGGAAGTGAGGGAGGCCCCATAATTCCAACCATTAGATTCAAATAGTTAAAGTTCAAGATTTTTTACATGAACACACAAATTTTACTAAATAAATATTGAAATTTGATTCTATTTTCATTAGTAGACTCTTTGGAAACATTTAGTTAAATTTGTTAGTTGATTTGAAGCCCATATTGGCATATAAGGGTTGTAAGAAAGTGGTGGCTAGCTTGTTAAAATAATGGATAGAAATAGGAGCTAAGGATTAAAAGTATTCAAGGGAATAGTCCTTAGGGTTCATGGAAATAATTTAGGTAAGACTTTGTCTTCATATGCAATCTCTAGACATGTATCATCGAAAGCTCATAGGAAAGTATTGTAACCACCTTTTCTATAATATAACTCAAATATAACTACAATAAAGCCAATGAGCAATGGGTGTGTAATAACCTCAAATGAATAAGGTGTGCAATGTGGAGGATTATGTGTAATAGAGTTAGAGCTACAATTTTCTTCTTAAGTTGAGCAAACTACTTCGCTAGTGTATTGAAGGTTTACAAGTGTAGGTAGTAGTGGTATGAGAAGTATGTGTAGAATGGAGTATGTATGTCTAAAGGGAGTGAGAGAGAAGAGGGAATGAAATGGTAGTTGAAGGAAAAATCACACTATAAATGTACAATTTTCATAGGATGACAGGGAGAAATGGTAGAAGGAATAGTGGTAGTACTTCTATGGGTGTGAGTAAACAATATTCACCTTTAAATCTAGAACTCTAACTTGGACATAGATCCTCAACTCCCTTAAACTTGGAACAGTTGTAACTACCTTTGAGAAAACCCCTCTATCCTTTATGTTTTGATGGATTTCCATACCCTATTCCAAAGCTCCCATTTGGTATAGGCTGAGAAAGGTTGTAGAGTCTATCTTTACACCTGCCAGTTGCATTTGGTTGCAAAGTCTCTAAATCCTTTTCAACAAATTCATTTTGTTAATATCCTATAATCAAAGCGTTCCATGAGAACATGTTTCTTTGAGACATTATGTCAAACAGTTCACGTGCGTAATTCCACATTTTAGATATCCTACAATCATAGCATTTTGTCAAACAGTTCACATACCTTGTTTATGCTTACACTTTTTGTATACACGTCTACCAACACAATTGTAGCTACAACATTTGAAAAAATTCCTCTATAGATGGATGTCCATACCTTATTCCAAATCTCCCATTTTCGCACATGCTAGGAGGATGTTGGAAAAGGTTGGGGAATTTGGATTTACACCTGCCAATAACATTTGGATGAGATCTTCTAAATCCTTTTTTGATAGACATATTTTGTGAGTATCCTACTGTAAAATCATTCCATGAGTCCACATTTCTTTGAGGCATTTGGTCAAACAGTTCAAGTACCTTGTCCATGATTCCACATTTTGCATAAATGTCTACCTGAGCATTTCTAACTATAATATGTGCCAATAATCCACCTTCTATTCTGATTTGATAGATGCCCATAACTTGTTTGGAAGCATTCACTATCACCACTGTAACAACCATTTGTATAAAAAAATTATGGAGTTAGAATGTTTCATGCAGTCAAACACATGCATGGGATGTTGGGTAGGAATAATTTGAATTCTTAGTTAATGGTGATGAGAATGGACGCTAGTGAGAGAAACAGATGCTGAAAATAGGAAGGGGCCCACATCTTCCACCTAAGTAGTCAAACCAACTTAGAGTGTGTTGGTCAAGCCATGCCATAGTGGGGAGTTGTACTGGGGAGAACCTAATCTTCTGACAATACACACCTATGTATAGACATTATAACATAACACCCCATCCCCCATGCCACTCTCTCAACAAAACGTACCGACAAAAAGATTTAATGGACCGAGTTGACGGACATTTGGTGTGTGTTGTTTGGAGTGACATCACCTGTCCCATCACTGAAAAAAGGGTGGCAACATCGACGAAATTTTAAAAATAAAAAATTGGAATGGAAAAAAATCCTAAAACATTTCCATTTACGACATTTACATTTTGGAGGTTGTTCAGGAGTGCAAAAAGGAGTTGCAGGTGTTTGTAGGCCAAAGCAAGGTGAACACTCTCCCTACCAAAATTTATTTAACAGGCATGAGCAGTTAGCTAGTAGGTATGCATATCTACCAAAAATTTATGTCATTTTTCCATTCTACCTAGGAACTATGAAGAATTGAATGACTATTCATTGTGAAGATGGGTTTTCAGTGGCAAGTTTCCAAGCGTTTCCCTTGCGAAAAGGGGTTTTCATTTGAAATGCAGAGCTATTTATGTGCTTTTGTGTTGAGGGTTTTTTAATTTTTCCATTTTAATGTTTTCACTGAATAAATGACTAACGTTTAGAGAAAGCAAAAAGGAAAATGCAATGTGGGTTATGTATCGACAAGTTTTCAAAATCATAATTTAGAATGGACAAAAGGCCCAAAACGTTGCCATTTTCGACATTCTCATTTTGAAAGTTGTTGAGCTTGAAAGTGAGTTGCAGAGGTTGTTTGTAAATGGTTTTAAAACATTAAGTGGGTTGTTGTTTGTAAATGGTTTTCAAACATTAAGTGGGTTGTTGTTTGTAAAGGGTTTTCAAACATTAAGTGGGTTACAGGTTTTGTAAAACCCGGTGTTTTGTAACCTAGAATTTTACAAAATAGTATGAATGTCATGAAAAGTTTATGGTATTTAAACTATAGGAATGTAATGAAAGGCGTTGTTTTATAAACACCTAGTATGATATTTGGCTTTAGTGTGTAGATTTACAACATTGTGTGGGTTGGAAGTTTCATAAATCATGTAGTCACCTCCCACTGTGTTTTCCAACTTGCAATCATATTGTGCATACATATTTGGATCATATTAAGAAATTGAAATGCAATTTTTACTCTACATAAGACTTGTTATAAGGCACCTTTCATTACATTCGTACTGTCTAAATATCAAAATATTTTCAAGACATTCATACTGTTTTGTAAAATTCCAAGTTGGAAAACATTGGTTTCTCGAAATCTACAATCTACATAATATTTTTAAACCATTTACAAGTAACAACCCAATCACTTAGAAACCCCTCACCTCAATTCAGTTGGTTTTTTGTTTCCTCCACCTACAACTCCATCCCCTACTCTCCAACCTTTCATTTTCAACTTGCATAATAAAAAAACCCACAACACATAGTGTTTTCCAATAACAATACTTGTTACAATTTAAAACACATATCTTAGTCATGTCAACCTTCCTGTTTGTAGTGTGGTGCATGGATAGCTTCTTGCGCAAGACACCACATTGGAAAATTTGAAGCGGTGAGAGAAACAGGTGTTTTCATTTGGCTTTAGTGTGTAGAGGGTTTTATACCATTGTGTGGGTTGGAAGTTTCATAATCATGTGCTCACCTCCCACTCTGTTTTCCAACTTGCAATCATATATAATGTTAATGGTTGTTGGAAAACATTTGGTGTTTAAAAAATAGTGCCTTTCATTACATCCCTACTCTCTAATTAACAAAATCTTTTCAAGACATTCATACTGTTTTATAAAATTCCAAGTTGCAAAGCATTGGTTTTACAAAATCTACAACCCACATAATGTTTTTAAACCCTTTACAAGTTTAACAAACCAATTGGTTACTCATCACTTGCCTCAATTTGGTATGTTTTGTGATTATGCTGAGAACCTTTTATCAATTAGATAGTGAGAATGTAATGAAATTGGAAAACATTGGGTGTTAAGAAACCTGCAACCCACACAGTGTTGTAAACCCCTCTAGACATAACAACCCAATTGGTTAGTTGGGAAAAATGAGCTAATGTCATCATTATCTCCTCGCTCCCCTTGCCATGACGTTTCCTCCCATCTGCAGGTTTCATCAATTTTATCATCCATCTTGGAGGGCCCCACACACTATAGATATATAGTCCCATCATGTTATGTATGTTTCTATATATGTTTTTATGTATGTTTTAATGCATTTTTGTATGTACATAGGTGCATTTTTTTGAGAGATTAGTTGCATCCATAGAGGGTTTTACAACATTGTGTGGGTTGGAGGTTTCATAAATCATGCACTCACCTCCCACTGTGTTTTCCAACTTGCAATTATATAGAGTGTTAATGGTTGTTGGAAAACACTAGGTGTTTATAAAACAATGCCTTTCATTATATTCCTACTATCTAATTAACAAAAAAAATCAAGGAAGTCATACTATTTTGTAAAATTCCAGGTTGCAAAACACTAGGTTTTACGAAACCAACAACCCACTTAATGTTTGAAAACCCTTTACAAGTAACAACCCAATTGGTTACTCACCCCTCACCTCAATTTGGTATGTTTTTTTATTTTCTTGAGAACCTTTTATGAATTAGATAGTAAGAATGTAATGAAATTGGATAACACTAGGTGTTGAGAAATAGGAGCAACCCACACAATGTTGTAAAACCCTCTAAATGTAACAACCCAATTGGTTAGTCACCTGTTGGCTCAATCTAGGTAGTTTTATGTAACCCACACTTGCAACTCCTCCCCATTCTTTCCACCACGTAGATTTGAACATACAAAATGAAATAAATGGCAAACCACATTGTGTTTTTCAACTTGCAATTATATTTTGCATTTTTTTTTAAATCATATGAGGAAATCAAAATACAATTTTTAGTGGAAGTAAGAGTTGTTATAAATTGTGAAGGTGAATGAACTTCACTACATTCTTATTGTCTACAAACTTAAAGGTTTTCATTAGAAGCATGTTGTCTATATAATTGCATGTTGGAAAACACTATGTGTTATGAAATCTACAACCCAAATACTATTCTTAGCTTTGAGAGTGTCTTTCTGATTAGAGAATGTAGATGTTTTTTTTTCAATAAGTTGTTTACAAAATTTGTCTATCTTTTCACATAGGACTCTCATGTCTCCACCCAACTGATTCTCTTCTCTACATTGAAATCTCATATTGCCTTCTTTTCATGTTATGTATGCTTCTATGTATGTTTTTATGTGTTTTTGGATGTTACATGCCTATGCAAGGTGTGTTTGGTCAAGATTACCTACTAATTTTTGGTCAATCAAGGTGATCACCAAGGTTTTTGTTGAATTTTTAACCTTTATTCTTGCATAACTGATGCACATCATGATTAGAAACTGATGTGTATTGCAATAATCTATACTTTTTTAGTCATCTGTACAAGTAATGGTTTAGTTTACAATATCATTGAATAATGGTTATGATACTGATATTCATCATTTAGGTGTTCATTGAGAGACATGAGATATAAAAAAAAGTATGATAGTGGTACATGGTATCCTTCTTGTTTTTCTTCTTTTCCCTTATTGATTATTGCAAGTTATGGCCTATGTCATATGCTAAGAGAGATAAGTTTTTCATATATCTGAATGAACATTCAGTACTTCATAGTTCCAACAAAATGGGAAAATGACAAATATAATTGTTGCTATATATTACTAGTGTTAGTGATAGGTTAAATTGGAAATTAATTTCCCATTGTACAATTTAATATGTTTGTTTATTATATATACAAGTTGGCATGTTGCAATCACCACAACATATAATCCTATATTAGTGAAATTTGGAATAAAATGAATTCTTTGTAGCAACAAATTAAATGTCTTTAATTTTCCAATTTAATCTATCGCTAACACTTGTCTTCCAAGTCCAAGTGGTTGATGTACTTGAGGAAACAAAATTGAATAAAACTTGAGGGTAGGTGGATTGATAAGGATGCTTTAGGAGACATGAAGATTCTACACTAAATACAGGTGATTCTAGCTGTCATAGCTTGAATTGCAAGTGTACTAGATAGTTAAATGAGATGCTTATTGTGGTGAATGCAAACAATTTGTAGTTTAATTTAAATAAAATAAAGGTTACAAATTATTGTGTTCGTATTATATCCCAAAATTTTATGTTAAGGATGTTTCCTCAAAGTGTGAGTGTTACATGGGAAATGCTCAAAACAATAGTGAATGATGATACTGCATCGTTTTAATTATCCTCCTCATTATTGATTTGTGTTAATTTTATGATGATTTCTCCAACACTACATCTGTATGATTTATCTCCCAAAATAGAACAAGAACCTTTTGATCCTTGGTAATTAGATAAAATATATTTACAAAAGAACATAATATATATCATTTTACATTAACGGTACATTTCTCCATTTAAATTATGTACCTTTGTTCAATTATGAAGCATCTTTGTATAGTTGGGTTTCATAGGTTGTGATTAAGGAGCATTGTTATTTAAATTGTTTTTACTCAGTATAGTATATCATACTAAATGCCAAGGTAAGACCATAATAACACACAAATGGTAATTTAGGCTTCCCAAATATTTTGTATTGGAATTGTTGTTCAACATTTACACAATGCAAAATTTTTGTGAACACAATGTGATTTGCAATGTAGAAGCCTCTTTACAAATATGAGTATTCCTTGTTGCCCATTTTGGAGCTTTAGAAACACAATGTGTTGTCAACTATATAGACTCTTATGCCATGCTTTCCCTACACTATGAAGTATGCAATATGTATTGATGGTTAATAGAGTTTTCCTTTAATGAGAAATGTGCTCTTTGACAAAATAGAACCCCATCTATACATTTGTATATTTGCATTTCATGAAAAAGATTGGGTATAAGTAAAGGAAAGCTTCAAAACACATTGTGTTTGTGTTTTTATTGTCTCCCTGTCGGACATAGCTGATCTTCCAACAAAACACACTACATATAGGAATGTAACATACAAAAAAAACATAAAACCATACATGAAAACATACATAGAAACCTAGATAACATGATGGGATTGTGTAGCATGGGGCCCATCAGATGGGGGATAAAAGTGACAGAACCGGTAGGCGGGAACAAATGTTATGTCAACGAAAGGGAGCCCCTAACAGTATCATTAGGTTAGTTTTCTTATCACTTAGAATTTTTTGGTGTGGTGCTTGTACAAGAAGCTATTTGTGCACCACAGGTGGGAAGGCTAATGTGACTAAGACATGTGTTTTAAATTGTAACAAGTATTGTTATTGGAAAACAATCTATGTTGTGGGTTTTCTCATTTTGCAGGTTGAAAGCAAAAGGTTGGTGAGCAGCTAGGGTGAAGTTGCAGGTGGGGGAGATGAAAAACCAATCGAATTGAGGTGAGGGGTTTGTAATCGATTGGGTTGTTACTTGTAAAGGGTTTTAAAACATTATGTGGGTTGCAGATTTTGAAAAGCAGTATTTTGCAACCTAGAATTTTACAATACAGTATGAATCTCTTGAAAGGCACCTTCAAAATTTATAACAAGTCTTATGCAAAGTAAAAATTGTGTTGAACCAATTTCTTCATATGATCCAAATATACATGCACAATATGATTGCACATTGTAAAAAATAGTGGGAGGTGACTACATGATTTATGAAACCTCCAACCCACACAATGTTGTAAAACCCTCTACACACTAAAGCCAAATGAAATCCCTTCGAAACCTATAAATAAAAACCCATCTTCACAATCTAATTGAGGTGAGGGTTTCTAATTGATTGGGTTGTTGCTTGTAAATGGTTTTAAAGCATTATGTGGGTTGTAGGTTTCATAAAACCCAATGTCTTGCAACCTAGAATTTTACAAAATAGTATGAATGTCTTCAAAATATTTTGTTATTTAGACCATAGGAATGCAATGAAAGGAGCCATTTTGTGAACACCCAATGTTTTCCAATAACCATTAACACTCTGTGTTTCACCACTGTGAACAAGTTTATTCATTATTTCCAATAATGGCAAGAAATTGTTGTTCTTGCTATTTGTAATGCAGAACTACACATGCAAGCTTAAAAAAAATAAGGGCTTGGGTATGTTGTGATGTTTTTGTAGGAGTTCAACCATAAAACTCACTGTCTCAATGGCGTGTGCAAGAATATATCCTTTTCACTAAATTTTGTGCATCTACGGGCATTGGAGGCATTAGAGTAAGACTTGCATTCTAAATTGTAAGAAGTATTTTTTTTCAAGATGTGTTCAAATATGATATTGCACAAAATAACTGGAGGTTGGAAAACACTATCTATTGTGAGTTCTTTCATTCTACACGTTGAAAGTTGAAGGTTTGAGAGCATGGGGTGGACTTGTAGGCGAGGGATATATAAGACTATCCAAATTCATTTGAGGGCTAAGTAACCAATTGGATTGTTACTTGTAAAAGGTTTTAAAATATAATTTGAGTTGTAGGTAACTTCATAATACCCAATGTTGTCGAACCTGTAATTGCACATAGACAGTATGAATGTAATGAAATTTTTTTGGTTACTTACATAGTAAGAAGCCAATTGGTTGGTCACACCTCAAGTGATTTTAGATACTTTTATGTATCCCCCACCAACAATTATATTGAAAGTGTCAATATCTTGGAAACCTTTTGTTTCATAGATAGTAAGAATTTAATGAAGTTCACCTTGAAAATATATAACTTTTATTCATAGTAAAAATTAGATTTCAATTTCTTCATATGATTGAAACAAAAAATGCACAAAATAATTAAAGATTGGAAAACAAAATGTGGGTTGTTAGTTGTTTCATTTTTCATGTTTAAATCTAAAGGGTTGACAACACATGGAGGAGTTGTACGTTGGGGATACATGAAACTAACCAAATTTAGTTGAGGGGTGACTAACCAATTGGGTTGTTATGTGTAGAGGGCTTTACAACACTATGTGGGTTGCATGTTTCTTAACACCCATTTTTTTTCAATTTCATTACATTTTTACTATCTACAAAGCAAAAAGTTCTCAATATAATCACAAAACATACCAAATTGAGCTGAGGGGTGAATAATCAATTGGGTTGTTACTTGTACAGTGTTTTAGAATAGTATGTGGGTTACAGGTTTTATAACACCTAGTGTTTTCCAACCTGGAATTTTACAAAATGTTATGAATGTATTGAATGTTACATGTATAGGGTTTTACAACACTATGTAGGTTCTAGGTTTCATAACACCATCTCTTTTCAAACCTGCAATTTTTTTGACAATATGAATGCATTGAAAAGTTTTTTTATTTAAATAGAAAGAATGGAATGAAAGGCACCTTCAAAACTTATCAATAGTCTTAGGTAGACTAAAATTTGTGTTTCAAATTTCTCTTATGATTGAAAAAATATATGCTTGCTTACAGTAGACGACACAATAAATTTTAGAACTTTAACTATTTATAACACTTGCAACTTTTTTACATATTACAACCAACCACATATGTATCATTTGGTTGTGTGTATATTATGTGTATTCAATTTATGTTAATATCAAATATACTGGTAAACAATGCCACCTAAAGTATTAAATTTTTTCTGGTAGCTTTCTTATAAATGAAAGAAAAAAAGTTGACTTTTAAATCATTTGGGCTCAACAATTTTTAATATAGTAGTCAATGGTATTGAATAGACTACTTCCATACATGGTATTCAATAGATTGTAGAAATAAATATTGTGTATGTATATATGTGGGAAACTATTTTTCTCATCATGGATACTTTCAAATGAATAATGGTTTTAAATTCTATTTGTAAAATGGTGTTGATGGTACTCAGAAGACTTTAATAGAGGTGTGCTCTAAGAGCACCCCTCTTAAGTTCTCATGAATATTATCTCTTGGAATCTGAGAGGGTTAAATCACCCTCACAAAAATGATTTCCCATCTAATCTGATAAAGGATCATAGACTTGGTAGTATTTTGATTTAGGGAACTAAAATGAGGATGGACAATTTGAGTAAAATCAAGAAAAAACTCTTCAAAGATTGTGGGATGCACTGCTCGGAGGCTACTGCAACATCTAGTGGTATTGTCACTTTTAGGAATCCCAAGGTGATTCAAGGTTTGTCTCTTTTTGAATATTTTAATCATGTGGCTTCTTCCTTTATTATTGTTCGAGATAATTTTTCTTAGACCCTCTCCAATATTTATGCTCCTAATAGTAAGGGTGCTGGAAAGAAATTTTAGGAAAGTTTAAGTTCTTTTAAATCTCAATTTCCTTTCAATAACTGGTTGGTTATGGGGATTTCAATACTTCCTTAAATTATTATGAGAAAAAGGGTGGGTCCCAGATTGGGGATGATAGTAGGTTTGATCTTATGAAACTTATCAATGATAATGCCAGGCTATTAGACTTGGACTAACCGAAGAGTTCATGAGGCTCTAATTTAGGTCAAGCTTGATTGGGCTCTCCTTTCACCTAATTTTTTTTATTTCTTATTCCTATGCTTTGTCAACCCTGACAAGGTTGGGGTTTGATCACTTTCCCATTTCCCTTTTAGTGGATCTATTGGGTAGAAGGAACCAATTTCCTTTCAGATTTGAGAAAATGTGGACCTATCACCCTGAGCTTAAGGATAAAATTCTATCATGGTTGAATATTCGAGTTGATGGTTTTTCTATGTACAGGGTTGCTAAGAAGTTGGATAATGTCAAATGTAATGTTTGTAAGTGGAATAGGTCTTCTTTTGGTCATATTTTTGTTGATAAATCTTCTATTAAGGAGGAGCTTCTTACTGTTCAACAATCTATTCAATTACCTAGCTACGATCCTAATCTTATTCAATGTGAGAATGTTCTTTTGTATAGATTACATAACATTGTAGCCAAGGAGGAGGAATTTTGGAAACAAAGGTCGAGAATCATGTGATTGAAAAGTGGGGATAGAAATACTAGGCTTTTCCATCTTTCTACGTTCAAGCACAGAATCTCCAACCAAATTAATTCTATTAGGTTCAATAATCAGATGCTAGATAAGGATGAGGATATCATATAGGCTACTACCTCCTTCTTCTATGATTTTTTATCTATGAATGATGTTTTGTACCTTGTGTGTCAATATGATCTTTTAATGAATATTCTCTACATCATCTTACCTCAATAGGAAGTTGGTTCGTATTTCTTTGGATGATGAGATTAAGAGTGCAATTTTCTGTTTTGAAGGAAATAAGGTGCCTAGGCCTAATGGCTTCCCTATGTTCTTCTTTCAGTCTTTTTGGGATATTGTGGCCAAGGATGGCACATGGATGCTACTAAAGAGTTCTTTGGTAGCAATAATATTTTGAAATAATTAAAATCATCTTTTATTGTTCTATTTTTGAAGAAGTCAAGGGCTTCCTCCTTTGGTGAGTTTCATCCTATAAGCATGTGCAATTCCATCTATAAGATATTTTCTAAAGTTCTAGTGGTGAGATTACAAAAGCTTCTTCCTCAAATTATTTTAGTTCAAAAAAATGGTTGTGTTTGGTAGGAAAATCCTTGATTTGATTCTTACTATCCATGAGAATATCCATTCCTTGACAGTTAATAGACAACTGGGTTTTCTTTTGAAGTTGGATCTTCTCAAAGCCTACGATAGAGTTGACTAGGGGTTCCTCCTTAATATTTTGAACAATTTTAGCTTTGGGGAGAAGGTGGTGTTGTTGGTTAGGCAGTTAATTTCTACTCCAAAATTCTTTGTCTTAGTCAATGGATCCCCCTCTCCTTTATTTTGTTGTTCGAGGGGTTTGAGATAAGGAGACCCTATTTCTCCCTTTCTCCTTATCATAATGGCAGAATCTATTGGGAGATTAATTCAGAGGTCTATTAATGTTGTTCTGTTGGTAGGTCTTTCTCCTTCCTCTAGCAATCATATCTACTCCCACCAATAGTTTGTGGATGACACCCTCATCCTTGGTGAGTCTTCCATCAAAGAGGCTAAAGCTATTAGAATTAATTTGTAGAAATATGAAAGAATGCCTTTTGGGTAGAAGATCAATCTTCCCAAGAGTACCATAGGTAGCATAGAATTGTGAGGATTTTGCAGTTCCAAATTGGAGAATTGTTGTCTTCTTATTTGGGCCTTCCATTATGTTGTAATGATGTTCTTGACTCTTTTTTGTGTGGTTTGGTGGATAAGTTTAATTTTAAGTTGGTTCAATGGAAAGGTGCTTTGTTAAGCCAAGCTAGGAAAGTTCAATTGATTAAAACTACATTCCAATTCCTTTCAGTTTATGCCTTGAGTCTCTTTCAAATGCCTCAGAAGTTTGTTGAAAAGATTGAAAGTATTGAAAAAAACTTCCTTTCGTCAGGGGTTGAAGAGAAGAAAAGGTTTCACTTGGTGACTTGGGATGATGTTTGCATGCCTAAGAATTTTGGAGGCTTGGTTATTCATAAAATTAGAGAATTTAATCTTTCCTTACTTGCCAAGCAACTTTGGAACCTTATCTCTGGCAATAGTGAATGGGCCCACATTTTTTCTAGTAAATACCTTTTAGGGGGTGGATTGTATCAAGGACCTTCTTGCTAGTGTTTTCTCCCCCCTTTCTAGTTTTTCCCTTTGGAATTTCATGATTAAATCCAGAAGTATTATCTCTAAGGGGTTGCAGTGGAAATTGGGGAATGGTAGGAAGATTCTATTTTGGGAGGATTGGTGGATTGGTAATACCCCCCTCAAAGATGAGCCATGGGCTCTTCCATTTATGGAATTTTATCTTTGATATTTTGGTAATTTTTTTGTTGATTACATTGTTGATGGCTCTTGGAAAAGGCTTCATGTGATTAACCCTCTCTTGGAGGTCCTATTCAAAGCTTTATATTTTGTTCATATCCCCTCCTTTTCCCTGGCTGATAAGGTGGTGTGGTAGTTTTCTTCAAGTGGATTTTTTTTTGTTTCATTAGTGTTCTCTCTTGAATGTGCTTTTATTGGCCCTATTTTATTTTGGGCTTCTTTGTGGTTCCCCAAGTTGATTCCTAAAGTGAATTTGTTTTTTTGGTTATTTTTCACAACTAAAGTTTTAACTATTGATAACCTTTTGAAAAGGGGTTTTATGATGCCTAATAGATTTTTTCTTTGTGAAGAGGCTATGAAGGATGTGTACCATATTTTGGTAGGTTGAAGGTTTGTGGGGGATGTTTGGGCCCATGTGCTCTCTCTCTAAAACATATGTTGGGTCTTCCCATCTTCTATTGGGGTTTTGTGGTTTCAATGGTTGAGCCCATCCTCCAATCCTTCTTTGGACTTCCTTTGGTCTCTTACTCTCCCTCATTTGCATTGGGGAATTTGGTTGGAAAGAAATAATATAATTTTCAGGGATGATGCCCTTCCCCCTATCAGGTTGACATACAAGATTTGTGTTGCCATCAAAGAAAACTTTCTCTCTAAGGTATCCTTTCAGAATGAGCCTAATATTGTTGTTGCTCCACATGATTCTATTGTCTCCTTGAATTGGAACCTCCATTGTGACATTTCTCTTCCATTGAGGAAGGGCAAGCATTCTAAGAAGGATGTTGTTTTGAAAGCTCCTCTTGTTGGTTGGGTAAAAGTCAATTTTAACGGAGCTGTGAAAGGTGATTAGAGACCTAACGGTTGTGGAGGAGTGTTGCACAGCTCCAATGGTAGATTTTTTTTTTTGTGGTGGTGCTCCCTTTGGGAGCCCAGAAAAGCCACTTTGCAGAAGCTTTAGCTATCTACCATGTTCTAAAGATGGCTTAGTCTAAAGGCTTCAACAATGTTTGGATTGAGGGTGACTCCTTAAATGTCATCAATAACCTTAAGAAGACTTCCCCTCCTTCTTGGTCTATAGAACATATTATTCTTAATGCTTTAGCAATTTTGAATTCATTTTAACAATGTTTCATATCTCACATATATCATGAGGGAAATTGCCTAGCGGATAAGTTTGCAAATTATGGGGTTCATGAGTATAAATTTTGGGATAGGATTGATCCACTCCCCATCAACATCCAATCTATTCTAAATCATGATATGCAAGTCATTTAAAGAGGGGATTCCCTTAATGATTTTTTTTAATTACATAATGATTCTCATGTGGAATTTCAAATTGAAGTGTGATTTCTTAAGTGGAAACTCCTTTCATTTTGATGATGTGGTAGAGGTTTGTAAAGATCTACATTTAATAATTATTATGACCTCTAGTCACTTCGGTACTCCTACATGGATTGTGGGTGTTTGGAAATCTTCCTTCTTGAGGATTCTTCTATTTTATATCCTCTGCAAATACTTGAAATTATTGAAGTTGCGATTTTTCTCTGTGGTCATCATGGGAGGAAAGAGGAATTGTGTTGAGCCAATTTCATGTGACTCTTCCAAGAGTAACAAGAAGGTTTTTTAGTTTCTAGAGGTGGGGGGTATCACTCCCTACATTGAAAGACTTTATGGCTTCAAACTGAAGGTTTCACAGGCTTTTGTCAAGGGATGGCAAAGCAGAGTCCTTAGGGTGTTCAATATGGAATTCAATATTATTGAAGAATTCATTGGTAATATTATTGGTTTGGCTATATATGGAAGGAAGTTCTATAGGGACAAGAAAGAGTCTAGTGCTACTATGGCGATCTTCTTTAAGAATGATGAAAGGATTCAATTGGAGAAGGCGAAGTATGGATGCTTTGCTCGCAACTCTATCGGGGTGATTTGGGGTGATGTGGTGGCTGAAATCATGAGGTATATTACTCTTGATGGTTGATTCCTTGTTCTTGCTAACTATCATTTTGTTCTCCTAAATCACTCTAGGCATAAGATGAGGATTTATTTCCATTTCTATCTACTTTCCTCCCTTGAAAATGGTATAAAAGACCACAAAAGGAATCCTAAAGGAATCCTAAGAACCCTATCCTCCACGAGGGATTAATTCTCCTTATTATGGAATATGACAAGTTATACTCAATTCTTTATGAGCCCAAGAAAATTTCTAGAGGCCACCCTAAGAAGTCTAATTTTGGGTATGATATTGGATTTATTTCATGTTCTAATTTTGAGTAATTTGTTGTTGGGTTGAAAGCCTATATGGAGGTCCTTTCGAAACCTCCTGAGACTTTTGAGGGTAAGTGTAAAAAGAAGGGTAAAAATTCTATGCCCTCTATGTCTAAAGAGTATATCATTGGTAGTGAGGAGGTGGAGGGTTCTAAAGATTTCACTAGAACCTAGAAGGTCAAATTAGGTAAGTTTCTGACCCCTGCTATCAAGAAGCTAAAGGTGAAGGGTGACGATCTTACCTCTGGTAAGAAGAAGATGGAGGAGGTTGTTGAATTGAATGAGGAAGTGGAGTCCCCTACCTCAGGTAGGAAAAGGAAGTTGCACACACAGGAAGGGAGTACTCAAAAGAAGGTTAAGGGAAAGGCACATTCTAGTAATAGGAAATTATTGCCTCAAGAGGAATCTATTAGTGTTGAACCTTTTGAAACTCCCAATGTTGAGACCTAGAGGTCTATTGATGAAGGTCATGGAAACGATAACAAGTAGGGTGTTCATGAGGTTGTTGAGATTGAGAGTTATGTGAACAAAATAAAAGTTCCTGGTGATGGTAAAAAAGGTAAGGATGTGTTGTAGGATGATAAGGATAGTAGGGTCAATCATGAGGATCTGGCTAATGATAGGGACACTTTTAATTGCAACAAGGAAGATTTACCTAATGTATTAAAGGGATGGCTAAACATGGTTATTTAGCTTTTTTTAGACTTTTTAAGTGGGTGTTTAATGAAATAAACCTAACTAATGTTAAGGTTCACTCTTTGGTTAACAATTTTGGGGGTACTCCTAATCCCTAGGGGTCCTTTGTTCAAGATTAGGTGAACCAATTGGTTGATGCTTTGAAGATTGTGACTGATGAAATGTTGAAGCTAAAAAGAGATTTTGAATTTAGAATCTTGATCCTGGAGGATAAAATGAATAGAGCTTATGCGAACCTAGAAAAGGTGATCAATGTTAGTAAGTTGACTCTCCATAATGAGGTTGAAGGTCTCCAATTTCTCAATGAGAAAGCTAGAGTATGGAAAGGAGATTCATCTAGTGTGAAAGAAGTTACTTTTGGTTTGGTGGATCTCCCTAATGATCTGAAAGAAGGGATTAGTGAGAAGGGTCCTTGCACTTGTACTCGCAATAAAACCAAGAAGAATTTGGGGGTCCCTACGAAGAAGGTTGTTGAGGTCATGGAAATGCAACAAAAGATTATAGATAGTGATCTAGAAGCTGCTAATATTATAAAAAATCTATAATTGGTTGTTGGCTCTATTTTTTTTTTGGCTATTTTTTTGCTTATGGGTGTTTTCTTTGTTTATTTTGATTATATTTTAAAGCAACGATCTATTTTGTAAAGGGTTTTAGGGTCCCTTAAAAACTTGCTTTTCTTATAATAAAAATAGTAAAAAATGGAATTTCACTATCTTCATCTGATTGCAAAAAAATATTCTCACATTATTTGTAGTGTTGGAAAACACACTATCCCTTGTTAGATCTTTCCTTATGACAAGTTTTTGTTTCCTACACACCAATAATGTAATCAAGTCCACCTTCAGATTTTAGAACAACTGTTTGGTACAATAAAATTGGAATTTCACTATCTTCATTTGATTGCAACAAAAAAATGCTCACTTTATTTGCAATGTTGGAAAACACACTATCCCTGGCTCCTTCAGAGGAAGAAAGTGGAAGAAAAGGTAATTTTGAAAATTTATTTTAACATGTATTTTGATATTTTGAATGAATTGGTTTTATGCATTTGAATTCATGTGGTGTTTAAATTCTTTCCATTATAGGGAAAGGATGGACAAGGAAGTGGTTGGCATGAGTAGGTTAGTGTCCATTTGGGACAGGAAAATGTGCCTTGACAGGGTAGAAAAGAAGAAAGGGTAACTGGGGAGGAGATCATTTTCCTGGGTAGAAATTTAAGAAATAGGAATAGTCATCCTGCTACATTAATGTAATAGGATGATGATATTCCAATTTCTTAATTTCTAGCAAAGAAGTGAAAAAATTGGACCTTGACCTTATTGGCGATGTTTCTTGGATAGAGTTTTCAATATCTTGAATGCTTTTATGTGCCATTGTAGTTTCCTTTTGCTCAATTTTTATAGTGTCTTTTTGATTAGACAATATAGATTTTCTTTGGAAAAATTTGTTACAAAATTTGTTTGCATTTTCATATAAGAATTTCATCTCTCCACCCAACCGATTCTCTTTCTCTGCACTTAGATATGATTTTTCCTTTTCCTTATCATCTATTTCTAATTGTATTTGTCTTCCACAAATACATATAAATGATTTCATTTTGTATATATTATATTACCTTATATTTGTTTACATCCATATGTTAATTATTGAACATAATCATTTATATTGATGGGTTTGTTACAAGTTGAACATGTTAAAAGTACAATATTCAAAGCAGAGGCCTCCCAGAACCCTCTTGTTACACATACAACAATGAGGATCCATGCAAGTGGAATCACCCCACCATCAGTACCAAGGAACCAAAGAATCCTATAAGATTTTATTTGAGCATCTCCTCAATTGTACATAAAAGGTAGCATAGGAGAGGATAAGAGAGGCTGAGAATAGTCATTTTGATTTTTTTTATCATGTAATTATTGAACAATTATGGTGTGAAATAATATTATTTTGGTATGTTTGAAGATTGCGGTCTTATGCCAATAGTGGCATGGTGTGATTGTTAAGTTGTATTGGGTTTAAGCCCCATTGGGGTGTAATTTTTGACAATTTATATTGGGGATGAGGTCCCCCATTTGTGACCTCACTGATTCATAGCTTCGGATCAAAAGTGTTTACCCCTCTTAATTAAAAAAAAGATAAGACTATGTTCTTGTAGATTTCATATTATACCTTTTTTTTCATGTAAAACTTCATTATAAACAATGTCAAATGCCATCAAATAATGGTAAGCAATGTCACCTCAAGTCTTATTATTTATGTCAACTTACTTACAAATATAAACACATGCAATCTTTATTTATTATTGTAGTAACGAAAGAAGTATCCCTTTTTCCTTAGTTTAGAAATGAATAATTAACATTAAAATAAGCTTAATTATGCCTTGATTTAGTATTATAATGTGTTTTACACCTTCAGATTAAGTTCATGGCCCCTTTTAATAAAATGGACTTAATAGTGCCTTATTTAGGGTGTTGTAAAGTGTATCTTTATACTTTCACACTAATCTAAGGTTGTATTAATTAATTGAGGTTACTTGCCCCCTTTAATTCAAATCCAAGCCTAATTAATTGCATTTTCTAAGAGATAAAGTCTAAAATTCATAAATAATATTACACAACACTTAATTTTGTAAGGTATGTGTCCTAGATTAGTGACCTAGGACCCATTCACCACCTAGTGAATGGATCCCCACTAGGTCCTAAGACCCCTCTTTTACATAAAATTTCATATTTCCTGAAGCGTGTCCTAGTTAAGTGTTCTAGGACCCATTCACCTTGTGGCGAATGGGTCCGAGCACTTAACCCTAGGACCCCCCCTTGGGATATGATTTTGGTGGTATTTTAATGATTTCAAATCCTAGATCTAATGTCACTTGTGTTATTTTAATTTTGGAAATTAAGAGTAAGTTAAGTATAAATACAAGGTTATTTCACATAGTTTCATCCTAGATCTTCATAAGCAATCAAGAGTACTTTCACAAGAGCATTATAGAGCATTTAAGAGCATTAAAGAAGGAATTCATGGTAATATTATTAAAGTTTATTTCAGCAATCAATGATCCATTTCATCATGTCAAAGTCATGCATGTTGTTGACTAGCTAATACGATGTTTTAGCATTGGTGATAAAGTTCAAGTATTCAAAGACATTATCTTATGTCAAGTTCATGATCAATATCTACACTCATTGAGGATTAGTGAGTTGTGGCATTACATTGTTCATTCATCTTTCCTTTTATGCATTGTTTCATTTCAAGGTTTAATTACCAAAATGGGGTTTGACCAAGGAAAACTCATATTCTCTAATAAATCAACATTTTTCTTCTCCTTTATTGAGTGATTGTAGGTTTTAGGTTGAAGATCAAGTAGAGAGAAAAATTTGTGAAAGTTGCAAAGTTATCAAAGTTTTCATCTTTCTTGTAAAATCACAGAAGTATTCTACATAATTTATTTCCAACTTTCGAGATCTGAACACCTAGAGTTTGGAAGTGTAGACATTGAAGAAAAGCCCCCAAAAACTAATTTTCCAAAACCCTAGCATGGACCAATTCACCACTGGGCGAATGAGTCATTAGTGAGGCCCAAAAAAGCACCTTTTGCAATAGGTACACATCATTTGACCCTCTTAAACCTACCTTTTGATTGCTATATTGGTTAGGTTTGGTTTCTGATTCTTATTTATGTATTATATCCCTCATAATTGAATGGAAAAACTAGTCAAAAATTAGGTGTACCCATTTGTGAATCTCAGTTGTGGTGCACCTTCTTTTTCTGTGTTTCATTTTGGTGAACCCGACAATCTTACACTAGAAATTTTCTGATTTGGAGTGCATTCAAACCTTAGATCTAGGATTTGCATTTCATCACATTAGTTTGCATTTCATCTAGGGTTGTCAAATTGCATTGCATTTTAGGTGTAAACTTGCATGTTACATTCATTTTAAATCTGAAAATTCAACAAAAATTGCATAGTGTTAGACTAATTTTGCAAAGTACTTACATATTAGTGTATGTTCAACCATTCATATTCAAAAAAATTGAGTCAAAATTGCATTTCAAAAATTGTCATATAGCTCATCATTTTTCCTTCATTGCACTTGCATTTCAACACTAAATTTTGGAAATTTCTGTCACATAAGTTACAATTTTAGATCTGAAATAGAAAACACATATAATCACTCAAAAATTGCACTTTTCAATTTTAAAAAATCCTATATCGGGACTCATTCACCATAGGGTGAATGCGTCCCTATTAGGGTTATAGAAGCAACAAGTTTTCATAGTTCCTAAGCTTCAATATCAGATTTAGAGTTTTGTCAGAAAAGCATACCAAGACCCATTTGCCACATGGTGAATGAGTCCTTGGAGGCCTACAAAAACCAACATTTCTAAGCTTTCTAGTGATTTTTTGTACTTCCTAGGCTTGCTAGTAACCTACTATATTAGTTTGGAAAGTTTTGGGAATTTCTATTTTATGTGTCTAGTTCAAATCATCCATTTAGTGTGGTCATGTTTCAAATCATTCCAAAAAATCATTTTAGATTTGTAGGGCATTTGTTTACACCTTTGAAGCATTGCAAAATTTAGATAGCTTACTTTTCATGTTAGCATGTTTCCTTTTAAGAGATGTGGTTTTGATATAGCTAAGAATGGATTGCATAAGTACAATATCCCCTCATATGAATTCAATTTAGAGTACAACAATGAGGTCATCAAGAAACATGTTAGACATCCTTCCACTATCTTTCCTAGTTATGAGAACATCTTAGAGCAAGAGAATCCAACCATTGAAACAGTCTTTAATATTACCTTGCCTATCTCAAACCATATTATCTCTCCCATTTGTGAGGATGATATGATACAAAAGGATACAAACATAGATAATCATGAAAACTATAATTGTTCTTCTCTCGATACATCTCCTATTGGTGACGAAGGTGTCTTGGTGAAAGAAGATATAATCATTGAGAATCATGAAAGTTTTTTTTGTGCCTCTCCTCCCCCTCTTGGGAAAATATTATGAAACAAGAAGATGAGATCATTGAAACATTCCTTAACATTACTTTACCTAGTCTCCATTCATCTACCAACACCTCCCCTACTTGTGAGACTATTCTAGTGAATGAGGATACAATCATTAACGACCATGAAAACACATTTGTGTGGAGGATATGTGTATATTAAGAAATCCAATGATTGAGAGAAATGAAAATCCTACCTCTCCTACTTGGGAAGATGTTATAGAACATAGGGATGTAATTTTAGATAACCATAACAATCAAATTTGTTCTTCTCCTAATATCTCTCCTAGATGCAAAGAAGATAGTTTGGTGTTAGAAGATACACTTACTGAGATTCATGAGAATCTTGTTCCGTCATTCCCTAATTCTCCTACAATTTGGAAAGATCTATTTGAATGAAAAATTCCAATCATTGGTAAGCATGAAACTCATAGTTATTTATCTTTTGATGCCTCCCCTATTTTTGATGAAGCTCCTTTACAAAAAATAACCATGGAATGTGATGAACTTCTTGTTTTCTACTCTCCTAAAGGCCCTCTTACTAGGGTAGATATTAAATGGCACAAGAGAATGAGACCTTAGAGAAAAAGGATGAAGTCATGGAAAATCATAATAATTAAATTTTGTTCTTCTCCTATTAGAAAGAAGATATCTTGTTGTTAGAAGATATAATTGATGAGAGTCATGAGAATCCTATTTTTCTCTCTTCCCCTAGGGAAAAAATTATTGAATAAGAGAATTCCATCATTGATAAACAAGAAAATAAAACCATTGATAACTCCCTTTTGATTAAGTCATTTTAGAAGAACCAACCAATGAATGTCATGAACATCTAGCTTGTTGCTCTCCTAAAAATTCTCCTACTAGGGAAGATATCATGGTGCAAGAAAATGAGAACATTGACACATGTCTTTCAAATAATAGTGATGTGGATTCCTTAGATGAAGATGATGAACTGACATTAGACTCCCCTTCACTAAGAGATCATGAAAATAAGGACAAGAATTTTTAGGTTATGCACTTTAAATATCCCTTGAAGTGGTCTCTTGAGCCACTTCTTACCATCTATCCACCCTCACAACAATTGTAAGTTCAAAATAGACCCTTGCTTATCTTAGAACCACCTAAAAGGAAACTTGATAATGATAATGTTTCACGGCAACCAAGTTACAATACCATTGCTGATACATATAACACTAGGAATAATCCACAACCAAGATAAACAACTCCAACATCCCTCCCATTGCCTCAACCTATCTTTCCTAGTGCTCCTTGTTTTCCTTTACAAAGTGGAAAGGAGTATGATCTTGTTGAGCAACTTTAAAAATAATTTTGCTAAGATATCCTTATGGGACCTTATTCAAGCCTCACCTATTTATCATAACATGCTTCAAAGTGCTTTACAACAAGTTCCTACCCCTACTAATGTGCAATAAATTAATGTGGCAGCCCAAATTCAAGCTACAACTCTGGCCAACTTGGACATTACTTTCCATCAAGATGAGTTACCTTCATTAGAAGAGAAAAAAAAAATGAATCTTTCATGAGAATAGCTCAACATAATCGGATTGGGATAAAGAGGACCCTTGTTGACAATGGCTCAACCATTAACATGTGTAGCATAAACGTTTAGGATAATATTGATGTAGACAAAGGCCAAATTCAACCCGACTCTTTATCTATTCATGGGTTTGATAACGTAGGAAAACAACCACTTGGTGTGATTATATTACCTATTAAAGTTGGAAAGGTTACATTGAAAACTCCTATCCATGTTATGTCTCGTGATCTTTCATGTAATCTTCTTTTAGGAAGGCCATGGATTCGTGCAATGTATGGGGTTCCCTCTACTCTTCATCATAAAATGAAGCATGTGTATAACAACAAAGTGTATATGATCAAAGCTAACCCTGATCCAAATAGTTGTTTGAATATTGAGAAAGACAAGGAAAATCCTTCAAAGACATTGACGCCAACTACACAAGTTGAACCCATGCAAGAGAAAGAAAAAGAGAAGCATATTGAAGAAGTTACAAAGTTATTGGAAGACAATTGGGGTTCCTTATGTTTCACACCTACATTCATGGGAGAATACAAGATCATAAAAAAAGAGTTTGAAAAGGGAAAAGAAAAAGTGGTAATGTCAACACAAAATTTGAAACCATTCACCTCAACCACTTTAGAAGAAGAAAACTACACAACAAACTTTGATGAAGTTGATTATGAGCAGCCATCGAATCTGAAAGAAATGAAAAATATTTATGAAAGAGTTTATGAACTTATGAAACAAATTGGTATAGTAGAAAAGGGTGTGGTGCTAGAGAATAAGATATTTGTGTCCCTATAGAGCCTAACATGCAATAAATGACTAATGGTCTTGGTTATTGTCCCTCAAAAGAAATCAAAGCATCAAACAAGCCTTCACTTTACATCGACACTCTCACAAAAGATTCTTCCAAGACAACTTTAACTTTGGTGCATCCTAAACTGATTGATACCACATGTTGGAATATTTCATTAGATAGGAATCAAATTGATACTTCATCTACTTATTATAATCAATAACAATAGATGTTTCTCCTTGGCATGTAATAGTTTTAGGATCATAGCATACTCACTATTGCATGCTTTACATTCATTTCAAATCATTTCCTTTGTGAAAGGAGTGGCATATCATCATTCATCTTAGCTCATCCTTGTCCTCCATTTAGTGGGGCAAGGGGTTAAGTAGCCTTGTCCTTGTATGACACTTGTTATATCTTTTAGCTAGTTGACCACCTTCCATGTATATATAATAGAATTTTTGAGATGTGGACGACATTCCTTAAGTTATCTCATATGTGATGTACTGAGTTATCTTTAGTATTGCATTTTGGGGGAAACCCCTTATTCATAATGTTTCATTCAAGAACATACGACTTGGCATAGGGTTTTCTGAGGAAATCTCTCATCTTAGGAGAAAACATTGGATACTTTAAAGCAATTTCTCACAACAATGGTGTTAGCAACCACTTTAAAGTGGGGGCATACATCGATAATATCTTTTGACATTTTACATGTTTTATGGTGTTATTTTATTTTTTCTTGTGATGCATCCTTTTCTTGGTGGTGTCATTGGGTTTGATGTCCTCCAAGAGTGCAATATTTCTTAGTGTGAAAATTTCTCTTAGTGGCTTGATCTGACGTGAGGCATCCCCTAAGTTGCAATCTATTAATCTTGACTTGTCCTCTCTTGGAGACATTAAGCATGATGATCCGTAAGAATAATAATTTACACGAATGAAAGAAAATCCCCTTGAACAAAAACTTTTATGAGCATTGTTGTTCATAATTTTTTGGCATAACTCAACTTGCTAACCTTATGAAGCTCGAACTCAACCCTAATTCAAGGCCACCTAGTATAACACACCTTTCTTACTTGTGGAGCCTTTCCATGTGCATTGGTGCTTAGCATAACATAGTTTGTTAAGCATGAAAAATAATGTGAGTTGTGCCCTATTGAAGTTATTAGAGGGATGTATGGTAAGTACAGTGAGAGCCGACACACAGACATTAATTTCTCACTAAGCCACCTTCTTGGAGGGATACTCACCTAGTGCACGACTTGACATTCCACTACCCTAAAGTGAGAACAAAAAATGATGGTATAGATGTGTTCCACATCACATTGGGTAGTCTAGGCTTGATCTTCTCTTGCTCTTTGATAGTGTATGATTGTGTATCTTTGTTATTGTTGCATACATAAGTTTCTTGAATGTCTACTTTAGTGTGAGTTTGACATGGTGTCATACTCTCACTAAAGTGCGGGGAAAATGTAGTAATGGAAAATGTATCCCCTTTTCCTTAGTTTGGAAATGAATAATTAACACTAAAATGAGCTTAATTATGCCTTGGTTTAGCGTTGTAATGTTTTTTACACCTTCACATTAATTTTAGGGCCCCTTTTAATAAAATAGACTTAATAGTGTCTTATTTAGGGTGTTGTAAAGTGTATCTTTACACTTTCACACGAATCTAGGGATTTATTAGTTAATTGAGGTTAATTGAGGTTAATTGACCCATTTAATTCAAATCCAAGCCTAATTGATTATATTTTCTAGGGATAAATCTCAACATTCATAAATAATATTACACAACACTTAATTTTGTAAGGTATGTGTCCTAGGTTAGTGACTTAGGACCCATTCACCACTTGGCAGATGGGTCCTAGGACCCCCTTTTTACATAACATTTCATATTTCCCAAAGTGTGTCCTAGTTAAGTGTGCTAGGAACCATTCACCCTATGGTGAATGGGTCCTCACTTAACCCTAGGATCCCCCTTGGGATATGTTTTTGGCAATATTCTAATGATTTCAAATACTAGATCTGATTTCAACTTGTGTTATTTTAATTTCAGGAATTAAGAGTAAGTTAAGTACAAATACAAGGCTATTTCACATAGTTTCATCCTAGATCTTCATAAGCAATCAAGAGTAATATCACAAGAGAATTATAGAGAATTTAAGAGCATTCAAGAAGGAATTCAAGGGTAGATTATTAAAGTTTATTGCAGCAATCAAAGATCCATTTCATCATGTCAAAGTCATGCATGTTGTTGAGCTAATGTGATCTAGAAGCATTGGTGATCAAGTTCAAGTATTCAAGCCATTATATTATTTCAAGTTCATGATCAAGATCTACACTCATTGAGGCCATTTCATGCTAAGTTTCACATTTCTAATCTAAGGTTCAATTGAGGATTGGTGAGTTGTGGCATTACATTTCACATTCATCTTTCCTTTTATGCATTGTTTCATTTCAAGGTTTAATTACCAAAATGGGGTTTGACCAAGGAAAACCCCTATTCTCTAAAAAATCAACATTTTTCTTCTCCTTTAATGTTTGATTGCAGGTTTTAGGTTGAAGATCAAGTGGAGAGCAAAATTTGTGAAAGTTGCAAAGTTATCAAAGTTGTCATCTTTCTTGCAAAATCATGGAAATTCTCCTACATAATTTATTTCCAACTTTTAGGAGCTAAACACTTGGAGTTTGGAAGTGCAAATATTGAAGAACAAGACCTAGAAACTTATTTTCCAAAACCCTAGTAGGGACCCATTCACCACTGGGCGAATGAGTCCTCTGTGAGGCCTGAAAAAGTACCTTTTTCAATAGGTACACATCATCTAATCCTCTTAAAACCTAAATTTTGATTGCTACATTGGTTAGGTTTGATTTTTGAATCTTATTTATGCATTATAGTCCTCATAATTGAATGAAACAACTATTCAAATATTAGATGTACTCATTTGTGAATCTTAGTTGTGGTGCACCTTCTTTTTCTATGTTTCAATTACATAAATGAAAACATGTCTAGCAATTAATGTTGTGTATGTAGAAATATGGGAAACTATCACTCTCATCATATATACATTCTAATCAATTATGGTCAATGGTATCTTTGTATGTTTGATAAATACACAAACACAAATAATTTGTATGATAGTGAAACAACTGACTGCAATGAGCACTTTGTGTTTTGTAGTCTGTAACAATGTATTGAAGTTCACCTTCATATTTTATAACAAACCTTGGTTTAAGTAAACATTGAATTTCAATATCTTCATAAATTGGAACAAAAAATGCACAAAATAATTGTAGATTGGAAAACATAGTGGGTTGTGGCTTACTTCTCAATTCTTGTTCAATGCTCAAGGGTGTAGAGTTTGGTAGATACATAAAAGTAACCAGATGGAGCTAAGGGTTGAATAAATAATTGGGTTGTTGCATGCCAAGTGTAGGAGAGGATGAGATAGTCATTTTGCATTCAGCTTTTGATCATGTAATTATTGAACAATTATGGTGTGGAATTACTTTATTTTGGTATGTTTGAAGACTACGGTCTTCTGCCAATAGTGGCATGGTGCAATTTTTAAGTTGTATTATTATTGCTGCCATCAAGGTTTGAACCCCATTAGGGTATAATTTTTGACAATTTATATTGGGGATGAGGTCCCTATTTGTGACCTCACCGGTTCATAGCTCCAGGTCAAAAGCATTTACCCCTCTTAATTAAAAAGAGATAAGACTATATTCTTGTAGATTTTATATGGCACTTTTTGTTTTCATGTAGCATTTCATTATAAAAAATGTCAAATACAATCAAATAATGGTAGGAAATGCCACCTCAAGTCTTATTATTTATGTCAACTTACTTACAAATGTAAACACATGCAATATTTATTTTAACATAAATGAAAATATGTATAGCAAAAAAATGTTGTGTACATAGAAATATGTGAAACTATAACTCTCATCATATATACATTATAACAAATTATGGTCTTTAATGGTATCTTTGAATGTTTGATAAATTCACAAACACAAATAATTTTTTATGACAGTGAAATGGCTGACTGCAATGAGCACTTTATGTTATGTAGATTGTAACAATGTATTGGAATTCACCTTCATATTTATAACCCTTAGTTTGAGTATACAGTGGGTTGTGACTTCTCAATTCTTGTTCAATTCTCAAGGGTGTAGAGTTTAGGGTGGATTTGTAGTGTGGGGGATACATAAAAGTAACCAGATGGAGCTAAGGGCTAACTAACTAATTGGGTTGTTGCATATAGAGGGTTATACAAGAGTATGCAGGTTGCAGGTTTTATAGCACGCAGTGTTTTCCAACATCCAATTATACATAGAGAGTATGGTTGTCATGAAAATATTTTGTTATTTGGACATTAAGAATTTAATGAAAGGAACATCCAAAAATTTATAACTCTTAGGTAGACTAAATTTTGGGTTTCAATTTCCTCATATGATGGTAAAAAAATGCACTGAATAATTGCAAGTTGGAAAAAATAATGTGGGATGTCAGTAGATGATTTTATGAAACTTGCATAGATTCCAAACATCTCCTCATTTATTCCATACAATGGAAGTTGACAAACTTCTCCATTCTCCTAGTACAAGGGCCATGGTAGAAAATCCTAGCTACCACTCTCTTATCCTAAAATTGAATTTTCCCCACTTTGTATGTGACTCCTTATTCCGAAAGAATAATTGATTATTGAAAAATAGTTACTAAAGAAACCTCCAATTCTATGTAGAATATGAAAAGTATTACCTTTCATATGTTAATTCTAACATTTTGTAAATATTAATATTTAAAATGAAACTATAATCTTGCATTGCCTTTTGAAGGGAAATAAGTTGAGGAACACAAGTATTGTGATGTTCATCTTTTGTTAACACTTCAATCTTGCTCATTTGTAGCTTTTTTCCACTCTAGAAACCAATTCAGTCAATACATGGTGCACATTTTTATGACCTCTATTTTCAAAAAGAGAAAGATCTTAGGATTTCGGGTCTAGGTGAGATTTCAAATGTGGAAGCCTCTTTTCCAATGGAAACAATGTTGTAATTTTTTCTTCAATTCTTGCTAGCATTTTTTGGTGAATAACACATTGAGACTCTTTGTAGACAATACATGAAGCCGCCTTAACAATTCAACTCCTCACCTATCACTTCTACTAGTAAGAAGACCACTTGGATGAAAAATGTCGCCTTCAAGAGTTACAGTTGGAGATCGCATATCTCTATGAGAAGGAATCTCCTTTGCAACATTTGGATTACTGCAAAAAAATGCACTATGAAATACAAATTTCATAGCTAATTTAATTTCATCTTCATATGCAACAAGAGATAGTGTCAGCCTTGCATTTCTATTTCCCACCAATTTGGTTGTTGATTGTTGAGTTGATGAAATGGTATGGGCTTGGATTTTGTTTAAATGGATAATCGTTACTCTTCTTTGTAGATGTCCTATTTGAAGTCATAGATTTCTTGTTTGTTTTTTATCCACTACCACATTACACAACTTACCTCCTCCACCAACCTCCATTGCAACTATTGTTGTCTCATCTTTAACTTTTATAAGTTGTACAATAACACCTTTGACTTTTGAGCTATCAAAATGCTTTGTAGGATCATTATAAGTAAATTAAACATTTCCTAATCGAGCCACAAGGATCTTGATATCATCCTTCAACTTGTGAATTGCATCAGATTCTTGGAAACACTCATTTTCTAATATTTCCATGTGCCCTTCTTCATAGGAAATACCTTCCATTGTTGTCTTTGTTATATCAACTTCCTATCTTTTAGATTGCAGCTCTCTCCGAATAGCATTAAGCTTATTTTCTTTTGACTATAACAACTTCTTCTTGTCTTTTAATTAATTTTATAATTGGTTGTTTTTAGTCTTCGGTTATTTCACTTCACTTTCAACACTTCCAACTATTGGTTTTTGAATCTACAAATTGATCATCGGTATGTTTTTCCTCATCCCCACTGCTCTTACCTCTTAACACCCCCTTGCTATTCCTTTTCATGATCTTCTAACTTCTTTTTCATATCTTTTACTTCAAGCTTTAGATAAGTTGCTCCCTCATTAGCCTCTTTGTTGTTCTAAACTAACCCTTTTTAGTGCAAGAATAGAATTATGTAGGTGGATTTACAAAGCAAAAAAATACTTAAAATCATTTCAAAAAAATTATTTTGTCAATATCTTGTAATCATTGTGTTCCATGCTATCAAATAATCCATGCACCTTATCTATACACCCATATTATACAAACATGTTCTAAAATCATGATAGATCCCCTGAGATGATATTTAAACAAGTAATTGTCCAAAAAACCTATGTGTCCAACTATGTTTTCACAATATGCATACATTATTGAAAGGAATAGGTAATCCATTTGTTTGAGTATTTCTAATTTCTTTTGAACAATTCCATATTGTAATGTAGTCCATGAGAATATATCTCTTCGAGGTGTTCTATAAAAGAATTCATGTGCTCTAACCAAAACATTTTTGACTAAATTTTTTTTGACAAAATCCTCTTTCATTAAACTTTGATGGATGTTCAAACTCTCTTACCAAGCACTCAAACATAAATAGTAAGAAGCAAAGTATTGCTTGCAACATATAAATGTATTTATGTATCTCCATTTTTTAAAAATATAACACTTTGGGTTTTTCCCTTTACAACATATCAAAGGTGGACTTGCCTACAAAAATCCATATTTATAGTTTTGCTTTAAAATTTCATTTCCTTAATAATTATAGTGGTGCAATAGACCTTTTAGTGCAATTTATGTATTTTGTTTTTATTTTTTCTTGAAACCTCAACTTTTCTACCCTATTGTATTGTGCTAGAATTTCATCCCCACAATGTAATTTTAAATTTTTTTGTTAAATATAGTTTTGAAAAATTAGTACATTAATATGTAAGTTTTTTATATTAAAAATATTTTTTTTGTATTTTTACTTCAAACTCTATTATTTTTTATCATAAAATAATTTTATATTTTAATTCTCATATTTCCTTTAAAGTATGTGGGAAGTGGAAATTTAAATCAATTTATATTTTTTCTAAAATTATAATAGAATTTCCTTTAAAATTGAATTATTGTTTTACTAAATTAAAAATATTCTGAACTTTAAATCTATAATGAAATTTGCAAATTTATGAAAACTTATATTTTTAATTAATTATAATTACCTTATACTTTGTGACTTGCATATGTATCAATTGACTTTTATATTTTCATCAATGGCTCTCTCTAAATAATTTTAAACTTTGTTACAAGATGTGAATAAACAATATGACATCACACTTTCATCAGTGAAAAAAGTTTACCATTTAGCTAATTTATAAATCAAACCAAATTTAATGTCAATAAATATTAAAACTACCTTACAACTATATGAAGCTACATAGTGTCAATTATGACATCCAAAAGGTACATTATAAAAAAATATTAAAAATTTAGAATTCATCAATTGGTATAGCTTTATACATGTATTATCCAATTTCAAATCAATGGGAATAAAAATATTATTGTGAATCCACTATTGATCTTTCTAAGAAGCATGTGTATTGTGCAAGAACCCATGCCCACATGTCAAAATTTTAAATAATTAAAAATTCACACTTACAAATCAATTATAAATGTATTTAGACTTAAATTATTTTGAAAGAAGGAGAAATATGGCATGAGCAAGCAAGGATGAGTTAAAATCTTCAAATGGGTTGCATATCTGATGGGGTGATTCTAAACTAGTGGAAGGAGACGAGCCTCTCAGGAAGGATGGTGGCACAATGAATCAGCTGAATCCATGTCACACCCCTCAGTGGGTTTTCAAAAATGGAGGTTGGGTGGATAAATGTCATTCACATTATAGGCAGAACCAAATTTGTAAGGATCCTTATGGATCCCTTCAGGAAAAGTGTGGACATGATAGACCTTCAGAGCAAATGTAAAATCCCTCGGGCAACAATTGGAACTCATCAAAAAGAACAACATATAGTAGTAGGCATGGGTGAACTTAGGAATGGAATCTAAAAGGTAATCAACTAGCCACCAATTGGAAGTCCAAAGGAGGAAACCTTCAAAATCAAACCAACAAAGTATGGTAGAAGAAAGGCCTGCCCAATCCTAGACAAAACATTTTTGTGAAGACAACTCAATCTACGAGAGAGGAGTTTGAATTTGGAAGAAGAATGAATAAGAGAGACTGAGACCTACATCGAAGGAAGTTAAATCATAAAAATTCTCAATCCCGAACATATGAGTGCATGAAGATGCAGCCTAGAGGACGTAAATTATTTTAGATGCCAGCAAAATTAATAGAAAAAAGAGTGGCGAGGCTTTCAGAACATGCCCTTTTTGTGAAGTGGACTGGCCCAACCAGCTCGAATGAGGAGATTAAAGCTTGGTGGATGAATAAATTTCTAGATCAGGTAAGTGTAACCCTTCTCCCAAATTCCTTCTTTTAGATAGAATGTATAGATTTAAATTTGAAATTGGAAAACTTAGAAGGAGACCCTTTGTTTATGAATGGGCACTAGTTCCCTACACAAACTAGCAAGCTAGTTTTGACCCATGGAATTACCGATTGACCCAAATTTTGACTTGGATTAAACTAGTAGACTTACCATTAGAATTCTGGAATATCGATGCCATGAAAAGCTTGGGTTATGCCCTAGGAGTATGTATTGGAGTAGATGAAGACTTCATCAATGGAATAGGTGGACCGAAACCCTGTGTGTTGGTTGAAATAGATGTAGGGGTTGGGATATATAAGACAATTGAGATTATAACAAAATTTGGAAGATGGCAACAAGAAATCAAAATTTGGGAAGGTTCAGGAACAAAAAATTGCCTCTTTAGGAAATCACTCCAGGAGAGCACCTCAAAAAAGCCACCAACAGACAACACAATCAATAACACTCAAGATGACTTAGCGGATGTTCCCTCACTGAACATTAGCTATGAGGGAAAAACAAATATGGGGATAGTCAGGTTAGCTAGAGAAGAAATCGATGCTCATCCAAAGGATCACCTATCTTCCTTATACAAGGAAATTGGAATTCCCTCTAATGAGAATAACCAGGCTGAGAAAGTCCTCATTTCCCTCATGGATGACACTTAAATCCTCCATAAAGATATTCAAAACAAGCTAAAGGAATTATCTGCTAGTGGTGCTAGTAGAAATTCCGGTGCCCCTATGAATGAAGTAGAAGAAGAGGGCGAACAATTAGATGAGGAAGAAAGTGAGAAATTCTCAGATGGGGAAGGTGAGCTTTGGGAGGTTGCTAAGGAAGGAGAATTATTGGAAGCTAGGTAGTTGCAGTAGTGAGAATCAAAGCTTAAAGGCCCTAACATTAAGAAAAAGTCAAGTAGGGGAATAATGTCAAATAAGGCCAAACTAGTGCTAGCTGGTAATGCATTAAGGAAAAAGAAACTAACAATAGGGAAGGAAAGTTTCCTTCCCTCGGTAGAATGAGGCTCATAACTTGGAATTTCAGGGGTTTCAATGCCCCAAAATGGCGTATGGTCAAGCACCAAATTTACCAGTCAAACACAGATGTTGTGCTCTTGCAAGAGACAAAGTGGAATAAGGAGGAAGGAAGAAGGTTGAAAAGTTGAAAATAGTGGAAAGGGCATCTCTTGGAGGCCATAGGGGCTTTTGGGGGTCTAGGGGTTATATGGAACCCTCTCTCAATCGTAGGAGAAGTAGAGGCTGAATCTAAGAATTGCCAAACAATTAGGATTAAAGACAAAAAGAAACCTTTCTTTCTTCTGCATTAATGTCTATGGCCTGATTCCCATAGAGGGAAAAAGGAGACTATGGGAGAACATTTCTAGAATATTATAATGCAAAAGGGCATAGAAAGGGATTATAGTAGGGGATTTCAGCGCCACTCTAAACAACACAGAAAAACAAGGGGGTCAGGAAGAACTTTGGCTGTTCAAAGAGATTTTCAAGAATTTTTGGATAAAAATATCCTCTTGGACATTCAAACAAGGAATGGAATATACACCTGGTCCAATAGGAGGAAGGGTTTCACTAATATTGCAGAAAGACTTGATAGATTTTTCTTGTCAGGTGAGTGGGGAACATTAGAGGGTTACCATGATGCCCAAATCCTTCCCTTCACTAGTTCTGATAATTTCCCAGTCCAATTATCCTTTGGTCTTGCTGAAGCTCCAAAAGGTTTTCCATTCAAATTTGAATATATGTGGCTAAGATACAATCGGTTACCAGACTTAATTAAGCTCTGGTGGAGTGAAGTGAACCTCAGCAGAGAAACAACACTTTTCAAAATGAGCAAAACATTGAGTTACTTAAAAGTGAAGCTAAAAGAATGGAACAAAAGCCACTTAAAGAAAATCTTCTAGGAGAAAGAAAGAATAGAACAAGAAATCCACACTCTAAACTATCATGTGATAGCTAGGGGTATGGATTTTGTAGACTTTGAGAATGAAAAAATCCTAAAAGAAGAACTGGATGAAGTTCTCAAATGGGAGGAATGCTACTGGAACCAAAAATCAAGGGAAGTCTGGCTAAAAGAAGGGGACAAAAACACAAAGTTTTTTCATAGATCAACAATAGAAAAAGGATCATAGAAAATTAAAAAACCAATGGTGATACAACTCAATCAATTGAAGAAGTCAACAAAGAGGCTGCTAGTTTCTTTGAATCTCTACTAAATAAGGAAAACCACATTAATAGGGTCGACACAGAGGATCAGAACAAACTTCTCTATCAAAAAGTATCCCTAATAGAAGTTAAAGAGGCAAATTTTCAAATGAATCCAAATAAGGCCCCAAGCCCAGATGGCTTTCCTACCGGTTTCTTTCAAACCTTCTGGGATATAGTTGGGGAAGACCTTGGTGCAACTGTTTAAGAATCCTGAAAGAAAATGACAATGTTAGGGGCAATAAACCACACCTTCCTAGCATTAATCCCTAAAAATAAAACCCCTCAAACTATAAGTGATTTCAAGCCTATTGCCCTTTGCAACATGATGTACAAAGTGGTAACAAAGATAATTGCTAACAGACTCAAAAAGGTGCTATAGGAAGTTATCTTTGAGGAACAAAGCGACTTTGCTCCAGGTTGATCCATAGTAGAAGGCATCATCATAGCTCATGAAAATATTCACTTGGCCAAGAAAAACAAGGAAGCATGCATGCTTCTAAAGTTAGATATTCTCAAAGCATATGATATGGTAGACAGGGGCTTCCTTTTGGAAGTATTAGGCAAATTTGGTTTTGGCACAAAATGGATTAATTGGGTCAACAGTTGTATTTCAACTCTGAAATCCTTGATCCTAGTCAATGGCACAACAAATGGCTTCTTCTCATCATCCAAGGGACTAAGGCAAGGAGATCCATTATCCCCATTCATGTTCATAATTATGGCATAAGTACTAGGGAGGGGGATCAAAAGGCTCAGAGAGGAAGGTAAATGGAAAGGAATTCATGTTGCAAATGGTATGGACCCCTCAACCCACATACAATTTGCTAATGACATAGTACTAATGGGTGAAGCAAGTCAAAGGGAAGCAAGAAGGATTAAAAACTTCCTAGATACCCACTATAGAGCATCAGGTCAAAACATCAATTGGGGCAAGTCAAAGATCTTCTTCTTAAATACACAACCAAGTTTACAAAGAGATACTGCAAAGATTTTGAACTTGAAAGTTTTCTCCCTGCTAGGTCACTATCTGGGAATCCCATTGTTTGCTGGCATTAACGAAAATTGCTACTGGGAGAATTTAATCAATATCTGCAAGAACAAGTTGAGCACTTGGAAAGGTTAATGGCTTTCATCAACAGGTAGACTCTTGCTGGTTAAATATGTATTATCTACAATTCCAATATGCTCGATGTCTTGTATTAAGATTCTCAAAGCTATTGAAGATGCTCTCACTCAAATCTTTAGAAGGTTCTTTTGGAGTGGTATAGGGGAGCAAAACAAATTTCCTCTTTTGGCATGAGACCAAATTTGTCTACCCAAGAAAGCTAGAGGTGCAGGGTTGTGTCAACTACCCCTTATGAATCAGGCCCTGGGACCCAAATTAGTTTGGGATATCCATACTAAAGGAAATAAAAGATGGGTTAGAATACTAAAAAGGAAGTATCTTGACTCAGATGATCCAACAAGGATCCTCACAGTACTAGACCCCCTGAGAGGTTCGACAATATGGAACTTCCTAATGGAGTGTAGAGACATCATATCAGATCATGTCACATGGGAAGTTTGAGATGGCAATAGTGCATCCTTTTGGCATGAGTCATGGGGTGAGAAAACACCAATTGGTGACATTTAGGGCTTGGAGGAGATAAAAGAGGAAACCGATAGACTTTGGGGCAATAAAGTTACCAATTATGGTATGAAGATCCTAAATTAAGGAAGCACTTGTTGGGTTTGGAATGACTTACAACCCGAGAAGGAATCTTTTTCCAAAATCCTCAAGGAAATATTATTTGTTCCATCTAATGATAAGGACCAAATCAAGTGTTGTGGGTCTACTACTGGGACCTATAAGGTGAAGCTAGGATATAAGGCTAAGGAAATAACATTAGCCCATCAAGATTGGCCAAGCAAAATATTCTAGGGAAAAAAATTCCTACCAAAGGTAGGAGTTTTTGCATGGCTGGTAGTCCAAAAGAGAATGCTCACAGAAGATAGATTGGCCAAATTTGGAATACAAGGTCCAAGAAGGTGTTGTCTTTGTAAAGCTCACATGGAAATGACAAATCACTTGCTACTGTCCTATCCTTATGCATTGGAATGTTGGAATCCTGTGAGAACCAAGCTTAATCTCCAATGTCTGATGCTTGATTATCTTGCAACTTGGTTCAAGATGTGGCCTCAAAAAAGTATCAAAGCAATGTTTAGCAGCATTTGGAAAATCTCCCCATCCATAGTAATCTGGGAGCTATGGAAGGAAAGGAACTAGAGAATCTTTCAAGGAAAGGAATTGAATAAGGATAGACTATGGGACAAAATTGAGAGAGCAATTATGGAACTGGTCAATGAAGTTGCTAGGCCTAAGGAAGATAAGCACAAAGTTTTCACTAGTTGGGATGACACTTTGATCAAATGCTTCCTAGGACTTAAGCCACCCATCCTGAATGGGAATAGTTCCCTTCAATCCAAAAAACCATTAAGAGAGAAGACAAGTTGGCAAGCCCCTAATCCAAGGTGGATAAAAATCAATTTCAATGGTGTCGTGCAAGGAAACCCAAGCCCAGGTGGGGTTGGTTGCATTGCTAGTGACTCTGAAAGCAAGGTTTTAGCAGTGAGATCAATACCGTTGGGTAGGTGCACAAACAATGAGGCAGAACTCAGAGTGGAAAAAATTGGTTTGCAACTAGGTAGAGAGATGAAATTCAATTAGATCCACTTGGAGGGAGACTCACTAATTGCTATCAATGCAATTCGTAAAGGATCTATGCCTAACTAGAAATTAAATCATTTACTATAGTAGGTCAAGGAATTCACAGATGGGTTTGTATCCTTCAAAGTTAGTCATATATATACAGGGAGGGTAACACCAAAGCAGATGAGTTGGAAAAAGAAATCACAAAATTGGCTAGCTAGAACTTCAAAGGATAAAATATTAAAGAAAGCCTTTCTAATTTTTCTGGCATTGGTCTTGGTATTGGCGGCACCCAAAATCCTATGGGAGGAAAGGCCGCATTATCTGGTCATCCTTGACAAGACATGGGTTGTCATCACAATCATAAATCAAAATTAAATAAGGAAAAATTACTCCCCACAAGAATGTCAGTTTATGCTTTAATGCTCATGCTTGGGAATGAGTACTCTTCACAATCAAAATAGTTGTTTGTCACGTATGAAGGCAATGATTGGTACTTTAGTTTTCCTTCTTAACTACTTCTAAAGAACATAGTATAGAAACTTCCAGAAGGCGTGGGAAATGAAATAAATGGAGATGCCATTGGCACTAGAGAGTGCAAATGCAGGCTTTTCGTGGGAAAATTTCAGAAAAATGGCTTTAGGGTCTACTACAATCCTCCCATCCACTCATCTTAAAGGAAACTATGAGAGTGTTGGGTCTAGAATTCCTAAATGCCTATCACAGAGTGAGAGGCAACATAGAGATACTGGCAATGTTTCTTGCAATTCTCCTGCACATGGGAGTTTCCAAGGTGTTGGGCAAAAAACTTACCCAGATGGTTTTTGAGCATGCCTAGTTGGGAAAAATTGATGTAACATTGGACAATGTGGATGATGAAAGGAAAATTCCTATGCCACAAAATTACTATATGGCAAGCATGAGAGGTCGTGAGGTTATGAAATTCCCTTTGATACGCACTACTGATCCGGAAGGCTTCAAAAAACTGTGGGCAGAAAGGGATAGAAATATTTTCTTCCTCCTCAGAGCTATGAAATTAACTACAAACCTTCCTAGGGGCTGGGTTAGAAGGTATATGGTAGATGAAGAGATAGAGGATGAGCTAAATGTAGATGATGGCCAGGAATGTGGGCTAGGTGAAGGGGAAGAATGGTAGGAAAATGACCAATGGGACCCAGAGGAAAAAGCCAAAGGTTTGACACACAAGAACTATGGTCCAAATTGTCTTATAATCTCTAGCTACAAGGCATACATGAAGAGGTGCGATTCTGAAGATGAAGGCGAGGATTATTGAACCTTAGATGTCTGCAAAAGACTAAAGTTTGTCAAGGTGGGTGTTCTTTAAATTGTTTTTATGTGACTATTTCCTTCAGTAGCACATGGTTAGTTTCCTTTTGTGTCAATCCTGGGTGTGCAGTATGGATAGCATAGATCAAGGTGTTTTGTATAGATCTTACTCCTAGTTTTCCATTAATACAGAAACAACAACCAATTTTTGTTGTGTGTATCATGAATGGGTAGTTTGTTGAGTAGCTTGGTGGGTTGGTAGGTCAATACTATAGAAAAGACCTACCAGCAATTTTTGATAAAACACATGTAATATTTTTTTTGAAATCTAATATAGGGTGTTGCCCCTTGCAGCATTTACCGATCAAAAAAATAAATTATCTTGAAATAAAAATGTATAAACCTCATAAGATTCCAATAAAAATTGTTGTCAAATTGTTCAAGATATTTTGTAACTTCATAAGATTGTAAAATACAAGAAATTAAAATGTGTGAGTGTAGCCTTAATACAATATACTTTTCAAAGGGTAGGTGGAGAATTTTGTGGGGGGAAAAAATTGATTAAAAAAGGCTTTAAAGAAATAACATGACAAAAAATTTGCTATAATGTGCTAGTGTTATGGATCATATTTCCAAGTCATAATGTTAATACATTATAACACGAGTGTATTATAATGCACTTATATTGTAATTGTCATGTAAAATAAAGAATTTTTTTAGCACACTCTTTTTGAATTTATAATGTATGTATTATAACATATGGATACATTTAATTTGGATTTTCTTTTCCATCCCACCTTTAGACTTAGGTTAGGATTAGATATCTAAGCACAAGGGTTAGATCTTCATGTAAGGTTTTCAAACCTATGTCTTGCAAGAAAAATAAATAAATAAAGAAATCTTGGGCATGTTCTTCATTAGATTAACACATTTTATAATTTTTATTTTGAAATAACATAAATCTATATCTTATCCATATATTTTTTTCTAAAATCGAAACATATTAAGGTTTTGATCTTTAATTACTTTTAGTATGTCCCTATCTTTTGTCAAAAATACATGCATTTATTCTTTAACATCATTTTTTACCCACTCATTCAAATTTGGAAAAAAATACATTTTTATATTCAACACACCATTCTATACACATTCAAACAATATTTTAATTTTTATTATTTTTCTCAAAATTATGGTGGTGCACAATTAGTTTTTTTATTTTTCAGTATTATGTCCACTTTGAAAAATAGTTAAAATTATTATTTTCACTAAAAATTAACATAAATTCCAAAAATTGCTACATGGTGCTAGCTAAATTTCCACTTTAGAAATTTACAATATATTTTTAATAAGCCAACAATTTAGGGGCAACACGCCTAACACTATGCTATATTTTTTGATGAAAAAGAAACCACTTTGTGTGCTCCCATTATTTGAACCTCTTGATCTCCATCATTTAAAATAAAATTTAGTAATGAAAAATTAGATTTCGAGCACTAAATAAACTTTCTCTTATCACAATTTAAAATACTGAGCATACATATCTTTAATTACTTGTCAAACATTAATTTTTGTTGGTTTCAATAAAAAAAGTTGCCACTTTTCACTCCTTTTGGCCTCCCATTTTCATGCACTTACCCAAAAGCATATATATTTTTTATTTATTCCATAAAAAATGTGATCAAACATTTAATCGTATTCATGTGAATTACCAAGTCAATAGGAAGATGACTTGATTTAAAGGAATTTGTAACAATTTTAAACAATTGAACTTGACTTTAGATCACTTAGAACTACAACAAATGGTTTAAAAATCTTTACTTAATAGGTAGTTTGAAAACTCAAGACAATCAAGAAAATTTGTAAATAAGACTTGTAAACACCTAAAATGTGACCTTAACCATCCACGCCTCATTTTAGCCTATCCTAACCCATTAATCAATTAAATAATATTTTTTTATTTAACTGATTTCCCTTATCCACCACATTTAATTAAATGAATCTACATTTATTTAATTAATCTAACCTTTATTAGGTCATTCTTCTAAAATCCCATAGCCTTAGGTTAATTAATTCTTGATTAATTAACCTTATCCCCATCCTAATCCTCATTAATCAATTAATATTTGATTAGTTGATCTTAATCTCATACCTAATCATCATTATGATTATTTCCTAATTTTAAATTCCTACATCTCACCTACCCCCACTAACCTCTTACACAAGCCACCCTACGGGCCACCCTATCTCTTACACACATTTAATGCCTCTCTTCCCCCATTTTACCCCTCTCCATTTTGTGACACTTTTCACATGGCTAATCAATCCTCATCCTTGATCCAAACCTCACCATTCAATCAATCTCAACCCTCCATTAGTCATTCAATCCTAGCCATTGATTCCTCTCACTAAAATTCTATATAATGAGGCCTTGGATCTCATTTATCATAAAACACATTCAATCCATCCATATGTTGCTCAAATATCCATCAAATCCATCTTTGTCTTACCATCATCATGCTAAAATATTGAGCAACCACATCCCTCCAATCATTGAAGCAAATCTACAAGATATGGGTGCAATCTTGTGAGCTCAATCCATGGAGATGAAGGATCAATGAAGGTATAATGTCTTAAAGTTTGTATTTCTTATGCATTTTAATCTATTTTCCATCATTTACCTTCATTATCATCTTTTCCATCTTCTAGACTAATGGACATGGACATCAATATCTTTGAATCCAAGATGACAAATAAACGTTACATGATATGACTTGGAATACCAACAAACTTTGAGAAAATTATTTGATGACGTGTCAATCTAGGAGTGAAAAATTTCATAATTTTTGAAAGTTAAAAATGAGGATAACAGATATCTCTATTTAGGGAAAACAACTTTGTAGATGTAGTAGAAACTCTAGAATCTCTAGAAAATAATAGTGTTTTATTTATTAGGTTATAGACTTGAGAGAATAACACAACATGATAGGAAATAAGAAGAAACTTTGACAGAACAATAAAAAAAATATGAGTAATAATACACTCTCAAATTTTAAACTAAAATAACCAATTTTTTTAGGTAAATTATTGAAACATAGAAAAATAGGTTCACCAAAATGAAACAAATATGATGCTCCTACTTCTCTATATTTCATTCAATATGTGTGTTACAAAGTGTCAATGAGAAATAGTAATCAAATCTAACCCAACTAACAGTCAAAAAGAAAATCTGGAAAGGGTCAAATGTTGTGTACCTTTCACCAAAAGTGCTTTTTGACTCCTCACTAAGGACTCATTCACCCTATGGTGAATGGGTCCTAGCTAGGGCTCTATAAAATCAGTTTTTGGGTTCTATTCTTCTATGTGTGCACTCCCAGATTCTAATTGGTCACTATTGGAAAGCCAAAAAAAAAATCTTGTGGATTAGTTTCCATGATTTTACAACTTTTCTTGCAACTTTTACAACTTTGTAACTTTGTTCAATTTTCTCTCCAATTGGTCTTCAACCTAAAACTTGTAATCACACATCAAAGAGAGAAAAATGTTGATTGTTAGGGAATAGGGGTTTTCCTTGGTTAAGCCCCATTTTGGTAATTAAACCTTGAAATGAAATATAAATGCATGAAGGAATGATGAATGAACAGATACAATGTCACAACTCACCACACCATATTTGAACCTTGGATAAATTTGTAATCTAGCATGAAGTGGCCTCAATGAATATAGATTTTGATCATGAACTTTGATATGAAACAATTCATTTGATATACTTGAATTGATCTTGAATGCTACATCAACACATTATTTCAAACAACATGCATGATGCAATAAATCTTTGACATGATGAAATGAATCTTGATTGCTGCAATAATCTTCTATGAATCTTCCCTTGAATTCCTTAGAAATTGCTCTTGAATTCTCTTGATCTCATAAACTTGCTATTAGGACTTGAACATTTGAAAAATTAGATTATTAGGATGAAACATAGTAAAATAACCTCTTATTTATACACATCTTAAGATTAATTCTCTAAATTCAAATATCACAAGGGGTGATGCCACAATAGTGGTTTACACTTTTTGGCCAAACTTGACATTGAACTAATTTTTTTTAACTAAACATTCACTTTCAAGCACCTATAGTTGCTAAACCATGATGAATTTGAAGATGATGCAAACTAGTGATTTGTGACATTTTTCTATAGATTCTAAATATATATTTTTTAAAAAAATTGGCATCAAATTGCATTCCTTTTTCCGTCTCCTTCGAAAACTATTTTTTAATAGTAAACATTTTTAAAGAGTGATGTTCACCATAAAAAACAAAACTTTTTTCTATGAAGGATAAAAATTTTAATTTTTTTTTAATTTAGATTTTTAACTATGATATCTAGTGTGCTCATTTGGTTTCATAGTTTTTTATTGAATATATTTTTTCTTAGTTCAATTTTGAAGTCAAACCAATTACAATTTAGACATAGGTGAACGGTATACAACATAAATTTTTTGTATGTATCGAATTTCTTTTATTTTTTTTATTGGGTCAAGGACATCAATACTTAGCACAAACATATTTTTTAGATTTTTTTTTAATAATCTACTATTTTCCCACATGTGCAAAATATAGAGCTTGATTCTCAGTGAAAAAAACTACATTTACAAGAAATAAAATATAAATATAATAATCAAATTAAATATATTTAAAATTATACTTTTTAGGAAGCTTATAATAAGGACTACATACTTACAAAAAATAAATTTTAAATGAATTCATTTGATCCCCCAAAAGGTAAATAAAAAGTGGTTTTTTATCAGCATTTTGATAGGCGTAAAGGAGACTTCGTTATAGGTATGGGTTTAAAACTACCGGGGTTCTATCCAAAGGGGTTTGATCTAAGGTGGTTTGATCAAATCCTCTTCAATTTAAATCCTTTAAATGGAACTTTTCAAGACTTAGATCATTATATTTTCTAAAAATATGCTATTCCAACAAAAATCAAGATGTCCAAAAAAGTGTAAACCACTATTGTGGGATCACCCTATTCCAACATTGAATTATAGATTTGAAATCATTAAAATACTTCCAAAAATATAAATTTCAAAGAGGGTGCTAGGTCTAAGTGAGGACCCATTTTCCATGTGGCAAATTGGTCCTAGGCCACTTACCTAGGACACAAATCGGACAAGGTTAAATTCCATGTAAAAATAGGGTTATAGGACTAAATGAGGACCCATTCACCCTGAGGTGAATGGGTCCTAGGTCACTTACCTAGGAAACATAGCTTCCAAAGTTAAGTGTTTTGAAATTTCATTTATGAATGTCAGGTTTTGTCCCTCAAAAATTCATTTAATTAGGCTTGGATTTGAATTAAAGAGGCCAATTATGGAAAATTAACCTCAATAAATTAATAAAGCCCTAGATTAGTGTGAAAGTGTAAAGGTACACCTTACAACACCCTAAATAATGTATAGTTAAGTCCATTTAGTTTAAATAGGTCCTAAACTTAATGTGAATATGAAAAACATATTATAACACTAAATCAAGGAATAATTAGGATCATTTTATTATTGATTATTCCCAAATTAAGTGTGGAAAAGGGATAATTTTTCTAAAACTACATTCTTCCCCCACTTTAGTCAGAGTATGACCCCATGTCAAACTCACACTAAAGTACAAATTAAATACACTTATGTATGCAACAATGAAAAAGATACACAATCATACAACATTAAAGACCAAGAAGATGAAGCCTAGATTGTCCAATGCGATGTGGAACACATCTAAGCTATCAGTTTTGCACTCACTCCGAGGTAGCGAAACTTTAGGTTGTCCACTGTGTGAGTCTTCCAAAAGGGTGGAAAATGAGAATAATATTAGGATCCCATACCATATCAAAAATATCCTCTTGACAACTTCAATAAGGCACCATAATGTTAGGCAAGGCTCCACAAGCAAGCAAGGTGTGTTATGCTAGGTGTCCTTGAATTTTGAGTTTTGAACTGCATAGGGTTTAACAAGTTGTGTTATGCTAAAAACCTATGAACATGGGGAAGGCTCCATAGGAAATAAAGGTGTGTTATGATAGGTTTCCTTTATTAGGGTTCAAGCTTCACAAGGTTAGCAAGCTGTATTAGGCCAATCACTTATGAACATTATACCTATATATAGGTTTTTGTTCAAGGGGATCTTGCTTCATTCATGTAAGGTCTTCTTCTTAGGGATCAACGTGTGTAATATCTCCAAGAGAGGAAAATTCAAGAGTAAATGATTCACAACTTAGGGAATGCAATGTGTTGCATCAATACCACTAAGAGGAAAGTCATGTGCTAAGAGATATCACACTCTTGGAGGACATCAAACCTAATGTCTCCACCAAGAAAAGGACACATCATAAGAATAAAGAAAATCACACCATGAAACATGAGAAAATGTCAAAATATATTATCGATGTATGAGCATAATTTAAAGTGGTTGCTAACACCATTGTTGTAAGAAATTTCTTTAAAGTATCCTAATGTAGAGGAAGGACAACAAAACACATTCAATGACTAATTCTTCAAAACATTGGCAAGACAACCCTAGACCTTATTCTTTGCTAGTCATTACCCCTAGGCCCATAGCACCTTCTTGGAAAACAATGACATATTACAACCAAAATTTGTTTCCAACATTTCATCAGGCCTATGAGTACAAATACAAAACCATGGATAACTTGCAAGGATACAACACAGTTTGATTGTAACATTCCACACTTGACCACATTTGATAACTTACAAAACTATCCCCCTTGGGGTTAAGACACCACACACACAACCCAATGTGAAATTAGTGTGTAGCAAGTCTCCAAGACCATATAAAATCCTCCAACACCATTCAAACCTTGCATGAACTAAACCCTTGAGTTGTTAATGAACATACCCTTGCTTCCATTTATTTGTCTATCCCACTGTGAAATGAAAGGAACAACCATTAATAAATTTCAAAAAACAATAATGAATCCAATCACTTTAGTGGGATTGAAGATAACATAATTACAGAGTTTTCCTCCAATTTTCATCAAGATCCAATGATGGAAAAGAAAGTTTTGGCATTTTTTTCAAAACTAGGAACCCTAGTTAGGGTTCAAACCTATCCTCACAAAAATGGTCATAATTTATTCAAATCTCCATGAAAATGATCCAAAAAAAAATCATTGAGAGATAGAAACATATATTCATCCATTCCAATTGGTTTCATCCCAATATTATACCATACATGGCCATACTAGCGTGTTTTCATACTACAAATTCTAGAAAACATTGTTAGAACAGGGCAACCTTCACCAAAATGGCCATATCTCACACAAAACTCAATGAAATTTAATGAAAAAAAATTAATTATAAAGTATAAACAAATAAATTTCCATCCATCTATTATATTCCTTGATATGAGGCCATACCAGGTTGTACAATGCCCAACTTCAGCCTGAAAACAATGTAAAACTCATAAAACACACACAAAATTGAGGTTTTCACTCATCAAACTCCCAAGTTTCACCTCTCCAACCTTGAACTCGAGTTTGGAGGGTGTTTATATACATTTACAATCCATTACAATTATTTTTCACCCATTCTTGATTAGGGTTCTCAATAAAACACCTAAATGACACTTTTTGACAATGTTGCTTAACAACGTTTTAACAACTTTTACAACTTTTAACCAAAAGACCCTTAACACACCAAAATGAATCCAAATGATCCAAAATGGTCATTTATGACCTTATTTTACTCCAAAAACACACTATCAAACTAAAACCAATACATAACAACCATTCTTGCTATGGGGCCCCTGATGCCCCTACATCATACTCCCTAGAGAAAAAAACTCAAGTCCACTTGAATAGAGGTCTACAATGTCTTCCATATTGGACTCCTATAATTTGTGAAGTTATCTTCCATGCTTCCTTTTAGTTCTTTCAAACTTCCTAATACCTATTTCATTTTACCTTTGGTCTCCCTAATGCTTTGCAATGACCCTTACTTCTCTTCCACATGGCATACAAATTAGAATTCATTTCCAAAAGTTTCTCTCCCTTTGACCTTGCTGCATTATCTACATCTTTGACATTTTCTAGCAACATTGCTACAACAACTAGGATATTATCATCAAATTGTGCAATTTAAGTATCAAACTTTTATTTCTTGTGTGCTTTGTCTTGAAAATAGGTCTATGTTGCCTCAAATAAACCCTCTAGATAGTAGATTTCATCTTGGTCATGCAAATCTGAATATGTACTGGTTAGGTGAATGCATGCCTCTTATAGTGACAAATTTTTCTTTTCCTCCCTATCAACCTATATATCTACATTGTCTTTTTCATATACATGATCAAAACCAAGATTTGTACATCCATTTACCTATTCAATGGTCTATTGTATGGATTGTATTTCTTCTCTAACTTCATTGATTACAGAATCCTTATTTTTGTATGTTGCATGTCCTTCTTTTGTAGCATTCTCCAAGGCTTCATGAAACTTTAGTGCATCTTCAATTTTCAAAGCAATCATCCCTTGCTTCCTTCTTTTCTAAATAATCACCTTTATGGGTCATTTCACCTTCTTTCTCATTGGCCAATGTCAAACATTTTCTTGATATTCTTTCTCAAGATACTATTGTAATACAAGATTAATACATTTTTCAAACTTTTCCATTCTTCTATCAAACTTTGAAACTAGGCTTATCCTATTTTCTTTCATCTTGTCCTTCTTTTTGAGGTCTTCTTTCTTATCTTGCTACTGCATCTTCTTGTCTTTGTGATACCTCACCTAAGTCTTCTTTCCTTTTCTTCACTACCTAGTCTTTTGGCATCCAAGTTCTTCACTTCAACTTGTGAAAAAAAACACACAAACTTCCAAAACTTCCATTTCCTAGATCTTTGGGCTATGATACCAATTTGATGCAGAGGGAGGATAACAAAACACAGTCAATGATTGATTCTTCACAATATTGATAGGACAGCCCTAGACCTTTTCCTTGCTAGTCACTACCCCTAGGCCCATAGTACCTTCTTGGAAAAAAATGACATATGACAACCAAACAAATTTTCCAACATTTCATAAGGCCTATGAGTACAAAGAAAAAACCATGTATAACTTGCAAGGATACAACATAGTTTAATTGTAACATTCCACACTTGACCACATTTGGCAACTTACAAAACTATCCCCCTTGCGGTTAAGACACTACACACACAATCCAATGTGAAATTAGTGTGTCATAGGTCTCCAAGACTATAGTTTTGGAATATAGTTGTCATTGATGTCAAAAAGGAAAATTTGGCAAAGGAGATCATAGGCATGATGACAAAAGATGAGTGTGAGAGTAGTGGATCTAATGGTAGATTCAATATGGGTTTCTTGAGAGTCTTCTAGAAAGGTATTTTGCAGGTCCTAATGTCAATGGAGGTTTCAACATTCATTTGTTCATGCTCTCGGTCTAGGGTTATTAGTTAAACCCTACATGTGCAGAAATTATAGTCAGGGCATTCACAAAATTTCTATTTTGGTGTTAATTGTCAACAACAAGTAACTGGTCACATAAATTATCACCTATGTTGTTGAAGTCATGAGGTTGATCAACCCCTCTACCTAGTGCTTCAAGGATATACATCTCCAACAGATTGGTGAGAAAATTCAATGTCGATAGGAGTCAAGCAAAAGTCTCTTCGATGACCCAATGATCATGTATGTCGACATGTTGTGGGTTTGCAAAAGTTCACAACCTCTGCTAGAGGTTCTGAATTTCATATTTTTAGCAACTTACGGATGGAGCAATAAGGAGTAAGGAGAAATTTTTCAGAGTGACCTTGCGTGATCAATGAGAGAATGGGAGATGTCTCTTTGATGGGTCAATGTTCTTCTTGTCAGCGTGACAGTGTGTGGTTGGCGAGAGAATGGGCTATGTCTCTTTGACATAGTGATGGCATCACTGTGGAGATCTATTGATGAGACAATACGGTGTCAAGAAGAGTTTCATCTATGTCTCTTTGACATAGCAATGACAACACTATGGAGATTTATCGATGATACAATACAGTATTGGGAAGAGTTTCATCCAAGTCTCTTCAATAGACTGATAGCTATCTTAGCAACGAGACATTGATGTATTGGTTAGAATCTGGGAGAAGTCTCCTCGATGGAGCAACAAGGTGTATGGAAGTGTTTTCGATGAGACTATATGGTGTCGGTGAGACCTTTGTCAATGTCTCTTCAACATGGCAATGTGAAGACGATACTGATTGCGGGACCCAGTAAGGTGACATGCATTGATGGTACAGTCAAAGAATGAATGAAGAAAGAATACTTGGTATAAATCGATATTGGATGGTGATGTGTGGTGACACGATGGTGACCACTTGTTTGTAGTAAAAAATGGTATTGATGTGACAGTACCATATCAATGAGAGTGGATTAAATGTCTCCTTGACAACTTGATGACCTTCACATGGGTGAGACAAAGTGATGTCAGTCATACATTAAATGATATCTCCTTGAAAATCTAATGTCCCTTTCATCGGTGAGACATTGATAGTTTGACAAGACTTTGATGAATGTTTCTTTGATGGGGAGATAAGGTGAAAATAAAAGTGGGACTTGACAGGATGGTGATGATGACAGATTGTGTCGAAGAAGAATAGGTGGTGAAGAGTGATTGCTAAACATGCTAATTTGCATTGTTGTTGCAAATTACGTGATGATGACATGTAGGACAGATGGAATGTGGGCCCATGTACACAAAGGTGATTCATATCAAAGAGAAAGGTGAACTTATATGGGACTTTAGAAAATGTCTCTTTGACAAAGCACGACATGATGTTAAGGGAATATTGCAAGATCGATGACAGTGATTTGATTGACTACTTATCCAATGGTTAGGATTTAAAGGAATGACAAAGAAAGAGGATCTAAGGTTCATGGTGTGAAAGGAGAATATTGATGACTTGAATTCAAAAGCAAAGATCTACAACAATCTAGTCATTGTGAATAGGGGTTACAACTACAAACCAACACTAGAGATATAATTAATTTTTATAACTTCCTCAATGACCAAAATATGAAAATTTGATCTTGAAGATGACAAAAAATATTGTTTCAAAGTGATTGAGATCAAAATCAGATCAAAGGATCAAAAGAATGCATTAAATGCATAATCAAATTTTAGGGTTTAACAAAGAGAATGAAGGAAAATTCTCTACACTAGATTTAATGTTGGAAAACTCGATGCAAGGAATGGTGATATTTGATAAACCTTATAATATGTCTTTATGATGAGTTGGAAAGTGGTGTGTGTGTATGGCTCAAGGTACGGTAGCTTTCCAGTGAATTTTGCAAGCTAAGGAAACCCTAGTAGAATATTAGAGAAGATTTGATCATGTGTGAGAATCTAGAGGCATTGAATACAGGTCAATGTGAAAAGATAATTTCGGAAATTGTCCAAGGGAATTAGTAGCCATGTGTGATGTGTAAAATCTAGATGTGAGGAGAAGTGTGAAGATTTTGTGAGTGCATAAAGTGTTGAACATAGAGATGTACAGTTGAGAATATGGTAGAGAAGAGAGTGTTGACCAAAGGAGAGTGAATAACAAAAGTATGTGTTGTTGAGAGTGTAGCTACAGTAACAGAGTGTAAGTTACAATTAGTGTAACATTGTATTACATGTATTGATGCATCTCAAGTTTATGTAGAACCACTTATATGCACATTTGAACTTGTAATTATATAAGAGGTTTTAGCCTTCATTTGCACCGAGTTGTTCAGATTATGGTGTTGTAGCATCCTTGAAGTTGTTGCTTCTAAAATAGGGAGTTGAAGCTTCCTTGGGGTTGTAGCCCTTAAAACTTGTAATTGAACTTTGATGCTTGTGAGGATGGATTAGGACAATATATCCTAGCAACATTTCTCACCATGTTTTTTCTCATTTTGGTTTTTCCATGTATATCTAGTGTTATGAGTTGTTGCTTTATGTGCATGTGATTGTTATATTGGTTTATATTTTAGTCTACACATTTGGATTATAGGGTTGAATCCTCAAATAGGTTATCAATTCTAAAAAATTTTATATCTACTGGTTCACCACCCTCTCAATAGATCATTATGTTCTAACAATTGGTATTAGAGCCCTAGATTCCCTAGGAGAAGCTTAACCAACTCAGGTAGATCTTGGATAGGTGAATACAATGGAATTTTAGGAAGGTTCAAATAAGCCTCCTAGGTTTGATGGAAAAAACTATGCTAAATGGAGCTCATTAATGGAAGGATACTTAGTTTCTCTTGGAATTAAAGTTTGGGCATCTATTGAGACCCAATATACTATTCCTACTACTATTCCTACTAATCCTGCAGGAAATAAGATTGATGAGGACAATAAGAAGCTCGGTTTATTATTATGAAATTTTTTTTTGATTTTGTGCATAGAAAAATTATGCATTGTAAAATTGCTTATGATGTCTAGGAGAAATTGAAGAAGATCTATGAAGGTGACACCAAAGTGAAGCTGACAAAGTTACAAGTGCTAAGAGCAAAATTTGAAGGCTTGAAGATGACCAAAGAAGAGAATATTGCAGACTATCTTCAAAGAGTTGATGATGTGGTAAATGCCATCAAAGGATATGGTGTAGATCTAAAAGAAAATGTTGTTTTGAAAGTTCTCAGGTCCATGACAACTAAATATGACTCCAAGATTTCTGCTATCGAAGAAGGAAGAGAAATTGATAAACTCACTCTTGATGAGGTGCATGGCATAATTATTGCATATGAGATGAGAATGCCAGATGCTGAGTCATCCAAGAGAGAAGCTGCATTTAAGGTTGCCAAGAAAGGAAAAGATGAAGCTGATAATAAAGACAAAGTTGTTGTCATTGTATCTGATTATGGAGAAATTGATGAGGAAGAAGCAAACTTCATAAGAAGACTAAGGAGAGGATCTAGAAAATATAAAGGTAATCTCCCTCTTAATTGTTTCAATTGTGGAAGAATAGGTCATTTTGCTTCAAAGTTTCCATATGATAAAGAGGATAGCATCAAGAAAGAAGAAGATAAAAAAAAAAATAGTTTATCCAAAAAAAGAAGAATTTTGGAAAGATGAAGAAGAGTCTCTATATAAATGAAGAAAGTGAAGCATCTAATGCTAGTGATAGTTCAAAAGAGGATCAAGATCGTGCCCTTGTAATGAGAGAAAATAGAAGAGAATTTCTATTTGTGGCTAAAGAAACTAAGGCTCAAAAAGGTGCACAGGTTGAGGACTTACATGAAGAAGAATAGGAAGCAATTTTTGATCTTGAGGGAGAATTAATTAGTGATCTTGAAGACCTTGATGAGTTAAGAGATAAATATGATGTTATTAAGAAGGAAAAAAAGAAACTAAAAAAGAATGCTCAAAAGGAGAATGATAAGCTAGAGGTAAATCTAAAACTGTAGGTAGAAGAGCTCAAAAGAGTAGAAGATGATATGAAGTTTAGACTACAATCTGAGATGGATAGGTGCATGAAACTTGAGCAGAAATAGCTGCTTTAAGAAAAGAATTGGAGAAATCTAATGAGCAGATCAATAAAGGTCTGAAGTTAAAATTGTGGTACTAATATTCTAGATGAACTAATAAGTACTCAAAAGCTAGCTAATAAAGAGAAATCAAGCTTGGTACAAGTGAAAAAGGAAAAAGCTCATTTATTGATGCATAAGCAAAGCTCTATGAAAGATTCAGAGTAGAGGAAAAATTAGTCCCCAATGGTGAAAATTTTGACAAAAGAGAAACCTCAGAAGATGAAAATAAGTTAACCACAGTTGAGAAATCTATTAAAGAGAAGGAACCAATTGAAGACAAGAAAGTTAACTAGTCGATTCCTAATCAACAAAAGAAGAAGCATAATATTAAGAGAACAAAAAATGATGGTTTCCTAAGAGTACACTATCCAAGGAGATCTCAACAAAGGAGATATTCTCATCCAGTTGAAGGAAACACCATGTCCAAGGAGAAATACAAATTTCATAAGAAAAAAATCATTTTCTCTTTTAGCTGATATGAATGTAGTTTGTTTCAATTGCAATAATTTTGGTCATATAGCTATAAATTGTAGAGAAAAATTTGTAAGACCGAATGCTCATTCTGAGAAAAAGAAAAACATACCTTCCAAAGATGAAAAGAAAACTAAGGTCCTTGAGAAAAAGGAAGAAAAAGTTGAAAATAAACCTAAGAAGGTACGGAAGGAGAAAAACTAGAATTCTACTTAGTCTATGATTTCCCAAACATCATTGCATGCAAAGGAACAATATTTATAGATAATTGATAGTGTCTGCTGCAAGCACATGACTGGAGATAAGAAAAAAATATTTAAACTTGAAATGATAAAAGGAGGTTCTATAAGCTTAGGTGATAATACTGTTGTTAAGATTTGTGGTAAAAGAATTCTAAGCATAGATGGGAAGAACTAAACTAAACATGTTCTCTATGTTGAAGGTCTAAAACATATCTTCTTAGTGTCAGCCAGATGTGTGATAATGGATACAAAGTTGTATTTGATTATGATGGTTGCAAGATAAGAATGAATGGTCAAAAAAATTCTCAAGGGATAAGGACTGATAGTAATCTCTATAATCTATGTGAAGTGGAAGGCCAAATGTGTCTAATTATCTAAGTAGATGAGAGTTGGATGTGGCATAAAAAACCGAGACATGTAAAATTTGATCATTTGTTTAAGATAAGTTCAAAATTTATGGTAAGAAATATGCCTAAGATTGTAAAGGCTGAAAATATAATCTACAAAGGATGCCAACAAGCAACGAAAACAAAGTTCAAGTTTCTTACAAAGGATTATTCTACTACGAAACCCTTGGAGATAATTCATACTGATCTATGTGGTCCAATGGGGACAAGGGTGTTTCAAGGAGAAAGATATTTCATGTTGTTGATTGATGATTATACCAGAGTGGCATATGTCACATTTTTGAAGGAGAATACTAAGGAATTTGAAGCATTTAAAGGTTATAAGAAGCTAGTAAAAAGCAATGGAAGAGGAACTCAATCAAATTGAAAAGAATAAAACTTGGGAATTGGTTCCTAGACCATCAAGCAAGAATGTAATAGGAACAAAATGGGTATTCAAAAATAAGTTGAATGAAGATGGAGTAGTGGTTAGGAACAAAGCAAGATTAGTGTGCAAAGGATATGCAAAAGTAGAAGGGATTGATTTTGAAGAAACATTTGCCCCTATTACAAGGTTAGAAGCAATAAGAATTTTTATTTTTGTGTATAAAGGTTTTAAAGTATATCAAGTGGATTTCAAATTTTCATTTCTAAATGGAAACCTCGAAGAGGAAGTATATATGGAGCAACCAAAAGGTTTTCAACTATCAGAGAATGATGATTATGTCTGCAAATTGGGAAAAGCATTGTATGGTCTAAAGCAAACACCAAGGGCTTGGTATTCAAGACTGGATCAATATCTACAACAACAAGGATTCAAGAAAGGTTGTACTGATAGCAATCTACGTCTCAAATCTGAAGGTGAGTATATGATCATTATTGTAGTATATGCAGACGATATTATATTTGGTGGTAGCAGTGATGTAATGTGAAAAATATTTGCTATAAAAATGCAAGATGAGTTTGAAATGCCCATGCTAGGAGAACTTAGATTTTTTCTCAGTTTGCAAGTTACATAAACTAATAAAGGTATATTTATATCACAAACCAAGAATGCAAAAGAAATGCTTAAAAAATTTGGCATGGAAGATTGTAGAACAGTTAGTACTCCCATGATTATTGGTTGCAAATTGAGCAAATATGATGAGTCACCTAATGCAAATCAGACTTCATACAAATCTATGATTGGAAGTATATTATATTTAACTACATCTAGGCCTGATATAATGCAAGTGGTTTGTATGGTAGCTAGGTTTTAGTCAGAACCTAAAGAATCACATGTAAATGTAGTCAAAAGAATTTTTAGATACATCAAAAGCACTATTGACTATGGTTTATGGTACCCCAAAAGAAAAGATTTCACTTTAACAACATACATAGATTTAGATTGGGTAGGAAGTGTGGATGATAGAAAAAGTACTAGTGGAGGAGCTTTCTTTTTGGGAAATAGATTAGTTTCTTGGATGAGTAGAAAGAAAGAGTTTTTCACTCTTTCTATAGTAGAAGCAAAATATGTTGCAACAGCTACATGTTGCACTCAAGTCTTATGGATGAAACAAACATTAAAGGCCATCAAGGTAGAGTAAAATGAGCCCATATCGATTCTTTGTGACAATTCAAGCACCATTAATATCTCAAAGAATCTCGTGATGCACTCTAGAACAAAGCATATATCAATCAAGTATCACTTCATCAGAGAAAAGGTTGCAAATAAGGAAGTTAGCATGGAGTATGTTCCTACCAAAGAACAAGTGGCTGACATATTTACCAAACCTCTTCCCACTGAGTAGTTTGAATACCTGAGGCAAAAGCTAGGAGCAGTTTCTCTCACCTCATATCACTAAACACTAGTGATAGGGAATATATCTGGAGGGATCTTCATTGATCATTTATTCAACCCTGGTTAAGAATAGTGCGATCAAGTCATGTCAAATATTATTTTACAAATTTAGAATTACTTGATGGTTGTAGAGTTTGTCAAAATTAGCACGTTTCCTCAAGGGGAGTGTACCTTTTTCCATTGATGTCAAAGAGGGAGAAATATGATGCAAAATAGAATCTTGTTGAGAAGAGAAGAGATGTATGCCATAGGGGGAGTTATTGTGTTAGAGTGTGAATAATCAAATTGGTGTAGAGCTTTAGTGGTACCTAGTTGAGCAGTTAGATTTTTTCCATCAATCCCAAAGGGGGAAATTATTGGCATATAGTTGTCATTGATGTCAAAAAGGAAAATATGGAAAAGTAGATCATAGGAATGCTTACAAAGGATGAGTGTGAGAGTAGTGGATTTGATGGAAGATTCGATTTGGGTTTCTTGAGAGCTTTCCAGAAAGGTATTTTGTAGGCCCTGATGTTAATGGAGATGTCAGTATTCATTTGTTCATGCTCTTAGTCTAAGGTTTATCAGTTAAACCCTACATGTGTAGAAATTATAGTCATGGCATTCACAAAAGTTCTATTTCAATGTTGACTGTCAACAGTAGGTAATCGACCACATAAGTTATCACCTATGTTGTTGAAGTCATGAGGTTGACTAGCCCCTTTGTCTAGCACTTCAAGGTTATACATCTTCAATAGATCAGCGAGAAAATTTAAAGTCGGTAGGAACCAAGCGAAAGCATCTTCGATGACCCAATGATCATGTATGTTGGCATGTCATGGGATTGCAAAAGCTCACAACCTCTGCTAGAGGTTCTGAAGTTCATATTTTTAGCGACTTACCAATGGAGCGATAAGGAGTAAGGAGAACTTTGTCAGAGTGATCGTGCATGATCGGCAAGAGAATGGGAGATGTCTCTTCAACGGGTCAATGTTCTTCTTGTCTTCATGATAGTGTGTGGTAGGTGAGAGAATGGGCTATGTCTCCTCGACATAGCAATGGTGACACTATGGAGATTTATCGATGAGACAATACAATGTTGGGAAGAGTTTTGTCTATGTCTCTTCAACATAGCGATGGCGACACTATGTAGATTTATCGATGAGACAATATAGTGGCAAGAAGAGTTTTGTCCATGTCTCTTTGATAGACCAATAGCTATCTTATCTATAAGACATTGATGTATCAGCAAGAGTCTGGGAGAAGTCTCCTCAATGGAAGTGTTTTCAATGAGACTATATGGAATTAGTGAGACCTTTGTTAATGTCTCTTTGACATGGTGATGTGAAGGTGATGCTAACTGCGGGACCTAGTATGGTTGACACACATTGATGGTAAAATCAAAGATTGAATGATAGAAGGACATGTGGCAGAAAGCAATATTGGATGGTGATGTGTGGTGACATGATGGTGTGGGGACCACTTGTTTGTAGCAGTAAATGGTATCGGTGTGACAATACCATATCGATGAGAGTGGATTGAATGTCTCCTCAAAAATCTGATGACCTTCACATTAGTGACACAAAGTGATGTTGGTCGGACATTGAAGGATATCTTCTCAAAAATTCAATGTCTATTTTGTTGGTGAGACATCGATAGTTTGGAAATACTTTGATAAATGTCTCTTTGATAGGGCATTAAAGTGAAAAGTAGAGTGGGACCCAACATGATGGTGACAATGATGGATTATGATGGAGAAGAACAGGTGGCAAAGAGTGATTTCTTGACATGCTAATTCACATCATTTTTGTGAATTACGTGGTGATGACATGGAGGAAAGATGGAATGTGGGCCCACATACATGAAGGTGATTCATATCAAAGAGAAAGGTGAACTTTGATGGGACTTTAACGAATGTCTCTTTGACAAAGCACTACATGATGTTAAGAGAATGTTGCAAGATCAATGACGGTGATTTGATCGACGGATTATCCAATAGTTAGGATTTAAAGGCATGATAGAGAATGAGGATCTAAGGTTCATGGCACAAAAGGATAAGATCGACAACTATAATTCAAAAGTAGAGATCTACAATGGTTTGGTCTGTGTGAATAGGGGTTATGACTACAAACCAACACCAGAGATAGAATTAATTTTTATAACTATCTCAACACCCAAAATATAAAGATTTGATCTTGAAGATGGTGGAATAGATTGCAAAATTGATTGAGATAAAAATCAGATCAAAGGATCAGAAGAATGCATTAAATGCATAATCAAATTTTAGGGTTTAACAGAGAGAATGAAGGAAAATTCTCTACACTAGATTTAATGTTGGGCGGCTTGATGTTGGAAATGGTGATAGTTGATAAACCTTATTATATGTCTTTATGATGAGCTAGACAGTGGTGTGTGCATGTGGTTCGAGGTACAGGAAGCTATCTAGTGAAGTTTTCAAGCTAAGGAAACCCTAGCAGAAGATTAGAGTATATTTGATCATGTGTGAGAATTTAGAGGCATTGAATGCAGGTCAATGAGAAAAGATAATTTGGGAAATTGTCCAAGAGAAGTAGTAGCCATGTGTGATGTGTTGAATATGGATGTAAGGAGAAGTGTGAAGAGTCTATGAGTGCACAAAGTGTTGAATAGAGAGATGTACAGCTGAGAATATGGTACAAAGGAGAGTGCAGAGCAAAGCAGAGTGAAGAAAAAAAGTATGTGTTGCCGAGAGTGCAACTACAACAACAGAGTGTAAGTTGCAATAAGTGCAACATTGTATTGCATGTATTGATGCATCTCAAGTTTATGTACAACCACTTATATGCACATTTGAAGTCGTAATTCTATAAGAGGTTGTAGCCTCCATTTGTACTGAATTTTTGCTCACATTAGGGTGTTGTAGCATCCTTGAAGTTGTTGCTTCTAAAATAGGGAGTTGAAGCTTCCTTGTGGTTGTAGCCCTTAAAAATTGTAACTAAAATTTAATTCTTTTGAGGTTAGATTAGGATAATAGATCCTAGTAGCATTTCTCCCCATGGTTTTTCCCATCTTGGGCTTTCCACACATATCTAGTGTTATGAGTTGTTGCTTTATGTGCATGCAATTGTTATATTCATTTATATTTTAGTCTACACATTTGGATTATAGGGTTGAATCTACAAATAGGTTGTTAAGTATAAAGTTTTTTATATCTACTGATTCACCCCCCTCTTAGTAGATCATTTTTTTCTAACATGGACAATCCTCCAACACCATTCAAACCCTGCATGAACTAAACCCTTGAGTTGTTATTAATGAACATACCCTTGCTGCCCTCTATTTTCCTATCCCAATGTGAAATGAAAGGAATAGTCACTAATAACTTTCATAAAACAAATAATGAAGCCAATCTCTTTAGTGTGATTGAATATAATATAATTATAGACTTTTCCTCCAATTTTCATCAATATCCAATAGTGGAAAAGAAAGTTATGGTATTTTTTTCAAAACTAGGAACCCTAGTTAGGGTTTAGACCTGTCCTCACAAAAATGGTCATAACTTATTGAAATTTCCATGAAAATGATCCAAAAAAAAAAAATTGAGAGATAGAAACATATATTCATCCATTTCAATTAGTTTCATCCCAATATTATATTGTACATGGCCATACTAGCACATTTTCAGACTACAAAATTTGGAAAACATTGTTGGAACATGGCAACCTTCACCAAAATGGCCATATCTCACACAAAATGAAATTTAATGAAACAAAAGGAATTGTAAACTAGAAATAAATATATTTCCACCAATATATTATATTCCTTGATATGAGGTCATACCAGGTCGTACAATGCACAACTTCATCCTAAAAACAATGCAAAACTTAGAAAATGCACACAAATTGAGGTTTTCATTCATCAAACTCCCAAATTTCACCTCTCTAACCTTGAACTCAAGTTTTGAGGGTGTTTATATACATTTCCAATCCATTACAACTATTTTTCACCAATTCTTGATTAGTTTTCTCAATAAAACACCTAAATGACACTTTTTGACAATGTTGCTTGACAACATTTTAGCAATTTTACAACTTTTAACCAAATGACCCTAAACACACCAAAATGGATCCAAATGATCCCATATGGTGATGTATGACCTTATTTGACTCAAAAAACACCCTATCAACCCAAAACCAAGACATAACAACCATTCTTGCTATGGGGCTCCCGATGCCCTTGTATCATATCTAATGTTCAATCCTAAGACATGAGAGTTTTACTCAGAAATCCCTATGCCAAGTCATATGGTTCTAAAATAAAGCTACATCACAAAAAATGAAGGAGGGGTTTCCCCAAAAAATGCATAAGGGATCTATGGATTTGGGGTTAGTATATCTTTGCTACAATTTTGTCTTAGAGCTTAGAAACATCATCATTCCCCAAATACTCATAGAACTGGAAGAATGACACATAGAGAGTGAAAATAAATAAAAATATTTTTTGGGTCAACATGGAAGAGACCTAAATTTCTTGACACCTTGCATCATCTCGAAAAGGAAAACACAAGACAAGTGAAAAAGATAAAACTTTTACAATATCGAGAAGAATGTAGATACATATGAGGAATGCACAAAAAGAGAGAGATACACATGAAACGAAATAGTACGGCGGATCACATTCCACGTATGTAATCACATAAAGAAACATGAAAAAGAAAACAATGTAAAAGACTAGTAAGGCACATGTGAGTCAACCCATAGTAAGTCATCTGCATCCCAAACTTGATTAGTATATGTAAAAGGAAAACAACTAGCCAAAGGGACAACGATAAGTGTTGAACTAGGACACACACCAAGTTCAACACTCTTATCATCATTTAAGTTCATGGAAGAAGAGAACAATGAATTCAATTCATTATGTACTTGTTCATCAATCTTTGCAATATCATTGTCATCATCCAAATTAATAATAATATGATTTTGAATGATAATTTCTCTAGAAGTTTCTTGTTTATGTTGTGAAAAGGGTATGGGTATGTCCAGGATCATCATGGGAAAAATAGGCCCTTAAGTGGCAAAAAATTTAGGAAAATCAGAGTTAGGCGACTTGACATAAAAATTTGAATAAGTTATCTAGATTATTTCAAAAATATGTAAGAATATAATCTGTAGCAAATTGAATGTAGTTTCTAAACTACTAGGTTTGTTTAAAAAAAAAATCTATTTGGTGAAAATTTGAAATTTCAATGCAGTAGTACTTAAATTTCAGGGAAAAAATAAGAAGTGGGTGTCTGTCTGACCACCCTAACCACAATAAAATAATAATATTTTTTTATAAGATTTTAGATATAAGTAGAGGACTCATATCCTGATGTGATGCATATTTTTCTATAATTTCTTTCCAAGTAAATAATTAATTATGATTTTTTTATTACAACTTTTAAAAAATAAAAAAACTAGTATGTCTAACCACCTTAACTTGGTCAAAACTTTATGAAATTTATTTTTAATTTTTTTAATCTTATAGTATGCGAAGCATAGAATGTGATGCATATTTTGGATTCAAAAAAATTGACACCATTTGAAATCTATAGATGTTTTTCAATCATCCTATCAATGAGGACTTTAGTCATAATTCAAATAGAAAATGAATAAGAATTACTTATTAAATTCAAAGTAAAACATAATTTATATTGGTGGAAATTTGAGAATCTCCTTTAAAAACTCTTTTCATTTCATAAATTTTGGGTTAAAAAAAAGTCATCAGCCACATACTCATCATATTGCTACTTTTTGGCCCATCATGATCCTACACATAGCCGTATATAGTTATCATGCATTGCTTTAGGAAAGTTTGGATTTTGATTTTCTATGTTGCTCTTTTATTCTTTAGTTTGTAACATGTGAGCAATAGCATGAAATCTATGACTACGCTCTCTAGAATTTTGGTTTAGTTTCAAAGTATTGTTTATTTGTGATTATGTAGGGGTAGGTTTGTCAACCATAGGTTTCTTTTCTTCCCTTAGGGGAGGAATGGAAGGAACCATAGTAGGTTGTTCAACTACTTTCTTTTTAGCTTTGTAAACTTATTTGATTTTAGGAGGCACAACGAGATTGTTTTAGTTATCTTGTGGTCTCTTATAGGAAATAGTAGGAGGATTGTCATAGGCTGCTCTTGGATAATTGGAAGGGATTTTGGTTCAATCATTGGTTCGTCAAGGATAGGTAGCTCAATCACTAGTTGAGGCATGTTTCTAACGGATAATTTTTCTATGCACTTTGCTTTAAAATTTTGATATGCTTTGAAAAAGCAGTCCTCATAAGGTCTAATAGGTTCAATAGGCTCAAGCCAAAAGAAATTCAATGAAAAGTTCTCATAAGAAGAAACAATATTAAAGCCACTACGATGTACAATAAATATTTCTTTTCCAAAGGGAAACTTTAAACACTTATGCACAAGCGACAAGTCAATATTCATGGAGGGAAGCCATGGATAGCCTAGCTTCACATGAAATTGGTCTGACACTAGGATGATGGTGAATGAGACATTTAATGTTTTTGGTATGACTTTTAGAGGGAGATTTGTCAAGCCTATCATAGGGCTAGAAAAAAAATTATGCATTTAGATCCATTCTTTCGGTCTTTCATATGTATCTTCATAGAGTTCATGAAAAAATAGGAATTCTTCAATAATCACATTCTCTACATAAACGAGATCAATTAATATCCCATTAATAGGCTTGTCATTGATTCTTCCAGTTATGTAAAGATGACCATTAGGTGCATGTTTGATTATGCCATTTTGTGAGAAAGCAATATCAAGGGACATTTTGGTTGAGAGTTTATGAGGTTTAGCTTCAATAAATGCCACTACTTCAACCGCTTTGTCCATATTTTCATCTTTTGTAGTTTCATCATCTATGAGAACATTCATCACATCATTATTTGTTTCACTAGCTTTGACAAATGAAATAGTATGTTTTAGAATGGGATTTGTGAATTTTGGTAGGAGGATCTACAAATTTATTACCTTGATAATTCACACCTCCAATTAGAAGATGATTAGAATCAATAAGGTCTTGCACAATATGTTTAAGATGCTTACAATATTTTGTATCATGTCCATTTTTTTTGGTGGTAATGGAAATAAGGATTTGGTCTATAATTTGTAGGTAATGGTTTATTAGGATCAAGAGCGCTAATAGGAGGTAAGGAAAGCATATTCTTTTTTATGAGCTACAACATGATATTATGAAGGGTATTGGGTAGAGGGGTAAATTTTCTATTCTCATCTACAAAGGCATATGGATTTTTCATCTTTATAGAAGCCACTTGGTTACCAGCTTGTTGATTTAGTTGAAGGGAATTAAGTTCTAAAAAGGCCCTATTCTATTTCTTGAAAGGTTGGTAACTATTTTGAGGTGCAAATTCATAGTTTTTAGAATGAGTAGAGGGATTTTCACATCACGACCATAAGCCAAATTATAATAATCACAAAGGGTTGTACATAACTGTGTGAAGGATGGGAACTTCAACATCTCAAGTTTGGTTAGGATTTTGTTTTGTAAATTGGTAATAAACATTCATTGAAGGTTGACATCAGGGATCTTAATGTTTATTTGTGAATAAATCATTTGGTATCTCACTATGAAATCAAAAAATTTCTCATCATCCTTTTTCTTTCATGTCATTAAATAAGCTATAGTCATCTTCAAAGATGAAATCACTACATAGGGTTGTATAAGTGGAAACATGGCTAACAGGATCTCCTTTCCCACCATATTTCTGAAATCTAGGAACTTATATACCTTTTGGAATTTGTGTTCTCAATGTCTCCAAGGATAAGAGGTTGGTTTTGATTTATTGTGAAGGTTGACCATTGTTGTTTTGATTTATGGTTGTGATCTTTTGTTGAAGAGCTGACATGTTTTGCAAAAGTGTGTTAATGGTGGCATCGTTGTTGGTATTGTAATATGGAGGGGAATAGGGTGGAGTGGTGTATGTATGCAGGGGGAAAGTGAATTGTACATTTGTTAGGGAGGATGGTTGAGAAGATATGGTATTTGAATGCATAAATCTAGAAGGATTCCATGTGGAAATACCTAAGGAAGTGTTGACATTGCTAGTAGGTTGAATGGTTGTGGTAACTTGAGTACTAGTGTATGTAGGAATAGGGATGGGTATGTAGAAGGAGGAATTGAAGCTCCACCTTGACTATGAGTATACCCCAAAGCTTGAGTACAACTAGTCATTATAGGGATGGTATTTTTAACATGATGCACAATGGTTTTAGGAAGGAAATGTTAGAGTAAAGGTTTTAACTTAATTATGTTAATTAAGTTACCTTTATTCCTCTCTTAAGATTTCACTTTAGTTTGCATATTGTGACATTTAATAATTATATTAATTATTAAATGTCTACCTATTAGGGTTACTTTTAGGTTTTCGCATGATCTCCTTTTAAGGATTGATCTTTGTAATTATTTAATCAATTCAGTCAATGCAATCTCTCTTGTAGCTTGCAGAGCACCCTTTCTTTTTTGTCTCCATCTCTTCCTTTCTATGATAAGTTATTTGAATGTAGGTGATCTTTGGGGTCTGTGAAGTTGGCTTTCTCAGCTTCTACAGGAAACTCATGGGAAATGAAGTATGCATTCTATGATCCATAGGGGGTTGATTATCAACACTATTAGAAAGAGAGTTAGAAAACCCAATATCCATAGTGAATGGTGTATCGTAGGATGACATGAGTCTCAAACTACATCTCACAACAGTATTGCTAATAAGACACCAAGTTGCAAAGCTCTTACAAGTTTCAAAAACTTAATGCCAACCAAAAATAGAAAAAGGGTGAAGTGCAATGTAGTGACCTAGAATGAAATGTGTAAATGCAATTTTCAAATTCTAAAAAAGGTAATTTTTTTATTACAATATCCAAAATGCTAAAAATAATATCTTGTAAATGAAATTTTCAAATCACACAATGCACTAAATGTACCAAATTAAGCTAGATATGATCAATTTTAGGAAATAAAAATTTTGGAAACAGTAATAGAAATCTGAAAATAGCCCACAGAAATGCAAAAATGAATATTTTAATGCCCAGAAAATCATATTATGAGCCTGATCATGGAATCATTCGCCCTAGGGTGAATGGGTCCTAGATGAGGTTTTTGAAACAATTTTTTTATAGATTTTTAAATGATTTTCAATGGTTTTTAGATTCAAGTTTGTTACAGCAAGTTTTAGTTTCAATTTTTTGTGAATTCAATGTGAAATGGAAGTACAAATTATGACAAAATGAGAACCTAGAAAAGCTAGTGTTATATGCAATTTTTGTTTCAATTTTCAAATACAAGTTAATATGATGTATATGATATGCAAGATGATTTTTTTTTTTGTATTTTTTCATATTTAAATAATGCAATATATTCAATCATAAAACCTTTAATGAAATGCAAAGACAAGACAACCTAAATGAGACCTAATTCAATGCAATGAATGCAAATAAATGCAAAATCTAAATCTAGGATGAAAATATTGAATACCTAGAATACTGAGGGGGTGAATCATTATTCCATTAAACCATTTAGCTATAAATCATCCAATTATTAAAGCATATTTAACTACAAACAAGAATGAAGACATTGAAAAGAGCATGACACCATAAAACACATCAACAACATTTTTTTATGTGGAAAACCCAAAATGGGAAAAATCACCATGAGGATTAGCTCACAATATAATATATCTAGATATAGAATATTACAAGGGCTCACTATCAAGACACACTGTCCTTGAAGGCTCACACCTTGAAATAGTTTACAAAACAAAATATGGCTCACTACCAAGAGATGAACTGAGATAGAATGCACCTTCCTTTTGTTGGAGTTCAGTTATGGTGAAGCATAGTATATGAAACACTTCTTTGCAAATGTATGCAACACAAATTTCTACTCAATCACTCACACACACCATATTCTCTACATCTTTTTCTATCTCAAAAATGTTCACACATATATATATTGTATATAATCAAGTACATCAATTAGGTCAACCTAATTGGAGTAACCTAATTTCAAATCAAAAAAAAGTCTATTGGTATTAACTTCAAAAATCATTCATCTTCACATGATATTATTAGACATGGATCTATGATAGATCCATTTAACATTCACAACACATGATCAATCTTCTTAATACCAATTCATAATTAGGTTGGCCAGAGTTAGACCCAAAACATCAAAACTCCAAATGTGTAACACAAAAACTATTAACACATCAAATTATCCTTTAGATGACACCAAATAACTTATCTTCAACACTTCAAACAAGATAATTAATCTTGAGGAAATGTGGAATCTCCCTCATTGATGCAATGTATAGAAACTCACTGTAGACTTCAAAGCAAAACATTATTGTTCATATTTTTTGTATGCTTTCATATATTATCACAAAAATTTAGTGTAAGATGCATCTTGTAATTGCAAGCTTATGTAAAAATTCCTATAGAGATATCTTTCTTTGAAGTGAAATTCAGACCAATATACTGTCATTATGAACTAGTATATAAGCATAACACTATTTTCCAAACTATTGGTGACAATAGATTTCCAACCATAAAGCCTAGTCAACTAAAATATTGTTAATGGGTGCAAATGATGTTGAGATAGACCATAATATGAATTTATGCAATAATCTTGAAAATTAAGATAATCTGGACCAAAATACTAGATCAACAGACTTTCGTTACTAGAGCAGCTATTAAACTATACAGGCAATGTACATCACTAACAATCATCCAAATTCCATTGTTGACATCAATGAAAAACTTCTAATTTCGAATAGAAAAAGGACTATAAAATCAAAAAATTACAATGCTCAAAAGGTCATCTTCACCATAATGAAACATAGAAAAATAGGTTCACCAAAATGAAACAAGTATGATGCACCTATTTCTCTTAACTTTCATTCAATATGTGTGTTACAAAGTGTCATTGAGAAACAATAATAAAATATAACCCAACTAACAATTAAAAGTAAGACTTAGAAAGGGTCAAAATGTTGTATACCTTCCACCAAAAGTGCTTTTTCAGTCCTCACTAAGGACTCATTCTCCCTATGGCAAATGGGTCCTAGCTAGGGCTCCAAAAAATCAATTTTTGGGTTTTGTTCTTCTATGTCTGCACTCCTAGATTCTTGTTGGTCACTATCGAAAAGCCATAAATAAATCCTCTAACTTAGTTTTCATGATTTGACAACTTTACTTGCAACTTTGACAACTTTGCAACATTCTTCAATTTTTTTCTCTAATTGATCTTCAACCTAAAACCTGCAATCACACATCAAAGAGAGAAAAATGTTGATTGCTAGGGAATAAGGGTTTTCCTTGGTCAAACCCCATTTTGGTAATTAAGCCTTGAAATAAAATAGAATTGCATGAAGGAATGATCAATGAACAAATACAATGTCACAACTCACCACACCTTGTTTGAACCTTGGATAAATTTCAATCTAGCATGAAGTGGCCTCAATGAATGTAGATTTTGATCATGAACTTTGATATGAAACAATGCCTTTGATATACTTGAATTGATCTTGAATGCTACATCAACACATTAGCTCGAACAACATTCATGATGCATTGAATCTTTGACATGATGAAGTGAATCTTGATTTTTGTAATAATCTTCTATGAATCTTCCCTTGAATGCCTTAGAAATTGCTCTTGAATTCTCTTGATCTCATAAACTTGCTATTAGGACTTGAACATTTGAAAGCTTAGATTATTAGGATGAAACATAGTGAAATAACCTCTTATTTATACATATCTTAAGATTAATTTTCCATGTGGTGAATGGGTCCTAGGCCACTTACCTAGGACACACATCAGACAAGGTAAAATGTCATGTAAAAATAGGGTCATAGGACTAAGTGAGGATCCATTCACCATGTGGTGAATGGGTCCTAGGTCAGTTACCTAGGACACACATCTTCCAAATTTAAGTGTTATGAAATGAAATTTATGAATGTTGGGTTTTATCCCTCAAAAATTACATTTAATTAGGCTTGGATTTGAATTAAAGGGTCAAATTAAGGAAAATTAAACTCAATCAATTAATAAAGCCCTGGATTAATGTGAAAGTGTAAAGGTACACCTTACAACACCCTAAATACTGTGCATTTAAGTTCATTTAGTTTAAAGGGTCCCTAAACTTAATGTGAATATGAAAAGCATATTACAACACTAAATCAAGGCATAATTAGGACTCATTTTATTATTGATTATTCCCAAATTAAGTGTGGAAAAGGGATACATTTTTCAACACTACAATTATATAAATGGTAGGAGATCTCTAACTCTAATGTTCCATGAATTTCGTGTGAAACCATTAATAATCTTAGATAAATTTAAGAACTTGTGTAAAATAATGAATTGTACTTGTGGAGTATCTATAAACGAGGTTCCCATCTAGTACTCATGATGAGACGTTCAAATTTTTTAAAACATGTGAGTTTTAGGAATAATTTATCATACCATACTAGCCACTTGTCACTATATAATTTAGAATCTTGTTGAATTAATTCAATTTTATCATGTATACAATCAATTATATCTCCCTATATTACTTTATATATCTCAATCCCCACCTTTGGATATATCCTTGATCACTTGAATCCAATAAGAATAACTCTCAATTTAGTATGATTTTTATTAAACTTGAGGAAAGAAAGATTATTATAGTTTGACTTACAAGTTCATTTTAGCTAAAACAAGTTTAATTAGAATAGGATCATCTCTCATGAAATGAGAAGTTAATTCTTATTTTCTATGGAAAATTCAAGAAGTTCTCATTCTAATGATTGTGAAGGAGACAAATTAAAAACAATCCATCCCCTTGGGTTCATGAAAAAAGAGGTCCTCTTCCATTATTCATGAAGGACAAATATTGACACCTTCTCTATAAAAAAAATCATCACCCAAGACCTCGAAACACCACCTTGAGATTATATATATATATATGTATGTATGTATATGTATGTATATATTTATATATAATAATGGCAAGCTATTAATCATTTTATTAAAATACGAGGAGAATTGCATATCAGAGGACTACTCATAGAGTAGATGATTACATTTTGAAATTCCAAAATGAGAGAAGGAGAATCGAGAAGTACAACATGTAGCCCAAAAGAGTGGCTAGATATAACTAGAGAGAAACACTTTCAACCCAAGTTAAAAGAAGTAAGAGAAAGGTGGTGGGCCAAAGATGCCCAAGAGACCATGAGACCAAAATTTTCTTAGCAGATACAAAAATGATAAACTGCACGAATAAGAGGGAAAGAGAGATGAACCAACAAAACTTAGTGAACATACAAAATTATCCCAAAACGAAATTGGGAATATTGAAGCTGAAGAACAAAATCAATAGTCGGCTGATGAAGTGGAAGAATAATGCTATCTTCACAATGTGTATGCAAATAAAAAACCGGAGAACAACCCACACATCTAGACAATATGAGAGACCAATCAACCTTTAGCGCAGTGAAAATGTACAAATTAGTCCATATACTGAAACAAAACATCTAAAGGAAAAGATGAAACCCCACTTTCCACCGACGATTCCAAATTAGTAGGAGGTACAAAATAGGGGGTGGAATGAGGTTCCACCAAAGCATGTCTGATAAAAAAATTTATTGCATCATATAAATAACTTCACATGTTAGAAATGGTATTACCTAGGCGCGGTCTCATCCTATGCAAGTTCCAAAAGAAACCACAAGAACAGTCCTCCAAGAGGCCATGCACCATTGCAATTAAGAGGGATGAGAGAGAAGGATCTAAAAGAAAGTGTTGCTTATAGAGAATCCCTCCGACCAGATTATTTCTATTGAGAATATCATACCTGTCAAGTGCAAGTTCGAGAACTGACAAGGGGCATACATGTTAAAGGAGGTAGCTACCAGCGAGAAATTTGGCTATTTCTTCACACCACAATACGTTAATTAAATTGGATAAGAATATTGAGGCAACCTCATTTGGAAGAGCCATCCAATGAAAATCTAACTAGTTTTCCTGAAGAACCATGATAATGGCATCCTTTGTTTGTTTGCATTCTAGAATACAAGATCTTCTTAGTTTCTCATAATTGAGTGACATTAAATCCCTTAATTCATGAAAATGATTCAGAACAAAAACCTTGAATGAAGACTCCATGACTAGCATTAGAACATCAAAAAAGCATGATATGAGGCACCAAGTGAAGTGAATTAATAAGAAAATGCCACAAAAGCATGTGTGATACAATAGCCGGGGAAATTTAAATGACCCTGCAAAGTCATTGATTTGAGGAGAGGTGCTACACCATAAATCTGTACTTCCAAATGATTGAAGGAGTACCTTAGTGCGGTCAAGTGTCATGTTTACAAGAGGAAGTAAGCCAAAACCATATCAAGCATGTTTTAGCAATCAAAGCCAATCTAAAAAATGCCCCTCAACAATAGTTTATAAGCTTTGAAACAATACGAAAACACCTTTGTGCTGAAAAGAATGAAAGAATTTCTAGAAATGGTAGAAATATTTTACCACCAAACCCATGAGTGAGCATAGTTTTCAAAGAAATACTACACTTTGAGAATTGGGAAGTATATGCCCCTTTAAAGTAGAGCTGTTGAAGGTAGACTCAAAAAACACATTCAAAAAATGGGTTGATCAAATGAGTTTTACCATGAAGATATGCTAAATTTAGCCAAAGATGGAAAGAATGTCAAATCAATTATTTGAAGCATAAATTGTATTTTTCAAACATGTGGTGTATAAAACTCATTGCCACCCAGCTCCCCATCTACTATCAATGTGGACTATATCCCCATGGGTGATAAATGTAGAAGCGAGCCCATGAAGATCATAAGAAAAGAGTAATAAATATCAATGTTCCAATATAATCTTCCAAGTTTGTTATTCAATTTGGATTAATCAAACAAAAGTTGGAAGAACAAGTGTGCTAAATTTAGCCAAAGCTGGAAGCATCTAGAGTATAGTCATCAAGTCAACTATGTAGAACAAGACCTACATTTATCATTCTTGAGGAGTAAAATACCCATCGCCACCTAGCTCCACATCTACCAACCATGAGGACTATTATCCCACAAGTAATAAATGTAGAGGAGGGACCATAAAGAACATAGCATAGAGTAGTTCAAAATTTCCTTAAACAACCAACTTCCAAGTGAGGTGATTTTTAAAATAAATATTTGCAATGAATCTAAGACAGATGAAACCTTTCACTGGGGAGACCATAACCAAAATTGTCTTGCTAGAAAGTTAATTGTAACTTGTTGATAGGAAAAGGAAACATTAAAGTTTTGAGAAAATAATAAAGAACACTCCTCTCTTGAGAAAAATTTAAGGAAAATTTGATCATAAATTTCCTTATTTGCAAGTAGTTCTTCCTAAACATTCACCTCTCAAAAATAGTGTTGAATTTGGAATGAGGAAATTTTTTTGAGTAGAAACTAAATGTGGTTTATAAGATAATTCAAATGCTAAGAAGAAGTGCAATTCAAAATTGCAAAGTCCACCACCATAGAATCCCCTTCAATTAAAACCTTGGGTATAGATAAATTTATTGCTAATTCTAGGCCTAGCTTGAGAACATTGAATTCAACCACATTATTGGTGCCAATGGGGAGAGTAGAAGACACTCCACCTACAAAATTCTCTTTCCAATCTTTAAGAACTGACACTGCACTAGATTTCCTAGGGTTTCCCCTAGAGGCACCATCAAAGTTTAATTTAATGAAATATTTAGGAGGAGGGAGCCAAGTAATCATCCTTTTATTCACAAATGAGCACTAATTATGGGTTGAACCAGGGTTGGGAAGTTTGATGAGGTTCCAATTGTTGATAATAAATGCATCCCAAGAGGAGAATACCTTGCCTTTCTGCTCATTCCTATAGATGCTTGTCATCACTACCTTAGAAATGGAGATCTCAATTTTTTGGGTGATTTGCTTTATATCAAGTTTTTTTTTCTTGAATGCACAATTGTTTCTTTCCAACCATAAATTCTAGATGAAAATAAACGGGTAGATCTTCCAAATACAAGCCAATTTTGAATTTGAAAAAAGTTTGGCTAGCTTAGAAAATGATTTAGGAGAGAATTTTGGAGGGAAGCTTTCCAGTTCACTTTCAACATCAGCCAAGTCCAACATAGGTTTGTGAAATCACAACCAATAAGAAGGTGTTCATTAGACTCAAAAGCATTTCAACACATAACACAAGGAAAAGGGGGGACTATCCCCAGTTTTTCCAGTCTCATTCTAGATAGGATTCTATCATTAAGACCTATCCACACAAAAGCTCCAACCTTGGGAAGGATATCAAGACCCCAACAAAGACTGTAAGGCTATGGGGTAGAACTTGTAGAAGAGATCAATGAATTATATCCCTCCTTGATTGTGTAATTCCTAGATTTAGATTTCATCCAAATAGTTTCATTTGGTTGATTAGAGACAAAGATCTACCTTTTCATCAATTCCAACTTGAGGGATTCTTTCAAATAAGTTGGAACTAAAATGAATTGAAGTCCCTCCACTTAACCTTGTGAAGAGGATCCCTCAAATCAAAAATAAAATAATATTTCACTTTGTCACCCTAGAGAGATTTAAGGTCTATTATAATTTGTTCCCAATTACCAATACTCCTAAGGGGTTGGCACCCGTTCCACACAACTTCCAAAAAAAGAGCTTTTTGTCCATTATTTAGCACCTAGGAAAGGTGGGGAAGAAGCACTGATATGTAGGAAGAAATGAAACTCGATATTATCGATCCATGGGGGAGATCCTTTTGAGTAAAGATCCTTTCCTTTTCAAGGGAATCAAGATATTTATGCCTCATTACTTGACACCATTTTCTATTGGGTTTAGCATAGAGTTTCTAGACAACTAGTTTAGTGCCTAAAGCTCAATTTTGTAAGAACAAATCCCTCAAACCTGCCCCCCAAGATTTTTAGATTTACACACTAATTTCTAGGCAACCAAGGGAAACTTTTTATTTTGTGTTACATTCTCAACCCAAAGAAAATATTTGAAAGTATTCTATAGAGCCAAGCATTTATCGTGAGGAAGTTTCAGGACTAACAACAAATATGTTGGAAGAGAATGTATAAAAACTTTCAACAACACCAGTTTACCCACAAGAGAGAGCCATATTGACTTCCAAAGAAGGATCCTGTTAGAAACCGAACTAATAACCTTATCTCAGAAGTCATGTTTTTCCTTTCCTAGGAACAAAGGGATCACCAAGTATTTACACGAGAGAGATTCACACTGAAAGCCCTAGAATTTTGAGATTTGGTTTTTAACCAAAGGATTAAAAATTGAAGAATTTTTCTTTTTATTTCTCTAAATTAAAATATTGATTGAAAAGGGAAAAATATTTTGAGAGGACCCTTTTGATCCCAATAGTTTCATCCATGGATGCATGTCCAAAAATAAGGGTATCATCTACAAATAAAGAGTGGGAAATAGGTGAAGGGAAATGATTAATATAGATGTCTTTCTAAAGATTGTTGGATCTTGAAGCAATTATGAATCTAATCAAACCCTCAGCCATTATGATAAAGAGGGAAGGGGAGAGGGGGTCGCCTTTCCTTATCCCTTGTGTTGGAGAGAATTTCCCAAAAAGGGAGCCATTAACAATTATTGATATGCTAGCACTTGAGAGACATGTGGAAATCCACTTACACCAACCATTAGAAAAGCCAAATCTCTTCAATACCACCAACAAGAAGTCCCAATCAAATTTATCATATTCCTTTTCCATATCTAGTTTTAGCACAACATCTAGTGTTTTGCAATTTGAAATTGAATGAAGAACCTCATGAGCCAAGATGGACCCTTTTGGGGTTTCTTTTCCTAGTACAAAGCCCCATGTTCATCTAAAATGATGGTTGGGAGCAGATTTGCAAGTCTCAAAGCTATTTCTTTTGTGAAAGTTTTGTAGATGGTGTTACACAAAGCAATAGGTCTAAAATCCTTAAAAGAAGAGGGGTCATATCTTTTCGAGATTAGAGCTATGAGAGTGGAGTTAAACTCCCTTAAAACACATTTATTTCTTCTCGATTCTTCTAGAGAAAGGAGGATATCCCTCCCCACAAAATCCCAACATTTTTGGAAAAAAATAGTTGTGAAACCATCAGGACTGGGGGCCTTATTAGTAGCCATGGAGAAAACATTTTTAACTCCTCTAGGGAGAACTCTGACATTAGGAACTTTTTGTGTTTAGCCTTAATCAGGGTGGGAATGTTGTTCAAGAGGGAAATATTATTTAAGTCTTTAGCTTGCTTACTTGGAGCCAAGAGGTTTTTGAAAAAAGCAACTGCTTCTATACAAATGTCCTGTTCAGATTCTAGAGTTTTCCCAAACAAGGAGTGGATGGAAGCAATTCTATTCAGTTGTCTTCTAAGTTTAGTAGAAGCATGGAATAATTTTGTATTTTTATCACCCTCCTTTAGCCAAGATTCTCAAGACTTTTGCTTCTAGTAGCATTCTTACCATGAAATAATTTACTCTAGTTCAACTTTTAGACTTTTTTCTTTTTCATAAAGTGTTAAATCTATGCCTCTTTTAATAAACATTTCGTAAATGTTGGATAATTCATGCTCCACCCTAGATTTTTCTTGGAAGATATTCTTGAAATGATTGAAGTTCTAGTCTTGAATTTTGGATTTTAAGAATTTCATCTTTTTTCTAAGTTGAAACATTCTTGATCCCTCAACAAAAGGGAAAGAATTCCACTAGGCTTTAAGAAGTGGTAAGAAATCAGCATTGTGAAACCATATTGCTTCAAATTTGAAGTTGTTTTTTTCTTTTTTGGTATCTCTTAAAAAATGGATAACATTATCATAAAATGATTTGATCCAATTAAAGTTTGGATTGATGAAGAAAAATCCCATGGTGTATCCAATCAGTTTGTTGTTAACAAGAGGTGATATGAGAAAAATGCTTACACCTATTGGTCCATATGAAATTGCCACTTTGTGGGAGGCAGTCATATAAATTATTGCCAATTATGAAATTTTTGAAATATTCCATTGTTTTTGTTGGGGGAATGATACCCCCAACTTCTTAGAGGGGTTACAGATAGCATTGAAATCCCAAAAAATATTGTAAGATCATTCTTAAATGGCATGTGAGTAGATGAGAGCTGATTCCAAAGACATTTTTTGCTTGAAGTGGCACAAGGACAATAGACATTGAAGAGTGTAAATAAATTATTGTATTTCAAACATCGAACTTGGATTTTGACCCAATTATCTATAGATTTGATTACCTTCACTGCTACATTGAATTTGATCCATAAAATTGTCAATCCACCCAAGTGGTGTAGGAGCACCTAAGCCTTAATTGCAAATTTGATCACTTGAAGGTTTTGAGATGTTGGTCATTAGGTGAGTCTAGGGAATTTGGAGTAGGTTGGGTATATCCATATTAAATAAGGTCTAAAAAGACCATTTGTTATGTAATTGGATGGGTTTTTGGGTTATAGGTGTCAAATATGTAAAAATTTTCAAAAGCAAAATTGTAATGTTATCAAAAGCAGAAATTGTCAAAAATACAACTTCTAGGAATATGAAGAGTTTAGTATTTCAAAGGGCAGTTATAGGCATCAGACAGTTGGAGTTTGAATTGAAACATGTATAAAATCCTCTAAAAGGCTTGAAGATGGCTGATTGAATGCTATATTGAAGAATTCCAATAAAAACATAACCCTTTTCTGCAATTTTCTTTGTAAATCTTGATGGGGTCATTGTAATCCTCATCATTTAATTTATCAATCCAAGACAGTGTCCATGGTTGTCTACAAGAGAGAAAGTAGAAAACTTGTGTGACAATCTATTCTACTTACATAAATAAATCCTATTTGCATGAGAGGAAATTTGCATGAAAGGGAACTAATCTAAGGCACACTTACATGAATTGAAAAGACTAAACTACTTCACAATTTTTGGAAATGAAAAGCTTTCTTGGATTCAAATTTAATCTAGAAATCTAGAATTACATTGCTGGAAAATGAAACTAGATCTATCATATTTCCTCAAGCTAAAACAAGCATTTCTAATCCCTTCCCTTTGATCAAATGATTACTTTGTATTTATAGAATTCATATTCTATATCTATCCAGACAATCCACTAAGAATGTGGATCCAAGATCCTATTTTTGAGGGGTCATTTACAGAACTTTAAGAAAATTGAAGTTGTTGTCCTCCATCACGTCACTTTTCTCTTAGTCATTTTCTAACATATATTGCTCCTTCCCTACTACAAATCATGCCAAATTCTCAAAAGGGGTTTTAGCCCTTCAAATTTACTTTCCAGATCATTTTGAATTTTTGAATTTTTTTGAGAAACGAGGGAGATATCACTGTTTTACTGAGACTACATTTTTCACAATTTCTAGGCACTTGATTTTTAGGGAACCTTTAGTTCTCCACATGAATGAAGGGATTTTTCTCCTTTTTTCTTGCCCAAATATTTGTTGATTATCTGGAAGAACATCCCACATTCAAATTAATGACACTTAATTTCTTTGATAAGTTGAGTTATTGAAAGATAATGTGGCAGAAGAGATCTTAATGAGCTATCATGAACTACATGCTTATCCACCAATTTAGGAGTGATTGATACTCATTAATTTTGCAATAATATTGGAATGTACTAAAATTTTGGAGTCTTATTTATCTTCCCATAATGTCATCAAATCCTTTTCTAGAGTTGATATCTGGAGCTCTTAGCTGCAAGTGTTTGTAGCTTCATCTTACCATGAGTTATTTAATAACTCATTTATTTGTATTATATCATTTTAAACACTTCATGGAGACATATTAGAGGAAATTTGGGTCACATTTAATTAATAAAAATAAATCAAATATTTAATTTATATTCTACTTTAAACAAGCTAAAGAACTTTCAATCATTACTCAAATCCACTTTAATACTAATGCATTAAGAAGAAATAGATGATTTTCTTTGATAAAATATGAGAAATTTTATGGTCTCATCAAATCTATTCTTTTTTGGAATTGTATAGCCCATACAGATTGTAGTATGCTCTAAAATTTCTTGTAAACTAGAGTAGCATGTTTTAACTTTCTTTTGAATCCATTTTGAGAGTCTAACATGAAAATTTTTGTGAGATCTCTACAATTTTTTGTATCTGCTTGTTAAAGGCTAGTGAGGAATTTGTTTGAAACTAACATGGAAAACTAAGTCATTCCACCTATTGTCAAACCTGTATCTCAGTGGAATGGCTTCTCCTAGGGTAGGTTAGTTTTTTTATGGTTTTTGTAGGTAGTGGATACATGTGAGAATTGGGGTGATGCCCTAGGGCCAAACAAGGTGTTTTCCATGTGAAAAAGAAGTATTGAGATGTGGTTTTGATAAAATTTAGATAGAACAGTGTATTTAATTGATTTCTAAGTTTGTACAGGGTGTGTGTGAGGTGTTAGATGCATTGTTTGGGTCAAACAAGCCTGGGTGATGAGGTTTTCAATAAACCCTAGTGTTTTGCATGTTAAATGAGGGTTTCATGGTGTAGCATCCTAGAAGTCTTGAATCTATGAATTGATCATGGAATTTGGTGTTTTGTCACATAATTAGTGACTTTCAATAGAGTTTTGGTGAAGATTAGTTGTTTAGGAGGGACCTCCTTTGTAAAAGAGGGCTAAATGAGTAGCTTAAAATAGGGGTAGTTGATTGGTTTTCAACTTTGTTGCAAAGAAACCATTTGAAACCTTTTGGGATGTTGTGTTGGGTTCTGTGAGAAGTATAAATTGATGTTTTGTAGGTCTTTGTATGAAATTGTCTAAAAGATATTGAGAAGAGTTGGGTTTTGTGGCTACAAGCCTTTTGGTGTGTGTTTGGAAGAAGTTGAGAGAATTGTGTTGCAAGGATTGTTCCCTTGTTTGAGTCAAGTCATTTTGAGTTGGATAGAGTGTCATCACCACCTTTCTTACATCAAGTGGTATCAAAGCTCAAGGATAAGGTCTCTTGTGGTTGAATTTTGTAGGTTTGAAGAAAAGGTGATTGGAAGGTGAATAGACAAGTTTGTGAAGATGCCTCTGAAGGGTGTTGGTGCTGCTAGAGAGTTGTAGGAATTGAAGGAGAAGCATGCTAAGATTTTGGAGTCACACAATACTGTATTGGAAAGGCTTGCTACCTTGGAGACAAAGAAAAGAATAGATGATAATGTTGAGAGTGAAATAAAGGAGGAAGATGAAGAATATGAAGATGTTGATGAAGAATTAGACCCTAAAGATCAGAGGATGGCAAAGTTGCTCAAAGTAGTTAAAGTTGATTCAATGAAGGTAAAGGTTGATCTTCCTATGTATGGTTGAAATTTAAATGAAGAAGATTTGATTGAGTGGATTGCAACTATGGACAACCATTTTGAAACTGAAGACATTTCAGATGAGCAGATGGTGAAGGTGGCAAAAAAAAAACTCAAAGGTCATGCTCTTTTATGGTGGGACTACGAGCAAACAAAAAGGAGAAAACAAGGAAAGTCAAGAATAGTTTCTTGGGACAAGATGGTACAACAACTGAAAGGTAAGTTTCTTCCAAAAGACTATGAAGTTCAATTGTATAAAAGATTGCAAGGATTGAAGCAAAAGGATCTAGATGTTAAGGCCTATATTGATGAATTCTATAAATTGAGTATAAGATCAAGAAGGGATGAAGATGAAGTTGAAAAATTGGCTAGATATTTAGGTGGCCTTAGATTCAATATCCAAGATGAATTAGTTGTTGCTAACACAAAGACTATTGAGGAATGTTTTCAATTGGAAATTAGGGTGGAGGAAAAGATCAAAAGAAGGCAAGATAAATTTGTTAGAGGTAGAGGTAATAGAACAAGAGGGAGAGGATCAATCCCTACATCAAGGCAACCATTTGAGGAACAAGAAGAAGCAAGTAAAGGTAAGGAGCAAGGTGTTGATTCTAGAGGAGGTTTTAGGGGTAGAGGTGGATTTAGTGGTGGTAGAAATTCAAATGTTTTTGTAGGGAGATGTTACAATTGTAATGATTATGGTCATCCTTCTTGGAAATGTCCTAAAAATTTTGGTAGTTCATCTAGTGGAGGTGAAAAGAGGACTGAAAGGAGAGCACAAATAGTACAAGAAGAGGAGTGTGAGAGTACTCATTCTGCAAGTCTACATGTTTTTCCTAAGATAGGTGAAATGTTGATGAAGAGGAAGACTATATTGAAGGAAGCCAAGGAGATGAAACCATTACAAAGAAAGAATCTTTTCAAGACCACATGTAAGTGCAAAAATAAGGTATGCAAAATTGTTATTGATTCAGGCTCTACTAAAAATATGGTGTCAAGTGAGATGGTCAATAAATTGAATTTGCAAAAATGTCCTCATGAGTTGCCTTATAAGGTGTCTTGGTTGAGTGATGGGCAGTCTCTTTTGGTCAATGAACAAGCAGTTATTGAATTTCAAATTGGAGGTTACAGAGATAAGGTAGTTTGTGATATCTTTCCTATGGATTGTTGCCACATACTCCTAGGTAGGCCTTGGCAGTATGACAAGCATGCATTGTATGATGGGAGAGAAAACACATACACTATAGAGAAAGATGGATGTAAATTTGTTTTGACTCCTTTGGTGGAAGAAGATGAAGGTAAGGCCAAGGTGATTATGTGTGGGAAGAAGGAACTTGTAAAGGTTGTAAAGGAAGACACAAGGGTGAGTACTATAGCTAGTTTAAAGTCTAAAAATGCTTTGATAGTAGGTGTGAAGATAAATGCAGAGTTGAAGAATGGAATGACAATATGTTGATAGGAACAATGGTATGTCCTTTAGTTGGAGGTAAGGTTACAAAACAAGCAAGATCTGTAGGTACAATGGTTGATAAATCTGATAGTATAGTGGTACAAAAAGTTGACAAGATAGTAAGACTAATGACAGTGATGAAAGGACAGATTGGACAAGACAATAAAGGCAGATGCAAGCATGAATATGAAGCAAAATGGAAGTTAGATCAAGGGATTAATAAAAATTGTTTATTTTAAGGCATAGATGAAGTCCAATACAGTTAATATTTGGTCAAGGAACAGATAAAAGACCATCATCATGTCTAATTGTAGAGTTGAAGACATGTTCAAGTACAAGTATGGTTAAGAATGCAAGATTTCAATGTTGGAACTAGTGGAGAGGATTTGCAAACCATAGGAATATGTGTGAAGCTTGGAAGAACTAGTACAAAATACAACTCATGTGGCATGAGTTCTTTTTAGTGGGGTTGTATGGTGTAGGAGCACCTAGGCCTTAATTGCAAATCTGATCATTTGAAGTTTTTGAGATGTTGGTCATTAGGTGAGTCTAGGGAATTTGGAGTACGTTGGGTCTATCTATATTAAATAAGGTCTAAAAAGACCATTTTATATGTAATTGGATGGGTTTTTGGGTCATAGGTGTCAAATATGTAAAAAGTTGCAAAAGCAAAATTGTAAAGTTGTCAAAAGCAAAAATTGTCAAAAATGCAACTTATAGGAATATGAAGAGTCTAGTATTTCAAAGGGAAGCTATAGGAGTTAGACAATTGCAATTTGAATTGAAACATGTATAAAAACCTCTAAAAGGCTTGAATATGGTTGGTTGAATGCTATATTGAAGAATTCCAATAAAAACACAATGATTTTCTACAATTTTCTCTATAAATTTGTTCTTTTCTAGAACTATATGGCCCATAAAAATTGTAGTATGCTCTAAAAATTATTTTAAACTAGAATAGCATGTTTTAAATTTCTTTTGAATCCATTTTGAAAGTCTAACATCAAGATTTGTGGGAGATCTCTACAATTTTTTGTATCTGCCTATTAAAGGCCTGTGAAGGGTTTGTTTGAAATTAAAATGACAAACTAAGTCATTCCACCTACTTTCAAACTTGTATCTCAGTGGAATGAATTCTCCTAGGGTAGGTTAGTTGTTTTTATGGTTTTTGTAGTAAGTGGATACATGTTGTGAGAATTGGAGTGATTCCCTAGGGCCAAACAATCCATGTGAAAAAGAGGTATTGAGATGTGGTTTTGATAAAATATTAATAAAAAAATGTATGTAATGGATTTTTGAGTTTGTGTAGGGTGTATGCGAGGTGTTGGATGCATTGCTTGGGTTAGAAAAGCTCAGGTGATGAGGTTTTCAATAAACCCTAGTGTTTTGCATGTTAAATGAGGGTTTCATGGTGCAGCATCCTAGAAGTCTTGAATCTATGAATTGATCATTGAATTTGGTGTTTTGTCCCACAATTAGTGACTATTAATAGTGTTTTGGTGAAGATCAGTTGCTTAGGAGGGATTTTTAAAAGAGGGCTCAATGAGTAGCCTAAAATAGGGGTAGTTTATTGGTTTTCAACTTTGTTGCAAAGAAACCATTTGAAACCTTTTGGGATTTTGTGTTGGGTTCTATGAGAAGTCTAAATTGATGTTTGGTAGGTCTTTTTATGACCTTCTCTAAAATATATTGAGAAGAGTTGGGTTTTGTGGCTACAAGCCTTTTAGTTTGTGTTTGGAAGAAGTTGAGAGAACTGTGTTGCAAGGATTGTTCCCTTGTTTGAGTCAAGTAATTTTGAGTTGGAAAGAGTGTCATCACCACCTTTCTTACATCACCAAGGCCCCTTGAGCCAAGGAGGCACAAGTGCCCCAATTAGCCCAAGAAGGTAAATCTTCAACCAACTTGCATGAGAGTTTTGTTTCTTATAATAAAACTAAATCTTAGGTTATGCTTAAGATCTAACACTAAATCTGAGGTTGTGCCTTATCAAGTAAATATTATTGTTGATATTGATATAATGCATTATTACTTTCAATAGAGTTGTTTTCATAATAATATATTCAGATGAGGGCTAGGAGCATTAAGATGAGGACTAGAAGCATTAAGATGAGGATTAGAAGCATTTAGATGAGGATTAGATGCATGAATAATGTTGGAGAGATATTTTTCAAGGTCTATTCTATGTCCATGCTCTCTCCTAATGTTCCTAATAATATACATGTTGTTGAAAGGAATTTTTGGTCTTCACAAGTTGCTCAAATGATTTTGGTTCAAGAAGTTGCATTGAAGTATGTCTGGGAGAAAGCTCTACATTAATCCACTATTGTAGTTCTATTCATGTGGTTTGGTATTCAATATCAATGCTTTGTGTACATTGCACTCTTATCTTTTCACGTCACTTTTTCCTGCTGAGGAAGTTCTTGTGAATTGTAGAAGGTTGATAGTGTTGCTAGTTTTCTAGACTGGTTCAGAAAATGCTATGTAATTATTTGCATTGAGTTATATGCTCTTGTGGCTTGATGAATGTGCTCAAAATTTCTATGAAATTTCTTAGTTCTAATCTCATATGTTGAAGTGGTCTACAATCTATTCTAAAAATGTTACATCATCCAGTTATATATTTTGTGTTTCCTGAATAGAGTTTTTTGTACTTGTTTGTTTTACCGTGGTTGTTGATGGAATGGTAGTATGAAAGAAGTTTATGGAAGTGATTTTGGATTTTCAAGGAACATCCCTATGTGATCTACATGTTTCTAATTGGTTTCTTTAGTGTCAGATTGTGCCTTGAGTTGGATTTATGGGTTATTTATGGATATTTGGCTAACATGGTTTGTTCCTTTGCTTGGGTTGTGTGCTTGGGGGTTGCACTAGTAATGGAAGATGTGTCATGATAGATTTGGGTCTTGACATATCCTTTTTAGGACTGCATCAAGTAAATTCAATTGAAAGGGTGTTTATGGGCCAACTCGTTATGTGCTTCATTGTCTCATCCACATGTTTCCTTGATGCAGACTTAGGTTGATGTGCACTTACATGTAAATAATTTTGGATCGCATTGAAAAAAGTGTTAAGATATTTTTAGTCCTCTCTATCCTTAGGATAGGACTGCATTATTCTTTGGTGGCCAACCAGTTGAATTCATTGTTTATTCTCTTCCTAGTTGACCTAATTGAAGAATTAAATTGTTGTGATGGATATAAATGCAAGATCATTTCAGATGTAACATGAAGGAGAAGTGTACAAGTGTGAAAAAGGTGTGTGTACAAGCTATATTGAATATCTAGTAGAGATAGTGCTAAATATTATAAAAGAAAAGATCAATTGAGCTTGAATGCCTCAGTCAATAGAGATTTGTGTCAGCAATATTTGTAATTCTCTTATAAATATTTTGTATCTTGCTTTGAGATAGTGAATCTTATTAGGTCCTTCTATCTTGCTCCTGGAGTTGGTTGGTACTTCAGTGTTGCAAGTCCTTTTGTATCTTGTTCTAAGGTGATGATCCTTCTTGCAAGTGTTTTTACAACGAGCCTTATATTGTGAGTTGACTCTCATCATGGTTTTTCCCTCATTGGGTTTTCCATGTAAATCTAGTGTCTCCTTGTGCATGTGTTTGTTCTCTATCTCTTTCTCTTTGATGTTGATTTGATCACTACTATATCTTTCATTGGTAAATTTTTTTGAAGGTGTTAAAGATTCAAATTGCTATATTCTTCTCTATTACTGCTCCACTTAAAGTTCTATCTTTATCTGCTAAAGGAGTTTGAGTTGTGCTGAAAGCTTCAAGTTCTAGAAGGGGTTAAGTTTTGTGCAGAATGATTCACCCCCTCTCAATCTTTGAAAGTGTTCAACAATTAGTATCAAATCCAAGTTCCTTTGTAGAAGCCTAACAACTTGAGGCAAAGATCTGGGATAACACATGATGCAGGTTCACACGAGGGTCCTAGGTTTGATGGGACTAATTACTCAGGTACTAGAAAATGAGAATGGAAGGAAACCTAAAATCTCTTGGTTTTGGTGTTTGGTAATCAGTTAAAAGTGGTTATATTGCTCCTACCACTCCTATTACTGATCCTGTTGAAATCAAATTGTATGAGTGTAATGCTAAAGACAAGAATGTTATTCTATGTGGATTAGCTGATTCAAAATTGTTGAAGGTGATGAATTGCATTTCTACCAAATATTCCTGGAAGAAGCTTAGTAGTATCTATGAAGGATATTTTGAAGTGAAGCAATCTGGAAGATGCAAATCTTCAAGAGCAGATTTGAGACTCTGTAGATGACAAGTGATGAATACATTACAAGCTATATTCCCTAGGTTTAAGAAGTTGTTATGGGAATTATTGATCTTGGTAGAAAAGTGAACGAAAGTGAAATTGTGAAGAAGGTTTTGAGATCTCTCCCAAAGTCCTATAGTCATAAAGTGTCTTCCAATGAAGAATCCAAAGACTTGGATTAGTAATAAGTTGAAGAATTTTTTTGGTACTCTTATTTCCTTTGAGATGAGAGAGTTTGGTTAATATGTTCCAAAGAAATAAGTTGCATTCAAAGCTAACAAAAATATTGTAGATGAGGCTCTTGATCATAATGATGAGCTTGATGATGTTGAAGCTAACTTTATGAAAAGACTAAATAAGGGTACTAGAAAATACAAAGGTAAGTTACCTTTTAAATGTTTCAATTGTGGAAGAATATAACATTTTCCATCCAAATGTCCATATAAAAAATCAATTGATGATAACAAAAGAGAGAAGATTAATAGAGATTTATATTCTAAGGATGGATGTTGTTCCTTTGAAGATGATGATAATGATTCAAATGGTGAATTCCTATTAATGGCTTTGAATAGAAAAAATAATAGTATTGTTGTATGCAAAAGGTCTGGTACCTTGTTGAACAAAAATACTAGTGAAATATCAATGGCAATATGGACCGCTTTTCATGGAAAGGAAGAATCGAATTCTTAGATAATTGACAATGGTTATTCTCACCACATGACTAGTTATAGAAGTAAGTTCATCATTGTCAAAAAGATCAATGGTGGATCTGTTAAGTTTGGTGATGATAAGTCAACAAAAATATGTGGAAAAGGAGATAACAAAATTTATGGAAAGAATAAAATTGAACATGTCCTATATGTCAAAGGCTTGAAACATAATCTCCTGGGTGTCAGCCAAATGTGCAACAGAGGTTACAACCTTAAATTTCATGCTAGTTGATGTGAATTTAGAAAGGAAAGATCTAGAAAACTTGTTGCAAAAGGAACAAGGATAAATGGTAATGTTTATCATCTAAAGGAGGCTAACGAAAGAATCTTCCTATTAGCTCAATCGAGAGAAAGTTGGTTGTGGCATGAGAGGATGGGGCATATCAACTTTGACAATATGGGAAGGATCATATCCTCTCATGTAGTGAGAGATTTTCCTAGGATAACCAAGCCTACAAAAACATTGTGCAAAGAATGTCAGATGGGAAAGCAAAAAAAGAATAGTTTCAAAAGCAAGGAGTGCTCTATTTCAATGCCATTAGAGATTATTCACACCAATCTATGTGGACCTACAAGGAATATAAGGAGTCAAGAAGGTGAAAGGTACTTTATGTTGCTTATAGATGATTACACTAGTATGACCCGGGTTACTTTCTTAAAAGAGAAATTAGAAGCCTTTGATAAGTTCAAGATCCTTAAAGAAAAAGTATAAAATGAAATGGATGTTAGAATCAAATATTTAAGGTTGGATAGAGGAGGTGAATTTCCGTCATATGAATTTGAAAATTCTTATGAAGATAATGGAATCAGGAGACATATGTCTACTCATAGAACCCCTCAGTAGAATGGGGTAGTTGAAATAAAAAATAGAACTATGCAAGAAATGGATAGAACAATGATAAAAGATGTTGACCTACCAGATGTGTATTGGAAGGAAGTAGTTCATGCTACTATATATTTGCTCAATAGAGTATAGTTGAGGGTCAATAGAAATAATAACCCTTTATGCGCTATGGTATGGAAGACCTACTATTAAATATTTTAGCCTTTGGCAGTAGATGCTATATCAAAAGAGATGAAAGTGATATTGGAAAGTTTGATTCTAGCTATGATGAAGGAATCTTTGCTGGTTATTCTACCAGGAGCAAGGCATAACAATGCTACAACAAGAGGCTCAGAAAGATGATCAAAAGTACAAATGTCAAAGTAGATAAAGATTTGTGTCAGATCTCACATGAACTTGAAGTTTCCAGATTTGATATGCTTCCCTAGATTGAAGAAGAAGAGGAAGAAGAAATTGAAGAGAAAGAAGAGAAGGAACTGAAACTAGTGAAGACTCTTAAGACTCCAAAAAAATGTGTAGAAGAATCACTCTCTGGATTAGATCATTGGATACAAGGATGAAGGTGTGCTAACCAAGAGGAAGTTTGCAAGAACCAATGAGAAAGTAAATATACATGAATTTTGTCAAAAAGTTGAGCCTAAGAAGAACCTTGTGGATGCCAATAAAGATGACAATTGGATAAAAGCAATGGAGGAAGAACTAGATCAAATTGAAAATAATCAAACTTGGGAAATGGTTCCTAGACCTACTAACAATAATGTGATAGGAACAAAGTGAGTGTTCCAGAATAAGTTGAATGAGGAAGGTGAAGTTGTGAGAAATAAGGCCAAATTGGTTTGCAAAGGGTATTCACAAGTAGAAGGAATTGACTGAAGAAAATTTTGCTCTAGTAGCTAATATGGAGGCTATATGGATGTTTCTTGCTCTTGTTTCTCATAAGAAATTAAAAGTATATCAAATAGATGTCAAGTCAACTTTTCTAAATAGTGATTTGGAGGAGGAATTATATATTGAGCAACCAAATGACTTCTAGTTATTTGAAGATCCAAACATGGTTTATAGACTCAAAAAGGCTTTATATGGTCTCACGAAAGCTCCGAGAGCTTGGCATGCATGGCTAGATAAGTATCTACTTCAACAAGGATTTAGGAAGGGTAATGTAGACAATAATCTATATATTAAAGTTTAGGAACATAAGTTTCTTATTTTAGTTATGTATGTTGATGACATCATCCTTGGGGGAGATGATAATATGTGCAAAAATTTTGCAGAAAGAATTTGAAATGTCAATGATTAGTGAGTTATCCTTCTTTCTTGGTCTTCAAATTATTTAGAAAAATAGTGATAGTTTTATTTATCAAACCAAATATGTAAAGGAAATACATAAGAAGTTTGAAATGAAAGATTCCAAACTTGTGGGCACCCCTATGGTGACTAGTTGTCACTTAAGAAAATCAGACGAGTCTCTGGAGGTTGTTTATAATCTCTATAGGTCTATGATTGGAGGATTATTGTACTTAACTACTTCTAGACCTAATATCATGCATGCAATATGTTTTCTTTCCAAATTTCAATCCAATGCTAAGAAATCTCATGAAAAAGTTGTGGAAAGGATTTTTATATACCTAAAGGGTACTCAAAATTATTGGCTATGGTACAAAAAATATGAAAATTTCTCTTTAAGAGCCTATACTAATATGAATTGGGTAGGTTGTGCTGATGACCAGAGAAGTACAAGTGGGAGTGCATTCTTTTTGTGAGACATATTGGTCTCATGGTTCAACAAAAAGCAAGACTCAATGTCTTTATCCATAGAAAACAAGAATACATTGTTGCAATATCTTTCTATACTTAGGTGCTTTGGATGAAGCAAAATTTGAATTATGTGAAGGTGATGTATGATGAACATATTCCTATACTATGTGACAATACAAGTTCTATTATCATTTCTAAGAATTTGGCAATGCATTTGACGACTAAACACATCTCAATCTGGTACCATTTTTTGAGAGAGAAAGTTGCAGAAAATGAGGTCAAAATGGAGTATGTACCTACAAAGGATCATATTGTAGATATTTTTACAAAGGATCTTTCAAAGAATATGTTTGATTATTTAAGATAGATGCTAGGGTTTATTGCCCCTCCTTTCTATAACTAGATGCATAAGATGGTGCATCTTCCCAAGGGGAGAAATTCATGTCATATATTTTCCCTTGGATTGATGGGTGCTACCCTTCAGGGGGAGTTGGTAGTAAGGGGAAGTCCTAAAGCAATTATGTAATTGTTGTATATTTGTGTGAAAAAAAAGTGTTGTTGTTCAAAGCGGTAGCATGTGTTGCTGCTTCAATAGAAGATCCTTTTTCCCTTTTCTCCTAAATATAGAAAACATTCTACTACTTTGTGTAGAAGTGTTTGGCCCTTTGTTCTTGATGTCAAAGGGGGAGAGTGAGTAGTACATTGTCATCAATTCCAAAGGGGGAGGCTGTTGGAAGTTGTTTTCATTGATTTTATCACTAAGGAGATTGTTGATAGTTGTCAACATTGATTGTTAGTTGTAATTGATGTCAATACCTGAGTAATATGTTGTTAGTTCTTGGTATGGTTGTCTTTGTTATATTTAGTTTGGGCTAACATTGTTTGGATGTCATGCCTTATCAAATAAGAGAAGACTTGAAGAAGTTCATGGTTGGATGTCTTGCCTTATCAAGGAAGAATTGAAGAAGTTCATGGTTGGATGTCATGCCTTATAAAAGAAGAATTAAAGAAGTTCATGGTTGGATGTTATGCCTTATCAAATAACTATTATTTCTGATGTTCATATGATGCATTATTACTGTCAGTAGAGTTTTTTTCATAATAATATATTCAAATGAGGACTAGAAGCATTAAGATGAGGATTATATGCATGAATAATTTTGGAGATATATTTTTGAAGGTCTATTGTATGCATCATTCTCTCTCTTGATGTTCCTAATAATATATGTGATGTTGAAAGGAAGTTCTGGTCTTCACAAGTTGCTCAAATGATTCTAGTTTAGGAAGCTACATTGAAGTCTGTCCAGGAAAATGCTCCACATTCCTCCACTGTTATAGTTATGGTCTTGTGATTTGGTATTCAATGTTAGTGGTATGTGTACATTGCACTCCTATCTTTTTAGGTCACTTGTGTTGCTGAGGAGGTTTCTATGAATTGCAAAAGGTTGGTAGTGTTGCTAGTTGTTTCAACTAGTCCAATATATGCTCTAAATTGAGGTCTATGCTCCTATGGCTTGGTGAATGTCCTTATAATTTCTACACAATGTCTCAATTCTAATCTCATATGTTGAAGTGGTCTACAAGTTGTTATACAAATGTTACATCATCTGGTTATGTATTTTGTGTTTCCTGAACAAATATTTTTGTACCTATTTGGTATGTGGTGGCCATTGATGGCATGATACTATGAAAGAAGTGTATGGAAGTGATTTTGGATGTTCAAGGAACATCCCTATGTGATTTGAATGTTGCAAGTTGCCACTTTGGTGCCACATTGTGTCTTGAGTTGGCTTTTTGGGTTATTTATGGATATTTGGTTGACAATACATGTTCCTTTTCTTGGGATGTGTGGTTGGGTGGTTGCACCAGCATTGGAAGATGTATCATGATATATTTGGGTCTTAACCTATCCTTTTTAGGTCTAAATTTAATTGAAAGGGTCTTTATGGGCTGACTAGTTATGTGCTTCAATGTCTCATCCACATGTTTCCTTGATACTGACTTAGGTGGATGTGCACCTATGTGTAAATAATTTTGGATCACACTGAAAGAAGTGTTAATATGTTTTTTCGTCCTCTCTATCCTCGAGATAGGATCCCATTATGTATTGGTGGTTGACCAGTTGAATTCATTGTTTATTCTCTTCCTAGTTGACCTAATTAAAGAATTAAATTGTTGTGATGGATATAAATGCGAGATCATTTTGGATGTAACATGAAGGAGAAGTGTACATGTATAAAAAATTGTGTGTGTGAGCTATATTGACTATCCAAAAGAGATAGTGCTAAATATTATAAAAGGAAAGATCAATTGAGCTTGAATACCTCAATCAACAAAGAGTTGTGTTGGCAATCTTTGTAATTCTCTTATAAATATTTTTTATCCCTCTCTGAGATAGTGAATCTCATCAATTCATCATTTATTACTCCTAGAGTTGTTTGGTACTTCAGTGTTGCAAGTTCAGGTTTGTATCTTGCTCTAAGGCAGTGAGCCGTCTTGCAAGTCTTTGGCGATGAGCCTTATATTGTGAGTTAACTCTCACCGTGGTTTTTCCCTCATTGGGTTTTCCATGTAAATTTGGTGTCTCCTTGTACATGTGTGTGTTCCCTATCTTGTTCTCTTTGTTGTTGATCTGATTAGTGTTATATCTTTCATTGGTAGAGTTTGTTGAAGGTGTTAAAGATTCAAATTGCTATATTCTTATCTATTACTACTTTGCTTAATTTTTTATCTTTATCTACTTAAGGAGTTTGAGTTGTGCAAAACGTTTCAAGCTCTAGAAGTTGTTAAGCTTTGTGTAGATTGGTTCAACCCCCTCCCCTCTCAATCTTCAAAAGTGTTCAATGAGAAAATAGTCATTTTCTTTTGAATGATGATTGTCAGGGTTAACCACTAATTTAGGGTACCTTAAATCACTTATTTATCTTTAATGACACCAACCCATTGTTCCAAGTTCAAACTTAAAATTGAGTCATAAACCTCTGTTCCAATGTAGGTACCTTTAAAAATTTTAAGAACCAAAATGAACTAGCATTTTCTATCACCAATAAAGTTTCCAAAAAAATGTTAGCAATCAAAGTTGCCACTAGTATTTTTGAGGGAAATATCTTGGTTCACTCAATAGGAAAATGTGTGTGCTTTTAAAAATTAGATTAATTACTATTATATGGGTGATTTCAATATGCATTTGAGAGGGGTAGCTCCATCATATGATGTGGGTTTTAAAATATTTTATTGTATATTTTAGCATAATTTACTAAAGGAAAAAAATAAAAAAAAGTAGGAGAGGAGAAAAGAGAAACCCTATGTGAGACATACAAATAATGTCATCCAAGATTCCTCAAATGAAAATATGAAAGAAACAACAAATGAAGACATAGAGTCCTAGAAATTCATGCATACAACATAAACAAAATAATAAATATTTGATAGCTCACATCCACAACATGCAAGGAAAATGTGAAAAATTGATTACACATCAAATGTAAGAATAACATATGATTAATGAAGAATAAAATGATGTAAAGTTTACAAATATTCTTCTAACTCATTTAAATATCAATGCACAAAGACTTTGTTCTACTCTTTGTACAAAATTTATGTTCAAAGAAAAAATGTCTATTAAAGTGACAACTTTTATACAATAAGTAGGTGAAAGTTGTTAACTTTATTATATAACCACTTTCACCTCTCTTGATATTTTACAAAATACATAAGAATAAATTTATATTATTTTCCCATCCATACAAAATTAACTAATGAAAATATTTTCATTACAAACATTAGAAAGGGAACTTTATAATATAATTTTAAATCTCTATTTAAATTAGGCAAGAATGTGGTTGACATAGCTTTATGTTAAGTAATTATAGGTGAATTATTATCAAAGCATTTTGTTAAATAATTTTCCTATTTTCTTATTTTCACATTTTACATGTATATATATGCTAGAGCATTTTGTCCAATACCATATTCTACTTAAATAATTATCAAGAGCATTCCTCTATTTTTATTTCGTTCTTTGATACCATCATCTTGCTTGGAAAATTGAACCATATGACTATTGGTGTCTATGTAAACTACATCCTTGTCATTTAGAGGATCCTCACAATATTAGTTCATAAAATATTTTCTCTTTCTTATGTAGTCCCTTTTACTAACTACTTTGTTCCCTTCCTAAATGTCATGCAATACAAATCAATTATAAGAGAAATTGCTTAGTGTTGAACAATAGTTAAGATAATCTTTCCCACTTTGAATTGAGTTTGTGAGTTTGATTTGTCTTCCACAAGGAATGCATGCATCCTATTGAATTGAATCCATCTATATCTATGAGTCTTTTCTAACTCCTCTTGTCTTTTATCATATTACAAACCATTTCAATCTTATCCCATCTTCCATCTCAAACATACATATAAAAATAAAGAGCAACATCTCTAGTATCTAACTTAAAAAGATGTTCCAGAACAAGTTCGCCTAATTGTATAATGTTATAAATTCCACAAGCACCATGAAAGAATGCCCATATTATTAGCATTTTGTTGGTAATAATATATTATTCATATGCGTGACCATCATGAGCTAGAGGTAAACCATGCATGCATAATGATCCAAGTTGTGTGTGATTTGATAATTTTCACTCATGGAACTGAAGTATTATCATTCTTCATCAACTAGACAGTTGAAAAGTTATAGTATTGGCACATGCTAATAGTTTATTAACAAATGTCTCAATCTGACTCTAATCTTATCAATTTCATTTCTTTAAAAAGTTTCATAGCCTCCATATCATGTCTATTTTGTGTGTAACATCATTGTATTCTATGATACCACCTCCTAATGAACCATCTTATTAGATAATTTTTGTGCATCCTTAATGATTCAAACACTTCACAAACCTAACTGTTTACAACAACATTACAACTAAACAGATGTCATTAAGGAGTAATTTCAAATATGTTTCGATAAATCTCAACTCCCATAGATTGTTCAAGAATTTATAACTACAATACAATAAAAATTCAATTTAAAATGTAAATGAATACCGATGGCTTGTTATATGTAGTGGGGATGCTCACAAAGATTATGAGGTTGGAATTTCCATCCATATGTAGCATTCATTTAAACTTACTAAGGCATTTTCAATAAGCCTGTTTTATGTATATGTAGCTGTGGGACCGCATTTCTTTGGGAGATAATGGTGTCTATGAGACCACATTAACTGGGGCAAGGTAGAGAGGATGTTAGAAAATATTGTGCAGGTTGGCTTTATTCCTATGCATGCCTCTTTCTTGTTCTAAATTCCCCTTTTCTGGTGCAGGCATAGGAGGATGTAAGCAAAGCTTAGAAAGTCCTTTCAACAAATTCATTTCATCCATATCCTGCAATCATTACATTCCATGCTTTCAAATAGTTCATGCGTCCATATGCAATCATTACATTCCATTCTTTCGAATAGTCCATATTCTACAGACATATCCCTGCAATCATTGTGTCCCATAAGGTGTAGGCAAAGAGGATGCTATTAATATTATCCCTGCTCATTGCATTTCCTCCACTTTTCCGCAATATAAGACTTTAAAATGCACGAGAGGTGGAATTTGTACAGTTGTAACTTGTGCTTGAAACCTTTTTTGCTTTTTTGCCCTTTTCTTCTGTTATAAGACTTCTATCTTTAACCTCGTGTTTCCTTTGTAGTGGGCAGGAACTGAAACTCTCAGTGCAGTTTGTAACTTATGTAAAATTGCCTGAGAATTCTGAAACTCCACAAAGTTAAATTAAACTGGTGTTTGGCTAAATTGAAATATCACAAACACCAAAACCATAAGACTATTAGTGGGTTTAAAAAATAATATTTTTGAAATAATTTTAAATATCTTATACTTTATGATTTATTAATGCATCAACTGACTTCTAGATTTTCACTGATGACTATGTCCTAACGCTTTTAAACTCTTGTAGAATGTGATTAAACAGCTCATGAATGTGTACTTTCATCGATCAAGAAATTCAACTAATAGTCTATTTATAAATCTTGCTAAATATAAGGCAAACGGATCTAGAAACTGACTTGTGAGCATGTGAAACTACAAAGTGCAAAATGTGACCTCTAAAAGGCTAACTGCAAACTGTAAATTACATTAAATTTTTATGACTGTTTGTTTATCAATTGGCATAGCTTTATTCATGCATTATCTGATTTTAAATCGGTGAGGATGAGTTGAAATATTGCTACAAACCCATTGTTGAGCTTTCTAGAAAGTGTGTTCATTATTCACACTTCCAAATCAATTATAGCCATAATTTTAAACCAAAATGTCTAAACCTAAAAGAGTCTCCTAATCTATTGTCAAACTTGAGTCTTTTAATCTATTGTCAAACTTTCTAATATCATTTTGTAGCCTCATAAAATTGTAAAATGGGAGAGTAGATTGTGTAAATGTAATCCCGGTAGTATATGTGTCAAAATGCATCAAACTTTCTATTTATGTCACAAAGATGATATAAAGTTTATCACCTTCACACAAATTACCAAGTATGTGTGACATTCTCATGGGACCAGACATGACTTTAGATTACTTGTGACTATGAATAACCATTGATGATTTATGACTTAATAGGTAGTTCAACTCAAGATGATTAAGAGTATTTGTAACCAGGACTAATGGATGTGGATGTTAATATTGTTGATTTGATCGCGTGAAGATGACATTGAACCATCAAAAATGACTTAGAATATTGACACAAATTTTGAGAAAATAACTTGATGACATATGTCAATTTAGGAGTGCACAAATTTTAAAAATTTCTAAAGTCAAAATTGAGGATATCACACTCCTTTGTTCGATACATAAAACTTCTATAAGATATTTGTAGTAGAATGTGATGCTTTTGGACATGTAATTTGCGTAATAATACCACAAGAAGAGTAGCCCTTGGTACTTGAGAATCAACAACTTGAAGGAAAGAACTTGTCAAGCCCCACATATGAGAAAGAAATGTTGGCTTTTACAAGACCACACTTTTCATAGAATAGTTGTCTAGTAATGTACTCGATAGAAAGAACTATAACCCCTCAAAAAACATTTTGAAAAATCCTTAATTATATAGTAACTAAATTAGAGAACTTTGTGGTTTATATTCGAACAATCAAAAGGTTGTTTGTCAAATGCAATTTTAATGAGCTTACATCATCAAGAAAATTTTCATTAAATATTGAATTATTCAATAATTGAAATAGAGCTCTATGGTATATATTCAAAGATAGAAATAGTAGAACAAAAAAAATATGCTATATCAAAAGAAAATTCATAGGGTTAAAAAATGGTGTTAATATCTAATAGAAAGATATTAGAAAGTCAAGATACACCATGAGAGTCTAAAATATTCTTTGGAGCAACAACTATCTTTGAAGGAGCAACAAAAAATGGTCACCTGATTGGTTTAAACTCAAATTTGATGCTTCTATGAAAGGGAACCTAGGTTGGGCAAGAGGGGCTAGCATCCTAAGGGATCATAGGGGAACATTGATTTTTCTTATGCTATCAATTTGGGTACCCAGTCTTCTAATTTTGTCGAGGTGGCAACCACTTTTCATGGTATTTTGTTGAATAAACAAAGAGATACTAATAAAGTGATCATAAAAGGAGACTCCAAAAATACCATCATGATGTTGAAAGGGAAAGCCACCCTTATTTGGTCTCTACGAGACCTCATTGAGGCAACTCACAAGGATATGATGAAAATTCAGTAGTACAAACTTATGCACATTTTATTAGAAGAAAATTCCTCTACAAATGGGATGGCTAACTTAGGGGTATTTATCCAAAATATTAAAGTGTCATAAGATATAAACCAACTCTCAAAGCATGTGATTTTTTTTATCATTAATGAAGCTAGATCTCTTAATTCACCCCATATCAGATATTGATATGCATTTATCTCAAGAGTGTAAGGATTACAAGCACCCCTCCTCCCCCATTGTCATGAAGAACTTTGATTTCTTCCCACTTTTGGCTCATTTTAGAAAGTTTCATTTTCACCTTGCTTCTTTGTTGAATGCCAAAAGATTTTTGATCTACCTTTGGTTGGCTTTTAGTTGCTACTCTATTTCTATGGGTGGGGAGCTCATTCGTTTAGGAAGACCCTAACAACTATGAGTCTCTTAGGAATGACCAAGGAGTCTATTCTATAGAAGGGAAATTTTTCCTCCTACAATGAGACATTAAAAGGTCCTCTCATTCAAGTTTGTTAATTCCTATAAGGATGACCTCATCAAGGTGAGGGGCCTTTCTTTCTCCATCACTGTTGACACATGATATTGGTGGCCATATACTTCCTCTTGAAGAATCTAACTTCCTCAAGAAGCTTAAGGGGAACTATCAGAAGGATATGGAGAATATATAAAAAAGGAGTGAGAAGATCAATTGTTTGTAGAATGCCTTCAATACGGAGGACCTACCTAGAGTCTGGAAGAAAATTTTTGAGGCTCTAATGAGGTATCTAATTCTTGAAGGTTAATACAAAATATTTCACTCTCAATTATTCCTTATGCTTAATCATTTCATCATAAATTGAAAATGAACTTTTCTTTCTAGATTCACTCTTCACTAGAACAATATACTAAAGTTGTAAAAAATAAAGGAAAACCCCTACCCCTATATTAGGGCTTAATTTATAGGCTCTATTGATACAACCTAGTCCTCTCCCTGGCTATTTCCTCACTCCCCCATATTATTAATCCTTCCATTTTCTAAAAGTGCTTAATAACAAAGAATTATGCTAATATTTTAGAACCTCTTCCTTGGCTCCTAATTTCACCACCCTCTCTCAAAGTAGATTTACTTGGTCCAACCCATCTCATGCCTCTAAAGGAAAAACTATTATGACTAAATCCCCTATTTTTCCGTAAGAAAATGGTTTCCTTTGAGGAGCCTCCCAAATTTTGATTTTTTATAACTCTATAGGTCTTCCTAGTCCCCTTCCCCTAATTTCACCCTAGAGGACTCCCCTACCATCTCTCCTCCAAGCTACGACTTCTCATCTAGCCCCCCTCCTCGAAGTGAGGAGTTGAATGTTCAAGATATAAAGGGTTGATCCTTCAGCTTCTCTAAACCCTTGCAATAAATGTGGCTTTCTATGTGAGAAAGTGAATGACATGTGCAAAGCCACAAACATCCAAAATGACATCCTTAAATGGAAGCTTGCTTAATTGTTCATGGCCAAGAAGATGATCCAAATATTGGAGACTATAATTATGAATAAGGCTAGGGATTGGCCTAGAGAGGAGGTTGATGTATATTACTAGGAGTTGATGAAAGGTATGGCTGAGAATTTTGACAAGTGGGTAGAGTTGGAAAAGGAGGTTGGGGAATTGATAGAAGCTATTAGGTCTTTGAAGAACTACATTAGTTTGAGAATGAAAGTTGCTAGTCTTCAAAGAAACCAAGATATAGTTACATTTAATTTGTAGAAAATTATTTGTTATAGTAAAGAAATGTCAAAGAATATTATTGTTACCATATAGGTGTTTCAATAAGATCTAAATAATGTCATGCAAAGAGAGCAAGGGATGAAGCACCTATAGCCCCCCTTCTAGCTCCAACAAAAAACCTGTAAATATTTTGATAAAGCTCTACCTCCCTCCATTGAGAATACTAAAAAGAAGAGTCCCATGTCTTTCGAGGACAATCTATAGTTCCTCACCAAGGAGTGGCAGGCTATAAAATTCTTCCACCTTCTTGGTGATCATTAAGTGGTCTCCTTGGGTTGATGTTCTTTGGATGGTATTATTTTTTATGTTATTGGTTGCTAGTTTTCTTTTCTCTTTACTTTGTGTTTCATTTGTCTTCCTACTATCTCACTCCTTGTGAGACCCCTCTGTATCACCTTTATGGTTTTTTTTTGGTTCAAGTCCTTCCCACTTAATCTTAATCAACACTTGAATGTGGTAGAAGTTGCACAAGAAGAGTGGCAACGTGGTCCTCTAGTAAACAAGATTATTTAATAACTTCAATATGAGCCATCTTCTTTAGATAAGTATTTTTGGAAAGGAGACTCATTATGATCAAAAATAGGCTCTTTATATGTAAAAATACTTATTTTAAATCTCACATATTATCTCAAATGTATGACTCACCAATAAGAGGAAATTCAAGGTTCTTAAATATCTATTTTTGTATAAAGAAAATTTTCTTTTGGGAAGGGGCTAAGGGGGATGTACAAAAATTTATGGAGCCTACATGTTTGATATGCCAACAAAATAAAGGTGAAATAGTAAAGACCTTAGGCCTCTTACAACCATTATGCATAACACAAAAATTCTAGGAGGAAATATTAGTGGGATGCATTATTTTGTTGCCAAAGTCAAATAACCTTGACATGATTTTGGAGGTTGTGGATGGACTCATTAGGTAGGAAAATATCTATGGACTCTCTTATCTATTTCAATCTAGTACTAGGGAAAAATATTCATGGTAAAGGTACAAGAAGTCCATGATATTCCCAAAATAATTATGAGTGATCATGACCCTATCTTCACTTGTATCTCTTGGACAAACTTATTTATAGCATGGGGCACAAAACTAGCACACACCTCATCTTATCATCCACAATCAAATGGATAAACAAAATTATGAATAAATATTTTAAGGATATCATTTTTCTCTACCTCTAGCAAACAAGAAAAATGGTGTAAATAACTTTCATTGGTAGAGTGGTTTATAACACAACATTTGATACATTAACAAGGATTATTGTATTTAAGGCTATTTATGGATGCTCCCTGCAATCAAATAATTTTTATAGGTTCGTCCAAAAGCTCATGATATAGAGGATTATATTCAACAAAAATAGGAAAAAATTCAAATATTGAAGAAGCATATAATTATGGCATAAAATAGGATGAAACAAGAAGGAAATCAACACTAGAATTAAGGAGAACAATTTTTTAATTAGATGGTTGTGTTGTGACCCTAATGTCTATTTTCCTAAGTGTAGTAAGCTTGGGCGCTCATGGTATGCTTAACCTTAATATTTTAATTTATTAGCTCACATCAATTCCAAATGTTGGAAAACCTAATTAGGATTAAGGGTGTGTCCCTACCTAATTATGTATATAAATAAGGACCTAATTATGTATGTAGAGATATTTTTCTAGCTTTGGAGGAATCAAGGAGAAATTTTTTTTTTTTAAAGAATTTTAATGAAACCTTGGTTATTCTCATTCCCAATAATTTTGAGCCTTCATCCTTCAAGGATTTCAGACCTATTGTCCTCTACAATACTAGATCTTCAAAATCTCCACTAAGACAATAGCACTTAGATTAACAAAAATTCTCCCCTCTATTGTTTCAATTGAACAACTAGGTAAAGATACTCCTCAGGGGGAAATATTAGATCATGAAGTTTTACATTCAGTAACAAAGGATAAATCCCCTTCAATGATCTTGAAATTAGACATGGAAAAATTCTATGATAAAGTGGAATGGGATTTCCTCTTAGCTATACTTAGAAAATTTGGGTTTGCTCACAACTAGTGCAAATGGATTTCTTCTTGTGTAAATGGTGCAAGTCTTTCTATCTTGATAAATAGTTCTCCAACTGGTATTTTTTTTCCCACAAGGGGAATAAGATAGGTGATCCCCTTTCACCCTTCTTATTCATTTTGATGGTAGAGGGTTTAAACTGGTCAATTATTGCTTCAAGAGACAGTAAGGTGTGGAATGGAATCATGGTTAATCCATTCCCCACTCCAATCACTCACTCCCTTTTTGCAGATGATACTCTTCTTTTTGGTCAAGCTTCCATAAAGGAAGCAAAAATAATCAAAATAGTGCTTTCAAATTATTGTTTGGCTTTAGGCAAGTCCTTCAATGTTGAGAAATATAAAATCGTTTTAGTTAATGTGAACCCCCTAGTTAAAGCTAAGCTTTTAAAATTTTGGGGATTTCAAAGTGGCACTTTATCTTGCAAATATTTAGGAACCCCTTTCTTCTTGGGTAAAGAAAATCATAATTTTTGGGATAATCATATATCTTCCACCTCTAAAAAAATTCTTCTTTGGAAATCTAAATGGATTTCATTCTTAATTTTACTAAAGGTTGTCCTTCAATCTTTACCTATTTATTTAATGTTAGTTTTAAAAATTCCATATGGGAAAGGTTTAGCTTTGCAAAAAAATTTAGGAATTTGGGCTGAAAATGTCACACAGTAAAAGAAACTCCCTCTGGTGGCTTGGGAAAATGTCTGCAAATCAAAAGCTTCAGGGGGGACAAGCATGAGAGACATTTTCAAACAAAATAAAGCCCTTGGTGTAAAATTGGTTTGGCAGTTGTACTCCAACTTAGAGAAAAAATGGTACCAAATAATGAGGCATAAATATTTGGACTCCATGGAAAGGGAAAGAATTTTCACTCAAAGGAACCTTCCACTTGGGTTGAAAATTTGGAATTTCATTTGTGATTGCATGCATGTCATTCTTCCCCACCTTTCTTGGTTAGTTAACAATGGTGAGAAGGCCCTTCTTCAGGATGATGCTTGGAATGGTCATCAACCCCTTAAACTTCTTAGGGACTAGACCCAATTAGAGAATATTTTGAAAAACCTTTGGGGTGTTAAAGTGAAAGATTACTTTGTCATTGATAAGAAAGATCCCTTACATTCTTTCGGATGGAAGGACTTCAACTTCCTTCTAGTACCTCCTCACATGAAGGAATCTCTTATAGTTGAACAATCAAAAAGGAAAATTAATTATTTTCTCAAATAAGCCTGATGAAATAATTTGGACAAAATCAAAATCAGGAAATTACAATGTAAAAGATGGAGATGATTCTTTGGTAAAAAAATGGCGCTCTTCCTTCTTGGCCATCTCACTTATGTTGGGGTCCTAATGTAATTCTAAAAGAAAGGGATTTTAGTTGGTTGGAAATCAAGGATAAAATCCTATCATGCATGAGACTTGATAGATTGGGAATAGCTCCTCTTTTCCTCTGTGTTAAATGTGGCAAGGCATTTGAATCTACTAGGCATCTTCTAATCAATTGCACTTTTACATATGAATGTTGGTCATGGTTAATGAATAGACTTGGTTGGAAATCTCCTTTACAAAATTCAATCCTCCACCACTTTCAAAGCTGGCCAAGATTGTTTTCTTCCTCTAAGCTTGCATGTCTTTAGGAGATTTCTCCTTCAATTCTCATCTAGAACATATGGCTCGAAAGGAATAGAAGGGTATTGAAAAAGGAATAATTGTTTGTGACAAACCATTCAAAAAATTGAAATTTCCATTTCTAAAATTGTTATGTCAAGCTTATACAATAATGGATCTACAAATAACTTCTTCTCCTCTTGGGAATCTTTTATCCTTAGAAATTGGTCTCTCCTCAAGATCCCTAGTGGGGACTCCATAATGAATAAAAATCCTAAGGTGGATAGATCAGTTATTAACTAGATTCCTCCACCTAAGGATTACATCAAAATGAACTTTGATGGAGCTTCTAGAGGAAACCCTGGAAAATCCGAGGCAACTTCATTCTAAGAGATTATCAAGGAAATTTCATTGGAGAAATTTGCTCAATTCTTCTAGATGGAACTAACAATATTGTTGAATTAAATGCCTTAAGTTTGGGTCTGAAACTTGTAATTGATAAATCCATCTCACATCTTGATTGAAGCCGACTCCTTGATTGCAATGTCTCCAGTCTTGAAGGGATACTCAGATTCATGGCATTTGAATTACCTTGTTTTTCATTGTGATAGGGCGAATTTAAGTGTTAGAATATGAGCAACAAACAAAAGACAGCAAATAACACTAAAAACAATCTACACCTCAAGATTAGCCTAGTTGGATTCAATACAAAATAAAATGGAACTTTTTACCTTGTCTCGAATTGATCCTTTGGTTGGCCCTTCGATCTTTGGTGTTGTATGCTCCTTGGATGGCAAGAGATGCAAGCTAGAAGATGGATGGAAAATGGATGAAAGTGGATGCAAGTATGAAAAATGGCTAAGTATGGCTCAAGGAAATTTTTTGCAAGAGTTTGGCTACTATCAATGACCTCCCCCAAAATGAAAGAAAAGAGGGGGTATTTATAGAGATTTTTGGACTCTCTAAGGAAATGGACTGTCAAGATTGAGCCACCAAGATCAAGATGTAGGGCTAAGGTGAGTTGAGAACTCACAAGCCCTCACATCTTGACATATGGCATGTGAAGTGGCTTGAAAAGGATGAAGTGGACATGAGGTGGAAAGATAGTACATGACATGGAGGTGGTACATAGTACCTTGGGATTGGACAAGATCTCCTCATAAAGGAGGTCCTTGTCCCCATGTGGGTAAAATGACCTGTGAGGAATTAAAAATTCCTCAAATATTCTCATGGGGATGAGAGAAGGAATTTAAAATTGCTTTAAATGCATTGGGGGATTAAATGTGAATTAAAAATTCACATGGGGAATGGAGTGCCTTATTTAAAAAAAGAAAGTTTTTAATGAAGTTGACTAAGGACACATTCCATAAATGATATGGGGATTAGGTTGACCTAATTAGGTGATTAAGGTTGTGCAAGTACTTGATTAGATAAAATAATGAGAGATTAAAGGCAAGTGGGGAATGATGGAGGATGTGACCCTAATGTTGATTAAGAGTGTGCACATCTTAATCATAAATTAATTATAACTAAGAAATATGATTAGATTGGTAAGAGGGATTAGAGACCAACTTGCAAACGTTGGAGGATGTGACAATGAGAGAGAAAGTGAGGAATTAATAAATAAATTTAAAATTTCAAAAGATAATATGACTAAATTAAATAAAGTGGTATATTTATTTAATTTAGAGAGGAAGAGAGGAAAAGTATTTATTAAATTAAATACTTTGGAAACCTTATGGAAGACATGCAATATTAATTAAATGAGTGATTTAATTAATACCAGCAAAGAGGATGAATTGAATGAGCAAATGGATGATTAAGGAGACAACTTTGACCATATGGAAGTGGTCAAATTTGGATGTCTACATTTTTCCCCTCTTCGAAACACTATTAAGATAATAGGGTTTCAAAGAAAAATAAAAATAAAATACAAATGACTCTATGGAAGAAGCGACCGAAAAAGAGATGCCCCAGTAGGGAAGATCCTGTGTTAGCCACCCGAACGAAGGAGAATTAAAGGAGATGCCCTGGTCTCACAAGAGAAGGCTTATGACGGAAGATTGGGAGGGAATGGTAGGGTATGCCCCCTCGACAAGGCGGACGGGGAAGGAAAACGGGGCCCCAGGCAACTTCTCAAAAATATGGAGTGGTATATGTCATTGGAAAGAGCACAAAAATTTGAGAAGATTGGCGCTTGAACGGAGGAAAATGGGTTGACAATGTAGAAATGGCAGCCTCAAGAAGATAAGGGGGTGAGAGAATTAGCTGAGGGGGAAAAAATGTTAAATAAAAGGAAAAAAACCCCTTTAGGTTAAAATGTGAAAAGGGAGGGAAAAGAACTTTAAAAGGTAATTCTAGGAATTACCTCTCCTCATTTAGACAACTGTCAAGTGAGGAGGAGAGGAAGAAGAAGAGAGAGAAAGAGGGAGGAGACACGATGCCAGAGTATGATACTGACATCATTCATCGGGGTAATGAGAGACGATGATTCTTCACCGAGTGTGTCATGCCACGTCAGGTTAGTTTGAAACCTCACTTTGTGATTTTGGTTAATTTGCTTAAGTTTTTCAAAAAACGAAAATATGGGTTTTGTGGGGCTACCTGGGAGGAAAAATGGGTTAGAGGGAATTTTTTGTTTTTTTTCATTTTTTTATGTTTTTTTAAAAATAACGTTTTGGGGAGAGGATGTATTTAGGCTTAGGGGGAGGGTTGACCAAGCCCAGGTGGGTCTACCCGGGCTTGGGTGAGTCTGCCCAACCTAAGCAGAGGCCTGCCTAGCCGGGCTCAGGTGGACCTGCTCGAGCTCGGGCGGACCTGCCCAGGTGCTCGAGCTAGGCAGAGGCCTACCTAGCCAACCCGGGCAGGTCTGCTCGAGAGCTTGGGCGCGCTCACCCGAGAGCTCAGGCAGGTCTGCCTGAGCTCGGTGGCAAGTCTGCCCAAGGGTCGGTGTGAAGCCGGGTCGACTGAAAAAAAGAGCAGAAGACAGGGAAAAAACAAAAGAGGGCAAGGGGGGATGGACAAAGGTGGTGATGGGGAAGGGAAATCTCGGGGTGGGAAGAAGTAGGACAAGAAAAATGGGGGCAAAACGATGCCAGGAGGAATTGACAAAGTGCTATTGTTATGGGTGCAGAATGTTGAGAGCCTGTGGACACGGGAGAGATGATCAGAGGTATTGACTAGATGCATGGCGGCAATGATGGGTGCCGATAACCAACGATTGGTAGAGGCAAGGCTAGTTCATATGCTAACATACCCGATGATTAAGGCCCACATGGCCATGCTGATAGCCTTGATAGAGTGTTGGGAGTCGGCAACATTGACGTTCCATCTACCATTTGGGGAGATGACTGTGACCTTAGAGGATGTTTGGCAGATTCTGAGGCTCCCCATAGCAGGGCTTGCGGTTAACGAGTGTTACACGCGGGCGAGGTGCTAGATGAGTTTGTTCATGTGGTATTTGGCAGTGACGATCTACCGATTCAGCAGAGGCAGCTGGATGTAGACAAATGCCTATCTTGCAGGGTATCGACTTTGTCTTTGTACCTAGTAAGGCTGATTGGCGAGATCTTGGTACCATATCAGAGTGGTCGATTTTTGCATCTTAGGTTCATCGAGGTGATTCGCCATATCATCGAGGGTTGAGAGGGGTAGTTTGTGTGGGGGACCTGCATGCTAGCACAACTATATCGAGATATGCATCGGGTATGTTACTGGAGGGCACATAGCATGGCACATGTCACATTGCTAAAAGTTTGGGCTTAGGAGCACATCAGAGTGACTAGGGCGATTGTGGACAAATACAGGGAGTAGGATGATAGAGAGGCCATGGCCTAGGGATTGGGGGCAAAGGCAGGAGTGATACTGTGGTATCGGGATGTAAGAGATGTAGATGTATGGAGGAGACAGCTGGATGATGTGTAGGAGAAGATGATAGTGTGGCGGCATTATATGATGTAGCACTTCAATGGCTGGAGGGATGATGAGGAGACACACATCGGTTACTTCTTCACTCACTGTTATATTATTGGAAGAGTTTTGCTTGTAGTGGAGTTGCACAGACTGGATCGGGTGACGCGACAATTCAGAGTGAGGCAGGATATTCCCGCGGGGTGGGTGATGTTCTAGCAACTATCATGGGAGCGACCATAGGGGGTTGAGCTGGATCTGGAGGTAGTGTGGATGGAGCTAGGAGCACTACAATTTGTGCCATACCTAGACAGGTGATAGGGGTAGAGAGATGCAGGTATGATAGATCGATATCAGCAGTGGTTCAGGCAACATTGCCCCCTAGAGAAAAAGCAATTGGCCCCTTTGGCACTAACTAGCCATCCTGTAGGTGATCAGATACTATAGAGTAAGCATTGGTAAAATTAAAAAAGGCATCGCCACTCAAGAAGCAGTGGGGCAATGCACTAGTGATGGGTGCCAATGATGGCTCTATGTGCCACCTAGGATTAATCCTAGTCATTGGTCCATGTTTCACAAGAAAAATCACTCATTGACAAAACAAAACATGATGGAATTTTTTAGAGATTAAAATATTATTAAAAATATGACTCTCATACCTTACATAGGTGTTGATGATTGACTTGTTGGCATATTACATAGAGTCTATGAAAGTTGTACCTAGATACCACAAACAACCAAATATTTTATGGAATATAATCTACATCCACCGATTGTACCCTATAGACTTGTGACCTATATGAACTATATGGTACAGATTTTGTACAGTCATATGAATAATTTTGGTGATGATTTTGTGAAAAAATATTTGAGGGATCATGGAAAAAATATCTAATTTCAACAATTTGACATGTGATCTTGGGAATTTTTGATTCTTCTAGACACAATGATAGGGTCTTTTTTGGCCCAAAGTGCTTCAAATAATTAGCTACCTCTCGGATATAGTAACAACCTCCCAACTTCAAACCCTCACATAGTTAGAAAAATATGTTAAATTTTGATGAAAAAAATCCAATATTGACTTTATTAAACACCCTAGAATCAATGGTGAGCTCAAATTACCTCATACATGTTCTAAAATTAACTTGCAATAAAAACCCACAAAGAGGAACCCTCCAAAATTGGTGCTTTTTTAAAGTCCTTTTGATTCCCCATATCACTATATAGTGCAAGGGAAAAGCATACTCAACCTTACTAAAATTCACCAAGATATCTCATTGGAAATAGCTCTACCCTCAAATTTTAGAAGGAACTTGAATGGTTGTGCTATGATACCATTTAGGAACTAAAAAATAGCTCTATCCCAAGACTACTTGCAAAAACAATGAAAACATTCTACAAGAGAGTATGCAAGAAATGAGTTTTCTTGATATTAAGATTTATAAAATATGATGAAAAGGTATGTTCCAAAAGTGTACAATGACCTTATAATTTTTCAAACTTAGTCAA
>VDFB02000003.1:175196164-175208122 GCA_007258455.2 Sequoia sempervirens | reverse complement strand
AAAATGATGCAGTAACATTAAGCTCTTTTTAGCTTTCTAACCATGTAATATTTTTCACATTTCAAATATTTTATGGTTTTGATCTTTAATTTCTTTTCCCAGTGTCTCGATTTTTGTCAAAGACTATGTATGGTATTTTTTGTCTCTTGTTCTACTTGTTTGTTGAAATTTGAAACAAATTATATTTTAACAAACTAGACTCTATTTTTTACAAATTTTAAAAAATGATTTTCAATTTGTTTCCAAAAAAATTAGGCAAGAGCACACTCAATTTTTTATTTTTCAAGATGTGTCCACTTTAAAAATTTGTAAAAAATATATATTCATTAAAAAATTAGCACAAAAATCAGGCATAAACTACATGGTGTTAGCTAATTTCTCACTGAAATGATTTTTAAAATACTAAAAAAAGTTAACATTTTAGGGGGAGCACACTGTACGCTATGTTATTTTTTTTAGCGGAACATGAGCACTTTGTGTGCTCCTCCTTTTTGAACCCTTTAATCTCTACTATATAAAAAAATAAAAAAATAAAAAAGTATATTCAAAGTTGTATGACTCGGAACACTTTGTGTGCTCCTCCTTTTTGAACCCCTTAATCTCTACTATTTAAAAAATATCGTAGTTTAGAAAGTATATTCAAAGTAGTATGACTCATCATCTTCAATTTCTTATCCAAAGTCAATCTTTTTTGAATTAAAAAAAAAAAAGTGGTCAATTAAGATCCACTTTTGATCCCCCATTTCCTTGCACATACCCCAAGGTACTTGCCTAATTTCAAATATGCTTTAATCATACATCTAGTTATAAGAGAAATCATAATTAATTGTAAATATCCTTTAATCATGAATTATTTTCAAGAAAGTGTCTTATTAATTCCATTTAAACTAGTCAAAATAATAAGAACAATGAAAATTCATACTGTAATGAAGTAAAGGTAGCCTTTTAATATTTGACATACAAATATTATTTGAAAATCAAACATTTTGTAAATATTTACTAAAAACTTTTTTTTAAAGTACCGTAAGTTAATATTAATGGCAACCTCCTTATCTTTCTTATTGAAATACTATTTTAAAAATGAGAAATTTTCACTTGTAAAGAATATGTAATTATTATAGATGTCATAGGCAAAACCTTAAAAATCAAGGTTCACACCCTGATAACTTTAAGTAACAAATTAATGGTAACTCTTTAATCTGTAACATCTAAATATTGTTTGAACATAGATATTGCTTGTAAAGAATATTTATCAGTAGTAAAAAAATTAAAAGCAGGCTATGCATCCTGATAGTTTTAATGTTAAAACTGTAAAAACAGAGCACATAACTAAAATTTAAATAATGGGGTAGACCCTGCTAATTTCTTTGAAAATAGGAAAAACAATGAAAATGATGTTATATTGCAATTCCAGACAGATCTAATAAACTATTAACTAAGAGGAGCATTCTGTCTGTATAATAGAACACATATTACGGACTCAATCTTGTAACCACTATTTTGCAAACAAATCATCTAACATAAATGCAACCACATAGTGATTAAAATCCTTGATATAACTCCACTTATTTAAAAAATTATTAGCTGATTCTAATAAGATATTCTGATTTCTAAAAGTTAAATCCTCTGCAACTAGCCAGATCAGACATGGGTTGCTATGGAGAGACCGAGGTAAGGTTCTGTCGGGATAGACTAAGACTAGACTGATTAAGTGCAAGCGCGTTAGGCCAGCACTGAGCAAGGCAGTTGCCAGATGCACAATAGTCTGATGTACTTCCACACCAGTTATATATGCTGCAGCATCGACCACTGTTGCACCAGAAGTTCCCTGCTGGACTACATGTTGGATCTCCTTTCACCTTAACTGCCATCAACACCAACAAGATATAAAGTGCCAATCTTAATCTGCTCTCTGCCATGTCTTCTCTGCACAACAACAATTTCATGTAAGAATATCACACTTGTAATTAGTAAAGACTATCTACTGCGGTTAATTTAATATTTAGAAAAAGGGAAACTTGTATGGTACATCTGCATGTAAAAATAGGGCGAGTACAGACTTCGGGATGATAAATAATTTCGATGATAAAGAGTAGCTACATTACATCACTAGGTGTATTTGGTGAAGTGCTTACGAAATTTATAGCTACATTTATAGATAAATTTCTTTGATAGACTGTAGAATCAAGCAATTATTTTGTATTTTGTTCACAGTAAAAAATATTAAACAATTGTCCTTTTTTTAAGTCATTGGACAAGTTTTTTTTCATATATGTTAACTATTATAAGTAAGAGGAATCAATGTTCTTCCAATCATTTAGAGATTATAATCTGATAGAAAACATAATTTAAGAAACTTGTCATCACCCATTAAATGCAATCCTTTCAATTATTCATATTTCAATTAAAAAATTAAATATTATCTGAATATATATATATTAATCAACATTAATTTTCACATTGATAAATAATGCAAAACAAAATTTAAATAAATATTTATTATAACCTAATGTTCAAAATTTCTTGTAATCCTTATAAACGATCTATTTATTTTTTTAAATAATCATACTTCACCAGTAATTTAACAAACAAAATTTTAAAATAAAAAAATTAAATTCAAAATCAGACCTCCATCCGGTCAAGAGTTTTATTTACGCCGAAGGCGTATCCTTATTTTTGAGATGAGCGGGCTAAGTTTTAGCATCGACGATTCAAATCGTCCTTCCGACCATTGAACTAACGTCCGCCGTTCATCGCAGACATCAAGCATTTCATGCGTGATTTGATCGTCTTAGTCTACAAGTTGCGAGCCAATGTACGCCGACATTTGCAAGTTGCAAGCCAACACTGCAACTAGAGTACAAATGCCCAATGCTGGTTTCTGTAACCCAATGTAAAATACCCATTTGCCCGAGTATTCAATGGAGGCTAAAATTCCTGATCTTTTGCGTGAGGCCAAGGAAGTCACAAAGAACAATGTGCAATGTTCGGCTATAAAATTAGAGGCAATGTTTACATTGGGTTCAACAACAAATGAATCAGAGACATTCGAGGATGACAAGGTCAGAGTCGAAACATCTTATTAAAAAATTCCTTCCAGATTTGGATTCGATGCCATCTTGATTTTGATGGCAGCGATGATATGGGTTTCAACCCTGGGTCTTTCTTTGCTTTTGAAGAGGAAAGCTCCTGGGAATGCAATGACATACTGCTGCCAGGGAAAGGGCAAGCTACGCCATTGATTTTGCAGGGCGATGAAGGTTTGTGGGAGCTTGGTAATCTTGTAGGTTTCAATCTCTCTTGAGGTAGCTTCTATAGAGGGCTTGGTTCCCTCCTACAATGCTTCACCCGCCTTGGAAACCCCAAGATTCAAGTGTGAAAACAACCATCAAGCAGCAGAGACCTGCAACTCTTCTTTCCAAATCTGCCTTATTGTTAACCCACAAGCGCCAATCTTCTTCAATTTTTGTATTTAATTCCCCAATCCTATGATTGCATTGATTCAACTTATTTCCTAACCTTATTCTGTCAAACAGTTCATGTGCCTTGTTAATGCTTCCATTTTTTGCATGCATGTCTACTAGGGCAGTTTCAGCTAAATATCTGGCAAATTTCCTCTATCCTTTATGCTTCAATGGGTGTCCATACCCTGTTCCAAAGCTCCCAATTTTGCATGGGTAGGGAGGATGCTAGCAAAGATTGCGGAATGTGGCTTTAAATCTGAAAATTGCATTTGCTTGGAAATTTCTAAAGCCTATAATATTATGCTGGTTCTAATGGTTGCATTTGCTTTGTTATTAAAATTTCTAGGTTGCTACAAATCTCAAAGTAAGCTCCTCATACAGCTGGAGCCTAGGAACAAGGGCATCCATCAAAGCATAAAGGACCGGGAGATTTTTTCAGATTAAAGCTACAGCTACCCTGGTAGATGAGTATGCAAAATTTAGAAGCACAGACAGGGCACGTGAATTGTTTGACATAATTCCCCAAAGAAATGTTATCTCCTGGTATGCCACGGCTGCAGGGTATGGACAAAATAGATATGTTAATGTATTTAGAGATTTTCAAACAAATGCAATTTGCAACTGTCAAGCCGTGCCAATCTCCATCCACAGTTCGTGGCATTCACAAAGTCAATTTAGTTTTCACTCTTGCTAGACTATTATTGACCTGCGTGGAAGGATATTTGTGTATAAGTTTTCCTATAGTTACAACGTCCTTGGCATACTTGCATGCAGCATGTGGAAGCTTACACGAAGGAGAAGAAATGTTTGATCGAATGGCTCAAGGAAATTTGGTTTCATGGCTTGCTATGATTGTGGAATCTGCACAATGTGGATTTGTTGAAAAGGTCTTAGAAACATTCAGGCAAATGCAATTGACAAGTTATGGGAAACCTGGTATTGCAGTGATTGCAGGAAATGTTAAAAATGGATTTGTTGCGAAGGCTTTAGAAACTTTTAAGTATATGCAATTGGCAGGCATAAATCAAACTTCCATTGCTATTGCCAGCGTCACTCTGCCTACACCAAAAATGGGAGATGTGAAACAACATATAACTACCCTGGTAGACATGTATGCAGAATGCTGAAGAGCAGACAGAGCATGAGAACTGTTGCAAATCAAACAGTCAAAGGCAACAAAATTATGAAGAACATGCATAGTGAAGAATTACTATCAAATTAAGTTCGGGATCATATGAAAAGTTCAAAAATTAATTTCATTCAATAGATAAGAATCTCTAGAAGTTTCAACATACAAGTTGCATCCCCTATGCCTATTTCAGGAGACAAGAGAAAACAGAGGCTAAGAAAACTTGTGTGCAGAATGTTTATTTGTGCCTGGGGTAAAAAAAAATTGAAATAACTTAAACAGAGAAGTAGATAATTTTGCTACATTAGTATATTATTTGCATACATTTTACAGTACATGAGGTCAATTGGTAGGTCATTATAGCTATACAATGTGTCAAAATCTCTTTATAATCCCTCTCCTTTCCTCCCCATGTCTCTCTTCATTTGAATATTGAAATCTGATCAATTCTAAGCAACATCCTTGTGAACTGCAGATGGTGTTGCGCCAAGGGCTAAACAGCAAAGCAGTAGGTTTGTCCAGGCTTTGGACAATTGGCTTGCTTTGTAGGAGAGCTCTTTTGAAGAGAAACTCTAGCCAGCTTTTGATCACAAAGTCAATGTTTCTAATTGATGTAGTGAGCTTGCCAGGCTGTAGAAGAAGAAAGTTTGAGAAAAGAGTTTGAGACCGTAGGTAAAGTTCTGGCCTCAAAAAAGAAGTTGGAAGCCAGTGACTCAAATGTGATTATCCCTGGGACAGAATTTACGGCAACACTATCTATTGGGAACATTATCATTTGGGACCTGTACAAACCATTTTCAACATTACCAATCGGGATTATTTTTACATACAATAATTACTATTTTTATAATGTATGTACTTTAATTCTTGATAACTTGCAACATATAGATTTAAGGAAAAACATTATTTTGGGGTGAGTGGCTTGAAGACAACTTATTATGAGACCAGAAGCTATAGTCAACATTACCAATCTGCAATCTATTTTGATTCTTTTGAATTAGATTATCATTTTTTTTAATTTCTAGCAGCTATAGTTTTTAAGAAAATGTGGTATTTGATAGAGGATATATAGGTCATGTTTATTCTCTTTCCTTGAACAAGTATTTAAGAACCGTGATAGCTAGCCTTGCCAATGTTTTGCCAATGTTGAGTATCTGTCTAAATTTATTAGATCTAACCTGGTCCTATAGGCTGGAACAGAATAAGATTATCCATCACAACCTTTTTTAATAAAACTGACAGACATCAGGATAAAAAGAAAACCAACTACTTTTGCCATGCCAAGACCCAGTCCTATTGTTGCTATATCCAAATGCTCTAAAATAAAAAATGAAGCTTGTGGCTTGAAGAAGGTAGCCAAAAGAATTATCTTTCAAATTAATTTAACTAGCAAGTTTTTAATACCCCCAAAATGATTAGAAATAATTGCATCTTCTGAACACTTGCATTTGAGAGCATAGTTTTCTTGATATCTTTGATACAGTAATCCGCGAACAAAACTTCATAATTGTTACATGGTAATAATGTGCAATGGTGGGTACATTTCAAATCAGCACAAAAAAACCCATTTCACAAACATTCCAAGAATAACTCCTCCATTCTGATCTCATAGGTCGTCTAATTTGTAATTTGGAGGGCCTATTGAGAACAAAGTCACCAGATTTTTTGATAGTACAAGCTTCCCTTCACCAACATGGAATGCTGCATGTTTAGACGAAGGATCGGCTGCTTCCATAAGGTGAGTTTTGAGGGCTTTCTTTGATCTTTATAATCAAATTCAATAGAATGCCCATCGCATGAGTTTAGCTTGTCGTGCATTAAAAAAATTTAAAAATAAAATAAGCTCTTACTCGTAGGCAAGGGCCACGTACCATATTTTCTTTCCTGCATCATAAGGGAAACGAGTAACTGTGAAAAAGCAGCCCAGTTTAGGTGCTATGTGGATGGGTAAAGGCAAACAAAACTATATATATATAATTGTTTAAAAAGTGAGAATCGAATGGTTCTGTATTCTTTTTTATAAAAAAAAAAAAAGAAAAGAAAGAAAGCTTAGATGTGTAGGTTCAAAGATATCTTTAGATATTTTAAAATAATTCATAAAGATATAAAGTTTTTTTAGTTTTTTTAGATATAAAGTTTCTTTAGTTTTTTTTAGATATTTCGGTATATTAAATAATTAGGGAGATATGGAAATTGGTTGATTTAGAATTTATAAAGATTTTTTTGTAAGTTACTTTATTTTAAACTGAATAAATAAATAAATATTGTACAATAAATAAAATAATCTTAGAATAGATTAAAATAAAAGAATTATAAATAATTTTATTATACTTATTATTATATATTATATCTAATTAACTTTCCACACTTTTTCAGAGTACCCATTGCACACTAAGGTGCAACTGCTAGTTTAATTATATTATTTATTTCACTAATCATAAAGCCTAAATCAAGACCTAATTGATGCATCCGGAAATAATCCCAGGAAGGCACGCATGTGAGCCAATTCTCAGAATTCATAAGGGGAGAATAATAGTCAATCTTTGATGAAGCTAGAAGTTTTGTCGCAATTCCACTATTATTTTATTAATCATTCCCCACTTACACCATTTGAGTTGTCCGACAACAAAAATCAATATGACTCACGTGAAACATAAAGAATGTTCTTAGTTGACTCTTTGATGGTTGAAGAATAGTTGTGTTCGATTGTATATTTATTTTGAGACTTATGACAAATTCATAGAACATTTTAGTTATTTGATAGGGGAATGAATCTTTAATCAAATCTAATTGACACTTGAGGATTGAGAGGTGTTTGTTCTGCAAACGTCATTCGGGGCATGATACTAACCTCATCCCTTATGGTGTCAATGTCTTGCACTCAACAAGGCTTGATTTCTAGTGAGCTCATTAAGAACCATTCAACTTCATCAATAGAACAAGGGCCTCTTGACTTGATCATAAATTTAGAATTGTGAATCAAAGTTACAACTTCTTTTATGTGTTGGAACTAGAATTATGCAATTTTGAACTAGGTTGCTCACTATATCAGAATTAGCATGGTTGTGTGTGTTCTTGCACATATATTGGTGTGTATAAGTTGTTAGTAGCCAAGTAATAGTGAAATTTACATACCCATGACAATTTTGATTTAGTTTTGGCCCCATTTTGATGAAAACAAGAATATCTAGGTAAAGAATGAATGTTTGCATATGGGTGGCAATAATGGGCATACTAAATGTCATATATGTGTCCAAATATGGATAAAATAAAGCCAACTGCAGTAGAACGTAAATATGAATACATAAAAACATTAAAAAAAGGCCAACTTTGCTCAATTGTGCACCATTTAAGAATATGCAGTTGTATAAGTGATTCCATCAAAATAAGCCTAAAATTAAATTATAATTGGCATAGGTATGCAATTTTTTTGAATTATTGTTAGGTGGATTGGTTTTAACTCTCAACACCCCATTGTAATCAAACTTGTAGGGATACTTCTTAATTTGCTAGGAATACCACTTACAACTTGTGAGTATACCACTCAATTGTGGGGTTACTATTGGAACACATGGACTTAGCATTGATATATCACTTGAGGATTCAACCTTGAATCTCCATATTGAGAAAATCATGGCCTTACCATTTGAGTTTCAACCCCTTTGACTCATGGGTATGCAAATTTCACTCTTACAAATGTATGTATGTATGTACACACACACACACACACACACACACACACACACACACACATATAGGTATATGTGTATACATACGTGTATATATGTGTGTGTATAGATATCTATGTATATATGTAAGTATTAAAAATTAAATATTTTGTTGTACTATAAATATAAAAGGGCATTTTCTAATAGCAACTTCTCTAAAAACTAATATGTAACTACTATTGGTTCTCCATTTTGATTGTGTTTGTTTGTTCTTGAATCATACCCCCTTACGTGCCTTGACCTTTTTTTACCTACCATTTATAACTAATTTGAGAAATCCCAAGTGGATCTTCCCTAGTCAATTTTACTTTTGTGTTCCCCCTTTTCATCCCTTTGGGCCTATCATGTGCTAGTAATTGCCAAAATCCAAGTATGTTCTAATTCCAGAATTATATCAATTGGCCACTTCTCTAAGTGTTTGTAGGTTGTCAAACTTTTAGAGTTTTCGACATCCTCATGTGAGCATGCCTTCACTCTTAAGTCTACTTTTCCCTTTGCTTTCAGTGGCCTATTAGACTTCCTTTTCCTAGCATGTATTTTTCCTCAAGTCCAACTTTTCCTTTATTCATTCTAAAGTATTAGACTTATCCATCCTATCATAGGGTGATCCCACAATAGTGGTTTACAAATTTTGACCAAACTAGACACTGAAATTATTATTTTTAACTAAATCTTCACATTCGGGCACCTATAGTAGCTAAACCGTGAAGAATTTGAAGATGATGCAAACTAGAGTCTCATCACATTTTTTCTGTAGATTCTAAAAATATTTTTTTCAAAATTTTTGGAATTAGATTGCATTTCTTTTTCCATCTCCCACGAAAACTGGTTTTTTCAGAAAACAACATTTTTAAAAAGTGACGCACACTATATAACACATATTTTTTTTTTCCATGAAGGATAAAATTTTAATTCTTTTGAATTTAGATTCGTAACTCCGATATCTAGTGCTTCGACTTCGTTAGACAGTTTTTTATTGAATATTTTTTCTTTAATCAAGTTTCGAAGTCAAACAAATTACAATTTAGACATAGCGCGACCGTATAACACATAAATTTTTTTGTATGTATCGAAATCCAATTTTTTTTTGTTGGATCAAGGACTTCAATATCTGGTGCACTCATATTTTTCAATTTTTTTTGATAATCTGCTATTTTTCCACATGTGCAGAACAAAGACCTTTGTTTTCGATGAAAAACCTATGTTTAATAAAACTAAAAAAACAAATACATAATAAAACCAAAACATATTAAAATTATATTCATTGGATAGCTCATTCCAAGGACTACCTTATTCTAGTTGGGTTTGTGAAGATTCCTCCATTTTCATCCTCAACCCGAGCTCCGAAGTGCTAAATTTTAGGTTTTTTATGTGTCTCCGGGAGGGGATGAGGATTTAGGGGGATTCGTACAAACCCATAGGGGTTTGAGCGAACCCCTAGGGGTTCATTCGACCCATGGTTCACTCAAACCTAGGTTCGAGCGAACCTTTTCAAGGGGGTTCACTCAAACGCCTTTCATATGCATTTTTTTGTTTTTTGGAGGAAAAAAGTTTAAGGGGTTCGGTCGAACCCAGGTTTGGTCAAACCCCTTTTTGGTTCGGTCGAACTTCTAGGTTCATACGAACCCCCAAAATCACTTTTTTTCCATGGGGTCATTTTTTCTTAGTTTTCTTTCCGCCATCAAATTGTAAACTACTATTGTGGCTTCACCCCATACCTTTCACCTATTCCCTACTCGTCCCCTTATTGGTTTGTGTTAAAGAGTTTCCCCTACTTGGGTAACTATTGATAAGGTGGATAAGAGAAACCCTAGGACTCCACCTTGTGTTTTCACATGGGATTTCTTTTCCACTAATGGCGAGGTGCCTCTTATCATTAAATTCAAGATTGGCTAGGATAGGAGATTGACTTGCAATCTGAAGGGTGAACCAATCAATCCTAAGATCTAAATTTAAGGACTTGGAAATGTATTTTTGTATGAAATGCAATGATACAACTAGCTAATGATGAAAATGAACTATTTTGATGAAAAAATGTCAAATCTAGAAAAATTCAAAGTTTAAAAATAGACTGAGCAAAGTTCTATGCACCAGTGGTATGAATCTCGGCTGATTTCTAAGGACCAAGTCACCTAGGGCGACTATGTCCTATTGAATGAAACTATAATTTGAATTCAAGTCCTTTAGAGTCTACTCAGAGTCTTCTTTCTTCCATTTCTTACTGTCAAATCTTCGTTGGGTGCTAAGATAACTGAGTTTTTGTATGTTGTCAAGTTGTAGAGTTTGAATGCAACAATGAGAAAATGATCTTCAATATCCCTCCAATCTTTCTCAAATTTGAAACCTACATATTCAAAGAGAGGAAGGTTTATGCCATATAGGGTTTTGCCTTGATCAAACCCCATGTTGGTGTTTCCACCTCCACAATGGAAAAATTGGTAAAAGAGAGTTTTCCTTTTAACGGATAGAGGGTAAATAATAAATTATGAATGATGAATCAACAAAGGACTGCAACTCACTACCCAAATCTTGATTTCCTTGAAGGATTGAAGTAATGCACATTGGAAGACCTACAAGAGTTAGTCCTCACAAACAAAATAATAACATAAACATGAACAAACTCACATAAAACTTGACATGATGCTTCAATGTTGAAATTTTGTAATAAATCTTCCCTTGACTGCTCTTGACTTGATAATAATTGCTTGACAATGTTCTTGATCACCAATTTTTCCAATAATCACCTCTTAGATTTGAAATGATCAAATGAATAGGTATTTATATGCAATTAATCTAATTTTCCAAAAATTAAATTCCGATAGCTAACATTTAACATTTGGAATTCAAATAATAAAATTCCAACTCTCACATATTAAAATTTGGAGGAAAAATAAGGGGACCAAGTTTCCTAGGGCGACTTAGTCCTAGCCCTATTTTGCAAGGTGTAAGGTGTCAAGAGAAAAATATTAAATGTTTGCATTGGTTTTGCAAATGGGTTTTCTTGATAAATGTCCAAATGAGTCATGGAATGCATATTTTAGTACATTAGATATATAATTAGGTCCATGTAAGAGAAAGAAAAATATAGTGTACAATTGTCAAGAGTGACAATTTATGACACTACACTTATGCTTGTCACCCTTGACTCCCTAATCAATTACACTAAGTTACCTTTATTGAAGTTAGAATTTTGGGCTTCCCATTACTCAAATACCTTTCATGAGGTATCCTTTAACCTCAATCCTCAACACATTTTTATTATTTTATCCCTTTGGGATTGTGTGCTTAAAATTGTCCTTGTTTGGATATTATGACATCCTCACGCCACACACTTCCACAATGGATGAATATGGAGGAAAAATCAATTAAAAAAATAAGACTATATTTATTCAAAGGAGGATGAATGGGGAGACAATTCACATTTATGAAGCATGACATTAGTAAGGGACGAGGAAAATAATATGGACAAACTAGAGGTTGCACAAGGAGGTTGAATTTCAGTAAACAATTTTAGTAATTGCATGTCATGTTTCAGTAATCAAGAGGTTGAATTTGAGTAATCAATAAGTTGTACCATCTTTCTCTCTCTCTGACTCACTTATTATTTATCCCTTATTCTCTAGACCTCTCTCTCTCT
>VDFB02000003.1:175170411-175196064 GCA_007258455.2 Sequoia sempervirens | reverse complement strand
GAGGTGGTTCTTGAGCTCAAGGGAGAGGCTCAAATAAAGGGATGGAGATAGTGAGAGAGAGGGGGGTCTAGAGAATAAGGGATAAATAATGAGTGAGTGAGTGAGAGAGAAAGACGATACAACTCATTGATTACTCAAATTCAACTTCTTGATTACTAAAATTTGAAATGCGATTACTAGAATTCAACCTCCTTGTGCAACCTCTAGTTTGTCCATATTCTTTTCCTCCTTCCTTACTGATGTCGTGTTTCATAAATGTGAATTGTCTCCCCATTCATTCTCCTTTGAATAAATATAATCTTATTTTTTGATTGATTTTTCCTCCATATTCATCCATTGTGGAAGTGTGTGGCATGAGGATGTGACAATATCCAAACAAGAACAATTTTAAGCACACAATCCCAAAGGGATAAAATAATAAAAATGTGTTGAGGATTGAGGTTAAAGGATACCTCATGAAAGGTATTTGAGTAAGGGGAAGCCCAAAGTTCTAACTTCAATAAAGGTAACTTATTGTAATTGGTTAGGGAGTCAAAGGTGACAAGCATAGGTGTAGTGTCATAAATGTCCACCCCTGACAATTTTACACTATATTTTGCTTTCTCTTAAGTGTATGGACCTAATTATACAACTAATGTACTAAAATATGCATTCGATGACCCATTTGGACATTTATCAAGAAAAAAAAAATTCAAAACCAATGAAAACATTTAATATTTTTCTCTCAACACCTTACACTTGCAAAATAGGGCTAGGACTAAGTCACCCTAGGAAACTTGGTCTCCCTATTTTGCCTCCAAATTTTAATATGTGAGAGTTGGAATTTTATTATTTGAATTCCAAATGTTAAATGTCAGCTATTAGGATTTAATTTTTGGGAAATTAGATTAATTGCATATAAATACCTAGTCATTTGATCATTTCAAATCTAAGAGGCAATTATTGGAAAAATTGGTGATCAAGAGCATTGTCAAGAAATTATTATCAATTCAAGAGCAATCAAGGGCAAATTTATTACAAAATTTCAACATTGAAGCATCATGTCAAGTTTTATGTGAGTTTTTTCATGTTTTAAAATGTTATTATTTTGCTTGTGAGGACTAACCTTTGTAGGTCCTCCAAGCAATCAAGCCTTGAGGTGATGTGCATGACTTCAGTCCTTTAAGGAAATCAAGATTTGGGTAGTGAGTTGTAGTCCTTTGTTGATTCATCATTCATTTTTCATTTACCCTCTATCCCTTAAAAGGAAAACTCTCTTTTATCAAATTTTCCATTGTGGAGGTGGAAACACCAACATGGGGTTTGATCGAGGAAAAATCCTATATGGAACAAACCTTCCTCTCTTTGAATATGCAGGTTTCATATCTGAGAAAGATTGGAGGGATCTATTGAAGATCATCTTCCCATTGTTGCATTCAAACTCTACAACTTGACAACATACGAAAACTCGGTTATCTCAGCACCAACTAAAGATTTGGCAATAAGACACAGAAGAAATAAGACTCTGAGTAGACTCTAGAGGACTGTGAAATCATATTCTAGTTTCAATCACTAGGACATAGTCACCCTAGGCGACTTGGTCCTTGAAGATCAGCCCAGAATCATACCACAGGTGCATAGAACTCTGCTCAGTCTATTTTTAAACTCTGAATTTTTCTAGATTTGATATTTTTTCATCAAAATTTCACATTTTCATCATTAGTTAGTTGTATCATTGCATTTCATACAAAAATCCATTTCCAAATCCTTAAATTTAGATCCTAGGATTGATTGGCTCACCTTTCAGATTGCAAGTCAATCTCCTATCCTAGCCAATCTTGAATTTAATGATAAAAGGCACCTTGCCATCAGTGGAAAAAAAAATCCCTTGTGAAAAAACAAGGTAGAGTCCTAGGGTTCTCTTCTCCACTTTATCAATAGGTACCCAAGTAGGGGAAACTCTTTAACACAAACCAATAAGGGGGCGAGTAGGGAATAGGTGAAAGGTATGATGGGATGGATAAGTCTAATACTTTGGAATTAATAAAGGAAAAGTTGGACTTGAGGGGAAATACATACTAGGAAAGTGAAGTCTAATAGGCCAACAAAAGCAAAGGGAAAAGTAGACTTAAGAGGGAAGGCATGCTCGCATGAGGATGTTGAAAACTCTAAAATTTTGACAACCTACAAACACCTAGAGAAGTGACCAATTGATATTTTGGAATTAGAACATGCTTGGATTTTGGCAATTGCTAGCACATGATAGGCCCAAAGGGACAAAAAGGGGGAACACAAAAGTAAACTTGACCAGGGAAGACCCCCTTGGGATTTCTCAGATTAGTTATGAATGGTAGGTAAAAAAAGGTCAAGGGACATACGGGGGTATGATTCAAGAACAAACAAACATAATCAAAATGGAGAACCAATAGTAGTTACATATTAGTTTTTGGAGAAGTTGCTATTAGAAAATTCCCTTTTATATTTATAGTACAACAAAATATTTAATTTTTAATACTTACATATATACATACTTATCTATACACACACATATGCATGTATTTTTATATACATGTAGGTATATACATATACCTATATGTGTGTGTGTATACATATACATACATACATTTGTAAGAGTGAAATTTGCATACCCATGAGTCAAAGGGGTTGAGCTCAAATGGTAAGGCCATGATTTTCTCAATATGGAGATCCAAGGTTGAATCCTCAAGTGATATATCAATGCTAAGTCCATATGTTCCAATAGTAACCCCACAACTGAGTGGTATACTCACAAGTTGTAAGTTGTATTCCTAGCAAATTAAGTATCCCTACAAGTTTGATTACAATGGAGTATTGGGAGTTAAAACCAATCCACCTAACAATAATTCAAAAAAATTGCATACCTATGCCAATTATAATTTAAATTTATTCCTATTTTGATGGAATCACTTATACAATTGCATATTGTTAAATGGTGCACACTTGAGCAAAGTTGGGCTTATTTTTTTTTATGTTTTTATGTATTCATATTTATGTTCTACCATTGTTGGCTCTATTTTATCCATATTTGGAAACATAAATGACATTTAGTATGCCCATTATTGCCACCCAGATGCAAACATTCATTCTTTACCTATATATTATTGTTTTCATCAAAATGGGGCCAAACCTAAATCAAAATTGTCATGGGTATGTAAATCTCACTATTACTTGGCTACTAACAACTTATACACACCAACATATGTGCAGGAATACACACAAGCATGCTAATTCTGATATAGTGAGCAACCTAGTTCAAATTGCATAGTTCTATTTCCAACACATAATAGAAGTTGTAACTTTGATTCACAATTCTAAATTTATGATCAAGTCAAGAGGCCCTTGTTCTACTGATGAAGTTTAATGAATTTTAGTGAGCCTACCAGAAATCAAGCCTTGTTGAATGCAAGACATTGACACCATAAGGGATGAGGTTAGTATCATGCCCTAAGTGACTTTTGCAGAACGAACACCTCTCAATTCTTAAGTGTCAATTAGATTTCAGCTTTAAGTGTCAATTAGACTTGATATTGAAGTCGAAAAAGAAATATACAATCAGAACACAACTATTCTTCAACCATCAAAGTCAACTAAGAACATTCTTCTATCATTTCGTGACAGTCCTGATTAGGTAATGCCGATAATGGTGAAAACTATGCGCTTCATCAAGATTGACTATTCTCCCCTACGTTAGGGGGGCGCTCACATGCGTACCTTCCTCGGATTCGCTGGATGCATCAATTAGTTTTCAGTTTAGACTTCATCGTCTCAATTAAAATAAATAATATAATTAAATAAAACTCTTGACCGGATGGAGGTCTGAATTAGATTTTAATTTTAACTTTTTTATTTTAAAATTTTGTTTGTTAAATTACTGGTGAAGTATGATTATTTAAAAAAATAAATACATCGTTTATAAGGATTACAGGAAATTTTGAACATTAGGTTATAATAAATATTTATTTAAATTTTGTTTTGCTTTATTTATCAATGTGAAAATCAATGTTGATTAATATATATATATATTCAGATAATATTTAATTTTTTAATTGAAATATGAATAATTTCTAAATGATTGGAAGAACATTGATTCCTCCTACTTATGATAGTTAACATATACGGAAAAAAACTTGTCCAATGACATAAAAAAGGGACAATTGTTGAATATTTTTTACTGTGAACAAAATACAAAATAATTGCTTGATTCTACAGTCTATCAAAGAAATTTATCTATAAATGTAGCTATAAATTTCGTAAGCACTTCACCATACCACACCTAGTGATGTGAATGTAGCTACTCTTTACAATTATTTATCATCGAAAGTGCTTTAAAAAATCTCTGCAACTCTGCCATTGTTGATTTTTTAAAGCAGGCCTCTTGTCAAAAAAGTGTGAGTCTGTGCTCGCCCTATTTTTACATGCAGATATTACCATACAAGTTTTCCCTTTTTTCTAAATATTAAATTAACCGCAGTAGATAGTCTTTACTAATTACTAGTGTGATATTCTTATGATTAGTATATGAAATTATGTTATTGCAGAGAGAGAAGACATGGCAGAGAGAAGATTAAGATTGGCACTTTATATCTTGTTAGTGTTGATGGCAGTTACGGTGAAGGCAGAGATAAGATGCTTTACTTGCAGCAAGGATTCGAGTCAATTGTGCAACAGTGGGCGATGTTGCAGCATGTATAACTGGTGTGGAAGTACATCAGACTATTGTGCATCTGGCAATTGCCTTGCTCAATGCTGGCCTAACGCGGTTGCACTCAATGAGTCTAGTTTAAATCTATCCCAACAGAACCTTACCTCAGCCTCTCCATAGCAACCCATGGTTGCTCTCTGACTGTGTACTTAATCGGCCAAATTTGAATGTATCGCAACAAAACCTTACCTCAACTTCTCCATAAGTATTAAGAACCCATGACTGCTTTCTGGCTGGTAGTACCCCAGCTTCTCTGTAGCAACCCAGGACTGTTCTCTGGCTAGTTTCATTTAATCAGTCAAATTTGAATTTATCCTAACAGAACCTTACCTAAACCTCTCCTTAAGAATCCATGACTGCTACCTGGCTGGTTGCACTTAATCAATTTAGTAGTTCTCCATAGCAACCCATGACTGCTCTCTGGCTAGTTACAGTTAGTCAATGAATGCATTCCAACAGAACCTTACCTCAACCTCTCCACAAAGAACCCATTACTGGTATCTGACTGGTTGCACTTAATCGATCTAATTTGAATGTATCCCAAAAAAACCATACCTCAGCCTCTCCATAGCAACACATGACTTCTATCTGGTTGGTTACACTTAATCAGTGTAGTTTAAATCTATCCCAACAAAACCCCTCCCAAGCCCCTCCATAGCAACCCATGACTGTTATCTGGCTGGTTACAGGGGATTCAACTTTTAGAGATTGGAATTAGTTTATAGTTTATTAAATGAATAGAGTTATGAAGAACCATAATCATCATCCGGTTGCAGCTACGCGAGATGATTTGTTTACAAAATAATAGTTACAAGATTGAGTTGTAATCTGTGTTCTTTTAAACAGACAGTAAGTTTCTCTGTACATGGCCAATTTGGTTTTACGCGAGATCTGTGTTGAAATGCAATACATCATTTTCACTGTTTTTCCTATTTTCAAAGAAATTAGCAGGGTGTGCCCTATTATTGAAATTTTAGTTATATGCCCTGTTCTTAAAGTTTTAATCATAAAACTATCAGAGTATATAACCTGTTTTTAAGTTTTAAACTACTGAGAACTATTATGTAAATATTCTTTACAAGAAAATATCTATGTTTAAACAGTATTTAGATGTTACATATCAAAAAGCTACCATTAATTTGTTACTTTAAATTATGAGTTTGTGGACTCTGATTTTTAAGGTTTTGACTCATGGATTACAGATAAGAATAACATTTTTTTACAAGTGAATCTGTGATTTTTTTAAAAGCATTTGAATGTCAAAGATAAGGCTTAATTACTTATCTTTAAACTATCAAGATATACAGGTTTTTTTTTTTTTTAAATATATATTTAAAGTGAATGTCTGATTTTTAAATAATATTTATTTGTCAGAAATTAAAAGGTTAACAATGTTTCATTGCAGTATGTAGTTTTAAATAGAATTAATAGGACACTTTAAATAGAATTAATAGGACACTTTCTTGAAAATTCAAGATCAAAAGAAATTTAAAATTAATTATGATTTTCTTTACAAGCAGATCCATGATCAAAACATATTTTAAATTAGACATGTACCCTGTTGAGTGATGGATGTTGAAAAACTCAACAGGGTTGTCTTCCAGTCCTTCTTAATAAACCTAACAATCAAGTATACTCGGTGATAATTTTAAGGTTCCTTTTTACTGTAGAAACAAAGCCTCTAGCTTTTCTGTGTGTGAATGGATAAGGTTTGAGCTGGCATATTGACATTATAGGTTAGCATATTATGCCAGATCAGACCAAATAATTATTGCACCTACAAACTTCTCACTTGAATTTGGCCTCAAAACCATATGAACTACTTGCAGAACCAGATCACAGTCTAGTTCAACTTTAAATTTATCCCAACAGAACCTTACCTCAGCCCCTCCATAGCAACTCATGACTACTATCTGGCTGGTTACAGGGGATTCTAACTTTTAGAAATCGGAATAGCTTATTAGAATTACCTCAACCTAGTTAATGTGCGATCTGGCTAGTTACAGTTGATCAGTCAAATTTGAAAGTATTCCAACAGAACATTACCTCAACCTCTCTACAAAGAACCCATTACTGATATCTGACTGGTTGCACTTAATCAATCAAATTTGAATGTATCCCAAAAATACCTTACCTCAGCCTCTCCATAGCAACCCATGACTTCTATCTGGTTGGTTGCACTTAATCAATGTAGTTTAAATCTATCCCAACAGAACCTTACCTCAACCTCTCCATAGCAACCCATGACTGCTATCTGGCCGGTTACAGAGGATTCAACTGTTAGAAATCGGAATAGCTTATTAGAATTTGTTAATAGTTTATTAAATGAGTAGAGTTATATCAAAATTTTTAATAATCATCTAGTTGCAGCTATGTGAGATGATTTGTTTGCAAAATAGTGGTTAGAAGATTGAGTCCGTAATATGTGTCCTATTATACAGACAGAATGCTCTTTTTTACATCATTTTCATTGTTTTTCCTAAATTAGCAGGGTCTACCCCATTATTTAAATTTTAGTTATGTGCTCTGTTTTTACAGTTTTAACATTAAAATTATCAGTATGCATAGACCGCTTTTAATTTTTTTTACTAATGATAAATATTCTTTACAAGCAATATCTATGTTCAAACAGTATTTAGATGTTACAGATTAAAGAGTTACCATTAATTTGTTACTTAAAGTTATCAGGGTGTGAACCTTTAAGGTTTTGCCTATGACATCTATAATAATTACATATTCTTTACAAGTGAAAATTTCTCATTTTTAAAATAGTATTTGAATACGAAAGATAAGGAGGTTGCCATTAATATTAACTTACGGTACTTTAAAAAAAAGGTTTTTAGTAAATATTTACAAAATGTTTGATTTTCAAATAATATTTGTATGTCAAATATTAAAAGGCTACCTTTATTTCATTACAGTATGAATTTTCATTGTTCTTATTACTTTGACTGGTTTAAATGGAATTAATAAGACACTTTCTTGAAAATAATTCATGATTAAAGGATATTTAAAATTAATTATGATTTTTCTTATAAGTAGATGTATGATTAAAGCATATTTAAAATTAGGCAAGTACCTTGGGGTATGTAAGGGAGATGGGGATCAAAAGTGGATCTTAATTGACCACCTTTTTTTTTTTTTAATTCAGAAAAGATTAACTTTGGATAAGAAATTGAAGATGATGAGTCATACTACTTTGAATATACTTTCTAAACTACTATATTTTTTAAATAGTAGAGATTAAGGGGTTCAAAAAGGAGGAGCACACAAAGTGCTCCGAGTCATACAACTTTGAATATACTTTTTAAACTATTTTTTTTAAATAGTAGAGATTAAAGGGCTCAAAAAGGAGGAGCACACAAAGTGCCCCTGTTTCTCTAAAAAAATAACATAGCGTATGGTGTGCTCGCCCTAAAATGTTAACTTTTTTTAGTATTTTAAAAATAATTTCGGTGAGAAATTAGCTAACACCATGTAGTTTATGCCTGATTTTTTTGCTAATTTTTTAATGAATATATATTTTTTACAAATTTTTAAAGTGGATACATCTTGAAAAATATAAAATTGAGTGTGCTTTTGCCTAATTTTTTTGGAAACAAATTGAAAATCATTTTTTTTAATTTGTAAAAAATAGAGTCTAGTTGGTTAAAATATAATTTGTTTCAAATTTCAACAAACAAGTAGAACAAGAGACAAAAAATGCCATACATAGTCTTTGAAAAAAATTGAGACACTAGGAAAAGAAATTAAAGATCAAAACCATAAAATATTTGAAATGTGAAAAATATTACATGGTTAGAAAGCTAACAAAGAGCTCAATGTTACTACATCATTTTTTACTTGGCATTCAAACACGTGTATACCTGAAGGGGAACACACGGGATTGTATCAATTTTATTACATTTTGCAAAAACATGTCTTTGGACATTGAAATGTGTTTTCAACCCTTTAGATTGGAAGTCGAAAGAAAATTCAACCCTAAGAGTTAGAAATTACCAAACCTAACAATAATGTGAGTTCATTATAACATGCTCGTGTTGTTTACAAAACTAACTTGCAATAATGTGAATGTGTTGTAACACTAGCATATTATAACACATCTATTTGATTTTAAAGGAAAAATGACCCTCACCTTTTATCTATCTCTCCCCTCTCCACCTCTTACCCTCTCTCTCTCTCTCTCTCTCTCTCTCTCTCTCTCTCTCTCTCTCTCTCTCTCTCTCTCTCTCTCTCTCTCTCTCTCTCTCTCACACACACACACACACACACACACACACCTACCTCTCTACATCCCTCCCCTCTTTACCTCCCCCCCTCTCTCCCTCTCTCTCACCTATCTACCTCTCTCCCCTCTTTACCTCATACTCTCTTGAGCCTCTCTACCTCCCTCCCCTCTCTACCTCCTCTCTCTCACTCTCTCTCTCACTCTTATCCCCACCTCTCTTGAGCCTCTCTACCTCACCCCTCTTTACCTCCTACCCCCTCTTTGTCTCACACCTCTCTACCTCCCTCCCCTCTTTACCTCCTACCCCCTCTCTCTCTCCCTCATACCCTCTCTCTCTCCTACCCTCCTCTCTCTCTCACACACACCTCTCTCTCTTATACCTCTCCTGCCTCCCTGCCTCTTGCCTCCTGCCTCTCACCTAGCTTCCCTCTTCTCACTCTCTCTCCTCTCTCCTCCCCTCTGCCCTCTCACCGACTATTTTCTACCCTCTCTCTCTCCTCTCTCCCATCTTTACCTCATACCCTCTCTCTCTCACCTCTACCTCCCTCCCCTATTTATCTCCTACCCTCTCTCTCTCACAAATCTCCACCTACCTCCCCTATTTACCTCCTACCCTCTCTCTCTCTCTCTCTCTCTCTCTCTCACACACACACACACACCTCTCTACCTCCCTCCCCTCTTTATGTCCAACTATTTCTCTCTTCTCTCTACCTACCCCCCTCTACCTCCTACCCTCTCTCTCTCTCTCTCTCTTACCTCTCTACCCCCTCCCCCTCTCTCTCTTATTTCTTTTTCTTTTATATGATTTTCAAAAATAGAACTTTGTCATCCATCTCTAGAAGATTTACACTTAATTTTTTAGAATCTTTTCTCAAGGATACAATTTCATCCTCAAGCCTTTCATAATCCATCTCTTTTTCCTTTAATTTTTCTAACAAGACATCTTCTATCCTCTTTGATTCTTCTATTTTATTTTTTAGATCATTAACCATCTTTTTAGATTCTTCTAGTTTCAACAAGTTTAATTTTTTATTCTCTTTCCTTTCTACTTTTTGATCACTCAATGTAGAGATGAGTTCTCCCTCTAAATCTACTTCACATTCTTCTTTATCAAAGTTTGGCATAGCTTCACCACCTTCTACATGATTTTCTTCACCTTCCAGAACTTCCATTTCCATTAATACAACTTCTTCCCTTTCTTCTTTATAATTATATTAATCATACTCCTCAACTGAGATATTGTCCTCTTTTGAGTAGAGGTTGTTCTTATCCTTATGAAAGTTCTTATTTTTATGTTTATACTAATCATTACTTGTATTTTCCCCAAAAGGACACTTAAAAGCATAGTGACCTACTTTACCAAAAGTGAAGCATTTGAAAGGTAACTAACCTTGATACTTGCTAGAACCTTTCTTCAACTTCCTCACAAAGTTAGCCTCCTCATCTTTAAACTCATTGCTTGGATTAGAATCTTCATTCCTCTCATTCTTGGATGCTTTGAAGGTAGATTCTCTCTTTGATGCTTCTTTACATATGTTCCTCATTTTAGAAGAAGTGAGAGATCCAACTAGTTCATCCATTGTAAATTTATCCAAATATCTAGCTTCTTCAATAACAAAATTTTTTGCATCATACCTTTGGGAAAGGGATTTGAATTGTACCTTCTTTACAATTACTGGTTATTTCAATTCTTCACCAAGGCCTTTGATAACACTGACAATTTCATCCACATGAAGAAAATAGTCAACAATATTCTCTTATTCTTTCATCTTCATTCTTTCGAACTTGCTTATGTGAGTTTTTAGTTTGGCTTGCTTGACCTTATCATTGCCCTCATAGATGCCATGAAGATTTTTCCAAATATCCTTAGTAGACTTTCAATGCATTACTTTTCAATAAATTCATAATTTGGTTGTCCATTGAAAATAACATTCTTATCTTTAGCATTATGCTCACACATGACTTCTTATCAACCTTATCTATTAGAGGAGTTACAAGAGTAGTATAACCATCCACAATATTTTCAAACATCAAAATCCAATGATTTCAAATATGCTTCCATCCTTATATTCCAAAATGCATAATTTTTCCCATCAATTTGTTGTTCCTACTTGAGTGAGATCCATCTTGACCTACCATGTATTCAAATCCAAGATCTACCTTGAATGGTTAAGCTACAACAGGGAATCTTGCTCTAATATAGATTTTTGAACACATAAATATATTGAGAGGGGGGAGTGAATCAGTATATCATAAAATTTTAACTTTAATTAATCCACTAATGAACATTAATACATCATAAGTAGTTGAAATCTCAGAAATAGTGGTTCTATCTTTTGGGAGATGGAACTAAACGGGGATTAGGGTTCCTCCACCTATTTCCTTCAAGCTTCATTAAAGGAAACCCTAGAGATCTCAATCTAGGGATGGAATTAGGAAAAGATATCTGCAATAGGGTGTCCTATGGGTATGATTAAAGACAAAAAGGGGGTTCACCACCAAGCAAAGGCTTGTAAAGAAGAAGGTGCAATGATATGCAAACCTAACTATGCAACTCAAGCTATGAAATTGAAAATCATAATAATGAAATAAGAAATGGCATAGGGGCACTTGGAAACCTGAAGATGCTTGAAATAAGGTCTGCACTCATAAAAATATGATGGGTATGTGTAGGATCATGGTGGGCCAAAAAGTGGCAATGAGGAAAAAAACGTGTCTTTCATCGACCGAAAAACATGAAAAGAACGTGTTGACTTTTTTTAGGCTCGAGTGTCACCATACCAAACACCAAACCTAGTTTTACAATATCCGATTTGCAAAAAGCATATATAAAAAAAGTTAGTCATTGTTTTGAAGTTATTTGACAGTGAAGAACCTGCGGGCACATGGTACATTGCTTCTTCACGTAACGGATATCCGATTTGGAAAAAATCCGATTTGGAAAGGTAAGTTTTTTTTTTTATTGATTTGATTCAATTTTGATTTAGATTTGAATAATTTCATATGGTTTTTTGTGGATTTTTTTTAAAAATAGGGTTTTGTGAAAAAATTGAGTTTAGAATAGATTTTGATAAAAAAATGAATGTTTTTTGTGGATTTTTTTTCACAATAGGGTTTTTGATTGAATTTTTATGAAAATTTTGAATTTAGAATGGATTTTGAAATCATGATTTTTTTCAAAATAGGGTTTTTGATTGAATTTTTATGAAACAATTGAGTTTATAATGGATTTTGATTAAAAAATGAATGTTTTTAATGGATTTTGATTTTAAAATAGTGTTTCATTTATATTGTCTAATTTTAGATTAATTATTTTTTAACTTTAATCAGGCATTATGGCTGTTGAGATTGAGAATGCACAAATTCCACCAGTTGAGAATGAAAATCCACTAGCTGAGAATCAAAATGCAAAAATTCCAAATGCTCCACCACCTCCACAACCATCAATTGAAGACTTAATTCATGAAAAAGTGGAGCAATTGAGGGGCATTTGTGATGTTTATAAGAAAATCCCTCGATTATCCAGTATGTCAACCACATTGACAAGAATAATTACAAATGTAGAAACCCTCTCCAACCAACATAATGAATTTCATTCGTGGTGAGAAACCATGAGGCAATATTATGCATGTGGATTGTCTTATGATGATGTGAAAGATCTCCAAATAACAAAAGCCCAAATAGCCTCGTTATTTATTAACCCCAGCACTGGTTTTCCAGTTAATATTAACAAACCAAAACTTTCTATAAAATGGTGCATGCATAGGGGCATAGTAGATAACTTTTGGGATCATTGGTGTATGGTTTTTGATAAACCACCCAACAATAATCTTGATGTACCCTTTTACTTTATTAAAAAATTATATGCTCAGTTTTTGTTAGGGCATCATGTCAATTACTTTGACATTAAACCCTTCCAGGGCATTGGTGGAGGTATGTCCCAGGATAGGCTAGGGGTAGCTAGAGTAGTCAGGTGCCCACATGTTCCCTGTCCTCCCCTTCCTCCACCACCTACAACACAACATCCAAATATTATGAAGGATGCATCCACACAAACTATCCAAGACATTCAATCTTTGAGTGGTCTTTTGGTTTCCCATGCTTCTTTAGTAGCTCAGCCATAGTCTAGTGATCTTGGCAATGGATCCAGTGCTGCTGCATCATCTTCCTCAGGTCCATATATTTGTTTTCCACATATTTGCAATACTTTCCATCAAATATGTTTGGGTCCTACTGTACAACCCCCTGAGTAGCCATTAGACACTTCTGATTATGACATCCAGGATGTGGAGATTATAGCAGATCACACACAGGGGAGTGGAGCACACCGTACAGAGTCCTCTCCTGCTCGAGAGGTGGACATTAGAGTAGTTACATAGGTAACATTTAAGGTGTAAATTCATAACTTTCATTTTTTTTAAAATGAATATTAATAAGAGATAGTATCAAGTACTAATATTTATTTACATGGTCTATTTAACAGTTAATGTCTAAGGAGGAGCTCACATGGGTGACTGATAGCACCCTTAGGGCCATTTCATTTGGCTTTGAGATGCACACAGTATGTATTTTTGCACTCACTCATTTACATTTTTTTATTGTATACTTGCTTGTCATTTGAATTGTCATTAATGAAATTATATATTAACTTATATGTTTATCTTATTCTCTGCTTGTAGGAAACACCTAGTGCGAGCGAGGTGCAACACTCTCTAGACTATGGACACACAATGTTAGATAAGGGAAAGGTAATTGAACTCAAATTTGATTGAATTAAGATTTATAAGATATTTTATTGATTATGCATACATTGAAATAGATTTGTAGTTTCATATGTACTTGTCATTTTTATGTGCAGGCGGTTGTGAGCTATACATCATTGTTGATAAGTTCCACAACACCTGAAGGAGTAGGTATTCAAACACCTAAAGGAGGAGGTGTTGAAACACCTCAAGGAGGAGGTGTTGAAACACCTAAAGGAGATACAAAAAAAGATCAGCCTAAAGAGGTATGTGTTTATTTTATTTTGTGCCTAGTAAATATGTTCTTATTACTGACAATTTTATGCTAACTTGGATCAATTTGATGTTTTTGTTCACATATATATATTGACGTTACAAAAGTTGGTTTGGTTAGTTCTTTGAGAGGGGTATATTCTAGGACTCCTAACCCTTCGAAGAAACACATATTTCAAGTAATCAAGATTTCAATTTTAGAGTTCAATTATAATTCAATGTGTATTGAATTTTATGTTAATTATTCGATTTTAAATTATATAGTATAACTAATCTCAATTGTGGCTTGAATTTTTCTTATGCAACTACCTTCAGATCCAACGAGTGCTTCAAAGAGGCTCCATTTTGATGATCCACCAATAGTTTAGGATGAGATAGACATTTTGGCATGTAAATATTGAAAAGATACCAAGATGGCATATGCCACATATTGTAAAACTTTGTTTGAGTTGGCATTGATGCCATTTTTGTATATGGACATACACTTGATTATTGGATAATTTGATATATATAGAATTTGACAATCAAAATTTAATTACTCATGTGCATGATTAAACTCTTTGAAAATTTAATCCAAGTGAGCAATGGTTAAATATCAATGTACTGTGTCAGCATACAAAAAGAATGTTAAATATTATGTAGTTTATATTCCTTGTGTTGATTACATTGCATTAGCATCTTTCAAACTCAAAGGATTACTTCATTGCATAGTAACAATAGATGCTAATAGATGAAAAATTTCCAATAACAATATATAGTTTAAAGTCCTTCTAAGGTTATGCAATTACTTCACATTATAACTAATAACTAGGAGCAGCTATCAATTGCATTAGCTTGTCATGGAATTATATGAGACCACATTTCTTTGAGGAAACTTGGCACAAAACTCACAAAAAATGAAAAGAAAGCACTCAAACAAACTTTAAAGGGGTCTCGGGCCTGCTACCCCCTCATTCCATATGCTATGCAGCCATTTACTTGTGTTAGTTTTATGATCAGATTTAATGCATAAAAAATTAATTCTAAATCAAACACAATAACACAACAGATACCCTGGGAAAACCCTCCTCTTGAGGGAGAAAAAACCAGCCAATAATATCACTTATATTATTGAATCACAATAGAAACTCCTTTACAATGAAGGCTGATAATGAGGCCTAATAATATGCACCATAAACTGATGCCAACACATCAATACAATGATGTAATTCTTAAATGATAATCCTCAACCTTCTCACATTAACTCGATCTACACTTGAAGACTTTCTCACTAACTCGCACTTGATATGAAATGGAATGTATGAAAAATGTATGTCTCCAAACAATGAAATGTATCTAATATATATACAAGTTGAGAGAGATGCAACTCTTCACAATATAGGTCTGCCTCCAAAAAGAATGTGCCTCCTCAAAGATTGGGCCTCCAAGATAGAAGTCGGCCTTCATAAAATAATAAATATTATTTGACATAAATCATGCCTCAAGCATGTCGGCCTCTTCACAAATGTATCTCTTCATTAACTCATATCTCTTGATGAATTAGCATTAATCACAAATTGATATATATAAAAATTAAATAGCTTTTGCTATATTTAATTTATTCTTATGTAGAGGAGATCACTGGAAGGATATGAATAACACTGCAATAATCATCAACACTCCCTCTCAGCTAGGGAGGATACTTCCAGTTGCACAAGGCAAATCACCTCATCATGATGCCTAGTACTATGGCTACAACCATAAGTGAAAAGAAGAATATCATCTCATTGTGATATTAGATATCGCCTCAATACGATATCAACCATAATGGCTACAACCATACTATGGTGTGTACAAGTGTTCATCGCAGACCTCAACTGAAACAACATCCAGAGGTGCTCTTCCGGTCAGCAACACAACCATCTAGAGCTGCTCTTCTGATCAACAACACAACCATCTTCTTTAGGTTAAGTAGGTTCAGTTCCATGGCTGCAAGTTGTGACTTCATGCTTGATCATTTCTTTGGTTGGCATGACTTCCTCATAAGACACCTCAATCTTTTCATCGCTAAGCAATCTCTCATCACCTTCCTGCAGTAGAGTTATCAACATTCTTCAAAAATCATAAGAATTCTTTTAGTACAATCAAGAGTTATCAGATGTCTTCTTGCAATCTCAAAATTTATTTTGTATCATTGTTACATTGGTACTTGAGAGTGGTAGCTTAATATAGGTCCACAATACAAAACTTGGTCTACCTATGCAGTGTAATAGTGGCATAGGAAGATTTTTCTTTGAAAGAAAAAATGAAATCTCAACCTCTTGGAATGAAAATGCTTTATTTCTAAATAAATGAATAAGAATGGTGCAAGGTGTTTGGTAATTTAGGGTTGCTTTTAGGAGTCCTTTTGGGGTTAAGGTGTTTGAAGTGATTTAGAGATTAAGCTTTTGAGAGATGTTGAAGTACATCAAAGTGGTGGGAATACCGAAGTGTAATGTTTAATTTGTGGTACTCCTTTGTTTCTTAGTATGGATGTGTGATGCATTCTTAGTTCAATGATCTTTGGTCCCATTTTGAAAAAGAAGAAGTTGTGTCCTGATGCGCATTCAATCTGCAATTATTATCAAAATTGCACCACTGTTGGTGATGTTCAACACAACAGTGTGTTTGTGGAGAGACCTCTAAGCTATGGGTCACTTATAGATAGGGTCAACCTCAGAGAGAAACCATTCCCTACAGGTGTCACTAACTCTGATTTTTGTAAGGAAAAGGAGAGGAGTTACATAAAAATATTCATCCTGGTGATACACCAAAATGAAAAGAACAATGAGATAATCGAGTTACACTTGAACACTGATGATGGATATGGGACTGCACAATAATTTTCTATAGATTATGCATAAGTATTTCACAAATAGGTTTGATATGCACACACTTTCAAGAAGGAAAAGCAGATTTTCACAAATTAAAAGCTCATGTGCAATTAAGTAAACACAGTTTGTAACCTACATAATACTACTTTTGCAAAGAAAGGCATGCTTTAATGAGACAAAGCTATAAGGAAAATAAAGATTTCATGAAGTAGCTTGATTAATCACCTGAAAATGCACAATATTTTGCAAGAACCAGAAGGAAAATTGAATCATCAATGGTAACCAAGGTAAATATTATATATCATGCTCCAAAATGAGTTACAAAAGTTTTCTAATAGGAGAAAAGACTGCAAAAGTCACAGACTTCAGAAAATTATATGGAGAACTCCTTTACAAAGAGGCAAAAAATGCCATACATACAAAAGTGTGTCGGCCCCTTAGGGCTTACAAAAATATCCATCTTCAGAAAGATCTTCCCTTAGATCTTTTTGAATGAAGTTAATGCTGCATTAAACGTGCGTCCCTGTTGTCCATGTCAGTGAAGAGTTGCTCTAGGAATGACCTCCTTGATCTTTTGCAACTACAACATTAACTTCCTGGTCCTCGTGTCCACCTTTGAACTTCCTTGCCAAGCTGCTTTGAATGCTCTTGGGCTTAGAGCAAATCCACGTCACTTTCTCTCTGTTGATCTTCCTCTCATTGGTCAAACTACCATGGCTCACCTGTAGCTTTCTCCGATTGGTCAAACAGATGCTACATGGAATCGCTAGACAATCAAAGGTTGCTCAGATTAAATAGCATGTCAGTGAGAAACCTACCGTGTCTCCCTGATGCAATTATGCTCTTATAGCAACTATCGGCATAACACGCAATGGTCGGCAAGACCTCATATCGAATGCAAAAGCCATATCGATATTACCTTTGTCATCTCCCAGACAATCGGTAAGACATATTGCTTTCAGCAAGATGTTACAGTGAGCCCTTCATCTTTCTCCTTGAGACCAAACCTTTCATCTTGGAAAGACTCCCCTCTAGTTGGGAAGACCTTTCATCGATATCAATTCCTCTTGGCGAGACCTTCGCTATTGGTGAGACCTGATGTCAAAGTCATTCCACTTTCCCCGAGCTCTGATCATTTCTTTCGATGAGACTCCCATGTTTCGGTGAGACATTATGCCAAAGGAAATCCCCTTCGACGAGACTTCATTTGGTCGCCGAGACATTATAGCGAGGCCCACCTTTTCTACCCATTGACATATCTTTTCGCCAAGACCTTCGCTAGTCGTCGAGACATCTCCCCGAGCTCCTACTCTTCAACAAGACCCCTGACCTTCGGCAAGACCTCACCTCGTCAGTGAGACTTTATAGCAAAGCCCGCACATACACCGAAGGCATCATGCTTCGGCAGACCTTACCGGGTTAGCAAGACCTCATCTTGATGACAGCTGCTTCGCCGAGACCCTCAACAGTCGCTAAGACTTCATGTCGAAGCCTTCCTCTCCTGGCGAGTGTGGACCCTCTTTTGAGGAGACCTCCTTCGTTCGTCGAGACATCACACCGAGGGCATTTTGTTTTAGCAAGACCTTTCTGTGTCGATAAGACCTTTCATCGATGATGCCTCCCTTCACCGAGACTTCCACCTTGTCAGCCAGACCTCTCCCCGATGACACCCTTCCTTCAGCGACGCTAGCCTTGTGCACAAGGGTCAGCATGACTTCAGCAGTTGGGGAGACATACAAAAACCCATGGCGAATAAAAATCCTAGCCGACCGATGGATCCTGAATGAATATAAAACACTGCCAGTCAGCAAGACATCTAAAAAGTCCCAACGACTTTCTTCCTCGGGAGTTTTATGCTGAATTTGACAGAAGAGAAACCTTCCAATAGACTCCCTTGTGAAATATGCTCAGGTGCATGATCCAACTCTTGATGTCCCATTTGGCCTTGAAGAACACCTAAAACATAGAGTGCCTTGCCTAATTGAGACCATAGGTGAAAAATAGGTAACAAATCCAACAAGCAAAAATGAAAGCTCAACCTCTTGGAATGAAAATGCTTGTTTGCAAAACAAATGAATAAGAATGAGGTAGTTAAGGTGTTTGAAGTTATTTAGAGGTCACTTTTAGGGTGGAAGGCTTAAAACTCCATTCTAAATGCACAAAAAAGAATGAAATTACTTCAAACCAAGTTTGTGAAGAAGTTAACTATGTTGCCCACTAGTTTCCCTTAAGAGTCCAAAGTGCTAAAAGGCAACAATCTTTGAAGGTCTATTTCTCGGAGACCGTGATGCTTACAGACTCTTCATCTGAGGCTATGGGATCATGTTGGGACCATCTACAAAAAACTCTCAATTTTTGCTATCTCGAAGGCATTTTCTTGTGGTGATGACTTTTCAGTGGAGGGAAAAGTTGCCAGATGCAAGCAGTGTAAAGTCGAAAAGTGGTGCGAATTTCATTCTGCAACTCATACGACCAAACAGACTATTCCAACACGTCTGGACGGGTACCTTTACACTAGGGATGGTCCTCTCTTGCACCCAAATATGCTGAATCACTTTGAGCTACATTGGACCAACAATTTCCCTTAAGAGTCCAAAGTGCTAAAAGGTAGCAATCTTTGAAGGTCTATTTCTCAGAGATTGTGATGCTTACAGACTCTTCGTCTAAGACTATGGGATCGTGTTGGGACCATCTACAAAAAATTCTCTCAGTTTTTGCTATCTTGGAGGCGTTTTCCTATGGTGATGACTTTTCAGTGGAGGGAAAAGTTGCCAGATGCAAGTAGTGTAAAGTCAAAAAGTGGTGTGACTTTCATTCTACAACTCATATGACCAAACAAACTATTCCAACACATCTGGATGGGTACCTTTACACTAGGGATGGTCCTCTCTTGCACCCAAATATGTCGAATCACTCTGAGCTACATTGGACTAATGATTTCCCTTAAGAGTCCAAAGTGCTAAAAGGTAGCAATCTTTGAAGGTCTATTTCTCGGAGACCATGATGCTTACAGATTCTTTGTCTGAGGCTATGGGATCATGTTGGGACCATCTACAAAAAAATCTCTCAGTTTTTGTTATCTTGGAGGCGTTTTCCTGTGGTGATGACTTTTCAGTGGAGGGAAAACTTGTCAGATGCAAGCAGTGTAAAGTCAAAAACTAGTGCGACTTTCATTCTGCAACTCATACGACCAAATAGAATATTCCAACATGTCTGGATGGGTACCTTTATGCTAGGGATGGTCCTCTCTTGCACCCAAATATGTTGAATCACTCTAAGCTACATTGGACCAATGATTTCCCTTAAGAGTCCAAAGTGCTAAAAGGCAACAATCTTTGAAGGTCTATTTCTCGGAGACCGTGATGCTTATAGACTCTTTGTCTGAGGCTATGGGATCATGTTGTGACCATCTACACAAACCTCTCTTGGTTTTTGTTATCTCGGAGGCATTTTCCTATATGACTTTTTTAGTGGAAAGGATTGCGGATGCAAGCGATTAATAAAGTTGCAAAGTGGTGCAACTTTCATTCGTAAGTCATCTAATAAATGAATTTTGGAATTAGCATGGGATGGTGCCTAGGGATGGTCCACCCAAATATTTGAATCTTTCAGGCGCATTGGATCGCGATTTCCCTTAAGAGTCCAAAGTGCTAAAGGCAACAATCTTTGAAGGTCTATTTCTCCACAAAGACCATGCTAACTTCTGAGACTCCCATCTAAGGCGCAGGATTTATTGTTGGTACATCTACAAAACTCTCTAGGTTTGCTATCTTGAAGGAGCATTTTCACAGTGGTGATGACTTTTGATTGGAGGAAAAGTTGCGGATGCAAGCGTGTAAAGGATTTCATTCATATTCGTGGAATAGGAGGTGGTTATTCCAACCGTGTCGAGATGGGTATGTTTACACTGGGGATGGTCCTCTTTTGTACCAAATACGCCGAATCACTCTGAGCTACATTGGCTGGTGATTTCCCTTAAGAGTCCAAAGTGCTAAAACGCAGCAATATTTGAAGGTCTATTTCTTAGAGACCATGATGCTTATAATTTCTGCAATGCGAGGCTATGAGTTATGTTGGGACCATATACAAAACCTCTCTCAATTTTTGCTATCTTAGAAGTTTTCTTATGAGCATTGACTTTCGGTGGAGGCAAAAGTTATAGATGCAAGGTGTAAAGTTGCAAAAGTGGGTGCAACTTTCATTTCCACAACTCATACAACCAAATGGACTATTCCAGCATCACGGATGGGTACACTTATGCCTGTTTGGTCCTCTCTTGCACTCAATATGCGGGTGCTCAAGCTACATTGGACCGATTGATTTCCCATGAAGTCCAAAGTGCTAAAGGAAGCTTAATCATTGAAGGGCTATTTATCGGAGACCATGATGCTTACATAATCTCCATATGAGGCTATCGGATCATGTTGGGACCATCTACAAAAACCTCTCTCAGTTTTTGCTATCTCAGAGGCATTTTCCTGTGGTGATGACTTTCAGTGGAGGGAAAAGTTGCCAAATGCAACCAGTGTAAAGAAGTTGCAAAGTGGTTGTAAATTTTATTTCGAGCTTCGTGACCAAACAAACTATTTCAAGACAATCTAGATGGGTACATTTAATGCTAAGGATGGTCCTCTCTTGCACTTAAAATACGAATCCTCCAAGCTACATGGACTGATTTCCTTAAGAGTCAATTACTTTAAAGGTAGCAATCTTTGGTCTATTTCTCGGTGGTGATTCTTAAAGAATGCTGTTTGAGGCTATGGGATTGTGTTGGGACAATCTCTGAGAAACCTCTCTCATTTTTTGCTATCTCAAAGGCTTTTTCACAGCCGGTGATGACTTTTCAATGGAAGAAGTTGCCGGTCTGGCGATTAATAGATTAGAAGTGGTGCAACTTTCATTTCCATAACTTCGTGCAAACCATGAGACTATTCCAACACATCGGATGAATTTTTAACACACTAAGGATAATCCTCTCTTACACCCACATATGCCAAATCTATGACTACATTGCCGAGAATTTCCCTTAAAGAGTTCAAAGTGCTGAAAGGAAGCAATCTTTGAAGGTCTATTTCTTGGAGACTGTGATGCTTACAGACTCTTCGTCCAAGGCTATGGGATCATGTTGTGACCATCTACAAAGACCTCTCTCAATTTTTGCTATCTCAGAGGCATTTTCCTGTGGTGATGACTTTTCAGTGGAGGGAAAAGTTGCTAGAAGTAAGTAGTGTAAAGTTGCAAAGTGGTGCAACTTTCATTCCGCAACTCGTACGACCAAATGGACTATTCCAACATGTCCAGATGGGTACTTTTATACTAGGGATGGTCCTCTCTTGCACCCAAATATGTCAAATCAGTCTAAGCTACATTGGATTGGTGATTTCCCTTAAGAGTCCAAAGTGCTAAAAGGCAGCAATCTTTGAAGGGCTATTTCTCAAAGACCGTGATGCTTATAGACTCTTTGTCTAAGGCTATGGGATCATGTTGGGAGCATCTACAAAAAACTCTCTCGGTTTTTTCTATCTCGAAGGTGTTTTCCTGTGGTGATGACTTTTCAGTGGAGAGAAAAATTGCCAGATGCAAGCAGTGTAAAGTTGCAAAGTGGTGCAACTTTCATTCCACAACTCGTACGACCAAAAAGACTATTCCAATACATCTGGATGGGTACGTTTACACTAGGGATGGTCCTCTCTTGTACCCAAATATGCCGAATCATTCTGAGCTATATTGGACTGAGTGAAATTAGGTGAAAAATTGATGCAGACACAAGGCCACAATCACAAATTCTTTGCAACCTACCTATTTGAGGAATCTAGCAAGATTATTCTAACCTCTTTGGATAGTCCAAAACTCCTTTAAAACTTGACAAGAACCTAAATACACATTTCCCTCTTTAACCCCCTTAAACCCTTATAATAGTGAGAAACTAGTTTTTGTCCAAATACTCCACAATCTTCCAAAACACCAAACAAACACATGACTGATTCAAACACCCATATCCAAGTTACACAACATATATGAGAAACAACATAGACTCCTTTGGACCAGCGTTGACTTCCTATACATTCACCCTTCAACAGGCTACTCAATTAGCCCAAAAATGCAAAGCAACATACCTTCAAACACCACACAGACCCTTGAAACCTTGGGGAAGCAAATAAATTTCCAAGAAAACAAAGATTCTACAATTGGATTCCATTTGTACAGAACTGTAACTGTCAAATCAAAAACCCCTTGTTTTTAGTGTAATTCTTGAGGGTTTATTGGATGTAGCACTTCCACAACCTTTCAGACTCTGCCACCACCTTAGACACCTGTATTTAGGCCCCAATATGCTTAGAAAACAAAGAAACTTCTGGTATCTCAGATATTTTTTCAAACCCTAGGGTAAAAACTATATTTTCAAGTGAAGAAAAACCACCATTTTTAGACCTTTAACTCTTCATTCTATTTCAGAACATAGTTCTCTTTATCTTCCAATCTTGAAATAATGTCAAGACATGTAATAATGTTTCTACATAAATTTTTTATACAAAAATGCTTGAATGGCTTGTGCATAGGCAAAAAACACAAGAAAAACTGTAAAATATGAACTGAGCAATTGAAACTTTATTGATTCAAAGAAAAAAACTCCTTCAACCAAACCTGTCTCTAGCCCTTGAAGGCCTTAAGTACACCTGCATAACCCATTAAACCTCCATATAATTCCTCCAATTTACAAAGCAATGGGAAAATAAACCCATGTAAGTGGTTTTCCCAAACTAATTGCCACCAAAACCATTCTTGATAGTTTAAAACTGCGAACCACCCCAACATGTAATTATGATTGCACTCAAGATAGAATCCATGAATAGATAATGCATTTGACCAATAACTCATCGAGAGAAAAATTCCCAAAACTAGCCCTCCACTATGAACATATCAACTAAGTAGGAACCCATAACATTATGGAAAGATGATCCACTTCTCCCAATGTAACTCCCAAGCATTACATGTGAGAAATGGTCAATTTCATTGATGGAAATGATGGTCAACATCTCATGATCATTCAAGTACTCATTCTAACAATACAAGAGATTTACACATCAAATTGCAAGTGAATATAATTTACTATATCTTAACATAAAAAATGCAAAAGCTAATAGAAAAATGTATCAATGACGTACAAGGATGTATAAGAAAGTTGAAATTTGAAAATAGAACGTAAACTTAGAAAACTGTCGATTTGAAAACCTTAATAATGTAAAACCCTAAAAAGAAGGTTGGATCAAGTGTAGGATTGGTTGGGCTCAACAAAATATAAAGAAAAAAAAGTTTATTTATGAAGTTAACCTAGGATAATTAAGTAAATGTAATCAATCAAACACAATCAACCTAACATAATTAAGGGTTGATAGGGGTATTTGATAATTAAGGCTTGATAAGGGTATGCATGTTTATCTTTGATCTACTCTTGAATATCTAGGGACTTGGTGGTATTTAGAAATATCATAAGGGTTGTTGATTTCTCATGGGGAGGCAAGTTCTCCTAGATCAATCCCCAAAAAGTGAAACAAGATTAAAAATAGTTGGCAAGCACTCTAGATGTTCAAATTTGTTACTAATTTTTATTGCATTGAATCAAAATGTCTCACTATTAATTTCTCCAATGCTATAAGATAAATGAATGTTTTCATGATTATAATGAATATATTGTATGTTATTAATGCTAGCGTATATCATCAAATTATGCTAAACATGTGTTTAGTCAACTCAAAGTGGGTGAATGATGCCACTTAACCAAAAGTTTGAATTTTGAATTTTAAAATGAAAGGGAATAAGTTTGTGACCATGAGGTCACCCTTGTAATTGAATAGGTTTCCTAGAATGGGTTAATAGTTAAATCTAAGTGGCTAACAATCAATTCTAGGTGGCTAATGGATAAATGAGGGCATACCCATTGGTGAATGTGATAAATGGGAAAATAAGGTAAATGTATAGATGTGTGTGAATAAGAATAGGATAGGGCTAATTGTATAGTGATTTAAGTTTGAAAATTGATAAAAAGCTAGAGAGATGAGCTTGAATTTAGATGTTGAGTCACTACGTAAATGTATCAAGACATTTCTACAAAATAGACATAAAATTGTGTGGGAAATGACATGGTATGCACAAATTTTATAGTTACAATTACACACATATTGATTTACAAATGCTTTGCATGTAGATTAAATTTACTTCAAAATTAATACCTATTAATACTTCTTCTTTAAGAAAACATGATTATGTATTCTCTAATAAAACTTTCACCATAACAAGACTTCTTGCAATTACTTCAATTGTAGCATACATAATTTCATATTGCACCTATCAATGTTCCCATTACATCTTCACATGTGATTGCTATTATATGTATGTCTCTTCAAAAAACATAGATGGGTTAAACTCTCTCCTTACTCTTTGAGTAAGAGATAGAGTAAGAGATAGCAGGGGAGAGGACTAGATAGTATTACAAAACCTAGTTCAAATGAGCATACCGACAGGACCCCTTTACATTAAGTACAAAAATAGACCCCTTTACAAAACCTATGAGTTTCCAAAATATATTCCCATTTACATTTTAAACATACCCTTTATACAATGCCAGACATTTGACCCATATTTCAAAAAAATCATTGTGTATAGATTATGTCCATACACAATTATGACCGTTTTACATTGCTTCCAATTTGAGAATTCAAATTTTACAAAATTTTCCTATTAGAGGCATTCAGGGCATAGTCTTCAACAATAGTAGTATGTTCACATTCTGGATTGACAAGCACCTATACAAACCATCAAGGTAGCTTAGAATAACCA
>VDFB02000003.1:175157556-175170311 GCA_007258455.2 Sequoia sempervirens | reverse complement strand
AAAACTTATAGTTCTTTGTAGGGGATTGCTGGGTACTCATGCGGTTCAAACCGTGTCCTGGTCCTGGTCCGGTCCTCCAGGGGATTCGGCCAGGGTCCTTCGACAAATGCCCTATGGGTTTTTCTGAGACAAACCTTGAAGATCCTACGGAGAACCCAGACAAAATTTGCTCAGAACCCAGATAGAATTTGCTCAAAACTTAGACATACATAGGCAGGGGAGTAAAGAATTTTGACAAGATCTGGGGTTTTTTTAAATTTTACCTGTTTGCTTGGATACGACCCACAGGTTGAAGAAAATGGCAGCCGACGGGATGAAGAAAATGGCAGCTAGGGCATAATATTTTTGCAAATCCGGCAAAAACACAATACTGCAGTCATCACTTCCCGCCACACCCTGCATTCTTATAAGCTTCCTTCCCGCCTAAAGAAACTCCATCTGAGTTCGATGTTGTAGCAGCAAACGGGAGAGCCAACTCACAGAGCCATCAAAAAGCTGCGAAAACAGCAGTTTTCTTGGCTTTCTTCATAAATATTTCAAGTTTTATAATCTGTTGGCTTTCTTCATAAATAAGGTATAGTTTTTATTATGTTCATCCAAGCAAATTTCATTTGTACTCACAAAAAGTAAAAGAAAAACATAAAACACTAAAGGCGTGGGTGAGAAAGAATCCTCCGTATTATCATATTCAGAGATAAGTGCATAAGGGTGGGCGGGAAACTATAGTTGCCTAAAATGAAATGCTGAGAGAAGGTAAAGGTAATTACTAGAAAGAAAGAAATACTCCATCATAATATTTGTGCAAAGATAGATATTTCCCAATAGATTACAAGTTTAATATCCAAGAATTCATATCATTTATAGACCTCTATAATAATCATGCATCTGTTACCCGATAAAGTAAGACATTCTCACATTGAAGACTTGGCTAAACTAAGTTCCAAATGATAGGTAATAAATTTTAACACAAATTATTTCTAGCAACAAAGTTCATGCAAGAAAATATTTTTTACAAGAAGAAATTATGTTACAAACCAATTCACTATGTCCCATAAATGTAGCAACCATGAATATAGATGGTCCCATTGGAGGTAGAAGAACATATTTATAACTTCCATAGTACAGGATTGATGCCATTGGTGTCTGCTTCTGCGGAGCAGAGTAAGGAGGTGAATCTTAAATCGACTACAAAAATTAATATCTTGAAAATTAATGAGACTTTACCATGCATCTACATAATCATTCAGTTCCCAAGTATACGTATGCATTTTATTAATGAAATGAGTGAAGCTTCTAAAATGAGTTATCCTTTAAACTTCAAAGTCCCACAGTCATTAGAGTGATAGATTGGCTTTAGGAAAATTCACCATCAACAATTTATCATTGCAAAATTCACCACCAAATAATTCATCTTCATCACAAATTCATCTCATGGAAAATTCACCACTAGTATTTCATGCGGTGGATAACTCATTGCATATACAATTAGAAATTTTGATTTATGATAATAAAAATGAAAATATTTTTCAATATATTTTATTTATTCTAGTAAATCAATTATACAACAATATCAGTCATCTCTATTATTAATGTAGTGGAAATTATTCTTTTGCAAAAAAATCTCAAAATTTTAAAAGTATATATTAAAGATGTTAATGCAATGACAATGAATTCTTTTACAAAAACTCTCAAGATCTTGGAAATATATATTAAAAAATGTTAATACAACAGTGAATTGCTGATGGTAAATTTTCCACGAGATGAATTTGTCATGATGATACGGTGAATTTTCAGTAATAAATTGTTGACAGTGAATTTACCTAAAACACTAGCTATTTGATAAAAAGAATAAGAATGATGCAGATTTAGTAGAACAATTGAGGTGAGCAAGTCTCCTAGCTATCTATAATGAAGAAGCAATTAGAACACTATTATTTGGTCAACTTCAAGATTTAAACCACTTCCCATAATATCATATGCACTTGCAGCCACACACTAAAAATTGACTCCCTCTTATCTCTATCTCTCTTCTATCTCTCTTCTACCTCTATCTCTATCTCTATATCTCTATCTCTCTTCTATCTCTCTATATCTCTTTGTCTCCCTCTTTATCTCTGCATAGATCTCTATTTATCTTTCTCTCTATCTTTTTTTCTTTCTTTTCTCTTTTTATATCTCCCTCTACCTATCTATATCCATGTCCATTTTTATCTTTGCCTCCCCCTCACTCTCTCTCTTCCTTTCTTTCTCTTTTTCTCCCTTTTCCTCTTTATATCTTCTCTATCTTCCTTAAGTGTGCAATGGGTACACTAAAGAGGTTTGAATGGTGAATTATCATATCCTTAATCAAATGACACATGTGGTACCCTGAGCATAACTCCCTAGGGACACATGTAATCCTTGGATTGTTAGAGATAGTGAGGAGGAGGAATAGGAAGTGTGTGTGTATGTGTGTGTGTGTGTGTGTGTGTGTGTGTGGCAGAAGATATAGCAGAGGGGAGATAGAAGGAGAGGGAGGTAGAGAAATAGAGAGGAAAAAAGTAAAGAGATATAGAAGAGGGAGTAATAGAGAGATAGAGGGGGGGGAGATAGGGATAGAAAGAGGGAGAGATAGGGATAGAAAGAAGGAGAGATAGAGATAGATATAACTTATGAAAGATAGAGGGGGTGAGAGAGAGATGGAGAGGGAGAAATAGAGATATTAAGAGGGAGACAATGAGAGGGCGATGGAGAGATAGAAAGATAAATATATAAGAAGTTATATATACTAGAGAGGTAGAGAGAGTGATATGTAGAGAAGGAAAGAGTGAGAGATAACTTGTGATAAAGATAAGTAATAAAGAGATGAAGAGATAAATAGAGAGGGGGAGAGAGAGATAAAGATAAGGAGGGAGAAATGGAGTGTGTATGTGTGTGTGTGAGAGAGAGAGATATATGAAGATAGAGACAAAGGGATATATTTAGGGAGAGAGGGAGAGATTCAATGGAGAGAGGATAGAGATAAAATAGAGATATAGAAAGAGGAAGTGATAGGGAGAGATAGAGATCTCAAAAGAAGGAGAGATAGAAAGATAGGTAGTGGGAAAAATGGAGGGGGAAGAGAGAGAAAGAGAGATGGAAGGAGAGAGGAAAGGGAAGAGGGAGAGAATGAGAGAGGGAGCATTGGAAGGATAGAAAGATAGAGATAAGGATTTATATATAAAGAGAGGTAGAGATGAGGTGATATATGTATAAAAATGGGAAGAGAAAGAGAGAGACACTCCTATCTATGTCTCCCTCTCAATCTCTATGTTTCTCATTATCTCTCAATCTCTCTTTGTATCTCTCTCATATTTCTCTATATATTTTTCTTACGTTCTCTCTTCCTCTCTCTCCCTATCTCTCTACCTTACTCCTTTATTGTCCCTATTTATCTCCCCCTCTATCTACTTCTATATATCTTTGTCTCCTATTTCTCTTTATCTATCTCTTTATCTCTCTCCCTATGATACTTTATATCTATCTTTGTCTCTCTCTCTCTCTCTATTTATTCCTCTATATCTCTACCTCTATCTCTATCTCTATATCTATATCTCTCTTCTATATCTCTATATCTCTTTGTCTCCCTCTTTACCTCCCCATAGATCTCTATTTATCTTTCTCTCTATCTTTTTTTCTCTCTTTTCTCTTTTTGTATCTCCCTCTCCCTATCTATATCCATGTCCATTTTTATCTTTGCCTCCCCCTCACTCTCTCTCTTCCTTTCTTTCTCTTTTTCTCCATTTTCCTCTTTATATCTTCTCTATCTTCCTTAAGTGTGCAATGGGTACACTAAAGAGGTTTGAAAGGTGAATTATCGTATCCTTAATCAAATGACACATGTGGTACCCTAAGCATAACTCCCTAGGGACACATGTAATCCTTGGATTGTTAGATATAGTGAGGGAGGAATAGGGAGTGTGTGTGTATGTGTGAAAGATATATGGAGAGAGAGATAGAGAGGGAAGGAGAGGGAGGTAGAGAAATAGAGAGGAGAAAAAAGTAAAGAGATATAGAAGAGGGAGTAATAGAGAGATAGAGGGGGGGAGACAGGGATAGAAAGAGGGAGAGATAGGGATAGAAAGAAGGAGAGATAGAGATAGATATAACTTATGAAAGATAGAGGGGTTGAGAGAGGGATGGAGAGGGAGAAATAGAGATATTAAGAGGGAGACAATGAGAGGGGGATGGAGAGATAGAAAGATAAATATATAAGAAGTTATATATAGAGAGGTAGAGAGAGGGATATGTAGAGAAGGAAAGAGTGAGAGATAACTTGTGATAAAGATAAGTAATAAAGAGATGAAGAGATAAATAGAGAGGGGGGGGGAGAGATAAAGATAAGGAGGGAGAAATGGAGTGTGTATGTGTGTGTGAGAGAGATATATATATATATATGAAGATAGAGACAAGGGGATATATTTAGGGAGAGAGGGAGAGATTCAATGGAGAGAGGATAGAGATAAAATAGAGATATAGAAAGAGGAAGTGATAGGGAGAGATAGATATCTCAAAAGAGGGAGAGATAGAGAGATAGGTAGTGGGAAAAATGGAGGGGGAAGAGAGAGAAAGAGAGATGGAAGGAGAGAGGAAAGGGAAGAGGGAGAGAATGAGAGAGGGAGCATTGGAAGGATAGAAAGATAGAGATAGGGAGTTATATATAAAGAGAGGTAGAGATGAGGAGATATATGTATAAAGATGGGAAGAGAAAGAGAGAGACACTCTTTCTATCTATGTCTCCCTCTCAATCTCTATCTTTCTCATTATCTCTCAATTTAACTCTTTGTATCTCTCTCATATTTCTCTTTATATTTTTCTTACGTTCTCTCTTCCTCTCTCTCCCTATCTCTCTACCTTACTCCTTTATTGTCCCTATTTATCTCCCCCTCTCTCTACTTCTATATATCTTTGTCTCCTATTTCTCTTTATCTATCTCTTTATCTGATCTCTCCTACTTAATTTACTTTATATCTATCTATGTCTTAACATATTGCATCTCTCTCTCATCTCTCATCTCTATCTCTATATCTCTTTGTCTCCTCTTTATCTCTGCAGATTTTATCTTTCTCATCTTTTTCTCTACTTTTCTCTTTTTTGTCTCCCTCTCCTATCTATATCCATGTCATTTTATCTTTGCCTCCCTCTCACTCTCTCTCTTCCTTTCTTTCTCTTTTTCTCCCTTTTCCTCTTTATATCTTCTCTATCTTCCTTAAGTGTGCAATGGGTACTCTAAACAGGTTTGAAAGGTGAATTATCATATCCTTAATCAAATGACACATGTGGTACGTTGAGCATAACTCCCTAGGGACACATGTAATCCTTGGATTGTTGGCATGAATCGACTAATCAAAAGTTAGTCTCCCTCTCTCTCAATAGCGTTTAATTTAGATTTTAAGTTTGAAATTTATTTTATTATATAAATTAGGATAAAAATAAAATGAATAATTATAAATTAAATTATTTCTAATAACTTTTAATTATAATTTGTAATTTCATAAGCATAAATAAATATGTAAAATAAATTTCAAAGTTAAATCATACTACAAAGGAAATGCAAAATTACAATATCCATTTAAACAAATAATTTTAAAATAATTAAAATTTAATAACATGAATAATTATAAATTAAATTATTTCTAATAACTTTTAATTGTAGTTTGTAATTTCATAAATATAAGTAAATATGTAAAATAAATTTCAAAGTTAAATCATACTATAAAGGAAATGCAAAATTAAAATATCCATTTAAACAAATAATTTTAAAAAAATATTAAATAATAAACTTATTGAGAATAAATAATTAAATAATAGAATTAAAATTTAAAAAAATGTACTTTCAAAATATAATTAATATATTGCAAACAATAGTAACATTAATTTGAAAGTAAAATTGTACTTCAAATAAAATAGTAAAACTAAAAATAAACAGTATTAAAACTGTTAAAACTAAAATTTTAACTTTTATATTAAAAATTACAAGTAAGATTAAACTTAAAAAACTAAAAAATAAAATGAAAGGTAAAAAATCAATTTCTAATTTAAATATAGATAATTTTGATTTGATTTGATTTAATTTTAATAAATTTTATGTGATTTAATTTAAAATGTATATTAAAAAAATTTAAATATAAATATTTAATATAAATATAAATTTACTAAAACCTACAATAAAAAAACTCTAATAACTACTCAAATATTTTTTTAACTTTAAAAATTATTAAGAATAAATTAAACTAAAAGAAATAACACAGAGCATTGATAATTGAAATAGGCATGTGGCATATTCTCTTTATCACGAAATGCCAAATAAATAAATAAAAACGACAAAAGAAAAAAAATAGTGAGAGACAATGTAAAATAAAAAATAAAACTTAAATATATTTAATTTCTATTGTCTTAATTTGAGACAATGTAAAATAAAAAATAAAACTTAAATATATTTAATTTCTATTGTCTTAATTTGAGACAATGTAAAATAAAATAAAAAAACTTAAATATATTTAATTTCTATTGTCTTAAGTTAAGACAAAATAAATAAATAAATATAACTTAAATATATTTAAGACAAAATTAATATTTTGTCTTAAATTATTGTCTTAAAAAGCCCCTCAATGTAGTAGTGAGAACTTCCTCTATCCAAACCACTCACAAAATGAATTTTCATAATTTTACTCAATTTTTTGAGAAACTCCACATCCACACTTTTCTCTTCTTCACCCAAAATACCCCTGTTCTAAAAGATAAGGCATAAAATGCTCGAACAGATTCTTCAATAACCCAAAATAATTCACCATAATACTGATCTGGATCGATATCTACAAAATTCATATATCGACCTGTATCAAAAATTGTTGGTGATGAGAAAGTCTACCCATGAAAATATTTTATATCGCTACCATGTTGGCTTGAGAACAAAAATTTTGAATCAAGAGCTAGCCATTCGGCATGTTTGAATGTGAAGTTTTGATCTTCTTTCACCAGAAAAACAAGTGTATATTCAAATTGAGATGTGCTTGCCCTTAAAATATCCATGACCAATAGAATGAAACCATTGAAAAGTCTTGGACGCATGTTATAATCCCACAACACTACAATACCTTCTCTCTCTTCTCTGCGGATGCATGATAGCCATTGATGTATGATTGAAAAGTCTACGGCCTTGGACATGCATAACTATTGCACAACACCATAATTTCAGCTTTGTCTTGCTAGCTTCAAAATGAGCTACCGCGGTATCACAAAACTTATCCCTATACCAATGTCACCTTGGACGTGCATCAATACACTACACCGCAATTTCAACATTGCTTTGAAGGTTTCAAAATGTGATGCAGTAGAAACCCAACACTTGTCATCATGCCACATCACGGTAAACTTGCCATGGTCTGAACAAACACAAAATGCGTTCATGCCATCGTAAATTCAACACGATCAGAGCAAATTCAAAATATGCTCACGTGCAACACTTGTCCCACCAAAATTATCCTTTGCTTCTCGAAAGTATTAACTTTAGACTTAAGGAAAAATATTTTGAACTAGATCAGATAGTGAGCAGGGTCGATGAATAAGGGAGAGGGGCCCATAGTCGAGTGGGGTCTAATAGTGAGGATTGAAGTAGTTCTCAATAGGCGCCATAGTGGAACACCTTAATATCCAATTGCAAAACACTTTTTATCCATAAAATACAAAAACTGACAAATCATGTGATGCCACATTAGTGCACCAATAAAACATGACTTAGTGCACCACTATCAGTCTCACTTTTTTTTTTGGTTCATTTTGGATACCTCAACAAAAAGCATGCTAATGTAGCATCATATTTGATGATGTGACCCTAAAATGAAATATAGAAGCATATGATTTGTCAAATAGACTATTGTACAAAATTGGGAGTGATTTGAAATTTTCACATAGGATTTTGAGAAATGCGAAGTTAGGGTGCTCCACTATAGGCCCCTCTCCCCTAATGTAGTTGAAGGGCTTAAATCATGACTTAAGAAACCAAGAACAACTGATAGCCAGTCAACGATGGATTAGAACATAAAGTGCACAACTGAGCAAATCACTTAGGATTTAAATGAATTAGGGCTAAACCCTACCAAGAATGCAAACCCTTAACTAGTAGACATTATCTTCAATCCAATCCAGAGGAATCAGATGAAGGCCAAACTAACATCATAGCATGCAGACATGAACATATCATATCAAAGCAACAAACTCCATGTCAGAGCACATCAATGACAATCATTTATCTCTTTTGACATAAATGACAGTAATTTGAAACAAGAAGTTCATTCAAATTTTTTGATAAAATAGAATTGAGAAATAATATTATAGAATAAATAAGGAGGATCGAGTTTTGTATGCCCATTTTGGAATTGCTAAAGATCCTAAAAGTGAAGAATGTGTTATTTTAGGAAGCTCTTCCAAGAAAGGAAACTAAAGAAAAATAAATGTTTGTCTAACCTTGGATATTCATGTGGCTATCTAAAAAAGAAGACAAAGTCACCTCCATTCATAATGACCCTTCACATATTTGATAAGAATTTGTATAACTGCTTAATTGATTTAGGTGCTTCAACAAATGTAATGTAATTATTAGTTTGTAAGACACTTGGATTAACTCATACCAAGTCTAATAGAAAGGTCACTTAATTGAATAAAACTGAAATCAATGTTGTTGAACTTTATCATATACACATGCAAGTTGCTTTAATTTCATACATCCACCATTACATAGATATTTAGATGGTTGATATCCTAAATACACATGGCATGCTGGATCCAAAACATAAAATGGACATATGACTACTCAGTTTTCTCACATATGAATACTATAGAAGCAAATCCAAATTAGATTAAGGTAAGTAGAAAATCCTAGATTAAATTGTTCATCACAAAGTACAATAAGAATAATGAATCCTATACGCTAGACATATACTTTCCATCAAATGTGAAAGAAAAAAGTACTATCACTCAAGATATAAAGATGTCATCGAACACTTTTGAAAGAGTAAAATAAACAAGTCATCCTCTAAAGTAAAAATAGATTTGTAGAGAATCTTTAGGAGTTAATTCAAAATTTTGGTCATGATCAAGTTAGTGCAGGAGGCCAAATCTCATTAGAGAATTTATTTGTTCCAAGCTAGTGTAGAATACGCAATTGTCCTCATTAGCGGCCACGCTAATGAAGCCAACCAGTCTTCTCGTACGCAAAAGAAAATTCCAGTAACGACAATGACTTGACTTGGTATTAATCTCTCTTTCCAACTAAGTATTGTCTGGGCCACGCTGGTGAAGCTGTCAAGAATAGACAGAATCATGTGCACCTCATCTTCATTCATCCCCAGTTGTGGAAAATGGGAGGAATTGTATTCAGTTGCCGTTCAAACTGGTAAACTGGAAAGGACTATACCTTTTCCAGTTTACCAGTTTGAACGGCAACTGAATACAATTCGTAACAGACGATTAACTTTCAGTTGTCAAAAGTATTCTGTTTCTTTTCAGATTGTGATATCACTGGTTTTTGTAGATTAATAACATAAAATAGATTGTATTTTGAACTCCGTATTAAAGTATTTAATATTTTGAATAGGGTGAAAATTTATATTTAAAAGTAATTGTAATGTCAAGTCTTTCAGTTTTATATTATAAAAAGGTTTAAATTCTATATGGTCTTGTTTAAAATTAATGCCTGTAATTAATGTTATATTATTATATAATTTTTTTGAATTTTATTAATGGACATGTTTAATATTTTATTATTTTTAATTAACTTTTTAATTTATTTTAATAGATGTGAATTAACTTAAATTATATAATTGATTTATGTTGATTAATAAGGAGATAAGATATCATTTAATATTTTAATCAAATATTCACATATTTTGAACTTTTTTGTCCCAACATTTTCTGATTATATGAGTTTTTCAATTATTAGTTTTCTTAGAGACAATGAAAATTGTAGATGGTAGTTATTGTGTATTAATTAATAGTTAAATATAAATATTAATCAATCCAACAAGATGTTCACACATGTCAATAGAAATCATCTTATTGTTGCCTCAAATAATAGGAATTGCATTTAAACATTATCACAACATTAGAAGATTGATTTTGAAACTTTAAGACACAATAAATTATTGTGATTGATCTACTCAATTCAATTCTTTGTTTATATTGTATCCATGTTTGTGGAGGGATTTATAATTGATATGTATATAATTATTTTCATATAAAAAGAGTAAGAGGTATATAATTTCTCTATGAAAATTAGTAGGAGTGAAGTAGATATATATAAGTGCACAACTTTTGCATTAAAATAACATTGTGATGCAACACTATATATTTAAAAAGTATCAATAGAACTTTTTACATTGATTGAGTGTTATATCCATGGTGGGTAGTCTTATATTTCACACTAAGAATTTGGTACAAAATTTCATCTTTAATTCAACTCACCTTAGTTATGTTATCCTTCAATTATGTGATGACAAATGCTTGATTGTTGTGATTTTAGCTGAGTTGGCACATAATTTGAACCTTATCTATTCTCATTTTTTACATATTACTTAGAACCGGTTCTAATCTATATATTTACCATTTTCTCATCCTAGGATAGATTTGCATCTACAAAAATGATCTTGATCACTCCGAGACTTGTGGAAACAACCCTTGAGATTCAAACAAATTCTAACTTGAACCCATTTGTTTTCTCTCCTACATATCAATGTGTTAAATTGATGCATACAACATTTTTCAACTTCTATATTTGTGACCTTGTGTGTACAATATAGTGTAAACTAAGATGCAAATTATAACTATTCACAACATTCATTAATTTATTTATTCATTTAATTAATTACACTATGTCTTCATGCCTTATTAGCTAATTAATTATTATCAATTAGTTAGTTAATCTTTTTTAATTTACTTATTCATAAATGAGTAATTATTAATCAATTAATTCTCATTTTTATCCACTAACATGTCTCCACAATTAATTAATAATTTATTATTTACCTAATCAATGTTCATATAGATATTCACATAAAATTAATTAGTTATGCAAACAATTTATTAATTATCCTTTGAGGCATTCCACAAAAAAAAATCATGCACACACAATTAATTAACTATTAAAACAATTGATTAATTATCCTCACATGTCATTCTCAAATGTCAATTTCTTCTTATCATGAAATTTATTGAGTTTTTCAACTTATGCAAGCACATTCCTAAATGAAATAAATCAAAGATCTTGAAGATCAATAAATACAACTCTTTTTTCCTAATCCATCATATGGAGAATTTATAGGTCTATGCTATAGAATTCTTGCAAGAACATTGAGCATCCACACTCCATCACAACATATTTAAATTATACCTTAAATATTTATTGAAGGTTTTCTTGGTTTTGGGTATGTGTGAAAAGATGGGGGGCCACTTTTTGGCCCATACATGACATAACACAAGCACACTATGTTGAACACAAATATAAATTATGCATGCAGATGGATAAAGAGGTGTAGAGATAGGGAGAAGGGATAAATAAATAAGTAGACAACAAAGGAGGGAGGTAGCAAGAGGTAGAGAGCCTAGAGAGCCTAGAGAGCAAAGAGAGAGAGAGGGTGGGGGGGAGGAGGGAGGGAGATAGAGAAAATTAGAGAGGGAGCGAGGGAGGGAGAGGGGAGATAGAGAGTGATAGAGAGAAATAGAGAGGGAGGGGGGATGGGGGGAGAGAAGGAGGGGGATGGATGGAGGGACGAAGAGAGAGAGAGAGAGAAGGAGGGAGGTGTAGCATCATAAATTTTCACCCTTCATTAGTTTCACATTATGTTTGACTCCCTCTTAAGTGCATGTGCCTAATTATGCTTAATACTTATTTGTTTATTATCATTTTTCAAAAATTATATTAAATCCAAGAAATTTAATTTAATATTTATTTAGCAAAGATCTAAAAATAAAAATGGGGTTGGGACTAGGTGCCCTCACTCTTGTCCTCCCTAATCAACCTATAAATCTCAAAATTTATTGTTGGTTTGAATATGTTTGTGAATTCAAAATCATTAGTCGACCTATCATAAAGGTTAATATAGAATATGTGGAAATTCATATAAATATAAGTTTTTCACTCCATTTGAACACCTAAAGAAATTTTGATCTCTTGAGAAAAATCCAAAAGACAATCAAGGTAATTTTTAAGAGAAAAATAAGCAGGGTATCTACACCACTATATTAGCCAACTTCATGTCTACAACACATCATAAAATTCATATTTATGCATAGTAAGATGTTTCATGCTTCATCTTTACTATTATTATGAGCACTAGCACTTGAAAGATCTTCAAACAACCTCCAATTTCTCCTTGTATGTGATGAGCCAATTAACTTTAGTCCAACAAGAAGTGTAAATCTAAGGGGTAAATTACAACATTATCATTTATCATTCATTTTCATCTATTTTCCTATACTCTTCATCGAGAACATGCTTTATATTATTTTCATCATAGCCATTTATGGCTCTGTGGAAACACAAAAAAAAGATTTGACTAAGGCAAGCCCCTATACAACACAACCCTTCTCACCTTTTCCTTCTTGTAGGTTATAGGTCTAAAGTGGATTGGAGATCTCAAGAGTTAAAAACTCTAAGACAAACATTCAAGCACCTTCTCTCATCAAATTAGGGCAAGTTGATTATTCATAGATTGTTAGACTTCAGAAATTAATCTTGGGAG
>VDFB02000003.1:174967635-175157456 GCA_007258455.2 Sequoia sempervirens | reverse complement strand
AAACTAGATATATTAAAATAAACTATAAAATATTTATTGCATTTTCTAAATCATATATTATAAAGTATAAAATATTTTTTAAAATCATATATAAACCAAATCAGATATCCAATTTGAAATGGATATCTAATTTGAAATAGATATCCGATATTTTTGACAAAGAATTTATTGCCTAGGGATTAGCCTCAAGCTTGCTTTGGTATTTGGCTTGGACATGCCAATCCTAAGAAGTCAACGTAAAAAACATGTTTGACAACTCACCTTGTTTTTCTAGACTTCGTCCATGTGGCTGATGATTTCATTTTTTGCCAAAATTGATGAAATGAAAATGGTTTGTAGAGGAGACTCTCATCTTTCCACCAATATAAATTATTCTTTACTTTTAATTTAATAAATAATTATTATTCATTTTCTATTAATATTATGACTAAAGTCCTGATTGATAGAGTGATTGAAAAATATCTATAACTTTCAAATGGTATCATATTTTTTGAATCCAAAATATGTGTCACATTCTATGCTTCATATACTATAGGATTAAAAAAAAAAAAATTTAATGAAGTTTTGACCAAGTTAAGGTGGTCGCATTACTACAAGCTTTATATCTTTTCAAAGTTGTAAATAAAACTTCCATAATTAATTATTTACTTGAAAAAATTACAAAAAATATGCGGCACATTCGGGCAAGTGTCCTCTACTTATATTCAAAGTTTCAATTTTTTTTTCTTGTACTTATGTTGGTCAGACATACACCTGCTTTTTATTTTTTCCTAAAAATTTAATACTATTGCATTGAAATTTCAAATTTTCACCAAATAGACTTTAAAAAAACTTAGTAGTTTAGAAAATACATTCAATTTACCATAGATTCTATTCTTACATATTTTTGAAATAATATAGATAACTTATTCAAATCTTTATGTCAAGTTGCCTAACTCTGATTTTTCTGAATGTTCATTTCCACTTAAGGGCCTCTTTTTTCCATGATGATCATGCACATACCCTGAATTTTAATGTATATTGGGACTCATATGCCAGTAGGGGAAATTTAGTCCCAATTTTGGGTTTTGGGCCGAAATCAGAATCTAGAATTGTTAAACCAAGATCTACAGAAAATGCCTTGAATCTAGTATATTGGGACTCACACACTGCAAGTGGTGATTTATTCCTAGTATTAGGGTTGATTTGAAACTCTGATATCATCTAATGTTCTCTTGTAGCTTCTTTCCTATCAAATCTCTAAATATGGAACTCTAAATTTTTCTCTATAGATGACTTTTCGTGATCTTGCAATGGAGATGACAAATTTGACAACTTTCTTCAAGCTTGCTCTTCAAGGGATCTTCAACCTAACTCTACAAATCAACATCAAAGAGAGTGAAACATTTTGTTTTGTTGGTGGGTAGGGGTTTTCCTTTTTTCAAACCCCATTTTGGTAATCAAACCTTGAAATGAAATGAAATAACATGAAGGAATGATGGATGAACAAATATTCTATGTTGTAATTCACCAAACCCTTTAACAAAAGGATGCAATTTTGTATGAAATGGATAGCATGAATTTAGATCTTGACTCCTTCTTGTATATTATGGATCTTGACTTGAATGTTTGCTTAAATCATAAGAACCTACATCACAAATGTTAGCTCAAAAACAAACATGATGCATGATGAATTTGACATGATGCTTGAATCTTGAATATAGCTTCAAAACACTTGATAATCACTCTTGAATTATCTTGTGGTCATAAGCTTGCTAGAATGCTTGATCTCAAAAAGTGTTAGCTTATTAGGATTACTTAGATGAAACTATGTGAAGTAACCTTGTATTTATACTTATTTGTGGCAAATTTCCCAAAATTACAACACTAGAAGTCGACATCAGATCCATCATAATAAAATCACCCCAAGAATTGAATTCAAAATTACCTATACAAGCTAAGTGAGACTCATACACTAGTTGGGGCATATGAGTCCCACTAGGCTAAGCTTGGGACACAAATTTTAAGAATTGTTAAGTTCTATGCCAAATTTAGGTGTACGCCCTGAAACCTTGGTGGGATCCATATGCCCAAGGTGGCGTATGAGTCCTAGATCACTAAATCTTGGCCACACAAACCAAAATCATTAAATTATAATTGGTCATTTACTATGTGTCAGGATTATCCTCAGAAAGATGCATTAAATAAGGCATAAAGAAGCCCAATTTTAGTAGGGAGGACCAAAACAAGTTTGAAAATGTAAATGGATACATTTTTCTACACTACATTTAGCCCCCACTTTAGTGAGAGGATGAACTTGCTTCAAACTCACACTAAAGTAGACAAAACTTGAATCAAGAGGGGTCCAAATGTACCAATGCTAATAAGATAGGATGACGATGATCAAGATGGATGATCAAGTCCCTAGGATCAAAATCTTATGGAAAACCAACATAGGCACAAAATAAAACACACGCAACTAAGGAGCAACAACAAGGCACAAGCATACATTGCCAAAGACATAAAGAAGAAAGAAAAACTTGAAAAAAAAGGGGTGGATCAATCTTTGACCATTTCTCCCGCACACTATGGATCAAATCTAAGCTGTTTGTCCAAAACATTTACAAGTGGAACACGATTTCCACTATAAAAACCAAACACATGCTCACTAGGGCTAGTGGAACCTCAAACTATCCACTAGGTGAGCCCCCAATGAGACACATATGCATGCGGCCGATATGCACTCACAAAGACAAGTAAGAGGCTATGGGAAAGTCATGCATAAGTTTGGCTCCCATACGTACAACCATACCAAAGATATACTTCATGATAATTTTGATAAGGTACCACATAACATGACAACAAGATTCATGAGGCAAGGAAAGCTTCGTATGATTGACACCCATGAACAAATAGGATGGCTCTACAGGCAAGCAAAGTGTGTTATGCATGCTAGCCATCTAATAGTTATTGCAAAAGAGTGTAACACATGCTCAAAGGATTTTTTCTTAGTTCATGTAAGGTATTAACTTATGGAATATTGTGCCTAATGTCTCCAAGAGATGATCGATAAAAAAATAGAAGATTCACAACTTAGGGGATGCAATGTGTCGCATCAAGCCACTAAGAGGAATATAATATGCTAAGAGATATCACACTCTTGAAGGACATCACACCCAAACCACAAAGTGAAAGACACATCACATGAAGTAAGAATACTAAACAATGAAACATGAGAAATACAAAAGAATAATGCCAATGTATGCCCACACTTTAAAGAAATCGCTAAACAACATGTTGTGAGAAATTACTTTAAAGTAGAAAATGATGGATGCTAACAATAAAAAGGACATGAGAGCTTGTTCAGAAATCCCTATGCCAATTCATATGTTTCCAAATGAAGCTACTTCATGAAAATGGGTTGCCCCCAAATTTAAATACCAAAATAACACAAAGGGATCCATGGATTTAGGTTCAATATGTTTTTTCTACAATGGTTTTTTAGAGAGCTCGAAACTACCATCATTCCCTAAATACTCATGGAATAGGAAGAATGACACAAAGAGAGGAAAAAAAAAGAAAATATTTTGGGTCAACATGGAAGAGACCTAAATGTCTTGATGCCTTGTGTCATCCCTAAAAGGAAAACACAAGACAAAGAAAAGGTTTATGACATAGAGAAGAATGTAGGTACAAATAGAGGAATGCCACAAAGAGAGAGATACACATCAAACATAACAGTATGGAGGAGATCATATTACGCACATGCAATCACACACATAACATGAAAAATAAAATAATTCAAAAGACTAGTAAGGTAGATGCAAGTCAACCTATAAGCACTTGTCATCCACATTGCAATATTTTTCATCGTATATGGAAGGTAGACAACTACCCGAAGGGATGATAGCAAGTGCCAAATTAGGGTCATCACCAAGTTCAACACTCTTCCTAGGAAAATTATCATTTAAGATCATAGAAGAGGAAAATAATGTATTCGGTTCATTATGGACTTCATCATCCATTTTAGCAATCTCATCATCATTGTCTAAGTTCATCACAATGGGAGGTTGAATGATAATGTCCAAAGAAGGGTTTAGCTCTTGTTGTGGTTGCAATATAGGATATTTTTGTTGCGAGAAAGAGGGAGACTCATCATGTATTGTTTTAGTCAAGTTTGGATGTTGATTTTCTTTGTTGTTTTCTTTATTTAACCTTCAAGCAAGAGCATGACGTCTACACATATGCTCTCTAGCATTTCTATTTCTTTTAGTACAATTTTCAAGTTACATTTGTGTAGGAGCAGGTTTATCGACCATATGTTTCTTTTCTTCACTTAGGGGAGGAATAGAAGGAACCATAGGAGGTTGTTCAACCACTTTCTCTTTATCTTTTATACGAGATATGAAAAGGATTTATCTTAGGTTGGTCTTGGTTGCTTGGAATGTATTGTGGTTCAATAATAGTTTCTTCAAGGATAGGAGGCTCAGGCATAGGTTGAGGCATGTTGCTAAGGGATAATTTTTCTATGCATTTCACCTTAAAATTTTGATATGATTTGAAAAATATGTCTTCATAAGGTTTAATAAGTTCCATAGGCTCAGGCCAAAAGAAATCCAATGAAAATTTCCCATAGGAAGACACATGATTAAAGCCACTATGGTGTACAATAAATATCTTATTGTCAAAGGGAAACTTTAAACATTTATGCATGACTGATGGGACAACATCCATGGAGCATAGCCATGGATAACCAAGCTTCACACAAAATTGATCCAATGTCAAGATGATGGAGAATAAGACATCTAATTGTTTTGGTTTGAATTTTAGAGGAAGGGTAATTGATCCCATCACAAGGCAAGCAAAACCATTATTTGTTTTATCCATGCTTTCAGTTTATCATATGTTTCTTGATAGAGTTCATGCACAAGTAAGAATTCTTCAATGATCACATTCTATCCACATATGGGATCAATTAATATCCCATTAGTGGGCTTGTCATTGATTCGGCCGACTATGTAAAGAGGACCATTAGGTGCATTTATAATTATATATTTAGATGAGAAAGAAATGTCAAGAGGATTTTTAGTTTGTCCTTTATGAGGTAGAATTTTGATCAATCCCACCATGTTATCCACAAGACTTTGTTCATCAATATCCATAGGACCTTGTTCAATAGTATCCATGTTGTCATCATCCGTGTCAACATTCATCACATCATTCTTCTTAGTTTCACTAGATTTGACAAATGAAATATCATGGTTTGGCATAGGGTTGGTAAAGATTTGCAAGTTTTGGTTAGGAGGGGCAAAAAACTTATTTGCTTGATCATTAACACCTCCAATTTGAAGTTGACCAGAATGAATGAGGTCTTGCATAAGATGTTTAAGATGCATACAATGATTCATATTATGTCCATTTTGTCGGTGATAATGACAATAAGAATTTTATCTAAAGTTTTGAGGTAAAGGCTTATTAGGATTAGGAGTTTTAACAAGAGGAAAAGTGATCATTTTCTATTCTATAAGTTGTGACATTGTGCAATGTAGGGTATTGAGAAGGGGAGTAAATTTTCTAGCGAGATCCCCAAATGTAAAAGGACTTGTTTTCATTATAGTAGCCACTTGGGTATCAACATGTTGAGTTGGTTGAGGGGGGTTAAGTTGAAGGAAGCATGTATTATGTTTCCTAAAAGGTTGATAAATTGTTTTGATTTGTGGATTCAAACTTTTTAGAATGACTAGAGGTGGGTTTTATGTCACAACTACTAACTGATTTTTGATAATCACAAAAGGGTAGTAGACAAGTTTACAAAGGAAGAAAACTTCATCATTCCAAGCTTATCTTGTATCTTAGTTTGTAAGTTCTCAATGAACATTCATTGAAGGTGAGGATCAGGAATCTTTATGTTGATTTGGGAATAAAGTGATTGGTAGCATGAAATGAATTTAGTAACTTTTTCATCATCTTTTTGCTTACATCTCATCAAATCAGCTAAGGTCATCTTAGGAGTCATGTGCACTTGGAAATGGTTTATAAAGGCCTCAACAAGTTCATTGAATGAACAAATTGAGTTATTCAATGGTGAGGAAAACTATTCTAAGGTAGTATCTTTCAAGGATCTAGGGAAAAACTTAGCCAAGAGCCTATCCTCAAGGATAAAATCACTACATAAGAAGGTATAAGTGGAAACATGATTAAAAGGATCTCTTTTCCCCCCATATTTCTTAAACCTAGGAATATTTATATCTTGTGGTATCGGTGTTCTCAATATCTCCAACGATAAGGGTTTGCTTTTGACATAGTATGTAGGTTGGCCATTCTAATTTTGGTTTATGGTGGAAATTTTATTTTGAAGGGATGAAACATTTTGAAAATTTTGTTTAAGGATGGCGTCATTGGTTGTGTTTTGAGATGGAGGTAAATATGGTGGAGGTGTATATGTGTTTGAGGGGGAAGTGAATGGAATTCTTTTGGGATCTAATTAAGTGGTAGGAGATATGATGTGAGATACCACAAAGGTACAAATATTTCTAGTGGAAATACCCAAGGTAGGAAAGATATTACTAGTAGGTTGCATCGTTGTTGTAACTTGAGGGTTGGTATAGGTAGGAATAGAGGCAATGGTTGTGGGAGGAGGAATTTGAGTTCCTCCTTGACTTTGGAAATTGTTTGAAGGTAAAGCACAACTAGTTGTTGAGGCAAGATGTTTTCCAAAAATCTAAGCTAGGTTACACACACGTTCAACTCCTTCTTCACTTTCAATCATGCAATGTATGTTATGGGTATGTGCAAGATCATGATGGGCCAAAAAGTGGCATATGATGGGTATGTGGCTAACAGCTTTTTTTTACCCAAAATTGATGAAACAAAAAAGGGTTTTTAAAGGAGATTCTCATCTTTCCACCAATATAAATTATGCTTTACTTTGAATGCAATAAGTAATTATTATTCATTTTCTTTTCAAATTATGACGTTGAAAAACATCTATAGCTTTCAAATGGTATCACATTTTTTGAATCCAAAACATGTGTCACATTCTATGCTTCACATACTATAGGATTAAAAAAAGAAAAAATGAATTTCATGAAGTTTTGACCAAGTTAAGGTGGTTAGACATACAAGTTTTTTATATTTTTTAAAAGTTGTAATAAAAAATTCATAATTAATTATTTACTTGGAAAAAAGTTACAAAACAATATGCATCACATCAGGACATGAGTCCTCTAATTATATCTAAAATTTTATAAAAAAATATTATCATTTTATTGTGGTTAGGTTGGTCAGATAGACACCTACTTCTTATTTTTTCCCTGAAATTTAAGTACTACTGCATTGAAATTTCAAATTTTCACCAAATAGAATTATTTTGTTTTAAACAAACCTAGTAGTTAAGAAACTACATTCAATTTTCTAAAAATTCTATTCTTACATATATTTTTGAAATAATATAGATAACTTATTCAATTTTTTATATCAAGTTGCCTAACTCTGATTTTTCTAATTTTTTTGCCACTTATGGGCCTGTTTTTTCCATGATGATCCTGCACATACCCTTATCTATGGTAGGAATAGAAGTGGTGGAAATTTTTTCAGTACTCAATTGATGTTGTACCTGTTTGCTAAGTATTTATGGATTTGGATTATGTTTTCTTGATGAATACTAGTAACCATTGTTTCAGCACTTACAAGTCACACTACTTGAAGGCAAAGATTTGTTAAGGGTATGGTCCATACTTAGTGAACTAGTGTCAACACTAGAAGTGAAAGAGCTAGAAAACCCAAGATCTACGATGATTGTTCTCATGGGATGACATAAGTATCAAACTTCGTCTCACTATAGTATTAGCAATAGGACATTGATTAGTTGGAAAATGGATGCTTTATGGTTTTGGACATAGAACAACACTTTTCTCCATCTAACATTCAAGGATGCCCTCGAGATCTCAATAAAATAATGAGAATGGGAGAAAGAGATCTACTAAGGGACTATCCTAGGGGATGAATATAAACTAATGAGAGGTTCACCACCAAGCTAGAGCTTGGAATAGACAATGAAATGAAAAATGAAATACAAAACCCTAATATGATGCAAACTTGAACAAAATGACCTAGAAATGCAATAGAATAATAAATTGTAGGATGAAATTTGTGCACCTGGGACCTAAAGATGACTGGAAGGAGCTCTGAAATGTTGGAAATTTTGACATTTTGACCTAGTGGGACTCATTCTCCATTTTAGGAAAATTAGTCCCAGTTCTAGATTTTTGCATAGGAGCAAGTTTCAGACAAAAGGGTATCTAAATCTGCAAAAATTTCTGAAAAACCCCTGTATAGTGGTACTCCCAATTTGGATTTTCTAGAGTTTCAAGGTTTGAATCTGGTCTTCACTATTTGGTTTTTTTATTCCCCCTTGTTTCTAGATCCAAAACCCTAATTTTTGGTACTGTAAGTGACTTTTTGTGAAGATGACAACCTTGTGTCAACTTGATGACTTTCTCCACCCTTGCAACCTAATCTTCAATGATCCTTCAAGCTCCAAGACACCTAGATCTACAATCACACATGTAAAAAGGAGAAAAACTTGTTGATTTTTAGTGAATAGGGGTTTTCCTTGGTCAAACCCCTTTTAGGTAATTAAACCAAATGATGAAACAATGAAAGAAGGACATGAAACATGAAACATATGATATGAAACATGAACAATGATACCTTGTATGATGTCTTTTAAATCTACAACTCAACATGAAATGGCTATGAAGGATGTAGATCTTGATCTTGACAATAGGTGTAGAACAATGCTTGATCTTGGATCTTCAATGCTACATCACAACACTAGCTCAATAACATACTTGATGCTTGATATGCTTGGTATGATGATGGATCTTGAATTTTTGCAACAATTGATGAACTTTCCCTTGAATGCTTTAGAAATGATATTAAATGCTCTCTAGATGATTTTGTGAAGTCTTGGAATGCTTAGCTCTTAAGTGCTTGACTTGATATCATGAATGCATAATGAAATAGTGATTTAAAAGCTTATTTATATAGGTAGTCCATCTAATATCCTGTGTATTAGATCCCAAGGGACGACATACACAAAAATTGAACTTAAAACCTAATTTTTCCTACTCAAAACCTTGAAAATAGGCTAAACGGGACTCATTCATCCAAAGTGGTGAATGGATCCCATAGGGCCTATTTTGATTGCTAAAGTGTCGGGGAGTGTGTAAATTAAGTTTATATGTTAATATTATTGGGTTTTTTATTGATATATGCCTTGGAATGCATAATATAGTGTCTTAGGGGCCTATATTAGGGTCATAAATGTAATAGGGCACAAAAACCAATGTGAGTGTAAATAAATACACTTTACAACAATAAATTAGGGAAAAGTTAAGTTTGTTTAGCTTAGAAGAGACCAAAACCTAATTTGGATGTGTAAAACTCATCACAACACTAGATCAAGGTGATATCAAGTCCAATTTAGCATTAATTATTTACAAATTAAGCAAGGAAAAGGTGTACCCTTTTTCCATCATTACAGACACCAAGTTGTAAAGCTCATACAAGGGAAAATCAAGTAATAAAAGATAAATGCAATGAACACAAGATAAATCATATTCTTTAATTCCAATTCTTATGTTTACAAATGCACCAAATTAAGCTCGATTTAATGAAATGAATGAAACAAAAACTCAGTAATCTGAAATAGGAATCTAACAACAACAAACAAAAGAACAAAAATAGGTTTTTTAATGTTGTAAAATACAATTTTAGGTCTAACATGGGACTAAATCACCTAGAGGGGCATATGAGTTCCAATTAGGGTTTTTCAAGGGTTCAACTACTAAAAAATAGTCAACATAGAATACCCTGAAATCAGGTAAAACCACCTATATTGGGACTAGTTTGCTTAGAGAGGCATATGAGTCCTAGATTAGGGATTTTGCACTAATTTCAACAAATTTTGAGTGAATGTTAGGATTTTTAGTTTGAATGATGTCTAGAAAATGTGCAATTATAGATTTTAAGTGAAATTCAATGATGCAAGAGGGAAAAATGCAACCTAGATATGCACTTGCACTAATGCAAGATTTAGAAACCCTAGATGCAAATTAACTAATGCAAGACCTAAAGAAAAGTTAATGTAAGCTAAATCTAGGACTATGATACACTCCAAATCAAAAAATAAGGCTTCAAAGATTAGGTTCACTAAAATGAAATCTCAAAACAAGTGGTTCTATCTTTTGGGAGATGGAACTAAAGGGGGATTAGGGTTCCTCCACCTATTTCCTTCAAGTTTCATTAAAGGAAACCCTAGAGATCTCAATCTAAGGATGGAAATAGGAAAATAGATCTATAATAGGATGTCCTAGGGGTGTGATTAAAGAAAAAAGGGGGTTCACCACCAAGAAAAGTCTTGGAAAGAAGAAGGTGTAATGATATGGAAACTTAACTATGCAACTCAAGATATGAAACTGAAAATTAGAATAATGAACTGAGAAAATATAGAGGGGCCCTTGGAAAACTGAATATGGTTGAAATAAGGTCTACACTCCCAAAAATCTAACTTTTAATGTGTGCTAGGACTTATGCCAATAGGAGTAATTTAGTCCCAGTTTAGGGTTTCGGGTCGAAACCAGAATTTGGAGCTGCTAAACTAGGATCTACAAAAAATGCTTGGAATCTAGTATATTGGGACTCATACACCACAAGTCGTGATTTATTCCTAGTATCAAGGTTGATATGAAACTCTAATATCCTCTAATGTTCTCTTGTAGCTTCTCTCCTATCAAATCTCTAAATCTAAAACTCTGAATTCTACTCTATAGATGACTTATGTGATCTTGCAATGCAGATGACAACTTTGACAACTTTCTCCAAGCTTGGTCTTCAATGGATCTTCAACTTAAATCTGAAAACCACACATCAAAGAGAGAAAAATGTTGTTTTTTTAGTGGGTAGGGGTTTTCCTTGGTCAAATATTGTTTTGGTAATCAAACCTTGAAATGAAATGAAATAACATTCAAGAATGATGAATGAAAAAATATGCTATGTTGCAACTCACCAAACCCTTGAACAAAAGGATGCAATCTTGTATGAAATGGCTATAATGAATGTAGATCTTGAATCTCTCTTTTACCTTGTGGATCTTGAATTGAATGCTTGCTTGAATCATAACAACCTACATCACAAATGTTAGTGTTATGCCTTGCATAACCACCCCATTTTTCATCTAATCAAAATGGGTTCCCCTTTTGTTTTTCTTTCTTGCTTTGTGCTCTTGGGTTTTCTTTTGTTTTATGCCCCTTGTGTTTCCTTTTCCTTTTGGTAGAAGTGGAACTAGAATAGAAAATGGACTTGGAGCTGTTTGAAGTTTCCAAGATCAGATTTGGTTCTGATCCCGCTCTTGTTCATTTTCCTTGTGTTTTTTTTTCTCATTTTCGTGTCTTATTTGGGACAGGCTCCATCCTTCTCCCACTTCCTTTTTCCTTGGTATTTCTTTTTCTTCATCGAGATCATAACCAAATCCAAACATGAACTTGGAAGTATTTGAAGTTTCCAAGTTCGGTCCTGGTTCCAGCCTCGCTTCTGTTTTCATGTTTTTTTCTTCTTTTGCTTGTTGCGAGCTCAATTCCTTTTGTCATTCTAACTCCGTTTTGGTTTTTTTGTTTTTTTTTTTTTCCTTTCTTGGTCGAGAGTGGAACCAGAATGAAATCCACACCGAGAACTTTGCATAACTTCCAGGTTCGTATTTCATTCCAATGTTGCTCCCGCCCCCTTTTTGGCTTGGTTTGTCTTTTGCCTATCTTTTCTTTTTGGTCACATCATATTTCCATTCCGATCCTAATGCATGTGTTAGTTTTCCTTCATGGACTTTACCCTACCACAGGATAGGAACTAGATTTGGAATGGAATGGAGAACTTTTCTAAAGTTCCTTGTTCTATCTTGACTCTGCTTTTGTCCCTACCTTACCTTTGAAGTGCATTGTTGTTATGTGTTCATCTTCACTCTACTTCCATGCTTGATCTACCACATTAATTGAAGGCTCCTCACACTTGCGAAGTATTTTTTAAACCTTAATGGAGATTATTTGGCTCATTATGAAATTATCTAAACCATCTTAACAAGCCAGAGCTGAAAGATCTTGAGGAGTAACACGATTCAAACGCGGGTGAGTGTTTGTGAGCGAATTCCAGTTAGTTTTTAATCCTATTTGGTTGTGTTTCGAGGTAGGTTGGGTTCTCCTTCTATTTTCTTTTTGTGTTTTTCCTTTTTGTTTTGTCATCTATTCTTCATGTGTTCGTGAGACTTTTGCTCGTGGATCTTCGCTTTCTTCTATTCGTGGCTTCGTTTGTTTTTATTGTTTGGTTTGGTCTTTTCTCCTTTTCCTTTCTTTTGTATTTTTCTTTCCTTTTTTTTTGTTTTTTGTTGTTGTCATTTTCCTTGTTTTTGGTGTCAATTCCATTCCACCATGCCCTAGTTTCGATTAGGGTTTCATTTTTGAAGGGTTTTAGGTGCTTAAATCTATTAAATCTTCCTATTGACCCTTTTGATCTTGTTGCTATGTTGATTCGATGATTTTAATGTTGAGGTTTTGATGCCCTAATTTTATTTAAGTCAATGGGTTGCACAAACTAGGATTTATGTGCCATACCTTTACAATAAAGTGCCTAAATAGCTTGATCTTGGTCCCATTTTTTCTGAGCTGAGTCGAGCTCTAATTGGAGCTTCCTCATGCCTTCTTTTGACCTGGTTCCAAGTTGATGCAAGCATTTTGAGAGAATATGCTTGATTTTGGTGATGTCGCAGAAGCAGAGCCAAACATGAACTCATCCCATGAACATTCACATAAGAGTTTGGTTACGTAATTCATCCCGCTCCTGATAGGCTATGAATCTGATCCCGTACCTTTTCCTTCTGGTGGAAGAATAACTAGAACATAAGTTAGACTTGAAACATTCAAATGGTTCTGAGTCTAGTTTTCATTCTGACCCTGCTCCCATTTAAGTTTTGATTCCAATCCTGATCCCACCTGAGTTACTTGTTGGAGCTATCTAGTTCTTGATCTTCTCTTGGCCCCACTTCCGGTAGGTTTAAAATTTCACTATGGAGGGTTACCTAGGGAAAAGTATAGGAGTATGAAATGTAACATTTTTTTGATGATTCCCCATGCCTTTTTGTCAATCTAATCCAAGATTGTATTATGGGAGTGAAAAATGTCAGGAGCATCTGAGGAAGCTTTACAAAAGGAAGGCCAAGCTACAAAAATCTCAAAGGGAGTAAAGCCAAAGAAGATAAAGGTGGAATAACTACCTTATATGTTATGAGATATACTTGGGAGGACTAAATTATTCATTGAAACCTTCTCAGAGGAAGTACTTGGAAGGATTGGAAGAATAGCTCAATCTAGACTAGCACATGTCACCCTCTTCCCTCTATTAGTTGAATGCCCAGAGCTATACTAACAGTAGTAGGGGCTTACAATTCTACATCGAGGCAATGTCTGGATATCCATGGGAATGTAATCATTGATTTATCACCACAAATGATGAGGTTCTTGTTTGATGCACCTACTCCTAAGAACCCCAATATTATGAATGAAATGCAGGCATTGTAGCTATTCAATAGGAACAGGGAAACCAATAGGTCCCATGTGAAAAAAACGTGGTTGAGAACCGAGAAGAAGTCCTTGAACAAGGTTCCTGAGTAGCCAAAGAGAATAGATTTTCAAAAGGAAATTGAAGATATAATCATGATGCTTTCTAGGGTGTTTGGGAGGAAAGAATCCACACATTTTGAGGAGTGGATGTTTCCATTCATTGAAACAATTTTGGATGGGAGACAAAATTTTGATTGGGGAGTCATCTTGTCAGATAACTTGCATAACCAGATGCTCAAGGTGAGGCAAACAAAGACTTTCTACATGACCTCATATGTAATATATTCAACTGTAAGGATAGGCATATTCACTAGATTAAATGTAGTAGGCACATTGGGGGAAGTTCCTGGATAGAAGAAATCATGGGAACACTATGACCAATTAACCCTACAAGTAGTAGAGCTACATTATAGGAGGTTTAATGATTCATTTCTCTATGATATCATTAATCAGCTGATAGAAGATGTTGGGTATAGGTTGAGTAGGGAAGCTATGGATTTCATTGCTGAGTGGAGACATTGGTATATCCAAAATCCCAAGTTCTCTTACTTTAGGTTAGTAGTTTTTGATGGACATCCTCACCTACTCCCAAGATGCTGCAATGATAGGATTGTTTTCATGGAATTTATCTATTAAGCCATGGCAGTTAATACCAAATTTTCTAACAAACATAAGTTTGGATGTCATAAATTCCCTATGAAGTTGGGAGAGTATTGTTGGCTTCATAATTTGGCTACAAAGGCAATATGTGATGAGTTAAGTTATGAATTTGGGATTGTACATAGCCCAGAAGCACTTTGACCCAAAGCATAAAATGATGATTTAAATTCCACCATTTTTTAGTTTCATTATGGTTTGTTAGAAGACTTTTGGGTAGACTTGCAAGATGAGCATGATGTCCAAAAGAGGAGCTAAGAAAGGTTCACTATTATGTAGATGATTGGTTATGGGGTGAAAGAGGACATTCCTAAAACACTATTAGATGTTGGTGTAGTTTTGGACTCCAGTTATGAAGCAGAAAAGGTTGGAACAAAGAACCCAATCCCAATAAATTGGGATGAAGATGAGATTATTGACATCAAACAAGTTTCTGGTACAGTAATTGATAGGAGTATCCAATGGGTTGAAATGAGAATGAAGGAGCCAGAAGCTCAATCTTCTAAGAAGAGAAAAGTAGGGGTCACCCAAGGCTACAAGAGAACAAAGAGGAAGATAGATCCTAAAGAACAACTAGAATATTATCCTACTATCCCTAGAAATGGTACTAATCCAAAAGTACCTATTAAAGAAGCCTAAGAGTCACAAACTGTAGAGGTTACAATAGCTAGAGAAGGAACCTCATCTTTACCTTCTCCCTTGGAAAATTTTTCCGAGGATGTACCTATAGGGAGCCTCCATGAGGAAGCTGAGACTCTGAGGAGAAAAGAATAGGAAATTGAAATATATGATTTGGACACTAATTAAGAGGCCACACACTCAGATAATGAGCCTCCTAAAACTACATCTATTGGGGATACTGAAGATATTGAGGTAGAGAGGAAGCTCTTTGAGGATGCTAAAGAGGAGGCCGAAGCAAAGGCTAAAGCTGATATGATTGTAAATCAACATGAGTTAGAGGCTAAAGCCAAAATTGAAGAGTTGACAAGGCAACATAAGGAAAATGAGGATCTTCTGCAGCAACAAAAGGATACTAAGTTAAAGACTAAAGAGGAGAGGGAAAATATAACCCTTCTACAGAAGATCCATGAGCTAGAAGAGGAGAAGGCTTGACAAAGAAGAGAAAAAGAGGCCCTTGAGGTCAAATTCAAAGCTACAAAAGAAGCCTAGAAGAAGAAAGAAGAAGAACTATCACAAAAGGAAAAAGAGGTAGAGGAATAGGCCAAGCATGATCAAGAGGTGGAAAAAATGTGGGAGAAGGTCAAGGAATTAGAAAATCAAAGAGATGAAATGTTGGAAGAAAAGAGATTAGAAGAGGAACAAGAAGCAAAAAGAGAGCAAGAAGAAAAAGAGAGGAAAGATAAAGCTGATAAGTTTCCTAAGGAGTTGGTTGAAAAGGAGTCACAACAAGATGTTGATGCTCAGCCAAATGTAGCACTTTTGCAACCCTTCTCTCCTATAGCTTCTTCCTCTCAACAAATGGTTAATCCTCCTACTACCCAAACATGGTTAAAGCTCAATTTGGAGAAGAAACAGCTAGCCCAGCCTTAGCCCCTAAATTGGGATGATATGATGAAAGAAATATAGAAAGAGAGTCCCAAGAAAAATTCTTGAATACTTCATTCCACCAAATTGACAAATGTTGGAGAAATTGTGGTTGAATGTGCCATTCCCATAGTTGACAAAGATAGAGAATAAATATAGTTAAGTGACTATCAATTAGGCATTGTGGACTTGGGGAGGCCTACATGGAATCAACAAATGGATCTGATAGACATTGTAGCATCTTCCACCAAATCAAGAATGATAAAGGATAAGCAAAGGAAAGATGAGCTCAAAGCTCAGGTGGGTCAATTGCATAAATTATTGAAGGATTTGTCTTCCCCTGTCTCTTTACAATCTGCTGCCCCTCAAACACCAATTTTTCCAAGTAAGAAAGAGGTTGATGACCTCATTGACATGGGAAGTAAAGTGGGAATGTTATATAGATGGATTGATCATTTGAATCAAGAGGTAGAAGAATTGCTTGTTGAGAGTCACAAGGCTCATACAAGTGCATCAAAATTAGTTAATGACATAACTTCACATGTCGAGACCCTTGGGAAACAAAAAGAAGAATATAGGGAACATGTGAGGAATTTTAAAGATATCAACAAGCTACCTCAGCAAACACTATTAGAGTAGTCCATCCTTGAACAAGGTAATGTGGATTTCATTGAAAAGACTATTAGCATTATTAGATTTAAGTTTTCATTCATTTTTGCACATAGGAATGAAGTGCAACAGGCTAGGAAGGATTTAGCAGAGAAAATTGAGGAATTAGAGGTAGTTATTGCCATGATTGTGAATGAAGATATCCCTGTAAAAGATGGCCTCCCTCTTGATGAGCTTAGGAAAAGTGGAATAGTAGATTCAAGGAGGCAATACAAAAAGGGGATGATGGTTATGATTTGTTGATAGATAGATTCATGGATATTAAGGAGGAGGTAAAGGTTGCTTGGAGGAAGCTTATTAAACTAGAGGATATGCAAAGGTTCACCTCTGCCGAGTTGAAAAGGATAAAATTTGAGGACAATTGGGTAGATGGGCCAGATGTGGATGTGCTCAAACATGTATTCATTAATTATGATGAATATAATTTACTTGAACAAAAGATGGAGGAGTGAAGTGTCAATGAAATGTTCCCTTTTTGGATAAGCATCAAATGGAATGCCCAACTGGGTAACTACTTCTCCTACTTTCCAGGGTCATAAGACAAATTCAACTGAGGATCCCTTGTAGTTCAGTCTTCTTCCATTTCCTATGGATTTTGGATAAAGAGACATCTCAAGTTAACTAAAGATGACTATGGACAAAACTGTCTCATGTAGCCCAGTCGCTCCTTGATTTATGGACTTGATTTTGTGGCCTTAATGGTATTTGGTTACTTAGATCTTTTGTCTATAAGTGTAACTTTTTCTCATATTGTAAAGGTAAGCTAATTGAAGATAGGATTAGCTGCCGAAGAGAGGTAGAAGATAGTGATTTTACAGTTTTAGGATTTTACAAGGTTTCATGTAAGGATACTTTCAGAAACACTTTTACAATTTTATGCAATTATGTTATTTTCAAAAGTTTAATAGTTTAATGATAATGTAGATGAACCATAGTTATTTCTATGCTAGTGATTTTTTTTGTGCATAAATGGCTCTTATTTGATGAAAATAATAGAAGATTCTAAATTTGAAACTAGTTCATTGAGTTATCTATGAATGAGATTTCTTTATATTTGTTGATTTGTGAGTTTTAGCAATGAGTTTGTGATGTGTTCTTATTTTAAAATGAAGTTTTAAGAGAAAAGTGATTATGAATGGTTATAACTCTTGAAGCTACATTGTGGATGAATGCAATAGTATAGGTTATTCTATGGATTGCATCATTTTATGGTTTTAGTTAGTTAAGAAAATGTTCATTGTTAAGTTACATGTTTGAATGTGAAGAGATTTGTGTTCATATTTTGTTGTCTTTAGCCCTATTCTATCTTTTCTATTTATTTACACCCCCCCAAACGTTAGATTTATTTGTAGGATTCAGTTTGTGTTCTTTTACTAGTAGGCCCCTTGAATATTATAGTTGCATAGGCCACTAAATGAAAAGAACATAGTTGAGAGCCAACTATAGAGACCTTGGAAGATGGGTAGTTTATATTATTTGTCTTTTCCAGGAGAAATAGAGTAGCAATATTTTGTTTTAATGTTGTTGTGTTACATTGACCATCAATAGTTAGCTCAAAAACAAAACATGATGCATTATGACTTTGACATGATGCTTGAATCTTGAATATAGCTCCAAAACACTTGATGATCACTCTTGAATACTATTGAATTCTCTTGTGATCATAAACTTTCTAGAATGCTTGATCTCAAAAACTGCTAGCTTGTTAGGATTGCTCAGATGAAACTATGTGAAACAACCTTGTATTTATACTTATTTATGCCAAATTTCCTAAAATTACAACACTACAAGATGTCATCAGATCTAGGAGAATAAAATTTTGACAAGAATTGAATTAAAAATTAGGTCCAAGCTAAGCGAGACTCATATGCTAGTTGGGGCATATGAGCCCTAGTAGGCTAAGCTTGGGACACAAATTTCAAGACTTGTTACTTGTTTTATGCCAAATTCAAGTTTATGCCCCAAAACTTAGGTGGGACCCATACACCCAAGGTGGTGTATGATTCTTAGATCACTAAATATAGGCCATACAAACCAAAATAATTAAATTATGATTGTTCATTGCTACGTGTCAGGATTATCCTTGGAAAGATGCATTAAATAAGGCTTGGGGATGCAAAATAGGACCAAATAAGGCATAAAGAAGCCCAACTATAGCAAGGAGGGCCTAAAAAAGTGTGAAAATGTAAAGGGATATATTTTATTACACTACAATAGTAATTAACAAAGTTGATAGGCTAAAACTAGGGTAAAGAATAAGAAAGATTTCAGCTTTGTCTAAGTGTCAATCTAGGGGTTGTACACTTGCAAGAGGTGTTGCAATAGTATACCTAAGGGAGGAAAGCAACATGAATTAAGTGGGGATGAATGTAGCTAGAACACACATAAATTTCCTAAGTGAAAATCTAGAATAACTTTCCTATTCTGCATTTCTGACAAGAACTCGCCAAGAATTGTGATAGGAACTGTTATAAAAAACAACAAAAGTCTACAATAGTAGCAGTAGAAATTTGTAACTATAACAACTCAACTATTTACAATAGAAAGTAAACACACTTTATGCTCTTCCACACCAAATTAATAATATTGAAATATAACTTTAATGAAATATTACATTCAAAAGTTAAACCACAAAATCTTCTATCAAATTGAATTATAATAAAGATGTTGGAATTTAAATCACACAACTATTAAAGTTTGAAAGCTATTGAAATTAAATCAAATGGAAAATAAATAACACAAACTGTACAGAAGGGGGATTTGCTACTCAGGAGTTCTTTTCATTCAGAGAGCCTCATAGGGCGAACTTCCCTAAACTACCTCAAGGAATAGTGTGCGAGTTCTAGAATTAGAAAAAGTAGACCACAAAGATTCTCTAGACAAACTGAGAAGCTTTCGGCAAAAGGATGTCAACGTGGTATAAGGATGACAGTGCAACATGCTAGCATCCAAGAGGCGCGTTGGCATCTCGTACAGACCAGAAAGTGAGTTTATCATATAAAATGACAAAGTGACTACTTCTACTCTAATTGTGAAGAAATCTTAGAATGTGAGAAAGCAACAAATTATAATGGAACTTTAAAATAAAATGAAACAAAAATGATAAAGATAAGGAGAAGAAAGGAAGTGCTCACAACCAAACAAGTGATGAAACCTCTAGCAAATGAATGTCTTCAATACCTACATGCATAATATCTGGAGAAAGTGTTGGGCCTATATAGGGGTTTTTCTCTGTCAAACCCCCATTTTGGTGTTCCCACCTCCACGGACAGCCAAAAAGACAAAGAGAGTGAGAGAAGTAAGTGAATGTGATGTGATAAAAGCAATCCTCTCTTAAGGAGGAGAACCCGTCTTACAAAATGTGAGTGATAAAAATAATCCCCGCTCAAGGAGGAGAACTTGTATATAGATAGGGGATATGGAATCCCAGGATGCTCGCAAGCATAAGGCAAGGAAGCTAGATATGAGAGCTAAGAGGGCTACAAGGAGTGTTGCTAAGAGATCTTAAGAGCTTGAGGCTACTGTAGCAAGCTGTATGGAGCTATACAAGAAAAATAACAATAGGAAAATGTAGGAGCCAAAGCTGAAGAGAAGCTAGAAGTTGGAATGAAGCTAGAAGTTGGAATGAAGCTAGAAGTAGAAGAGAGTTGCAAATGAAATTAAAATATAGTTGTTGTCAATAGTTTTGCACCTTGCTAAATGTAGTATTCAACAAACTACTGAAACATGGAAACCTCCTTCAGATATGGGTGATCTGAACAAAGAAGGAATCTCCAAAGTGAGCTGGTTCTCCGAATGATAAGTATTACTCCTAAAACTTTCCAGGAAAAAGGATAGAAGGATAAACTAGATTTAAAATCTAAAACTGAATTCTATCACCCTAAAAATATTTACCAACTGTAAGAAGACTCTGATAATAACTCAATCTCACTGACTCTTTAAAATTAAGTTCTCACAATCTCACAACACATATAGCCCAAAAGTGATTTATGCAAAGGTTAAAATAACACAAGGCATAACTTGAACTAGCATGCAACTCCTACAAATCACTTAACAATAGTAAGAAAAGAAAAGGATTCAACATATTTGAATCACAAGACAAATAAAATTACTATTCCAAGTCATGAAAAAGAACTGAGAAAGGAAAACTCTGCTATTTTATTGAATGATGGAGTGGAACTCTCAAAATCTGAGCACACATAAGTTTACAAGCTCCAAAATGTGTAAGAGCAAGAAACTCTGATCTGAACTACTGAGAGAGGAGAGTTGAAAAAGACTAAGTCTTGGAAATGAACCCTCAAGAAACCCTAATCCGAGCTCAGAAAAAAGCTCAAGGAAAAAGGCCTCAAATTGTCTCAAAAAACTGCATAAAAGCAGAAAAAAGCATACTGCTTTTATGATCACACTATCAAGCCTCTAAAAATAGGCTAATCTTGCTTTAAAAGCTCAAAAAGAAACTTATCTCTCTAAGATAGCTCTAAAATCCGACCAAGAGGAAAAGTCAACAAAATCTACTAAAAAATAGCAAGAAAACACAAAGCAATTTATAGAATAACGCTTTATGATTCTGCTTTACAAGATGCAGATTTGCACAGTTAATCTATTTTTGCAATTAAAGATTGAAAATATTTTGCAAAAAAAAAAAAAAGAAAATCCCCTTATTGCTCCATTACAATATTTTTATTTTCTAAAAAAAATCATAAAAAACATTACACAATTATCTTCTTCTCATCAAAACTCTCATTGATTTCTAAAAAAATCAATTAAATGAAACCAATAACCCTAAATGGATATTTGACCCAAAGCAAAAGATTCTAAGCCATAAGGTATCCACCATTACATGCTCATTGATAATCCATATTCAAACTACCATAATTCACTAAGGCACAAAAATAAGTCTCAAAGACTTATCATATCGACCAACCTAGGCATTCGGCCCCCCTCATATACATTTAGACTTAGATTTTAATAAGTCATAATGCAAAGATTAAAATTTTAACCTTCATTTGACATTCACCACATGCTTTGATTGAACATTCTGGATGATGATAGGGTCAAATTAGGGTTTCAATCAAAATGAAGTCAAACCCTAATGATCACTCAGTTTGCACTCGTGACTTTGGAAGAAAGAAAACTCTGTTTGGAAAAAACATGCCACCATGATTGTTGAATCTAGATCTTGTATGCTCAAGAATATTCACCATGCTCATCATTTCATTGAAAACTCATCTAGGGTAAGCTTTGTTTGCTTTGTATCGAAGTTCTTTTCCTTTCATTTTGGATTCTGGAATATCAAAAAGTCTTAAAGGTCGCGGCCTGTCATGCTTCTCTTCTAACTTATTCCTATGCTTTGATTTACTTTACCTTGGCCGATATGAGCTTGAGTTCCTCCTAAAAGCTCTAAGAGAGAGCTCATCCTGCATTATCATTTTTCCTCTATTGTCACAAAGGTGAACTATCTCGTTGGTTTCATAGCTTCTATGGCTCCATACTTTAATATATTCAGGCCCTATGGCCACAGCTGTGCATACTCCCTAATACATTTTCTTTGAACTTTCTGTGTTTGTAATTATCATTGTTGTGCTCTATTCTCACTATGAGGGTTCGTACATCACTTAAGGGCTCGAAAATCTTGGCATGTAGAAGTTATCTGCAACTTGGCCGTGGCTAGAGAACTCCATCAGAAACATGGATTGGTGAGTTACACTGCTAACACTTGTTCTCTAAAAAATTAGAGGGCTTCTTTTTAAAAAAATAATTTCTGGCCATGATTAGGTCATGCCAAAAGTGCACTGTAGGAAGCATTCTTTGTGGATTTTGGGTTTGACCTAGAACATAAAATTGACCATTATGTCTATTTGAAAACATTTCCGCATATGGGTATCATAGAAATTTGAATAAAGTTGCATCTTCTTCCCTTTGTTGCTCAACCCAACACAGGAAGCTTGCATTTGTCATATATTCTTGCTATTTAATTCAAGAATTCACATGGGTTATTACTGTAGCTACTTCTTCTACATTTTGAAGCTAACCCTGAAAGTGGGTACTTGAAATCTCTAAAGAAAACTGCATTTTTCTTCTCCATATGGGTTCTCTCCATTATTACAATTCTTGCATTTTAAATGAAACCCTAGAAATGGATATTTGATATTCAAAAACTGCAAATTCTATTTATATGATCTATTCATATGGGCTCGACCCAAATGAACCAGTGGCTTATTTCGGACCCCTGAAACAAAAGAAAAACTTGAATGCCCGTATATTCATTTTAATCTCTTTGGCATTATGCACCTCTCAAAAAGAAATCACCTTCATTGCATCACTTCAGAAATGAAAACTCATGGTGAGAACAATAAGAATCTATATGTTTCTCTGTAGTTAATTCATTGACTCATATTACTTGGTATTCTGTTTCGACATTTTTGTAGCTCTCCTTGATAGCTGTATAAAACCTTGAGCATGCTTTATAATTTTTTCCTTTTGATAAAACATCTGATTCCTCTTGTCACAGAATAGTCTTTGACATGGGACTACAGACTACCCTTTAAATACATCAAATGCACATTCTAAAAATGCTCTCTAGGTATTTAAAATCTTGGAAAAATAGTGCAATACCTTGAGCATGCTTCTGTATTTGTCCATTGTGAAGAGAAGGATTTACATGCTTGTATTCTATACACACAGCAATGTCTTTTGACTTTCCTTAATCTTAACATAGCAACTTCTATCTTCTACTTCGAATAGATTTAGATTGACAAATTATAATACTATACACATCTGATTTAAAAGATTCCTCTTGTGACTGTTTATACTTTAGGCATCATTGGCATGCCATGTTGAACTCTCATGCTTCCATAATCTGATTTTAACAATTCTGTTCATGTGTGCCTTGCTTGACACCTGTAACTCACCAAAAACAATTTGAATGCTCATCATATTTGATTGTTGTCCCTTACTAAACACTGGTACATGATCCTGTTTGAAGCTCCATCCCATCCAAAATGAACTGGCTGTCCTTACTGTAGCTTTTCACTAAATAGTTTTCCATACTCAGATACTGTATCATCTAAATATTGACACACAGAAAACCTCTCTTCTGAATTTCTTAGCTTTTACTATATAGCAACATTTCTATTGCTTTCTGTATTTTCACTTTGTAGAGATTTTAACTTGAGACATTGCAGCACCACGAACCACTTGGCAAATTTTTTAAAGTTGTATTTGCTTATCGGTCAACTAGAACTAGTTACCATTTGTCATTTGAATACACTGCATTGCCAATCAAGTTGAAATTGAAAGTTTATTAATCACTTGAGTGTCTGATCTATATTTCGTACTCAGCTGTAACATGGTACTCTTCATGCATTTCTATGTTTTTCTTAACAAACAGTCTTCAAGATCTTCTCTCTGATGTAAATGTACTCAGTTGAATTCCTTAAGTGAACTAAATTCACTGTTCACCTATAGCCTTTAGAATGCATATCCTGATCATTATGAATGCACAGTTGGTTTAATTGCTTGATGGATAACTTTGTTTTTACTCTTTCAGTTGTTCTTCATTTCACTTCATGAACATGACGATGTATCTGTAAATCAGCCCATTAATAAATAAGGCAGCATGCCGAGCTCTACCCTTGTGGGAGCTCATTTTCCTCCACATGCTTTGTCTTTGAATAACGTTCAGCTTCATGATTTCACCTATACTTGCACAAGGAAACAAACAATGTTAGCATAAAAATAGAACATGTTGATCATGATATTGTTATCTCTCCCTCAGCTCACTTCTTTCATACTACACGTGATTGATTGTCTCAATGCATCGTTAATAGTAGGTTGTACTACTGTGGGTGCCTCATATAGGTTATATCATAATCGGAGCCACTGACATCCCTCTTTTCCTCTTACAGGTCGACGGAGCTCGAGAAGACAAGGTGCACCATTCAGCATCAAACATCAATAATCAGGCAATGATGATTATGTCGTTCCTTATGTATTTTCCTTTCTGCATCTCTTGTAGTGCAATGTGCTATTAGCAATGTGTTGCAACAGTTATATCCATGACTTGTGTGGATCTTTAATTTCAATTCTGCTTTTCAATTGAAAAGGAAAATGCATTTTCATGCAATGTTGTAATATCATTCTGATTGTGAAATCAAATGAAGCCTTGTAAAATATGAGTTCCTTACAAAATAAATGAAAGCATTCCAAATGCTATTTTGCTTATTGTTCAATTCTGTATTTCTGCCATTTCTGGAACTTCTGAATGGCTTTCTGAAAATTCCATTTCTCCTTTAAAGATGCATAAGTGTTAATGCTTAATAATGACAATAGCGCAAAACAACATTCGAACTTAAGTGCAATTCCACCTTATAATAAATAACATTTAGCCAGCTCCACCAATTGAGTTGAGGCAAAAATTTGGTAACAATAGCATTTAAGGATAGAAGAGGAGCAAAAATAAGTTTCTCGAGTAGTTACAAGGCGTCTTGAGCTGTTACCATTGACCAAAAGGAGGTGAAAAGTGAAAACCATGCATTAAAAAAATAATTTGAACGTTGAAACATCGCATGACACTAGTGCAATGTGCAGACATCCATGTGGCATGCTAATGTCTGAACATGTCATGCTACAAAACAACATGAACGAGAAAAGCACAAGGTTTGATACAAAGCTGACACGCAAGGGTAGCTACTAAAAAGGGGTTTTTGAGCATCTTAAGAGGGGAAAAAGGATGATGTAGGGGCTAAAATGAGGCTACATAAATGCTAGGGGAGTGGACACTAAAGTAGACACAAAAATGTACATGAAATTGGAAGCAATGCAGTTTTATGCCATTACACACACAAATATTAACAGTAAAAATAAATAAATATCATTGTGCTTTACCAGGGAGTGGGCCCTTGCTCCATGGTTTGCAGGTGAGACGGGATGAGAGACTTTCTATGCTGTTGTGATCAGAAGAATCATTTTATTTTACTATAAATGATACAATAATCTGCATACAATATCCCCCTTACAACATGCTAATTCACTCCCCTTTATAGCTATTACATTGCCTTATAAAGCATAAAACAAATTACAAGTTGTTTTACTATTCACATCGTTCCTCATATTTCTATGTGTGGATTTGTTGCATTATTTTTCTAATATTATGCATATGCTTTTCCACACCACCTATTATATTCTTTTTTTGACATATTTTGTTACATTTTCTCCTATTCCTTTGTCATCTTTTATGACACTATTTATGGCTTGTGGGTTGGAATAAAACAAACCATAAAAATAGGAGTTTGTTGTACCATAAAAATAACTATTTTTTTTCCTTCATTCATCATAATTTTGTTAGTTACAACATCAAATAATATATGCTATTTCGTGCCATATGAGTAGCACAATAAATAATTATTTAAAAAAAAATTAATTGCTGAAATTATTTTATGTTGTGCAAGTGATAGGAGGTTCCTGTGAAGAACATGACGAGAAGTCTGTATGCTGATGACAAGAAGTTTGTATGTTGATGATAGGAAATTGACATGCTACAAGACGTATTTTCTAGGGATTGAAATCATAATGCTTATTAGTAAATACAATCAATATTTAATTTCCATATTTTATCCAAAACTATATTAAATACCGCTTATATATATTTAATCATATGCAACATAAAATGGTAAAATGGTATGATATGGAATGAAAATGGAATGTGGGAATGGGTATGAAGGCATATGAAATAGGCTAAAATGTGGCAAAAAATGGGACATAATTGGCTCTCATCATTCCCCCCAACTTAACATATTGCACATCCTCATGCAATCGTTATTTCTGAGAGTGTAGCCTTAGGATTGTGACTTTGGATTTCCTCTTCACCTCTTTACTATTATAGCTCATTCATGATCATAGTTCCTTTCAATTTTTCTATAGATTTTTTGTATATTAATCATCATGGCTTTGTTTTTGTTTGCCAACTTTCATTTCATTTTTTATTATTCAAACCTCTTTTTATTTAAACTTTTTTTATATCATTTTTCTCTCATTTTTCTTTGACATTTTTATCATAGCATTATTTATTGGAAATTCTATATATAAGAGGTATCATAAAAAAAAAATTGTCTCCATGTTTATGAGCTATGTGAAATGGGTGTCATAGTAAGCAATATGAATGATTATAAAGGGTGAAAATAATGGATACAATGATAGGATAATGGATACTATGGCGAGTTAATTAAGGTGATTAAAATATTGAGAAAAATGATAGGGAATAAGGATGAGGAACCTCCCCCCAACTTAAAGGTTTGATCATCCTCGGGCAACAACGAGAGGATTGGTGTGAATGTTGCTTTATATTCAATATAATAATAAATATTAATAAAGTTAAGAGATAAAACAATGAAAAAAAATTTGACTATTTTATCAACTTGCTTGGCCATTTATGCCAAGTTTTGGTAGCCAAAGTAACTCAACAACTTTGAATCTCCAAGATGGAATCAAAAACTACAACTGTGAATGTCCAACAAGGAAGGAACCAAAAACTGTGATAAAGATGTCATCCACACCACACACAAAAGATCAGCATTGGAATGAAGCATTATGGAACATACTGATGGTAGCAGATTCTCTCTGTATTGTTGTTAGCACCTCAACTGAAAGTGTGACTCTGGCTAGAAGTGATCAAAGTTATGCTGACCATGAAAAATGAGAGCACATCTACACAAGTGAGCAACAGGAGGTGCTAGAGGCACTTAGACAACCATTGAAGCAATAGAGTATACCTACAAACTGATTATCCCATAAAAATAACATAAATTATTGCATTTTTTCTTTTTTTCTTGTTTTCTTTTACTTTTTTTCAATTTTGATAATGACAGGTGACTGGTGGCAAGCTAGCTTTCAATCACTTATCGCTTAGTGGCATTGTAGAAATAGTTTTTACTACTAAGAATTTTATTCAACTATAATTCACCAAAAAATGGTTTTCAAATTGTAGTTGTCTAACAATGCTCAAAGATTTTCATTGTTAGAATTTATTGTTTTTTTCATTTTTTTCATTTTTTCATTCTTTCAATTTTTTTTTTTTTAGATATCCTGCATATAATGACCAAAGAGAAGGAACCCCTTATATGGATGTTGAAGTGACACCATCAAAAACCTAAGCTCCTTCTATGACCCCACAAAAAGTCACTACTGAACTGGGTTGTATGTAGAACTTGAAATGATGACCAACAAGAAAGATACCTCCATCAAGATTGACCACATGCATAGTTCATAGCACAATTGCTACAAACAATCTTGATCCATTTATCTCATGCCACCATATCTAAAATCTAATTGTAGAAATTTTGAATTCATGCCCAACCACTTGGCGGAAGGAATTACTTACAATTGAAGCAATCATTCAAAGATAAGGCTATGCAGTGAAAGACCATTGGTAGTCTCTCAACTTATCCAAATTTTCCATATAGCTATAGATAGGTGGATGAGTCAATCCTTATGATGAAGTATGGTGATCTACAATATGCTCAAGCTTTGTGTGCCTATCTTCAAGTGGTTTTTGGGTTTGTGGCTTGTGCATAATTAGCGATGAACATAGTATCGTGTTTCTCATACACCAAGTTTCATACTATCCTCCACATGATCTGGCATCAAAGTTGATATCAAAGAGAAATTGTGTCGCAAGGCCAACAAAATGTTAGAAAAGCCAACAAAGTGTGTTATTCAATGCTCATGTAGAGAAGCATCATCAACTAGTATTGATGCAAAAGTGTTGGGTAACCACGACAACATGTAACCATATTCTCATGACCAAGCATATCAAGTATAGCAATGCAATACCATCTATTTAATAACTCCACCATTAATTATTAGTTAAGTCATTTTTGTAAATGAAGGGTAGACTTATTAATGTGAATAAATAATAAAATGGATGAATATTATTACAATGAATGCTTGTGTAGACATAATATCAATGCTAATTAATACAAGAATGCATACCTTTATTTGGTCCAAGTATTACATAATGGTATTATTAGAAGCACCAAAGAAATAATCAATGAGGGTTTATTAGAAATCAACCAAGAATCTTCAAAATTCAAGGGATTCCCCCCAACTTAACTTCATGCTGCAAAGGAATAAGAGCATTAAGATAATCCAAAGAATAAATAATGACAGTGACATATTTAAGAATACCTTGAGCCTTGTTTAATGAACAATCAACCAAAGATTTCCAAAATCCAATGGATTTCCCCACCCCAACTTAATTGCACATTGTAAAATTATGAGGGCATTAGGACAATCCAAAGAATTAATAAAGACATATTCAATATATTCGAGCTTTAATGAATGATCATCCATTTGTAGCATGTTTTGTATGGTCATTAATGCATTCAAACCCTTCTAGCTATTATTAATCATAAAATCAAATTTTGGACCTAGATCAATAAGTGTGTGAGGAATACATAGTTTTACCATAGGTCTCCCAAGATCTAGATGTTTGAAGATAAAAACATTTATAAATGATAGATCTTGTAGGATGTCATTATGTATCTCACACAACTCTTGAATCATTAAGGCATATAGTTCACCATTGCTTATTGCATGATTAATTTCAACACACATGTGTAGCATTGCAATGATAAAATTAGAATCAAATTGAATTATTTTCTTGTGTGTGAATTATTTCTAAAAGTTGTGATTCATTAAGTAGATAAGAAGAACTAAGCTGATTATCTTTTAGTGGATCATTTTGTTCTTCAAATTCAATTAAACAAAAATCACATCCTTTAGTTGTGTGAATATATTGCAATTGTGGCTTACCAGTTTCATGCATATTAATGAAATGTAAAGGCATCAATGAAACCTCATTATTATATGTAGATTGAACCACCTCATTATTATATGTAGATTCAACCACCCTATTAGATAATAGTAATTTATTAGGAATTGAAATTTCCCTTGGTGGATACGTTGGGTTGGAAGGTCGGTGGGGTAATGACAATGGTAAAAGTTGTGTGGTATATAGAGTAGATGGTAAAGATGGTAATATATAAGATGGATATGGTGGAGATGGTAATATATGGGATGGGTATGGTTGTTGTGAGCATTTATTATGCCATTCTTGGTAGTATGGTGATTGTTTCCATTCACCATACATACTATATAGGGAAGCATTTTGTGAAGAAACATATTACCTTCTTGATTCAATAGAATTATAAGACATTTTGAAATCATTTAGCATACCATGATCTACTTAATTTGATGTGTGCAATTGTTCTTGTGTTACAAAGAAGTCATTCTCACTTTCACCTTTGTTTTGTTGAGGCTCACACATAGATTGGATCTCCTTCACCATGTCCTCTTGAAAAACTTGGCATGTGTACTTATCTTCTCCCTTGCAACAATCAGAACAACAAATGGTCAAATCATTATTTTCAAAATTGCATTATCTTAAAATTCATCAATTATTTGTTCTTGCTCAATTATGGAAATAACATCTGTACATGTTTGTGATAATAATATTGGAAGATCAAGATGAGCTAAGTTGCATTTTTTAGGTAGAGGGGGTATGAAAATATCACTTTATGTCAATGTGATTCCCCCACTAATTTCTTTTTTTTGTTTTTAAATTTGAAAGCGGGGATCTAGGGGTGACAATCCCCAGTGGGGTCAAGGGGCAACATTTTTCCTTGAAAAGTGATGTGTTTGAATTTCCTTAAAAATGCAATGTTCATTTTTATTATTTTTATGTTGTTTCTTCAAACTTACTTCCTTCCTATCAATTAACTCACAGCAACTGGTGCGAATATATAAGTGATCTTAATTTCTAAAATCTACCTACAAATTCTAACAATGCACATCTATATGATTTAAACAACACAAATTAGGACTAATCCCTTGGCAAGACTAGCAGTTGCGCGAGCTTTCATCCTAACACATTAGTCCTAACCTAACTCACTGGGTTATTTGGCCTTTAACACCTCTCTTGGGCAATGGCACCAAAATGTTAAGTGAAAACTAGGGTAAAGAATAAGAAAGATTTCAGCTTGGTCTAAGTGTCAATTTGGGGGTCATAAACTTGTGAGAGGTGTTGTGACAATATACCTAAGGGAGGAAAGAAATGAATTAAGTGGGGATGAATGTAGTTAGAACACACCTAAATTTCCTAAGTGAAAATTTGGTTTAACTTTCCTATTCTTCCTTTTTGACAAGAATGCCAGGAACAGTGATAAGAACTGTTATAAAAAATAACAGAAGTCTACAATAGTAGTAGTAGCAATCTGTGATAGTAACAATAACAATTTATAGTAGAAATTAAAACACACTTTAAGCTCTTCACACAATATTAATAATACTAAAATCAAACTTTAATAAAATATTACATTCAAAACTTAAATCACAAAATCTTCTATCAATCTAAACTATAATAAAGATGCTGAAATTTAAATCACACAACTATTAAAGTTTGAAAGATATTGAAATTAAATCAAACATAAATTAAATAACTCACACAAATATTCACAATAAAAATAAATAAATATCATCATGCTTCACCAGGGAGTGGGACCTTGCTCTATGGTTTACAAGTGAGATGAGACAAGAGCCTTTCTACACTGTTGTGATCAGAAGAATCATTTTATTTTATCAAAAATGATACAACAATCTACATACAATATCCCCCTTACAACATGTTAATTCACCCCCCTTTATAGCTATTGCATTGCCTTATAAGGTGTGAAACAAATTACAAGTTGTTTTACTATTCACACCCTTCCTCTTATTTCTACATGTGGATTTGTTTCATTATTTTTCTAATATTATGCATATGCTTTTCCACACCACCTATTATATTTTTTTCTAACCTATTTTGTTGCATTTTCTCCTATTCCCTTGTCATCTTTTATGGCACTATTTATGGATTATGGGTTGGAATAAAAGCAACTATAAAAATAGGAGTTTGTTGTGCCATAAAAATAGGATTTTGTTATGCCATAAAAATAGCTATATGACAAGGGAGAAAACCCAAGACACAAAAATAATGCACAAAACTAGATAACCTTCTTATTATTTAGTAATGGAAATCTTACATGCAGAGGATCTCAAATCCTCGAGTCTGTAATACATGCAAGATACAGAAAATTACCCAAGTTCCCCTTTCACAGTATGTGAACTCTTTTCCCCAAAAAACTACAAAAAAATAGAAAATCCCCCCATAAATAGCTTCTTTTCCCTTTTGGAGCCAAACGACATTTGAATTATCATTTTTTTTTTTGGTGATGCAAGATTGCCCTTACACCACTAGATGCTCCTACATCAAACACCTAGGATAATTTGAGAAGTGACTGTCACGTCTTAGATGGTTGAGGAAAACCCAAACGGTCAACCTTTTCCTTAGACAACTAGGATGAGTCTTCCACATGCCTTCCTCTCCACTCCACTAGATATTCTTCATATTTCCTTTTTCTGGTACTCCTTCCCACATGGCTATCCAGGATTGTTTCAATCTCCTCCTTCTCTGAAGTAGATGTTGGAATGCCACACTGTCCCATTGCTAGTACTTCCTCTGTGCCACCTTCATAATACTCTGTCAAATCTGAAATATTGAATACAGGGGAAATGTTGATCCCATCCAATAATTTAACCTCACATGTGTTCCCTGAATCATGCCTCTTCAAAATTTTACGGGGTCCAAACTTCTTCATCTTTAATTTGTTATAGGTTCCCACTGGAAACTTTTCTTTCCTTAAGTGGACCATCACTTCATCACCTACCTAAAACTCCTTATTCCTCCTCTTCTAATCTGCCCTAGCCTTATACTACATATTCTGTAGACACGTAAAATATAATGAGTGACATTGTGCATCTGATCCCGACTACTAGCATCGTTTCATCTTGAATCATCCTGCCGTCTAACTATTTAATCAAATCTCCTTATCTGATTAAATTAATCAATTTTCATCCCTTAATTGAATAAATCATTTTATCTGATTAAGTCAATCTCTTTTTTTAATTAAATCAATCCATTTGATCTAATTATCCCTATTTAATTAAATAATCAATTTATTTGATTAAATACCTAAAGTCTATCCAGTAAATTAAATAAATTAAAACCTTATTTGATTTAATCTAACACCATCTCTTTTAATTAAATAAATCAAAATCCTTATTTAATTAACCTCTTATCATATTCCTCTCTCATTTGATTTAAATAAATCCATAAATTTGAGTCAAATAGGTCACATCATCTAACCTCTCTCAATAAATTAATTACCCCTTGATTAATTTAATCCCATCTCATGTCCCATCCTCTAGATAATGCAAGTTGCACATGAAAATAGATTTAATTTATTTATTAAATCTTTATTTTCCTCACAAGGCATCTTTTCGAATATTCTCTCAATTTGAATTCAAAAATTCCAAGTCAACATGTACATCCAACAAGGCAATAACTTCATCTTACATGTCCTTTGCCTTGAGCCAAGTGGCATTTATTGCATTTTCTCTTCCCTCTTGCAAGTCATTTCAACAAATTTGAAATTCAAAATTATGCATTTATTGGCACAATCCCCAAATCTTGCACATCCTCCATCCATTCATAGCTTGACATGTGGCATCATGCCATTGGATGAATGTTAATCCCACATTGCTCAAAATTGGACATTCACCCATTTTGACATTCTATAAATAAAGAGCTCATATCCTTGTTTGATCATCCACAATTTATGCAAAGTTACCATGCTCAAATGTCTCTCAAATTTTATCCATTATCATTGAGTTCTTAGTTAGGTTTTTGCAGATTTTTTTGGTTTGGAGCTCTCATCCTTCATCAACAAAGTGGATCAATTTCATCAACATATCAAAGCTTACATCTTAGGAATTGGGAAAGGGCCAATTTTCACATCAAATTGGCACCAATTCCCCCATTGGATCATGAGTTTGCACATTTAAATTAGGATTTAATCTATTTTGTTCTCTTTATCATGCTTTTCATTGTTTTCTTTCCTACTTTGAGTTTGTAAATGGATTTCATGGGGAATCCTTATTTTGACTTGCAATCTCTTGTTTAACTTGTTTATTCTTGTTGTTTTGTAGGTACCAAGGTTGGGGTTCACACATTTGGCACTAGAAGGAGGTCTGGATGTCATTCTCTATCACTTTTTTTCTAAAATTTCTGCATTTTTTCCTCTTACATAGAAAATTCTAATGCTAGGAACTCAACGTCACTGTTTTGGCACTGATGTCTCTTCAGCGTCGCCATATAGCACTGTGGGAAACTTAAAGTGTGACGCTGGACTCATCCCACCAAGAAAATTTGAATTATAAACTTCGCCATTGGACTCGTTGACTCAGAAAATTTTCAAAATATGACGCTATAAGAAAACTATGACGCTAGACGAAAAGTGCAATGTAGTTGAGCTATGTCCTGACACAAAGCGATGCTGACTGGCAAGCAGCACTATGAGAGCACCCCTTAGAAATCAAACTGCAATGCAGTTATGAGTTGCGACGCTAGAAAGGAGTAAAAAAGGGGAAATTTAATTTTAGCACATGCTCTTTGATTAATGATTAATCTGTCCTTTGTTTTCTCCTTTTTGCTCTCTATATTTTCTAGAATCTAACTAGTTTTTCCTTATAGGTTGGAAATCGAAAATGAAGAAAAGAAAAACATGAGGGGGATGTTTCATCAAATCAAAGCATTTTTAAACACTTTAGTGTTTGGTTAACACTTTTAAAGGAATTGTTATCACTTCTTTCTTAGGACAATAGTTTTCATTTGGGTTTTAAAAAGAATCTTTCAATTTCTTCTTGCAAAGACTAAAATGAACATTAGGAATGCAACTTACTAGATTTTGTTTCTTTGGTTAACAAATTGAACAAAGGGTCTATCATTTATCTTTTGGTGCTTTAAAAAAACTCACATTTTGCTTTGAGGATTTAAAAAGAACAATTGCAACTTTGTTTTTGTGAGAGCTTACTTGAACTAACATCATTGAAAAAGGACATATGCATTTCTCTCGCGCTTATAACGATCTTGAGAATCAAAAGGCCTTTTTCATGATTTTAGGTTGAGACAAAGCAATCACCTCCACACTTCAGTTTGGGTTTAAAATTGAACAAGATCTTGTGCGAGTGTGAGTGGGGGCATTATCGCGTATATTCTTTCTTTGTTTCCATCAAATATTGATCAAATTACAGATTTTGTTCTCTATTCGCTTTTGTTTATCCTAGAGGGCTTGCCTTGGGGAAAAAGTACTCACCCAAGGGAACAACTCAACTGGTAACACTTTAAATCCAAGAGTATTTCCAACCAGTATATAAATGTGGGTATTGGAGTAAACACTAATATCACGCGGTTGATTTTGACAAGATGGATCCGAAATGGGACTCTTGTCGTATGGGTCAATCTCCACGAACATAAAGTCCTTACTAAAACCCATGTGCTAGAATTTTCCAAAATCCTTCAATCTATTTGTTGGTGCAAGAATGGTCATTCTGAAGCCACCCCACACTTTTACAGTCTTTTAGTAGAAATGGAAAACATGCCATGGGAGTTTCATGGGTGTTGATGCTTGGCTGCCCCGCATAAGTGAGTGTTGTAGAGGGGAGTCAGTGGGGTCAAGCATCTAACCATTCAATAAAGATAGGCATAGCTGGACTTGTCCAAGTGGGAATCCAACAAATATTGTCTTACACATCCATAGGGTTGTACTTATTCTTGGGTTACAAAATGCATTGCTTGATCGAAAACATCTTGAAAACAAACACTTAACATTCATCCAAATTTCAAACCCTTTTGGAGACAAATGCCATTGACTCAATCTATATGTTATTGCTTGCCCTTGGGATTCAAGTCCTTAGAGGTTTCTAAGCATTGGATTACATCTCAATTTTTCTCCTTAAGTAAACAATAGGAAAACCCTTGACTTAAGTTCATCGAATTTCCACATAACATATCTTGTGGGGTTTGAAGAAATTAAGACATCGGACATCTTAGTTTGAAAAATTAATCAAAGAAAGTGTTTTTGGTAAAATGAAGCCATTAAGCAAAGCTAAACAAAATGAACTTTCATGTGTGTTGAAGTCTCACGATTCTTGAAAAAAGTCCAAAATGAAAATCATTGGTTGGAAATGTATGTCCAAATTGAATCATTCTTTGGTTATAAAGGTCTCTAGGAAGCATTTGCATGTTCTTCAATACCTAGATCTAGTCAAACAAAGTGTCTTTTTTAGGTTCACCTTAGGATCAAGGCAAATCAAAATATTTTTCATCCATCCTTCAAACATCAAAGCAGACATTGTCTCATCATCACCTTTTGGAAAATCTTAAAATCATCCTTAATGCTAGGATTTTTTGGCAAAATCAAAATCATCAAAAATATTTGAGACTAAATCCTTGAAAACATCATCAAAATCACCTTTGGCTAGGTATGTGTAGATACATCTTTTTTTTGCATATGCTTAATCAAAGTAATCAAAATCATCTTGTTTCTAAGCTTGGTATGCGTAGATGCATCCTTCTTTGTATGTTTAGCTAAATTATCATCTTGTTTGAATAGGTGTGGGTAGATGCATCCTTCTCCTCACACATATTCAAATTATCCTCCTTTGAACAAAAATATCCCTTAGATCATCATCCAACATCCTAGGGTCTTTTTGTTCAAAATCAAAACAATCAAAACCAATCAAGATCAAGGACAAATTCAAAATCAAAATCAATATCCAAAACGTATCCGAAAGTTCCAAAAGCTTAGCATCTCCCATCAAGATTGATGAAAAGACCATAACATCCACATCATCCATCCCTTACATCATCATCATATCACCTTTCGATCCTTAAGATATCCTAAAATTTTCTACTTTGAGGCATAAAATAAAGATCAATCCAAAGAATCAAGAGATTCATCTCTCCTATTCTTAAAAATTGATCCTCGTTTTATGGTTCAAACTAGATCTCAATACAAGAAGGGCACGGAAGCCAACAAAGAAACACCCACTTCAAGTGATCTTAGCCAAACAAATGTTGAAATAAATCCCGCTGAATCAAGAAATCCTTTGACCATCTCATCATCCCAAAATCCGCAAGAGGAAACCCAAGGAGAGGACCTTACCTTTGGAATGTCTCCTGAAGAAATAACTAAAATGCTCCAAAATCCAGACAACCATAGAGTCATCAACATCACGATGAGGCTTAACCCTTCATTATACATGCTCAAACTGGCAAAACAAGGGGCCAAACTACCTTCGGACTTTGACGTGAGTACCATAGTGGAAACATCTTTTCCTCCCATCTCATCCACCATTCCCATCTCATGTACACCACCATCCCAAAACATCACCCAAAACATTCTGCAAATCATGACATCTTTTGCTCCAACCCAACCCAATGTTAATAAGGGAAATGCATTTCTCAATGCTATTCAAGCACACCCCCTTGTTAATAATCAAAACTTGGACACAAATACTACCTTGGAAAAAAATGTACTTGAAAACCCATTACATAAGAATGTTCCTCTCACTTTCCATCATGATCCATCATCATCATTTTTCGTGCAAAGCCTCAAACTCCTCTCCTCACAAATTTGCAAGAGGAAGGAGACATGTTCGGACCAAGGGGCATCTTTGACACCACAACATTCTCACAAGAACATGCACCCCTCACATTCCCACCTCTTCCACCACTGCCATCATCATCCACATCACTCCTCAGTTTAGGGCTTCCCCCTCTACCGAGTATCAATAAAACCACTATCCCAAGTATCAATCAAAGAATTTTTCCAAACACTCAAAATTTTTCATTAATATTGCAACAACAGATGGAAAATGCACAAGCAATTGCAACATCATCAAGTACCCTTCTAACATCGCAAAGCATGGTCTCTCAAGGACCAATCACATCAATGACACCACTTAGCACTTAAACCACCACATCAATACCACCATCCATCATGCAAAACACCAACACCACCTTCACAAATGCCATTCCAAATCCACCACCACCCCCACCACCACCAACTTCCACCATATCAAGTCAATAGAACGTGGCATTGCAAGCTGCTTTTCAAAGAGGATTCCAACAAATGCAAAAACAAAAAGCTGCACAACTAGCCACTCAAGCTGCACAAGCTATGCAAGCTGCCCAAGTAGCACAAGCCGCATTACAAGGGCAACAAGCCCAAGCTTTATGGAAACAACAACAACAAGTCACCCCAACTGCTCAAGCATTGCAAGCATTACAAGCACAAAAGGTGGCTCAAGCACAAGCTCTATTACAACAACAAGCAGCACAAGCACAATCCCAAGCACAAGCAGGACAAGTGCAAGCTCAATATCAGGCACAACAAGCCCAATATCAAGCACAACTTCTTGCACAAAGACAATCAGCATAATTGCAAGCATATCAGCAAGCAATAAAGCAATATCAAGAGCAACAAGAAGTAGTCAAATTGGAAGCCCAACAACAAGTGTTGTTGGAACAACAACAAGCACAACAATAAGCATTGTTGGAACAACAACAAGCACAACAACAAGCACAAATCTTAGTGCAACAACAACAAGATCAACAACAAGCATTGTTCATACAACAACAAGTGGAAGCCTACCTAGCTCGGTAGAACATATAGATACCATCAAACAACATAGTGACCAACCCACCCACCCAACCCATGATTGAAACACCCCAAAACACTTTCATCCCACCCCCTGATCCGCAAAATGATGTAACGACACAAATTAGGTTACTCTTGCAACAAGTGCTCGACCTTCAATTGGGGCGAACAACCAAAACACCAAGCAACTTGTGTCCCTATCCATTTGATAGGAGCCTAGTGATGAAACCATTCCCTAAGGGATTTGAAATCCCCAAATTTGACAAATATCGAGGGACGGGAAACCCTAAAGATCACATCAGGGAATTCTAGGTTCATTGCATGGAAGTCGCATATGACGATACTTATCTAATGCAACTATTTCCTAGGAGTTTGGCATGACATGCTATGGAATGGTTCTCTCACTTACCTTCAGGCATTAGAACATTCCAAGAAATTATGGATGCATCCATTAAAAATTATGCATGCAACATGGAAATGGATATTAGTCTAGAAGAACTATTAGATCTAAAACAAGGAAAGGGTGAATCATTCACTTCATTCTTACAACGATGGTGATCCAAGGCCACTTGGAGCAAGTGGAACATGCCAGAAGAACAACAAGTTTACACCATCATAGCCAACCTTGAAGGATGCTTGGCATTTCATCTCAAGGTTCAAGGCATCACCACATATGATCAATTGATCCCCAAGGTGCTTAGCATTGAAAGAGCCCTTATAATTCAACCCACAGAATCAACATCATATCACGAACAACAAAGCAACCACCCACCATCCAATTACAATGATAAACCTCGTACGTGGGAAAGAAACAAAAAAATTACTAATGATGGCGTTGTCGATGCCAGGGTGGTCATTAGTGCTCCTCACCAACATACACCCACACCAAAAATACAAACACAACATCAAAACAATCATCACATAGTACACCAACCAAATAACAATTCAACAATCAATAACCTCAATGATGAAAGAGGACCACCCCAATGCAAGAGTTATCCCAAGCTAAAATACACCACTTTGGGAGAACCACTTGAGGACATAATGAAAAAGTTGATAGATGAAAAACTCATCAAAGCTCCTACATTTGAGAATTACCAAGAATCGGATGTGAAATCTCCTTGGTATAACAAGAATCAACTCTGCGAGTTCCATAAAATCAAAGGCCATACCATGAATAGTTGCATCAAATTGAAAAACATCATCCAAGATCTCATGGATAAGAGAATCATAAATGTGGAACAACCTATAGGAAATTAGGATCTTAAGATATACAATGTCAAATCATGGCAACAAAGGGAATAACAATAACAAAGATAAAGGGAAAGGCACCCACTCAAACATAAATCATGTGGATGAAACATTCGTCACTTCCCTAGATGAAAATTGCATGGTCATTACTATCAAGGGTGCCTATGCCGAAGATTGTGGAGTCACCATAAGAGGCGGCAAAGTAACCATTGCAGGATCATCCCAGCCAAACAAAGTCCCTGCAACTAGATCCATCCCTAATGGCTACAATGTCCTAGATCAACTCAAGAGAACACCAGCACAAATCTCCATCATGGAGTTGTTAAAAATCTCATCAGCCCATAAGAAAATCATAGAAGAAGCATTAGCCTCATCCACTGTCCCTGTAGATCTCAATGCAAAGAAATTCCAAGCTATGGTCATAAATATCATTACACCTAAACTCCTTACATTCTCTGACCAAGATTTCCCTGCCCAACCATCTCACAACCGTGCACTTCACTTGGAAGCTATAGTATATAAGAGAAAAATCAAAAGGATCTTGGTGGATGGAGGTGTGGGTTTGAATATTTGTTCTCTCAGCTTCATCAAGCAGTTGAAAATATTAGAATATTCTATCGACAAAGGAAAGGGTATCACGATAAGGGCATATGACGATCAAGAAAGATTATTTCAAGGCACAATCAAACTCCCTATTCAAGTAGGTCTAGCTCTCATGGAAACCACCTGTCAGGTCTTGGACCTTGACTTGCCATATAACATCCTCCTAGGATGCCCATGGATTCATGCAATGAAGGCAGTAGCGTCAACTTTCCACCAATGTGTGAAATTCACACACAAAGGACAGGAAGAGACCATCCATGGAGATCCCGAACCTTTCTCATACTACAAAAATCTTGAAGCAAAGTATTACAAAATCCCCCAAGTACCAAAAAATGCTAAGGGCCCATCCACGCCATACATCGATCCCACCACTCTCGCATCCACTTCTATGACAAAGACACCCACCACTCCTGCCATTCCCATCACTTCTGACATTAAGCTCATCATCCAAGATGATGATTGTGGAAGCTACAAGCTCCCTAACAATGCTTTTATGGTAGGAGAGTTACTACAATCTCCTAGATCATGGGGACATCCACAAGAAAACCAAGCTTCCACATCACAAACGTCTCCTGAAGACTATCTTGGATTCACAAGCTGGGGAGACCTTGGCCAAGAGGTTATTGAAACAGATCCATCACATATGCTATATCAAGATGAAAGACCAGTAGCTAATTTACCAATGGATGAAAGAAGCAAGGGTCTACAAATGATGCTCGCAATGGGCTACGACAGAAATCAAAGACTGGGAAAAAATGACAATGGCCTTATAATACCTATCATGCCAGAGACATGACCGATAACAAATCTTGGCCTTGGATGTACCCCTCTGAGTATAACCATACGAGGTTGAAGTCCTCTAGTTAGAATGGTTAACAATCCTCCTCAGCCAACCCCAGCAGAACTATGCTTACTAGTGTCTATAGGTAGAGTCATAGATAACTTTACATTTGATATAACCGACATCTATAGTAGTAGTGATGATGAGGATCACCTGACTAACTTACCTAGGCTATTTGAAGATATCATTCTTTGCATGATTAGGACCATATCTTTTGAAACATACCACCAAAATCATGAGATTCGCCTAGTATATCCCCAACTCATCGACTATGACCAATGAGGACCACCAATTCTTGATACATTTGAAAATGATGAGGCACTCTCAAAATTCATGGGACTACGGGATAACATTCTAGATGGGGATCACAAAGCATGCTTTATAATGGAGTTGGACACACATGCCTATTATGGGGAAACAATTGAATCCTTCAGTCACAAAAATGAGAAATTAAGAATAATATCCAAGTCCTTGAGTGAAAACCACATTGTGGCACTTTTTGACAAGAAAAAAGTAAAAAGAAAGGATGCATCCAATGATGAAAACCTCTTTGAGGTGCCTGAGGATGGGGGATTCAATCTTCCTTTAAGAGCTATTCATCAGGAAAAGTCAGTAGTCTTGGCAGAAAAATCCAATCCAGTCAACCTAGGAACAAAGGAGACCTCGCATATCACATTCTATGTGGAATCACTATTATCAGAAGAGCAAGAGCTCCTTGCATCATTCCTAAGAGAAAGACAAATAAAATTCACATGGAGTTATGCTGACATGCTAGGGCTTGATCTAGAGACTGTGGTTCATCACTTAGCAGTGTATCCAAAAGCAAAGCTTGTCAAACAAAAGCTTCAAAAAATGCACCCTCAGATCGCGCTATTAGTCAAAATGGAGTTAAAAAAGCTATTGGATGCAGGGTTCATTCGACCAATCGACTATCCAAAATGGGTGTCAAACTTGGTACCTGTTTCAAAACCTGATGGAGCCATTAGAATCTGCATAGACTTTAGATATTTGAACAAAGCATGTCCAAAAGATGACTTCCCACTCCCCAACATCGACATGATAGTAGACATGATAGAAAGACATGAGATGTTATCACTAATGGACAGATTTTTAGGATACAATCAAATCATGATAGCTAAAGAGGACCAGCATAAGACAACTTTCACTTGTCCATGGGGGACTTACTGTTGGAACATGATGGCATTCGGCCTAAAGAATGCAGGAGCAACATATCAATGAGCCATGACATTGATATTCCATGACATGATCCATAAGACGATTGAAGACTATGTTGACGACATTCTAGCCAAGTCCAGAAAGAGAAAAGAACACATAGCAACCCTTAGTGCCATCTTTGATAGGTTGGAGGAGTACAAGGTCAGACTAAACCCAAGGAAGTGTGTCTTCGGTATACAATCAGGAAAGCTCCTAGGATATATAGTATCAATAAAGGGTATCGAGGTGGATCCAACAAAAGTAAAAGCAATCCTCGAGATGGAGGCACCAAAAACATTAAAACAACTTAGAGGTCTCCAAGGCAAACTACAATCCATTAGAAGATTCATAGCACAACTGGCAGACAAACAAAACCTATATTCTCACCTACTCCAGAAGGGAGTAGCGTACAAAATGGGATACCAAGTGTGAAGAGGCATTCAACAAAATCAAAGAATACCTATTAACACCACTAGTCTTAATGCCACCCATCCCAAAGAAATCATTGATCTTATACATGTTAGCAATAGCAGCAGCCCTTGGAGCTCTCTTAGCTCAGCATGACGAAAATGGAACATAAAGGGCTATCTACTACATCATTAGGAAAATGGTTGGTCATGAGCTAAACTATTCATTCATCGAGAAAGCATGCCTTGCAGTAGTGTTTGCATCACAAAAATTTAGACATTACATGTTGGCACATAAAATAAAACTCATCTCCAAAATTGACCCCCTCAAATATATACTATCAAAGGCAATGCTCACAGGAAGAATGGCCAAATGGGTGATGATATTGTCAGAGTACGACATTGAGTATGTCGAATGGAAAGCAATCAAGGGTCAAGTTATTGCAGATCAACTGGTAGAGGCACCAATCTATTCTGAGAACCCTCTTGTCTCAGAGTTTCCAAATGAATCCATTTTTAATCTCAACGTAGCTAACCACTAGAAACTATACTTTGATGGATCATACACGCAGCATGGATCAGGAGCTAGTGTCTTCTTCATCACCCCACAAGGGGATTGCATACCAAGGTCCTACAAACTGGCATTTCCTTGCACCAATAACATCACGGAATACGAGGCTTTGACTATAGGTCTCAGAATAGCAATGCAATGGAGCATCATAGCTCTCAAAGTATACAGAGACTCCCAATTGATCATAAATCAAGTAAACGATGAATATCAGACCAAGGATGACAAGCTCACTCCATACAAGAAATTGGTAGAGACTCTCAAAGAATCTTTCATAGAAATAACATTTGAGAAAATTCCTAGAACCAACAACAGAGCAGCAGACGCCATGGCAAAAATTGGATCCTTGCTCGATATCCCTCACAACGTTCCAAAATATGAATTCCTGATTGAGCAGCTTCTCATTCCCGCATTTGATGTACCAGAATTAGAATATGTGTGCGAAATCATTGGTCCTAGTGATCCTTGGTATCATGAAATTTACACATACCTTTGAATAGGAGTCATACCCGATGACCTACCATCAAACCTAAAACAAACTTTTGTTAAAAATGCATCTAGTTCGTCATCCTAGGAGATACCCTATATTGTAGAAGCATAGAAGGAACCCTACTACGCTGCCTAAATGTTGAGGAGGCATTAACTTCTCTAGCTGAAGTTCACAACAGTATCTATGTTTTGCACTTGAGTGGAATGACCATAGCTAAGAAACTACTGAGGATGGGGTATTATTGTCCCACAATGGAAAGAGAGGAACATGACTATTCTAGAAGGTGTCTACAATGTCAGCAGCATGGGGACCTCATCCATGCTCCAACTCAAGAGCTTCATCCTATCGTCACACCATGGCCCTTTTCGTAGTGGGGACTCGCTCTCATTGGGAAAATCACACCCACCTCATCTAATGGCCACAAATTCATCATAACCGGGAAGCAAATTTCAAAGTTCATCTTGAACTATCTCATTTGCCGCTATGGTGTTCCACAAGCCATTATCTTAGATAATGGGACACCATTCAAAAATTAGGAGGTCTGTGACTTATGTGAGAAATTCAAAATCCAACATCGCTTCTCCACCCCATACTATCCCCAAGGCAATGGCCAAGAAAAAGCTACAAACAAAACCATTCTAAAAATTCTCAAGAAAACAATCAATGACGTAGGTCATGACTAGAATTTGCAGCTTAATCCCCCCCTCTGGGCCTATTGAAATAGCATCCGCACACCCACCAATACCACCCCTTTCTCCCTGGTCTACGGATCACAAGAAGCACTCCCCATTAAGATTGAACTCCCATCACTCAGGATATCACTGCAAAACCTCATCACAAATGAAGAGTACCGAGTATCAAGATTAAATGAGCTAGAGCTACTAGATGAGTGACGTATAGATGCTTTGAATCATTTGCAAGTCTATCAGAATAGACTCAAAAGGAGCTCCAATAAGAAAATCAGAAGCAAGACGTTCGAAGTCAGAGAACTAGTCTTAAAAGAAAATCAAAAGAATGTCCCAAACCCAAGCAGCAAAGGAAAATTTGAACCCAATTGGCTGGGATTGTTCGTCATCACAGCAAGTTACAAATCAGGGGCATATCAGCTATCAACACCTGAAGGGGAACCTCTGCAGGAGCCCATGAATAGCTCCCATCTCAAGAAGTTTTATGCCTAAATATTTCAAGATATAGAACCAAAAAATCTAAAAAAATTAGAAAAAGTCCTAAAAAAATGGTTACTACGGTGAAAACCTGGTAAATAGGCGTCTTGGTGACAAAAAAAAGAAGCAAAAAATCCAAAATAATCAGAAAAAGGATCAAAAATAGTAAAGAGAAAAATCGTCCTATAGTGAAAACCACTTTGGTGGCACTTTGGGCAAGGACCTTGGTGAAAACCTAGCAAACAGGCGCCTTGCATAAATAAGCACTCTCCATCCATTAGGATCTTTATGGCTTGTTCTGCACCATCCATCCATCATCCATCGCATCCAGATCATCATCCATCACTCATCCACTCACATCTGAACCATAGCTTGGTCCTATTTTCGTATCATGATCCCTCCTAGTACTACTCGGCCCATCCTCAAAGTCAGTTGGTCCTGCCTTTATCGGAGTAGTCTATTGCATCATGTTGGGGGAATGTTCTTATCGGATCAGATTCATATATGATCTTAAAGTCCTCAAATCAGAAAATCCAAAAACATCAAAAAATCCAAAAATCCAAAAAACATTAGAAAATCAAAAAATCTAAAAACATCAAAACATCAAAAAATCCAAAAACAAGTCAAAAAGTTAGTCAAAAAGGTAAAAAATAGAGTTTTCTTGTTGAACTACATTGTCTCTGAGCTTGAACGTAGGCAAGGTTGATCTTTGATCATCCCCCAAGACACTTAGGTCAGTCCTTTAGGAGTCTGTCATAATAAACTGACATCTCATCATGTATATCGTCATTTGTAAATCGATCAAGTCGCCAGTTGAACTACGTGGTCTCTACATGTATAACGTAGGCAAGGCTAATCTGTTGATCAGCCCTCAAGGCCCCTAGGATAGGTCTTTAGGTTAGTTTCTTGGTCAAAACCTCAGAAAATCCCAAAAACATTAGAAAATAAAAAATCAAAACATTTCAAAATCTCAAAAAATACCCAAAACAACCTCAAAACATTGCAAAACATCAAAAACATCCAAATATTTGAAAAATTCCATCCACCTCATCTCACTTGCACCCACAATAAACATCATTCATAATAAACAATTTCCATCCTCAAATCTTTGGCAAGATAATCAGAAACAAGCATAGCAGGTTAAAAGTGAAAACTCAAAAACATCAAGTCTCAGGTTTAGGTCAGTACGTAAACAAGTTGGTCAATTCTTTGTGTCGGTACTTCATCATCCAATTGGTCCCATATCAATCATCTTTTAGAACACTTTGGATAAACGAAATGACGTTTCACCATCCACTAACATGTCCTAGGATGAATCCTTCCTACAATGGACATTATCTTTTGGCAATAAGTTTCAGCTCTTATCCTAAGAAAACACATCTTCCTTTGGTTAGTGGTATTGAAGAACATCAACTTGTTTGTTTACTTTGTCTTTATCTTTTGACTTATTGCACTCATTCCAAGGACTTCTCGATGATATCCCAAATAGAGGATTTAGAGAAATAGGAATGGGGCAACGATCATTATCTTTTGTCTGTTAGGCTCGCTGGACGTTCTTGTAATATAACCTCGGTGAATACTTGCTTTGTTAGGTATGTATGGAGGAGGTCTAGGGAAACTTGTTGACTATTGCATGGATAGGTTTACCTTTCCATGTTTTGGTCTGAGATGTTTGAAACTTCTAAAATGAATCCTAGCAAGGTTTCTGTATGTCAGGTGTGAACAAGGATACTCCTATCTACTTGTCAACTCAAAGTCCATCTCACTAGGTACAACACCATCCTGGTTTTCTATACCTTGATGCATCGTACCATGTGTATTATCAAACATAAGAAAATGTGGCCCTTTGAAAATCCCAATTCCTAAACAAGTAATCATCATCATCATCATCATTTGCATTTGCATCATCTTGGGTCTTGTTGAAATAATTTCTTCTTTTCTTGCTAACCACACTAATAAGGTACTATGACAGTTGATCATCATCATCGTCGTCATCAATCCTGCATTCATAAATCATTAGCATATTGCATAAACATATCATATAGGAAACATATACATCGCATTTCCATCATCATAATAAACATGTCACCATAAGCATTTTTCAAAAATAGATGCATACATTTTATTGCATTTCATCCATTACAATTGCATCACATATCATTTACAGAAGCATTTCATAATCATTTTTGCATAATCATAAACAATAGGTATATAAGCATTTAATTCAATTGCATACATACTTGCATAACATCATGACATCGCATTACACTCATATTACACTATGCATCATCACATCACTTTGCATTAACCTATAATTACATCATATCGCATCCTATTAAATGCATCACATACAATACATCATCATTTAATACATGTAGGATAATAAAATTTGTTATTCTAAGCATGTCATAAAACCATCTCATTTGCATTACACCATTTCATTTATATCACAACCATTGCATTCATATTACATCATCCATATCATCTCATAAATAGCATCATAAATCATTCATTGCATAAATCATTCCACATAAGCATGAACGTACAAAATTCATTACAAAACAAAGCATATATGCATCCATAATCATTTATATAAGTCACATATCATTTTACATATTCCATTTGCATCGACATAAATAGATCATCATATAGACAACATCATTGAATATCACATTTGCATATCATAAGTTAGTATAATAAAGATCTGTTAGTCATAATAATAAGGCATACATCATTAGAAATAAATGCATCCATAACATATAGAAGTAGAACCATACATGCATAAATAAAACACATTGTATGACATCAAAATCATCATCGGATCATATATATATCAATAATGCAACTGTCATAGTATAAAGAATAAATTGAATCACTGTACATATGTGTCAATCAGTACAAAAGGCCCATCGGGCTATAAAAAATGAGCCCATAAGGCACAAAAGTATCATAACATCTCGACCAAGCTCAGTCCCTGTAAATGTTGCCCTCGCCCCTGTCACTGTGACCCTCTGCTAGTCTGTGGCTAGCCCACTTTGAATACTTTGGTACCCACTCTGCTCTGGGTACGGCCTTATGATAGTACCTCTAATTGTACTCTATCTCTCGGATGACATCCCTATAGGATCAAACTGACATTGTACCCTAGGAGGAGGAGGCTACCATGCTCTCTAGCTATTGTCTCTTGCCTAGCTTTGTGGCTGCCTGCAGCTCTACAACCTATCTCTATTGTATGGCCTGCTCTCTCTCGGCCCTCACCTGATCTCTCACGACTGTCACGACCTGGACCTGGGCCTATAGCTATGCAATCAAAGTATCCTGTGTGTCTTTTTGCCTTGCTGGCTATACCCATGGTTGTACCTAAGGCTGCACCCGAGGAGGATCCTCGACTCGTGGTGGTGGGACTGGTGGAACTTGCTGCTAGGGCTACATGTGCACATCTCCCTGATCTGGCTGGACTAGAGGCACTAATGGCGGGTTTTGTCAAATCTCAGCTCTTTGTCCTTGTCCTCCCCCTCTGCCTCAGAATTTGCGCACATCTATAGCTGCACCTAGAATCCTCAACCGAAGAGGAGGCCGAAACCAATCCTTGTAAGCCTGAGTGGTGCCTGGATCTGCCAGTCCCTAATCATAAGCCCATGGTCAGGCTACTAGCTGTCAGAAACTATCCACTACCTCTGAAGCAAGAATGTACTGCCCCCATGACACCTATGTCATGGTGTGGGTGAAGACGGCTACATAATCATCATCGGGACGATCCTACAGCTCCCTAAACTGACACTGCATGTGCCCAGGTAGGTACCTCTTAAGCATAGTGTGCTCTCACCCTTGCATGAAACGATCCTGGCAGTAGTAAAACATCTGATTAGTATCATCGGCCCATCCGGGCTAACCAAGGTAGGGTCTCCAAGTAAAAACCTGCATCTCGTCTAAGACTCGCCTCTAGTAGGGGATCCCGTGCTCATCGGTGTGTGTAAAGGACACACTGCCTCTGTATCAACACACGAGGGGATCGTCTAGCCTCATCAGAACTAAAATGACATGTGGACATAACACAAAAATGTGCTCCCACACCCACATGTTGACAAGAGTCACCCCTTCCCCCAATGCTCTATTGTCCATGTAAACATACTCATGGAGCTCTTTGTATAATGAAGCTAGAAGAACAAGCCCCCAAGTAAAATGAATCGGCCTATCTTGGACCATCCGCTCCCAACAATATTCCCAGTCAGGACTAAAGTATCGCCCTCGCCTGTCAGGGGCAACAAGGCCCAAAATGATGGCTGCAATCACCCAGTAGTAGAGAGGTGTTAGGATCCTATGCCACTCGAGCTCTATTTGTCCCATGCAGAACACAATCTCATCAATAGCAAGGACTCTAAAGCAGGCCTCACGCCCCTCGTCCATGTCAAAAATTGCCTCATGACCGTGAATCGCCAATCGTAAAATCTGCCAAATGTCCTCTAGAGTGACAGTGGCCTCACCAGTGGGAAGATGGAACGAAGATGTCTCGCTATGCCATCTCTCGGCCAGCGCTAACAACATCCCTAGGTGAGTGCACAGGGGTGGCGCATACGCAAAATGCCATAGCCCTACAATCCAAAGTCAATCTTGGTCCCTATCGCTCAGGTCCCGTAGGTAGCTAGCCAGGTCTCGCGATCTGTGCTCTCGGGAGTAGAGCTCCCTCGCCCTGTCCTACATCAAGGAAGGTCATCATATTAAAAAAATTAAAAAAATTCTTCACTGGACATTCAAAAAGCTTCTCTAGTGGTGCAACCCGTGAAGGCGTTGCAGTTTGATTTTAATCAAACTCTGACACTAGGGCTCAAAAGAGAAAAATAGCACCACCACGGTGCAATTTCCCTCACAACGTCGTAGTTTGTGTGAAATTATGACTGTCGTGTTGCACTTTCCAAACTACCTTGCCGACCCCAAGCTTAGCGTCAGAGTTTCTAAATTCCAAACTACACCACAGTGACACTATATCACACCAAGCAGTGCAGTTTGACTTCTGAGCGGCGCCATATAGCGCCGATGTAGGCAGATTGACTCTTTAAAGCATTAATTGAAGTAATAAATGAAATACGAAGCTTGCATAAGGACCACTTACCGATGCTCCGATGCTAGGTGGCCACTGGTACATCTGAACTCAATAAAAAATGTGCAGAGGAAGCTGTCATTATGCCATATCATCAGGATGTCAGAGCTCAAATCTCAAGATTACTATTGGAGGTGTTTGAAAATGACTTGAAAGTGACCCCTCGGGCCCCATTTAAGTATGAAAATTAGGGTTTTTTCACCCTGATTGGCTGACCTGCTAGGGTTTTGGGCCCCCAAACCTATTTTCATCTTGTTAAGGCTTGCTTTTCATCGTTTTATTGCATTTAGACGCATTTTTAGCCTCCCAGTGCCCTTTCAGACCTATCAGATACTTTGTTCTCTTTTTTCACAAGATCACCCAAAAAGTGAAATTTTCATCCAATCTCTCGAGGGGGCATTATAATGGCATGTTTTCTCTCACCATACAATAGTGGGGCAAGTTTTTAAATATCAATTTTCTTTTTGGCTTTGATCAAGATTGTTTATTCTTTGAATCAATGCAACAATGCATTGATTCAAAGATGGGAAAAATGTAGACATGTAAAATATACTGATTGGCATTGTGCATTTGATCCTGACTACTAACATCATTTCATCCTGAATCATCCCTCGGTCTAACCATTTAATCAAATCTCCTTATTTGATTAAATTCATCAACTTTCATCCCTTAATTGAATAAATCAGTTTATCTGATTAAGTCAATATTTTTTGTTAATTAAATCAACCCATCTGATCTAATTATCCCTATTTAATTAAATAATCAATTTATTTGATTAAATCCCTAAAGTCTATCCATTAAATTAAATAAATTAAAACCTTATTTGATTTAATCTAACACTATCTCTTTTAATTAAATAAATCCAAATTCTTATTTAATTAACCTCTTGTCATATTCCTCTCTTATTTGATTTAAATAAATCCATAAATTTGAGTCAAATAGGTCACATCATCTAACGTCTCTCATTAAATTACTTACCCCTTGATTAATTTAATCCCATCTCAAGTCCCATCCTCTAGATAATGCAAGTTGCACATGAAAATAGATTTAATTCATTTATTAAATCTTTATTTTCCTCACAAGGCATCTTTTGGAATATTCTCTCAATTTGAATTCAAAAATTTCAAGTCAACATATACATCCAGCAAGGCAATAAATTCATCTTACATGTCCTTTGCCTTGAGCCAAGTGGCATTTATTATATTTTCTCTTCCCTCTTGCAAGTCATTTCAACAAATTTGAAATTCAAAATTATGCATTTATTGGCACAATCCCCAAATCTGCACATCCTCCATCCATTCATAGCTTGACATGTGGCATCATGGCATTGGATGAATGTTAATCCCACATTGCTTAAAATTGGACATTCACCCATCTTGACATTCTATAAATAAAGAGCTCATATCCTTGTTTGATCATCCATAATTAATGCAAAGTTACCATGCTCAAATGTCTCTCAAATTTCATCCATTATCATTGAGTTCTTAGTTAGGTTTTTGCAGATTTTTTTGGTTTGGAGCTCTCATCCTTCATCAACAAAGTGGATCAATTTCATCAACATATCAAAGCTTACATCTTAGGAATTGGGAAAGAGCCAATTTTCACATCAAATTGGCACCAATTCCCCCATGGGATCATGAGTTTGTACATTTAAATTAGGATTTAATCTATTTTGTTCTCTTTATCATGCTTTTCATTGTTTTCTTTCCTACTTTGAGTTTGTAAATGGATTTCATGGGGAATCCTTATTTTGACTTGAAATCTCTTGCTTAACTTGTTTATTCTTGTTGTTTTGCAGGTACCAAGGTTGGGGTTCACACATATTCATCTTATTGATATGTTCTCTTACCTCTTCATGTACATTCTTGATGTGCTCTACAAAGTCTTCGGCTTCGGCACTAGTCTTCTTCTCTTGGACCATCTTCCTCAATTATGAAGCAGTTCTGGGACTACCTCCATACACAATTTGGAATGGTGATCTTCTTGTACTCCTATTAACAGAATTGTTGTAAGAAAATTCTGCTTGGGGTAAGATCAAGTCCCATCCCTTAGGTTTATCTCCTACCAAACATCTTAGTAAGTTACCCAATCTTTTGTTCACAACCTCAGTCTACCCATCAGTTTGTGGATGGTGTGCATAACTGAACTTCAACTTTGTCTTCAACTTTTTCCACAAGGTCCTCCAAAAGTATCCCACAAACTTGGTATCACGGTCTAAGACTATACTCTTTGGTAGACCATGTAGCCTCACCACCTCTTTGAAGAACTAGTCAACGATGTGGACTGCATCATGGGTCTTCCGACATGGAATGAAATGCGCCATCTTTGAAAATATATCAACTACCACAAACATTGAATCATTCCCTCTCTGTGTCCTTAGAAAACCAAGAACAAAGTTCATACTTATATCTTCCAAAGGCCTCTCTGGTATAGGTAAGGGTTAATACAACCCTGTATTCTGGCTCACTCCCTTAGCCATCTGACACACCCTGCAACTCTACACAAACATCCTCACATCCTATGACAACTGCAGCCAATAATAATGTTCATTGATAATGGAAATAGTCTTATCCCGACCAAAATGTATTTCTATTCCTCCACTATGCTTCTCCTTTATCAAGTTCTCCCTCATGGAGCTCCTTGGAATACACAATTGGCTTCCTTTAAACAACATGTCATCCTAGATTATGAAATCCGTCTACCTTGTTCTATCAACTATAATAGGCTCCTTGCAAGTTTTCCAAGCCTCTGTAAAATCAGGATCCTCAGGGTACAATGTCTTGAGTTCATTGAACCCAACCACTTAATTCTGCATCTCATTCAACAATTTTTTCCTCCTACTTAAGGCATCTACAACCCTAGTAGACCTCCCACTCCTATGTTTTAAAACAAAGGTATAGCTCTGTAAAAATTCTACCCATTTCATATGCCTCTTATTTAATTTTCCCTGACTATTCAGGTATTGTAATGCTTGATGATCAATAAACAAAACAAACTCCTTTGACAATAGAAGGAATAAGTGTTTGCATGGCCATCATATATTCCTTTGACAAACACTTATTCCTTCAGCTTATGGCAGATTCCATTCTTCGTCAAGGAATAAGTGTTTGCATGGCCATCATATATAGCTCACCTGTCGAACTGCTACGACCTCCCCAACAACATGTGACATGCATCCACGAGGATGATATCACAGAGTACCTCATCATGATAGCTCCCAAGTTTGAACTTCACCAGGCATTGCTCATTGACTAGAACTTTGTGATCTTTCTACAGCCAGGAAATCCAATACGGATGTGGATGTCTTTTCCTCTTCAACTTTAGTTTTGCAACCATCTCTTCTAACACAAGATTATCGATACTCCCACTGTCAATAATGACATCACAACATTTTCCTTGACATTTGTACCTTGTGCAAAATAGATTCTTCCTGTGTTCTGGCTCCTTCTCTTCAGTCACCAAGGCTCTTCTCACTACTAGGGCTTCTCCCCTTTCAACATCATCTGAATGCTCAGATTGAGCCTCCTCATCTGAATGCTCAAATTGAGACTCCTCATCTACATGTGCAACCCTTCCATGACCTTCTGGTCTTTTGTCTATCCTTCCTTGGTGTTGTGGACATTCATAGGCTCGATGCCCTTCTTCACCACATTGGAAACAAGTTCCTCTAAAACCTCCTCTTCCAGATCCTTGTCTAGATCTACCCCATCCTCTACCTCTTTGATCACCACTATTTTGATCACGAGAGCAGTAGAAATTATCACTCCTCTATCCTCGGCTGGTATCCATATCTCCATTTTTCTTCTCATCCTCATTTCAGCTTCCAGAAAATCTTCCACCACCCTTTTCACTTTGACCTCCTCTTCCTTTTTTCTTGTTATCAAACCTTTTGTTCAAATTTTCTTCAACTTTCAGGGAAAACTGGTACGCATCCTCAATGGTGGTCATTCTGACCAGGCTTAACTCCTCTTGAATACTCAGTTGTAACCCATTAAGATAATGAGCTACCTTCTCCTTGTTATCCTTTGCATGTATCATTCTAATGATCATCTTGTGAAAATCTTCTGTGTATTCTTTCACATATCTACTTCCTTGCTTCAACCCTTGCAATTTCTTTAGTAGATTTAACTCGTAGTCCACTGGTATGAACTGCTTCTTCAGTTTCTCCACCATGCGATCCCAAGTGCTGATCTTTCCTTTTCCTCTTCAATTTTTCTCCAACTGGACCTCTTTGCACTAAATATTGGCATGGCCCTTCAACTTCATTTTTGCAAACTTAACCCAATCTGGGTCCTCTACTTCTTCATACTCAAAACACTCTTCTAGCTCATTGATTATGTCGATCAACTTTTACAGGTTTAGGCTTCCATAATAACTGGGGACTTCTATTATGGGTCTTTTTTCTGATCATCAAAATGGCCCTTATCAGCCGCATCTGATCTTGATCAATCACCTCTTCTTCCTTTTCTATGTTTGTATCTTCCATCTCTTCTTTATCCTCACTCTCTCCTCTTCTTCTCGAGTTTAACCCTCTTCTCATCTGTTCTTGCAATGCATCAATCTATCTCTAGAGGGCTCTAAAACCCTCAGCCGCCAATGGATCTCTTCCACCAACATTTCTGCCACCTCTGCCACCTCTGGCACCACCACACCTACCAGGCATCACTCTTGGAGGCATCTTGAATACCTCAAACCCACAACCACGGTCCTAGTGCGAATTGTAGATCACGATCGGTGATCTATCCACACACTTAAGAAAATCCACTCTAATACCACCTAATGAGGGAGCAAACCTAAGACACAGAAATAATGCACACAACTAGATAACTTTCTTATTATTTAGTAATGGAAATCTTACATGCAGAGGATCTCAAATCCTCGAGCTCTGCAATACATGCAGGCTACAGAAAATTACCCAAGTTCCCCTTTCATAGTATGCAAACTCTTTTCCCCAAAAAACTATAAAAAACAGAAAAATCCCCCCATAAATAGCTCTTTTTACCTTTTGGAGTGAAACGACATTTGAATTATCATTTTTTTTTGTGATGCAAGATTTTCCTTACACCACTGGATGCCTGCATCACTATTTTTTTTGCCTCCATTCATCATAATTTTATTAGTTACAACATCAAATAATATAAGCTATTTCGTTCCATATGAGTAGCACAATAAATAACTATCTAAAATAAAATTAATTGCTTAAATTATATTCCTGTGAAGAACATGACAAGAAGTTTGTATGCTAATGACAAGAAATATGCATGCTACAAGATATATTTTCCAAGGATTGAAATCATAATGCTTATTAATAAATACAATCAATACTTGATTTCCATATTTTATCCAAAACTATATTATATACCGCTTCTATATATTTAATCATATGCAACATAAAATGGTAAAATGGTATGATATGGAATGAAAATGGAATGTGGGAATGGGTATGAAGGAATATGAAATAGGCTAAAATGGGATACAATTGGCTCTCATCAAAAGTCACAAAAGATAACACCAAATTTACATGGAAACCCTAGAGGGAAAAATCACGATGAGAAACTACTTGGATCTACTATCCAAATCTAGCCTCACATCAATAATGAAATCTTACAATGCTTTTTCAGGAACCCACCCACTAGAGACCCAATCTCCAAAACAATTTATAGGCACCAACCTACAGGAGACACCAATCCCCCAAACTAAGCACCAACTCAAAGAACAAGAGGCATCAACCTCAGGAATACACTTAAATGAATAGAATAAAACTTATAGAACTTCCTCTATCCAAACCTTTCACAAAATGAATTTTCATATTTTTACTCAACTCTTTGAGAAACTCCACATCCACACTTTTCTCTTCTTCACCCAAAATACCCCTGTTCTAAAAGATAAGGCATGAAATGCTCGAACAGATTCTTTAATAACCCAAAATAATTCACCTAAATATCGATCTAGATCGATAGGAAAAATTCATATATCAACCTGTATCAAAAACCGTTGGTGATGAGAAAGTCTATCCATGAAAATATTTTATATCACTACCATGTTGGCTTTGAGAACAAAAGTTTTGAATCAAGAACTAGCCATTAGGCATGTTTGAATGTGAAGTTTTGATCTTCTTCTTTCACTAGAAAAACAAGTGGTGTATATTCAAATTGAGATGTGCTTGCCCTTAGAATATCCATGACCAATAGAATGAAACCATTGAAAAGTATTGGATGCATGTTATAATCCCACAACACTACAATACCTTCTCTCTCTTCTCTACGGATGCATGATAGCCATCGATGTATGATTGAAAAGTCTACGGCCTTGGACATGCATAACTATTGCACAACACCATAATTTCAGCTTTGTCTTGCTAGCTTCAAAATGAGCTACCGTGGTATCACAAAATCTATCCCTATACCAATGTCACCTTGGACATGCATCAATACACTACACCATCGCAATTTCAGCATTGCTTTGAAGGCTTCAAAATGTGATGCAGTAGAAACCCAACACTTATCATCACGCCACATCACAGTAAACTTGCCATGGTCTGAACAAACACAAAATGTGTTCATGCCATCGTAAATTCAACATGGTCAGAGAAAATTCAAAATATGCTCACGTGCAACATTTGTCCCACCAAATTTATCCTTTGCTTCTCGAAAGTATTAACTTTAGACTTAGGGAAAAATATTTTGAACTAGATCAGATAGTGAGCAGGGTCAATGAATAAGGGAGAGTGGTCCATAGTGGAGTGGGGTCTAATAGTGGGGATTGAAGTAGTTCTTAGTGGGCCCTATAGTGGAGCACCTTAATATCCAATTTCAAAACACTTTTTATCCATAAAATACAAAAATTGACAAATCATGTGATGCCACATTAGTGCACCAATAAAACATGACTTAGTGCACCACTATCGGTCTCACTTTTTTTTTTGGCCCATTTTGGATACCTCAACAAAAAGCATGCTGATGTAGCATAATATTTGATGATGTGATCCTAAAACGAAATATAGAAGCATATGATTTGTCAAATAGACTATTGTACAAAATTGGGAGTGATTTGAAATTTTCACATAGGATTTTGAGAAACACGAAGTTAGGGTGCTCCACTATAGGCCCCTCTCCCCTAATGTAGTTAAAGGGCTTAAGTCATAACTTAAGAAACCAAGAACAACAAATAGCCATTCAACGATGGATTAGAACATAAAGTACACAACTGAGCAAATCACTTAGGGTTTAAATGAATTAGGACTAAACCCTACCAAGAATGCAAACCCTTAACTAGACATTATCTTCAATCCAATCCAGAGGAATCAAATGAAGTCCAAACTAACATCATAGCATGCAGACATGAACATATCATATCAAAGCAACAAACTCCATGTCAAAGCACATCAATGACAATCATTTATCTCTTTTGACATCAATGACAACTTAATTTGAAACAACAAGTTCATTCAATTTTTTGATAAAATAGAATTGAGAAATAATATTATAGAATAAATAAGGAAGATCGAGTTTTGTATGCCCATTTTGGAATTGCTAAAGATCCTAAAAGTTAAGAAAGTGTTAGTTTAGGAAGCTCTTCCAAGAAAGGAAACTAAATAAAAATAAATGTTTGTCTAACCTTGGATATTCATGTGGCTATCTAAAAAAGAAGACAAAGTCACCTCCATTCATAATGACCCTTCATATATTTGATAAGAATTTGTATAACTGGTTAATTGATTTAGGTGCTTCAACAAATGCAATGTCTTTATTAGTTAGTAAGACACTTAGATTAACTCATACCAATTCTAATAGAAAGGTCACTTAATTGAATAAAACTGAAATCAATGTTGTTGAACTTAATCATATACACATGCAAGTTGCTTTAATTTCATACATCCACCATTACATAGATATTTAGATGGTTGATATCCTAAATACACATGGCATGCTAGATCTAAAACATAAAATGGACATATGACTACTCAGTTTTCTCACATATGGATACCATAGAAGCAAATCCAAATTAGATTAAGGTAGGTAGAAAATCCTAGATTAAATTGTTCATCACAAAGTACAATAAGAGTAATGAGATCCTATATTCTAGACATATACTTTCCATCAAATGTGAAAGAAAAAAGTACATCCACTCAAGATATAAAGATGTCATCTAACACTTTTGAAAGAGTAAAAACCATCCAAATAATTTATCCCTAAATTAAACTTAACAATACACTAACACCCCCCTTAAGTGCAAACTATGTAAGGGGGAAATCGATGGTATCAAATGAGATAAATTAATTGAATTGAAACTAATCTAACTCTAAACAAAAATCAAGATTCATGCCTATTACTCACAAAATGAAACTTACAAAATCAAGAATTCAAGAATGTAATTGAAACAAGACAATAACAATGAACTCAAAAAAATGTAGTTTTACCATCCCATGTCGGAGTGTGTTCGCAAAGATGTTGGGTTGTTCATATCAATGAGAAGCCTCCATTATGTGTGTGAAAGCTTGAAGAACATGCTTGTGTTGATCGAAGGTATGTGTAAAGCTTAGTCAAAATATCGATTAAGACTTTTGGCATTACTTTGTTGTGTAAAATATGTTGATTCTTTGATCCCCCATTTTTGAGAAGGAATGAGGTTGTTATATAGATTTAGTGTTTTGAAATGAATGCTCAAGATCGCATAGTAGAATATCTTGATCAATGGTTGAAAGATGTTGAGAGGAAATAGATAGGAATAATCATATACACATGCAAGTTGCTTTAAATTCATACATCAAACATTACATAGATATTTAGATGGTTGATATCCTAAATGCATATGGCATGTTGGATCCAAAATATTAAATGGACATATGACTACTCAGTTTTCTCACAATTGAATACCATAGAAGTGAATCCAAATTAAATTAAGGTAGATAGAAAATCCTAGATTAAACTGTTTCACAAAGTACAATAAGAGTAATGAGATCCTATACGTATACATTCCATCAAATATTAGAGAAAAAAGTACATCCACTCAAGATATAAAGATGTCATCTAAAAGACTAAAACTAAAATTTTGAAAGAGTAAAATAAACGAGTCATCCTCTATGGTAAAAATGGATTTGTAGAGAATCTTTAGGAGTTTATTCAAAATTTTGGTCATGATCAAGTTAGTGCAAGAGGACAAATTTAATTAGAGAACTTATTTGTTCCAAGCTAGTGTAGAATACGTAATTTTCCTCATTACTTCGCGGCTACGCTAATGAAGCTAATCAGTCTTCTCGTATGCAAAAGAAAATTCCAGTAACGACAATGACTTGACTTGGTATTAATCTTCTCTTTCCAACTAAGTATAGTCTGGGCTACGCTGGTGAAGCTTTCAAAAATAGACAGAATGATGTGCACCTCATCTTCATTCATCCCCAGTTCTGGAAAATGGGAGGAATTGTATTCAGTTGCTGTTCAAACTGGTAAATTGGAAAGGACTATACCTTTTCCAGTTTACCAGTTTGAACAGCAACTGAATACAATTTGTAACAAACGATTAACTTTCAATTGTCAAAAGTATTTCGTTTCTTTTCAGATTGTGATATCACTGGTTTTTGTAGATTAATAACATAAAATAGATTAAGCAAATGGGGTAACAACTCAAGCGGGCTTAACCTTGGAGAAAACTCCAAGGTTAAGCGCGCTTGAGTTGGAGCAGAACTGGGATGGGTGACCTCCCGGGACGGACCAGTGCTTCACCTCTGTGAGCATCACCTAGATGCAATGAGTGTTAAGTGGACCATTCGATATCATGAGAGATGGGTTCTTGTTGAACCACTACTCATGAAACATGGGTCAATGAGTTTGACTCGAAACTACACGGTTGAATCCTGATAGCAATATCATAATTTGACACGCTGTGGAAAAATACCTCCTTCTTATCTATAAAATAGATTGTATTTTGAACTCCGTATTAAAGTATTTAATATTTTGAATAGGGTGAAAATTTATATTTAAAAGTAATTGTCAAGTCAAGTCTTTCAGTTTTATATTATAAAAAGGTTTAAATTCTACATGGTGTCATTTAAAATTAATGCCTGTAATTAATGTTATATTATTATATAATTTTTTTGAATTTTATTAATGGACATGTTTAATATTTTATTATTTTTAATTAACTTTTTAATTTATTTTAATAGATGTGAATTAATTTAAATTATATAATTGATTTATGTTAATTAATAAGGGGATAAGATATCATTTAATAGTTTAATCAAATATTCACATATTTTGAATTTTTTGTCCCAACATTTGATGATTATATGAGTTAAATATAAATATTAATCAATCTAACAAGATGTTCACACATGTCAATAGAAATCATCCTATTGTTGCCTCAAATAATAGTAATTGCATTTAAACATTATCACAACATTAGAAGATTGATTTTGAAACTTTAAGACACAATAAATTATTGTGATTGATCTACTCAATTCAATTCTTTGTTTATATTGTATCCATGTTTGTGGAGGGATTTATAATTGATATGTATATAATTATTTTCATATAAAAAGAGTAAGAGGTATATAATTTCTCTATGAAAATTAGTAGGAGTGAAGTAGATATATATAAGTGCACAACTTTTGCATTAAAATAACATTGTGATGCAACACTATATATTTAAAAAGTATCAATAGAACTTTTTACATTGATTGAGTGTTATATCCATGGTGGGTAGTCTTATATTTCACACTAAGAATTTGGTACAAAATTTCATCTTTAATTCAACTCACCTTAGTTATGTTATCCTTCAATTATGTGATGACAAATGCTTGATTGTTGTGATTTTAGCTGAGTTGGCACATAATTTGAACCTTATCTATTCTCATTTTTTACATATTACTTAGAACCGGTTCTAATCTATATATTTACCATTTTCTCATCCTAGGATAGATTTGCATCTACAAAAATGATCTTGATCACTCCGAGACTTGTGGAAACAACCCTTGAGATTCAAACAAATTCTAACTTGAACCCATTTGTTTTCTCTCCTACATATCAATGTGTTAAATTGATGCATACAACATTTTTCAACTTCTATATTTGTGACCTTGTGTGTACAATATAGTGTAAACTAAGATGCAAATTATAACTATTCACAACATTCATTAATTTATTTATTCATTTAATTAATTACACTATGTCTTCATGCCTTATTAGCTAATTAATTATTATCAATTAGTTAGTTAATCTTTTTTAATTTACTTATTCATAAATGAGTAATTATTAATCAATTAATTCTCATTTTTATCCACTAACATGTCTCCACAATTAATTAATAATTTATTATTTACCTAATCAATGTTCATATAGATATTCACATAAAATTAATTAGTTATGCAAACAATTTATTAATTATCCTTTGAGGCATTCCACAAAAAAAAATCATGCACACACAATTAATTAACTATTAAAACAATTGATTAATTATCCTCACATGTCATTCTCAAATGTCAATTTCTTCTTATCATGAAATTTATTGAGTTTTTCAACTTATGCAAGCACATTCCTAAATGAAATAAATCAAAGATCTTGAAGATCAATAAATACAACTCTTTTTTCCTAATCCATCATATGGAGAATTTATAGGTCTATGCTATAGAATTCTTGCAAGAACATTGAGCATCCACACTCCATCACAACATATTTAAATTATACCTTAAATATTTATTGAAGGTTTTCTTGGTTTTGGGTATGTGTGAAAAGATGGGGGGCCACTTTTTGGCCCATACATGACATAACACAAGCACACTATGTTGAACACAAATATAAATTATGCATGCAGATGGATAAAGAGGTGTAGAGATAGGGAGAAGGGATAAATAAATAAGTAGACAACAAAGGAGGGAGGTAGCAAGAGGTAGAGAGCCTAGAGAGCCTAGAGAGCAAAGAGAGAGAGAGGGTGGGGGGGAGGAGGGAGGGAGATAGAGAGAGGGAGCGAGGGAGGGAGAGGGGAGATAGAGAGTGATAGAGAGAAATAGAGAGGGAGGGGGGATGGGGGGAGAGAAGGAGGGGGATGGATGGAGGGACGAAGAGAGAGAGAGAGAGAGAGAGAGAGAGAGAGAGAGAGAGAGAGAGAGAGAGAGAGAGAGAGAGAGAGGGAGGTGTAGCATCATAAATTTTCACCCTTCATTAATTTCACATTATGTTTGACTCCCTCTTAAGTGCATGTGCCTAATTATGCTTAATACTTATTTGTTTATTATCATTTTTGAGAAATTATATTAAATCCAAGAAATTAAATTTAATATTTATTTAACAAAGATCTAAAAATAAAAATAGGACTGGGACTAGGTGCCCTCACTCTTGTCCTCCCTAATCAACCTGTAAATCTCAAAATTTATTGTTGGTTTTAATATGCTTGTGAATTCAAAATCATTGGTCAGCCTATCATAATGGTTAATATAGAATATGTGGAAATTCATATAAATATAAGTCTTTCACTCCATTTGAAGACCTAAAGAAATTTTGATCTCTTGAGAAAAATCTAAAAGACAATCAAGGTAATTTTTAAGAGCGAAATAAGTAGGATATCTACACCACTATATTAGCCAACTTCATGTCTACAACACATCAGAAAATTCATATTTAAGCATAGTAAGATGTTTCATGCTTCATCTTTATTATTATTATGAGCACTAACACTTGCAAGATCTTCAAACAACCTCCAATTTCTCCTTGTATGTGATGAGGCAATTGACTTCAATCCAACAAGAAATGTAAATTTGAGTGGTAAATTACAACATTATCATTTATCATTCATTTTCATCTATTTTCCTCTACTCTTCATAGAGAACATGCTTTATACTATTTTCATCATAGCCATTTATGGAGGTGGAAACACAAAAACAAGGTTTGACTGAGGCAAGCACCTATACAACACAACCCTTCTCACCTTTTCCTTCTTGTAGGTTATAGGTCTAAAGTGGATTCAAGTGGATTGGAGATCTCAAGAGTTCAAAACTCTAAGACAAACATTCAAACACCTTCTCTCATCAAATTAGGGCAAGTTGATTATTCATAGACTGTTAGACTTCATAACTTGATCTTGGGAGGAAAAGAACTATAGACTGTGATGTTCTTGTACAAGTTTTGAAACCTTGAAAATCCTCATTTATAGACTAGGAACTCTCGCCTTAGTCCAACCAATTCTACATCAAACTCTTTTGTCTAGTTCTCTCCTCTCTACACTCTTTAGTTTTACTTTCTTTTTCTGCAATTTTGTAATTCATTTTCTAGATTTTGTGATAATTTGTTCCTTTAATCTTATTTTACAAATTTTACAATATCAATCATTACATCCACATCACATCAATCCATCCAACAACAACAAAAAGGGGACCAAAATCTTGACCAACTATTCTGACAATTCCTTGAGGACAATAGCCAACTAGTTTCTCTTGGTTATTTTTGTGTCCCCCCAATGTTAATGGTGGAATATGTGATTTAGGTTAGCTATTAGCCTTAGATCCCATTTCAGCATCTCACATTTTGGTGAACCTGATGTGTCCTACATTTGAAAATTTCTAATTCACACAACTATTCTTCTATAATTTGATTATGTATTAGGCTATTTGAAAGTCTTGTTTCTCAAGTACATTCATATTTTGTTTAAAAACTTGAAAAAGTAAAGCATTTCAATTAATTGTAGAAATCATAAACTCAAAGCATTATCTTTTCAGAACCTTAGCCATAGATTCAATTTGTTATCATATTTTATCTTTTGGGAATATTAATTTTTCAAGTGCTTTGCACCTATTTTGCTTATTTCAATGCTCTAAAGCATTAAACTTATGCATGCATATACTTCTCACAAACAATTTAGGGCATCTTCCAATCTCTGTGTTCTGTCATATTTAAGACTTGAGCCTTTACAATCTAAGATCCATACACACTACCTCACTTATCTAGATTGTTAAAACCTTCAAATTTCACATTTGTGGACTAGGGCACCCACACCCTTGTCCTACCACTTTTGGCTTTGATTTCAATGAAAATTCTATCTCTATAGCTTTTGTCCAAATTTATCTTTTGTCTCTTCTAATATGTTCTATAACAACTATCTTCTATTAGTTTGTCCAAGAAATTTAAAAATAATCCCATTTCTTGAACATAGTTCTAGATATGATTTGCTTCATTAAATAATTGCATTACAAAAAAAGACATGGGTATGTGTAGGATCATCATGGGAAAAACAGGTCCTTAAGTGCCAAAAAAATTCAAAAAAAATATAGGCAACTTGACATAAAAATTTGAATAACACGCTATCTATATTATTTCAAAAATATGTAAGAATAGAATCAGAGGAAATTGAATGCGCTTCTAAACTACTAGGTTTTTTTTTTTTTTAAATCTATTTGGTGAAAAATTGAAATTTCAATGTAGTAGTACTTAAATTTCAGGGAAAAAATAAGAAGTGGGTGTCTGTCTGACCACCCTAACCACAATAAAATGATAATATTTTTTTATAAGATTCTAGATATAAGTAGAGGGTTCATGTCTTGATGTGATGCATATTTTAAAAAAAAAAAATCTAAATAAATAATTAATTATGAATTTTTTATTACAACTTTTAAAAAATATAAAAACTCATATGCCTAACCACCTTAACTTGGTCAAAACTTCATGAAATTCAATTTTTTTATTCCTATAGTATGCAAAGCATAGAATGTGATGCATATTTTGGATTCAAGAAATGTGATATCATTTGAAAGCTACAGATGTTTTTCAATCAGCCTATCAATCGAGACTTTAGTCATAATTCAAATAGAAAATGAATAATAATTATTTTTTAGCATTCAAAGTAAAGCATAATTTATATTGGTGGAAAGCTGAGAATCTTCTTTAAAAACCCTTTTCATTTCATCAATTTTGGGTAAAAAAAAAGTTGTCAGCCACATACCCATCATATCACCACTTTTTGGCCCATCATGATCTTGCACATACCCACATCTTATTGTAAAAACTTTAAAACACTTTCCTTTCAATATATCTAATTATTTTGGAAAATATTATCTTCTCTAAAATCCTTTGTTGATGTTTCCTTTTGTTCCTTTGGTAATATTCCTTCAACCAAAGATGAGGGTCGTGTTTGTTCCTCTCTGAATAGCTCTCCTCCTAGAGAAGATACCTTGGTGCAAGAGGATGTGATCATTGAAAACTTTCTTAATGCCACTTTACCTACTCTTCATTCACCTAACCTTCCTCTTGACAACATGACAAGTATAAATGAATAATCTATATACAAATCCCACTCATCAAGCTTAGACACAAATTACAATTCACTCTATACAACTTACATCCCCCATCTTTACCCAAAATCTACAAAACCTACCATACCATCACTCAATATGCTTTCTTCCTCTCACAAAGAGACCTCCTTAGAATTCATGCCTCAACCATTGTTTATGCATAAAAATGATTACCCTCAACCTCATATTACATCATGTAACATGGATCAACATCCTTGCAAAATATTTAACCCTCCTTCTCATACCAATAATGATGCATCCTCTTCCCAAAATATTTATACCTCTCATTTAAACAAAATTAATAGCATGCCATCTTTAACTCCTTCCAATTTGGAGACATAGTATGACCATGGTTTTTGACTTATTTTCAAACAAGGATTCAACAAAAACAATTTAGAATGTAAGGAACAAGTCCAGTTAAGATTCTTGTAGATCTCACACCTCAATTTTCCACAAAGGAATTAGGTTACCAACATCCTCTTCCTCCACCCTTGTATGAAACATTCATTCCATCCTCTAATATGCCATCAAACTTTATTTTCCAAGAAAAATAATTTCTTTATGCTCCACACCTCTTGTTTGAGAAAGAAAAATATTATTAAGACTTCTTGAAGCCCACATAATCACTCTATCTCTACCACATGAAAATAAAACTAACAAAGGCAACAAAATTTACCTTTTGTGTATACCATCAAGTGTTTGACCATTCTACTGATGATTATCATGTCTTAAATAGAGAAATACAAAAAATTAATGCTCAAAATTTTCTACCAACTTACAATTAAGGACGAAACACAAATTTTGAATTTCAATCCCAAACACTTGGGAAATTCACAAAAGTTTGAGCTTCCTATACATGCACTTCATTAAAGAATACAACATTTGACCAATCAATTATAAGAACTTGTCCTAGAAGTAAATAAATTTTATGGAAATCATGATCGAGATTAAGTGGAGACATGGAATCCACATCACTAAGATAGTCTTAACTAGTTCTACTAACTAATTAATAATCAGAAACATAATTTAGGAACTACATGTTAAACAATAAAATATATATCAATAGTATTCTCAAAGTAATATTAAGAGAACAAGACCTAGGGGCCAAACCCAGTCCTTAGGGGCTCGTCTCTAATGGCCTTGCCTACGTATTGTGTAGAGGCTCCGTAGTTCGACAACTTGAGTTCACCTAACTCATATTTAATTGACCAACAATCACACATTTCACCCAGGTTTAAATCATCACTAACTCACAACAATTACAAATACAAAGAATGATCAACAATGGTGAATCTATAAGGGATCCTTTTATTATAAGGAGCAATGGTTAATAACTTCCTTATTACAATGCTCCTCAAGGGCCATTTGAGAAACGAGATAACCAATAATGATTTAAGGTGAAGGTAACCATATCATATCTTGAATAGAAAATTATAATTGGACTTGTGGTTTTAATCTAAACCTTACAAAGGTCACCATATATCATTAATAAGCTTACAGGGTGAAAGGTTAACAAGAAAATCCACATATTGAATCTTTCTAGATAGTTCAACCATCATACACTTGGTTGACTAACCCAAGGGGTATAACCCTTAGGTTCAAAGTTTACTCTACCTTAGTCACACTCATATCCCAATAACATTGACATGGGCTAAACTAATTTCTCTACTCCAATTCATCCTATGCCATATTATTTTATTTATAAACTAAATGAGTGGGTACACAACCCTTTCTAGGGTCCTTTTTCCCAAGATAGTTTCACAATTGGCTACTTCCCACTTAGGTGAAGTTGAGGATCAAAAAACTTGTTAAGGATATCTTAATGTGACAAAAAGGGTATAATTATCTAATCCCGCTCCTCTCTCCCACTCCTCTGGTTTGAATTTTTTGCATGCATGGTAGAATCTTCTTTGGGGGTATTGTACGGTCCCCCTCCCCTATCCTCTTCTAACCAGATTCTTGCAATGACACATATTGCTTTGAAAACCACGAGGGTCACTCATGTGTCGTCCACTGCTAGTGATCCCATGATTCCTGGTCTACCTATTGTAGAAGTGCATGTGATCCCTATCACTCTAGGTTTTAAGGGGTGGCATAACATGTTGACTAACTCAAGTCTGATTACTAAGACTTACAATATTTTCCTTGAGGTGGAGATCTCTATCATGGGTACTGAATTCTCCATCCCTGAAGCTATTAGCGATAGGATTGTTTCATCCATGGAAAATGTGGTGGTGGGAAAATTCTTCTCCTTTTTCCCTACTATAGATCTGTTAAGGAGATGGGCAACTACAAAATGGCATCTAAAGTGTAGTGTGGATGTCTGTGCTATGGTTGGTGGAATCTTCCTTTTTGAATTAATGACTACTAAAGATTTGATTTCAGTTCTCTCTTTGGGTCCCTGGGTTTATGGGAAACATGGTTTGTCTTTGTGCCACTGGAAACCGAGATTTGACCCTACTATTGATCTCAATAAGTCAGCTCCTATGTGGGTTCATCTACCAGGACTACCCCTAGAGTATTGGGATGATTCTATATTTCAAAGTATTGGAGATTTTTTGGGTCATTTCATCACCTTGGACTCCACTACCAAATCAAAATCCAGGTTAGTGTTTGCACGTTTTTGTATCAACATTGATATTAATAATACCTTGCCCAATTCTATGAAGCTTTGTTCCAAATTTGGGTCTTGGAATCAATAGGTTTGCTATGAAAATGTTGTGATTTATTGCCAAAAATGTGCTAAACCAAGTTACCTTATTCCAGATTGTAATTCCATGGTAATACATAACCCCAACCCTAGTGAACCATCTACAGATGACCTCACTAATAGCTACCCTTTCGAGTCTAATATCCTTAAGATCATTAATTCCCTAGCTAAGGTTGGGCTTGCTGATATGGTGATCCCAAAGTTTCAGTCTATGGAATTGGTTTATGTTGATTCTACTTCGACTCTAAGTGGGTATTCTCCCAACAGTGTCATTGAATGCAAGTCCCCCTCGTTACCTTGTATTGAGGAGGTTGTGGCACCTTTGGTTGAAATGGTGAAGGTTTAATCCCCTATACTTAAGGATATGGAGTAAGGAGAGTTACAGGATGAGGGAATGAAGAAGGAGACACCTAGTCTTAGACAAACAAAGATTGCTATCTTGCCTCAAGTTCAAACCATAGAAGAAGAGTTTTGGTCAACCCCTAAGAGGAAGGGTAAACAAAAGAAAGAAAATGTGGGTGAAGATTCCAAACCCGGTAGACCCAACCAACGGCAAACTAGGAATAGAGAGACAACAATAGAGATCAATATTGGTAAACAGAGGACATTGAAAGTGTCCTCAAAGAAAGTATCTCAATGAAAGTCCTATCATAGAATGTGAGAGGGTTAAATAGCCCCCACAAGCAGTTGGCCCTAAAGAATTATGTGTTGGAACACAAGATTGATGTTTTCCTATTACAAGAAACCAAGATGAAGAAAAACAAACTTTGAACCCATAGCTAGATATATTTGGCTAAAGGGTATGTGCAGGATCATCATGGAAAAAACAGGCCCTTAAGTGACAAAAAATTTAGAAAAATCAGAGTTAGGAAACTTGACGTAAAAATTTGAATAAGTTGTCTATATTATTTTAAAAATATGTAAGAATAGAATCTATAGCAAATTGAATGTAGTTTCTAAACTACTAGGTTTTTTTTAAAAAAAAAAATCATTTGGTGAAAATTTGAAATTTCAATGTAGTAGTACTTAAATTTTAGGGAAAAAATAAAAAGTAGGTGTTTGTCTGACCACCCTAACCACAATAAAATGATAATATTTTTTTATAAGATTTTATATATAAGTAGAGGACTCATGTCCTAATGTGATACATATTTTTTGTAATTTTTTCCCAAGTAAATAATTAATTATGATTTTTTATTACAACTTTTTAAAAATATTAAAAACTCATATAATTACCTTAACTTGGTCAAAATTAATGATTTTTTTTTTTTTTTATCCTAAATTATGAAGCATAGAATGTGATGCATGTTTTAGATTCAAAAATGATACCATTTGAAAGCTATAGATGTTTTTCAATCACCTATCAATCAGGACTTTAGCCATAATTAAAATAGAAAATGAATAATAATTATTTATTAAATTCAAAGTAAAGCATAATTTATATTTGGTGGTAATCTAAGAATCTCCTTTAAAAACTCTTTTCATTTCATCAATTTTAGATTAAAAAAAAGTCGTCAGCTACATATCCTACACATACCCATCATATTGCCACTTTTTGGCCCATCATGATCCTACACATACCCTAAATTCCCTTTCTTCCTATAGTAATGTGGATGGGACTTCAAGAGGGTTGTCAGTGATGTGGAATCCTAATAAGATAATTGGAACTAAATTCTTCCAATGCAAGAATAGTGTGGGAGTCGAGTTCTCTCATGTTGGGGGTTCTTGGTTTATGATTAACATATATGCTCCCAATTTAAGGAATGCGAGAAAATCCCTATGGAAAGAAATAATTGATTGGGTACAAAGAAATAGGGGGCTTGATCGCCCCTCAGAGAAGTGTGGGGATTTGATTGATTATTTTGATATCATGTATGATTTGGCTGATTTCTTAAATAATGTTGGTTTGATGGACATTGATTTGCAAGGTCAGACTTTCACTTGGAATAATAAACGTTTGAGGGATGGTTTGATTCAGGTTTGGCTTGATAGATTCCTCTTCTCCCCTAATTGGATAGCCTTACTAAACTCCAATCTATTGGCTTTATCTTGAACTATGTCAAACCATAATCCTCTATTGTTGGTCTTGAATGAACACGTTGTTGTGAGTTTGTTCCCTTTCCATTTTGAAATCATGTGGAGTTCCCATCCAGATTTCAGGAATAATATTTTTGCTTGATGGAACATCCTTTTACATTGCTCCCCCCTGTTTAGGGTCTTCCACAGACTCAATTATATCAAAAATATACTTGAGTGGAACAAATGGGTGTTTGGGGATGTTTTTCATTAGAAAAAGGTTTTGGTTGATAATATTAGGATGACACAAAAGAGTATGGAGGAAGGGGATATCATTGTTTAGACATGCCAACAGGAAAGTGATGAATGCATGGAATGGGAAAAAAAATTGAAAAAAGAAGAGATTTCTTGGAAGAAAAAGTCTAGAATTCAATGGCTAACTGAGGGCGACCAAAACACTTATCTTTTCCATGTTTCAACCCTCAAGCATAGAAAAAAGAATCAAATAAAAAAGTTGAAAAATGAGTCAGGGGATGTTATTATTAGCCCTACCTAGATTTTCCTATTGGCTTCTAGTCATTTCCAACATGCTCATCGACTCAAGTTCCTAATCTGGCTATGGATTTTCTACTGCTAGAACCCCTTCCTGCTTCTATAACTTGGGAGGACAACAATACAATTCTGGGTGTTGTTACTCCTATGGAAGCACGGGTTGCTATGTTCAATATGGGGGCATACAAGGCCTTGGGGCTTGGCGGGTTCACCCTGGATTTCCCCCAATTTTTTGGGACATTATAGGGGAAGACTTAACTCTAATAGCTAGGGATTTTTTCAATTTTGGAAAATTGCTCAAACAACTGAACCACACCTTCCTTTCCCTTATTCCCAAAATTGAGGAGCTACAGACCATGGCTGACTTTCAACCCATCAGCTTATGTAATGTTGTTTATAAGATCTTCTCCACAAGCTTGGTGAACTGCTTAAAACCCCATCTAGAAAAGATGATTAGCCCAAGCCAAAAAATATTTGTTCTAGGACACCATATCTTGGATGCTACTATTTCCACTCACAAAATTTTGCATTCTATAGACTTCTGAAATAGTGTTAGTATGGAATTTAAGCTCAACATCTCAAAAGCTTATGAGAAAGTCCTATAGGAATTTCTTCCCAAAGTCCTTGATAAGTTTGAATTCAATGAGAGGGTGATTAACATCATTTTGGAATGCATTAATACTATGAAGTATTTCATTTTGGTCAATGGGGTCCCCCATGGTTTCTTTACTGTTGGGTGTGGTATAAGATAGGGTGACCTCCTATCTCCTTATTTGTTCATAATGGTTGTTGACATGCTAAGTAAGAATGTTGCTAGAATATTGTCGGAGGGCTCTATCAAAGGTGTTAAAATGGCCACCACTTTAGATCTAGGACAATCATTCAATAGTTTGTGGATGACACCATTATGTTTGGGAAAGCTTCAGTTGTCAAAGCAAGCAAATGGAAAAGTTGCCTCAAAAACTATGCGGCCTACTCAGGTCAATGTATAAATTATAATAAGAGTATGATCTATTTCTTTAACAACACTCTTGGCCTATAGGATTGTGAGACTGTTGTTTTGTGATGTGTGAGTGTCTCCCTTCCTTTAGTGTATCTAGGTCTCCCTCTCACTATTAAGGAAGTCACTCCCACTTTCTAGAATACCATCCTTGAGAGGATTTAGAGGAAGCTGGTAGGATGGAAAGGTTCAATCCTTAGTCATGTTGGTAAGATACAACTCCTTACTGCCTCCCTTTAAGGGATTCTAATGTACTTCCTTTCCATGTTCAAAATCCCTAGTTACATCACTAAAAAATTTGAAAAAATCGAAAGAAACTTCCTCTGGTCTAGTACAAAGGAAATAAATAAGATTTCTTTAGTTAGTTGGGATAAGGTTTTCCTTCCTAAAGTTGGAGGAGGGCTTGGTATTAGGAAATTCCAATCTACCAAAAAATCCTTTCTCGCCAAGGTGGGGTGGGATTAGTGAAGGAACAAAAAAGAATGGTGTAGGATTGTGAATGAAAAGTACCTAAGAAACCACCCCCTAATCAGGTGCATCTCAAATGAACACCCCCGTGGGTCTTGGGCTTGGAATAATATTTGCAAGATGAAGAAGCTGCTACACTCTGGTCTGAGATAGAAACATGGAAATGGTAGTAGCATTTTTTTCTGGGAAGACCCCTAGCTATTCGAATCTCCCTTATCCTTATCTAATTTCAAGATTTGATGGAGCTTGCACATCTATTCTTTGGCAGGAATGTTGATGATTACCTTCATGGTCTACAAGGATTCAAGAAATGGAAATATTTAGGTTTATGTTTCCCCCTTTCCTCGAAGTTGAAATTGTTGGCTAAATCCTTACAGGACATCCTCTCCCTAACCAGAATTCCCATATCGAATATTGAGGATGAGTTCTTCTGGACTACGGAATGCAAGGGAAATCTTTCTATCAGGTCAGCTTATATTTTGTTGTCGGACAAGGGTATTTAGAGTAGACTATGGAAATAGGTTTGGAACAGACAATTGAAACCAAAAATAAATTTCTTTTGGTGGAAAGCATGTCACAATAGAATTCTAACTCAGGATAATTTAAGGAAATGGGGATTCCAGATCCCAAATAAATGCATGTTATGCAAAAGTAATGAAGATCCAGTTGATCACTTGCTACTACATTGTCCATTTGCTACTGAAGTTTAGAATTTGGCATTTAGAAAATTGGAGACTCATTGGACCTTGAATAGGGACATAAAATCCTTTATTCAAGGATGGTTTGACCCCTTCCAACACCCTCTCCCCATGGAAATTTGGAGTCAAACTCCCCCCCCATCATTTGTTGCTGCTTATGGAAAGAGAGGAACAAACAGATCTCTAGAGATACTAAGAAAATCCCAAAGGAATTTTTTGGCATTGGATTCAAAATTATTTCTGAGAATTTCTCTCTATACACTTGGAAAATCCCAGAAAAATTCCCTACTAAATGTGAGATCAAGATGGAAAAATCATGGAACAAAAACCTAGAGATCAACTCCTTTAATAAATCTAAGTCACTAGGTAGAAGAAGCATGGTTTGGAACCCCTCCCGCATTGGTTGGTTCAAAATGAATTTTGATAGAGTGGCTAAAGGGAACCTAGGAATGGCTAGCATTGGTGGCATAATTAGGGACTGCATTGGAAATTTTGTTGTTGGGTTTGCTAGAGGTATTGGCATATAATATTTTATGACAGAAGAGGCACAAGTGTTTCTCAAGGGTGTTGAGATAGCTGTCACTCTGGGAATAAAAATGCTTCACATAGAAGGTGACTCTATGAAGTCTGGTGATTAACTCTATTAATCATTGTAATTATCAAGGATGGAGCATCGGGGATATCCTTTTAGACATAATTTTTTTATTTCAAAATTGGAAAGAAAATTTTTGACTAACACCTTTCATGAGGGAAATCAGGTGGCAGATGCCCTAGCCAACTTTGGTTCGTCGTGGAGTCTATGAAAATGTTGGAGAAGACTTGGGGCTCTACTGGTGAACATATAAGGATTGATCCTTGATGAACAAAAAAATATAACTGTTTAAATGATGGCCAACTATGATGTTCTTTGCAGGCATAGGTGGCACTACATGTTAGGGCCTTTGATGATGTGGACTAAATTGGATGATGTGGTGAGGATTAAGTGATGTGTCGAGTTGTACATAGGAATTATGACTATGAATAGTTGGGCTCTCCATAGCTTTTATGGGTTGTCTTGTTGTAAGTACTGCATATCATGTCACGTTTTTAGGAACATGTGTTTAGCGATGTTTATCTCCAACTTTCTAGCTATTTATATTCTAATCAAGCTTATAATGACCTTAATATTTAATGTGATGTACTTAAGAAATTCAAATTTTGGCCCGGTAGCTAAAAGGTCTAGGAAGATGAGTAAGTTCAAAGTGACTTCTAACACATCAGTTATTAATTGTTTGATAAATTTCATCATGGCTTTCTATCTAAGTTTATTGTACTTAAGGAAAGATTATGGCCCTACAGAGATGATTTCCTTGGGAATGACCACTGGCTCATGTAAAATTTTGGAAGCATTAATTATGCTCTCTTGTCCTTGGTGGCTTGGAAATGGTGTTATAAGGGTGGGTAAAACACTAGCGTCCATTTCAATTCTTGGTTAATTTTGTTTTTTGGGAAAGCTTCTATGAGTTGTGTGTTGAGATAGGTGGTGATAGGGTTATGACCAAGCTCAACAATTGTGAAAAATTTCATAGGGACCCTATTGTGTGGCACATATGCATGGAGGGGGTTTAGCGCATCTGTTAGAAATTTTGGTGGATCATGATGAAAATATGTCAAGGAAAATTGCTAGCTTCTAGAGGGACAAGAGAGTTACTATGGGAGAAATTTTGTTTGAGGTTAACAAGGAGGTGATAGCCTAGGAAACGAGCCTTTCCTACAACAAAAAGAAGTACAAGAAGCACACCAAAAATCAAGACCTTGAGAGCCTCAATGCCTTCTTCAAGGACATTGAGAAGTCGATCAAGAAGCAGATGAGCTTTGATAGAGAGGCACTTCCTAAACTGTGGGATAAGGTGTGTTTAGCTCTCATGAAATACGTAACTTGAGAGGGAAGATTTAAGGTTTTTTACTTTTATCATTTGTCATTACTCAACCACTTTATGCACAAAATACTCCTAAGCTTTCCTTTTCATCTGTTGACCTCCCTTGAGAACTTGATAAAGGATTCCCTTGATGTTGCTTCTTAAAACTTGCCTTCCCTATCTCTTCACTAAGGCCTCATTCTTTGGCTCTACCATTTCCATTTGTCCCTATACCCCCCAAAACCCATCTCTATTGTTCATGTAGAGGAATTTGATTGACTCGACCTATCCCTTTAGGAACCATCCCCCACTGCTTCTTTGGTCCCAAGAGGAAAACCCCCTCATTGGACAGTGAACCCCAAGAGGCGCCTAAATAAAAAACCCAACAAAAAAGAAGGGGGGTCAAGTTGTCCCATTCCAAGGTTGTGGTTGGATGGTGCGAGCTAAAGAATACCCCTAGCAAATTATCTAGACAACAAATAAATGGAAAGGAAGAAGGGTATAAAATACACTACGTGCTAGGTGGAGTTGTTGGTCATAGACATCAAGGGAAAGAGTGTTGTGGAAAGGGATCCCAAAGGTGGCATTGTTGTGGCTGCGAGTATTGACATGGGGATGAATAAAATGAGTGTCAAGAGGTATCATAGGTTGGAAAAGAACAAGAAAGTGATACTAGTGGATGAAATTTCTAGCAACTTGGAGCGAACTAGCAGCAAAGAAGAGTAAGAAGGACATTGTTGAGGAGGAAGAGGAGTTTGTGGAAGGTCCTAGCCACTTCTCAGACATGAAAAAAATGATCAAGGAGGACTCCACCCAATCTTTGGATCCCAGGGCCACAGAGGAAGAGATGACTAAGATGAAGAGTGACAAGGAGGAGGACATCAACAAGTTGTGAGAGCGGGTGGAGAAACTTGAACAAAAGTTCACTAGGTTGACACAATTCACCATTAAGATCATCCATAGATCTGTCATCACTCTCTTTGAGGTCATCAAGGAGGAGGTGGACAAGAAGACCAAGGGTGAGGTTCCTATTGGATCAGGGATGATGTTTTAAATCTCCTCATTCAAAAATGGGAAGGTATTGCCAACTAGTGGGTTGGTTTGTGTGTTTTTGTTGGGTCTCTACTGTCCATGTATTGTGTCTATTACTTTTTGGTTTCTATTACTTTTGGTCTAGAATCTCTGATGTATTGTTGAACTTGGTATATTTTTGGCCCTTTAGGCTTGTTGTGTAATGGGTACTACACCCAGTAAATGCGGCTTATTTTATCAAAAACATAAGGATATAGAATTGATCCCTAATAATTTGATAAAACTCATTCATGCACAATATGAGTTGAATCTTTATATTAGCATAAGAATGCATTATAGGGATCTTGGCAATAATACATTATATTTCCCTTATCAAAATTATATGGATCAATAAGTGGTTGGAGGATAATCAAGGGCATACTACAATATTATTCCCTTGCTAAATTCAAATATGCTAGATATCAAGGTTAGGAAAATTTAATACTGGATTTATAATTCATGCTGCTTACTTTCTAAGGATCATGTTCCATCCTAAGAATCCTTTCAAGATATGTACAAATTTTATAAAGATGGTTTATTCATAAACAATGCACATCACACATACACAATAATTTTAATGTATGGACTTAATATCTGCTTCTCTTCAAGGCATCAATCCTAGTTAAGTGCAATGTATAATGACAATCTCTAACCACGAGATTAGTAACAAAAATTTATAACTCAAAATAATCAAACTTGCTCTCCAACCAACCATATTGGCATCATGAAGTCTTATGAGCTCTAGCCAAACCCCCGAGCAAGAACTATTTTAGCCCCATGATGAAATTGGATCTTCAATTCAGATAATATAAAATGGTATTTCAAAACAAGATGCATCTAAGTAACTATCAAACAGTGCCATGAGTGCAATACTCAAATTTCTGCTAAACAGAGCAATTCCAACACCCATTATTCTTACCAATTATTATGTATCAAAAACATACATATAAATTATTGTTATTGGAATTTGAAGAATAAGAAGGACATAGAAACCCAAGCTCTATTTATTTAGGGATAACATTAAAATCACCATGTGATGGCTTATGAACAAGGGTTTCGCTTATGACTAATGGTATGGTTGATGGAAGCCAAAATTCTAAACATAATCCCCAAACACTCATGGATAAGATTTGGGTATAAATAGAAACTCCTGAATATTACCCCACTAAAACAATATGTGAAATACACAACCAATGCCCCCAATACACATGATAGGTTCCAACATGCAAATGCATCTATACATATGAAAAATGAAGTGGGTATGCTTAAACCAGCTAAAGAAAGACTCCCATACCCACATAAATATTCTCCAAAGGTCTGAGATGGGGTCTTGAGCCTTTTCTTTTGCTCCCCAAATCCTTTTTTCTCCATGAAAAAAACCCCATAAAGGACTTCAGTCATACAATAAATCTAAAATGGTAGTCTGATTTGGTGCCTTCCAATCATCGTCGCTTGCAAAAAAAGTGTCATACTTAGCCTCTACCTTCTCTATTTCCTTCCACTTCATTCTCTCTCATTTTACCAAAGCTCACATCATCCTTCTTGCTAAAGAAAAAAGAGCTCCACCCCATTTTCTTCATTGACAAGCTTCTACCCTTGAATTGTGCACCTCTAACTAAATTTATTGCACTTGCAATTTCTGGCATATCCAAACTAGGGTTTATTTTACATTAAATGCTATCCTCTTGTAGGGTCAGCGTCTTTCAACTTACATAGTCAACCTTTCATTCATGGTGGCATCCATTTCTTTCATTACTTTACAAGAATGCCACCTAGAGCTGATATATCATTTTCCATGCCCTAGCTCTATTTGCCTAGTCACTGACACCATCTAGCCTTTGAATGCAAACCATTGATCTTCAAATTCTTGCCATGATCTAGTGCATCTCAATTACCTATCTTTCTTTAAAACACCACTGTCTGATTTGACCTACTTTAATTTTGATCACAGGTCTCTATTGATTCACAACAATGATGTGAATTAGGTGAAGCAATCAATTCTTTCCATGTGTCACTATCATGCATACCCACATTGGTCAACCTAAGTAAACACAAGAATTCATGAAATGGTGGGGTTACTCCTTCATTTTTTAGATATTATGTTTCTCAACCTTTGGGGTTCGGGTGTCAGGTATCCACCTTACCTCATGCTTGAAGTGTATTGAAGAACTTTAAAGGAAAGCCTAAACACCTAAGTCTAAAGCTTCTTACTCTATTAGGGTTCGACCATCGACCTTACCCTCTACCTTCTACCTTAATATTGAAATGCTTTGAAGGCCTCAAGAAATAAGACCGAATCGTGATGTTTGATTCTCTTTATGAATGCTAAGGTTCGTCCATTTTCCTTAGTGCTTACCATTTTCCTTCCTATGCATCATCACAAAACAACAAACTAACCTTCAAAACACTAAAGCGTATAAATCTAAATAGTACATTAATTTGTCAAAGTTTGGGGATCACCAATCCCTCTTACCTCATTCTTGAAGTGAATAGTTGAGCTTAACAAGCAAGTTCAAACACATATTTTTTATGCTCTTTACACCTATCAGGGTTCTCTCTTCCACCTTATCGCTTTCATGCCTTTGTGTTAAGGTTTAAGCCAACCTATCGACTTGTGATGCCCAAAACAATCCTAAGCATTGATAGACTTAACCATTTCGAATATCGACCTTCAGACATCCTTCTTACCACATACCAACAACTGGTAAGGCATAGGCCTTACAGGTGAATCCACGAACATTGAATTTATTTTGAGTGTCGGGGTTTGAGGTCACCTCGTACTTCTTCCTTTGTTTCATGTTAAGGCATAATACTTAACACTTTCCCATGAACACCAAAGCAATTTCAAGTGCCAAGGTTCACCCTTAACTCTTACCACTTACCATCCTTTCAGTAAGGCCTAAGCCTTCCTATCAAATTGTGAAGCATGAATGTTTCCTTCATAAGCTTTACCCTTTCAGGTGTCAGCCTTCGGGATTTCTCCTTACCACATCTTTCTAGACTATTAAGGCATAACTCTCAAATATGACCCACAACACTAAAACTATTTCAAGTGTTGGGGTTTGAGGTTTCATTATACCCCTTCTTTAACATTCTTAGTAAGGCCTAAGCATTATACCCCTTGCAAATAACGAAGCCAGTACATGCCTACGTTATGACCCCGAAAGTGCAAAGAGGTAGATCTAAATTTATCTAGCTATAGATTTTTTTTGGAAAAAAGTTAGGAAACAACACCTACACCATTGGATCAAGCTCAAAACCATCTTTTTGATGATGTACACAATTTTTAAAAAATAGACTAGTGAGGCAAAATTTATGCCTGATTTTGTGAAATTTGCACAATCTACCTTAGGAGATGAGCTGGGGGGCTAAAAATGTCAAGATCCTAGTGGCATGGGCAACCAAATACTAGTGCAAGGAGCTAGATCAGAGCTCCTAGGTGTTGAGGTGACAATGACCTAGAGATATAATATCATAAGGGTTGAGCGTAGGTCTAAGGTAATAGATGTGATCAAGGGCTAAGGCAAATGAGCCTACAAGGGCTATTGACCTCTCAACGGACTATGGAATGTGAGTGTTGGAGGTGCAGCTCCTTAGTGCCACTCTATGGGTAGTCCTCTACTTCATGGGTAGAGCCCTAAATATAAGTGTCAACATGGTATAATTTTATATATATATATATATTTTTTAATTTTAGCCATACAAACATCGTACAGGGGTCGTATAGAGGCCCTTAGTGAATTTTTTCACCTCTTCAACCCTTGCTACTAAAGATAGGTGGATTTGAGGTCAAAATTCATCAAATTAGCCTCTTGAATGCAATGGTGAGGTCTCTTTTTGACTAAAATACACCTAAAATTTTCCAACCTCCAAAAATTGTAAAAAAACCCTAAAAATTACATATTTGATTTTATAACCCTAGTTGAGAAAAGAAAATTTAAAATTGGAGAAAGGGTTCACTGAATCCACACTTTGATAACATGTTAGATTAATGAATAACAAGAGATGTAGGATCAAAACAATGAACAAAACACCTTCCACACAAGAGCTCTGCAAAACAAATATTTGTTATTCCTCAACAAGAAAATACTTACAGAATGAAATAATACAAAGAGGGAGCCTACTTTATAAGAGAAACCCTAAATGATAAAGGTATTAGATCAAGATAAATGTTACCATCCTATGTGATGAGACATAATGATCTAATAATAGCTCTTTAGTTAATAGAAAAAAACACTCCTAAGTTTAGTTTAAGTGCATGAGAATAAATAAATTAAAATAATAATTAATTATTATCTAATGCATGATTAACAGATCTCACATCCACATATCTATCCCCTAAAATTATAAATTTTAAATTCAAATTTTGGCCAACTCCTACGAGCCATTTTATCGCTACCATGTGCTACCTTAACACATGTTTTTCATAATTTATTCCCTTGCACTTGTATTTATAGGAATTCAATTGTATTCATTTCTTATCCAATTATATCTTCTCATATTTGAAATTATTTTCAAAAAACTTATGCATTGGAGAGAATAATCAACCTAGGATGCTTCAATTCGAGCACTGAAATGAATCTAAATCTACATAATCATTTTAGAGCATTTACATATTTGAAGATTGTTGTCCTTAATTATTTTCATGACCATAAATTTAGTCTTTCCAATGGGTTGACCTAAAATAACTTGACTTTAATAATGATATCATAGCCTCCCCAAGGTATTTTTTAATACCACTAGCCCTTTAGAATCAACAAATTAGAGTTTTGAGTGACACATGTTGCATTTATCCACTATCAACATTTTAATTCCTACAAATTACAAGTCATATCCATTGTTTGATTGGGAAAAAGGATCTAATTCCTAAATCAAACTTATCCCAATTTGGTTATGGTGGATTAAAAGTGATCTCATAAGCCATTTGATTGTACAAATCTCAATGGAAGAGTCAAAATGGTGGATCTGGGTTTTAATCAAGTATTGTTAGGGGAAATGGATGGATTGATGATGATTAATTGATTCTAAATTAACCAAATCTAAAGATTCCATAATGTTCCCATGTAAACTATGAAAATGTAGAAGTTTGTTATGATTTTTTAGAAATTGAATGCAAAAAGTCAAAAACAGAATCTAGAAAGGTAGAGTAGACAAAGAGGAACTCAAGGTGTAAATTTATGTTGAATTAGCTAGCTTGGGGTGTGATGCACCCTAGACTATTCTTTTTTTTTTGTAAGATCTAAAAACACAAGCTTGAGGTCCTTGGTATGTAGCTCTCTTGTTCTCTTGGGGTCACTATCGAAACTTCATCTATTGATGAGAAAAAATAATTTTCATGTCTTAACAACTTGTAGGGATTGAATGCATGGATGACCAATTAGTCTTTATCTTCCTACACACATGAAAGAGGGGGAAGGGTTGTGTCATATATGGGATTGCCTAAGTCAAACCCCATTTTTCTATTTCTACGTCCACAACGGTTGATGATTATATGTGCAAGAGAGCTTACCCTTGGTTGGCAGAGGTTAAATGATAAATAAGTAATGAATTGACTAATGTTGTGACTCACCACTCTAATCTGCAATTCTTTGATGGAGTGAAGTCATGGACACATCACATTCAAGGAGGATTTGATTGCTTGATTGAAGTCCTGCAAGTGGTAGTACTCACAAAATAAATGAACACAAAACATGAACAAACTTACATAACAACATGATGAATGACCGACAGGATGCTTGACTAAAATAAATGTTACTAAAATGTTGATAGTTTTGTTCTTGACTGTTCAATAATAATCTCAATTGCTTCTCCAAAATTGCTAGGATTAAAATAGTGAAAATACTTTATATTTATATGCAATTCTTCTAATTTCCTGAAAATCATTTATACCGATAGCCAACAATTGAAATTAGAAATTCAAGAGTAATAAAATACTGACACTGGAACATATCCAAATTGGAGCCAAAAAGAGGTGATCTAGGGCATGGGGCTCCCTAGACTAGACCCATTCTTTTCGAGCCCAAAGTGTTAGGAGAAAATATTAAATTCTTTTTTGTTTTTCCTGTGTTTGATTTTTCAAATATGTTTATAAAATGGGTAATTAAACTCATAATTAGGTCCAATCACATAGAGGGGAGCTAAACCTAGTGTGAAATTGTCAAGGGTGACAATTTTTTATGCTACATCCACATGAGCAATTAAATCCACAACACTTAGGGTTGATTTTACATATGGAAAATCAATCCACTAAATTATGTGAGCAACCCAACTCATATTGCATATTTCTATTTCCAACTCATCCAAGAAGTTGTAATTGTGAGTTGAAATTCAAAATTATGATCAAATCAACAGGCCCCTTGGTCTATTGGTGAAGTTGAATGGTTCTAAATGAGCCCACCAAAGATCAAGTTTTGTTGAGTGCAAGACCTCAAGGATGAGGCTAGGATTGTACCCTAAGCAACTTTGGTAGAATGGATAAGTCCTTAGCTCTTGGCCAAAGAGGTTTTGACCTAAGGCTCATGCTCTTGTATCGAGTAGCTAAAAAAATTCCATAGGTTTGACATAATATCCTCCAACAAAAAAAATGATCAAAACAATATACCAAGGGGCCCATTGACTTGATCATAAATTTTGAATTTCAACTCACAATTACAACTTCTTTTATGAGCCCACCAAAGATCAAGTTTTATTGAGTGCAAGACCTCAAGGATGAGACTAGGATTGGGCATCAGAAAAATTCACTGCTAGCAATTCACCATCGGAAAATTCATCGCCAACAATTCATCGCGGGAAAATTCACCACCATGACAAATTCACCTCAAGGAGAATTCACCACTAGCAATTCATTGCCATGGAAAATTAATCACAAAATTTAATGTGATGAATTTTTCGTGGGGGTGAATTGTCAGTGGTGAATTTTCCTTGAGGTGAATTTTTCATGGTGGCGAATTGTTGGCAGTCAATTTTTTTGTGGTGAATTGTTGGCGGTGATTTTTCCTAGAGCCCTAGGATTGTGCACTGAGCAAATTTGTAGATGGATAAGTTAGCTCTCAGCCAACGAGGTTTTGATCTAAGGCTTGTGCTCTTGTATCAAGTAGCTAAAAGATTCCATGGGTTTGACATAATATTCTCCAATGAAAAAAATGATCAAAACAATTTACAACTATCCTTTGACCATCAAAATCAATTAAATATATTTACTTTTATTATTTTAAGATATCAAAATTCTATTATATGATCTATTCATTCTTAATTGATTTAAAAAATTATATAAAACATATTTTTATAAATGAATCCATTTATTTTATTATTATTTTAAGATATCAAAATTCTATTATATGATCTATTCATTCTTAATTGATTTAAATAATTATAAAACATATTTTTATTATTTTTAGCCTATAGGCTATATTATGTATGGGCTTTTGGCCTGAAACAAGTCTCACGCGATAAAACAACTGTGGTTTACCGTAAATCTCATGTCGGAATACTGTGAACGGTATTTATCCGAATCATATCGGATTTCCTTGCATCACGCATTGAAAATAGATATTAACTCACAACTGATATTTTCTTTTATAAAGCTGCAAAAATCATTAGATTTAATCTGTCATGTAGGGAGATTGGTTTTTCTTCGCTTCATTTTTACGCAGCCGCTGTAGGGAGACAAGTATTGCTTAGTTTCATTTTTCCTGCAAGGTCTGCAATTTTTTCTTATCGCGATCATTAGCATCACAACACAATTTATGCAAAATCTTTAGGTAAGTCACTTGCGATGGTTTTAGTGAGGGTTTATTTGGAATTTTTATGCTAGCCATCTGGTTTATTTGGAATCTTTATGCTAGCCATCTGGCTTTTGGTGTCGTCTCTAAGCAAATTAAAACCCACCTTGAGGTTTCTCAAGAGCAAAAAAATATTAGGTACCTCCATTTCTTATCTTTGAATTTCATCTCAATTTGTTTTCCAAACTGAGAGGCAACACACTATAAATTTTAAAATGCTACTGGGCCCACTTTTTTATGCTATGAACACAAGACTTCTAGGGTCTATTCTTAGATAGCCATAAGACCTATAATATATTACCCAAAGGACAATCTGGCTCGTATAACCCTCTTGAAGTGAGACTATTAAGATTTCACTCTTCACAGGCATGCAAAGATTCATACTACAATTAGGTCCAATCCCCAAGCCACCCATATCGCTTTCCAACCATCATGGGCACGACCAACTAGCGGGAATCCCCTGTTGAATAGCTCCTCCACTAGCCCAGTCGTTTCCTCGACAGCTAATAAGCAGGCGTTCACATTTGTACAATGAGCCTCAGCAGCTAAAAATAAAAAATTCAAAATACAGATCAATAGAAAGGACAGTGAAATTTTGTCCAATGAATATTGCAGAGTACATTTTGAATAAATTACACCCAATTCATTTCTACCTAATCATTCATTAAAGCAGCTAAATTGATAAGAATCTACTCAAGTATAATCAGTTTGTTTCTACTTGGTATGTGTAAAGTATAACTCGTTCCAAGGTGTTTGATTTAACAGTAGTAAACTTTCCTAACGAATTTCACAACAAAATTGTTTTCAGAATATTACTTGAATTTTCCTCCTTGTTCTTCTTCAACAGCTGCATGATTGCATCTAATCCAACTGTTTTATCCATTAATAGAGTGTCATTAGCTCTATAGTTTTAGGTACTCCAACTACAGCCACATTCATCACTCTCTTGTGGCTCTGCATAGAAACAAAGAAAATCTACACTAAGATTTCGAGAAAAACAAAAAGTATTCTCTGAGATCAATATCATTGATTGATATTCAAATTTTCATGTCTAAATGAGTAGTATAAGACTAAAATTGCGTTCTTAATATGGAATCTGTATGGATGTAAGTTGTTGGTACAACAATTCACCATGCCCCCCACACCCCCCTCCTCCCTCGCATGGATTTCTTTAAGTAATATGCATTGGTGACAAGAATCGACACATTGGTCCCCAAATTTTGCAATCATGTTCATGTCCAGTTCATAGGTTTTTGTCCAATGTTATGTTTTAACTAGTAGAAATTTCTCAATGTCACTATACCTGTTCAAGATGGATCATTAGAGGATGTGATGGTTAAGGGAACACATATCTAGGCATGAAATTCCTCCATTAGCTTGGCTTAAAACAGTTCCCTTTAGTTGAAAAATGTAAACCAGTGCTTCCAAGACTACTGTGGCTACCTTACAAGGGTTTGAATTTAATGTGCCATTGATAACTGTTTTATCAACTTTCAGAGATGTGGAGAGCACCCAAGAAGTGATGCTTCCTAATGGGATCAAATATGTCGATCTCCGTATAGGTGGATGTGCTTCACCCAAAACTGGATATTTGGTTGTGATCAGTTTGCAAGGGAAAATTAAAAGCACTGGATATCTGTTTGTGGACACATTCTCAGACGCAAGAGCTCTCTTGCCTTTCTATTTGGTATCAAGCCCTATACTAAAGGTATATGTGAGGGGCTTGAGTATGTTATAAAAACAATGAAAACTGGTGGAAAAAGAAGCGTTGTAGTCCCCCCTGAACTTGGATTTGGGAAGACAAGTACAGATTTGGATGGCGATATTTTGATACCACCAGAAGCTACCCTAAAATACGTAGTCAAACTTAAGAAAGTTTCAATTCCAACTTCTTAATTTGCAGACAGAAAATTTTTCTACTTCAAGTCCTTATCCTTCGAAAGAGCTCTGGTAGTATCTATATGGAAATGCTTTTGTATAAATAAAATCATATTTCTACTCCCCCTAAGATGGGATTCACGTTTGATTAATTAATAGGGGTTCAGATTTTGTCTCCTATTTTATCATAAGTCTTGTATTTGTACTTACTTTGAATTCTATCTTCTCATTTAATTTCTATTTCATCTTATTCCAAAATCAATTCTAATTTATGACATTTGTCAAGACAACTTGATCTATTGACTAGGAAAGTAATCTTAATACATATATATATATATATATATATATGCAATACAAATATGATGTTTTTACTAAAAAAATATGTTTAAGCTTTGTATCAAACAATTTTCTATTAAAAACTTGTTTTACATATATGTTAGCAGCTTGTTTATGTGGGTTTTAATTAAATGTTGCAGCTTGTAATGCAGACTAGTAAAGCACGATTTGAGTAAATGTTGTATCACATACTTTTCATGTATACACTGAAGTAATGGCTGTAGGGAGATTGGTTTTGGTTTTTTTAATTTAAATTTTTTTTTAGGGATGTTTCAAATTTTCTTGCAAACTCTGCCCATTTTTCCTCATCGGCATTGTTGACAGACAACAAAATTTGAACATAATCTTGAGATAAGTCACTTGCCATGGTTTTCTTATAGTTTTCTATCGGCGTAACCCTTGCACCCCTTCTGGTGCAAGTGCTAGTATAATTAGCCGATAGGCTATATATGGTGTGAGTTTTTGGTTGAAACCTGTCTCACACCGCGTCAAACCGTTTTACTAGGTTATTTACCAGGTTGTTTGAGCACTTTCCAGTAAACTTTATGGTAGTAAATCAAATTTTATGGCTCCAATTAATATTCCTAACCAACTAAGAGAGTCATGAAATCAAATGCATGGATATTAATAAACTGCATCATAACTGCACAAAATCCTTTTTGGAAGATTTTGTTTCCTGCTACAAGTGCTTTCGTTCACGTTCAGCTGGCAATTACATTTATGGTTTTTCACAGCCTTAGACTATCAATATTTTACCTATTTTCACCGACTCAACTTCTCTACAAATAGACTTCATGATGTAACAGAAAAAAAGACCAAACAGTTTGCTACATTTATGAATAATAACAAATTGTGCTAGTGGAAGCCCTGGAGGAGATTGGCGAGGCCCAGCTGAACCACTTTCAGACCGAGACTGGCGTTCACATCCTTCTGCCTGACCTGAAAGGCAACAACTCGTAATCTCCCTTCACGTCCAAACTGCTACTATGAAACCTCTCTGGCCTGAATTCCTTGAGCATTTCCTAGTCTTTCATCTTTGTCGATTGTCCACACATTCATGAATGCTCTGTTGTTCGCGGGGATGTCGTACCCTCCAATTTTACAGTGGTGAGTGGAAAGATGAGGAACCAACATGGGGGCCATCGGATGCAACCTCATCGTTTCTTTCACTATCCCCTGTAGTTATTCCAGCTCACCAATGTCTTTCTTTTGCACCCACCTTTCTTTCCCCACTATTCTGTCCATTTCTTTGTTCATCTTTGCTAGATTCTCAAGCATTTTAAGAATTTCTCCCAGCGCCCATTCCACAAGTGTAGTGGAGTTCTCTGTTTCATCAACTATCATGTCCTGCAGACCCAATAACACATCTTTCATGTCCTGCAATTTTCTTTTGAAAAATTTTAGTAATAAAAGAGAAGAGCTGTATAATTTATTTACTTAAGTGGAGGCCTTGATTTTGTTCCTAGTAAGGTTGTTGGCAGGATCATCAGTTTGTTGCAGCAAAATGTCAACCATATTGGTTGGCACTCAATTTCGCACCCAAAGAACCAAATTCTCATTGCCCCTGGTTTCTTTGTCAGAACAAGCCTTCTCATAGTCCAAAAAAATAAACAATAGCTATCTGTAGCTTTTAGGAAAAAGAAATGCATGCATCTTCCAACTATCTGTTAAATGTGGTTCCATTTGTTATAAATTAATTACATTGGATTTATCAATGTCTTCTACCCAACGCTTTATTGCCACAAGATAATTCATGTTTATCTCTACTTTATATAACATTTGATTTTTTTATTGTTTATTTTTTGCTGCATTATTTTTATTTTAAATAAAATAAATTGGAACAATAGGTGCCTTAGCAGTAGAGATTATATCTTTGAATTACATATTGTTAGGTATCTTATTGGGCAGCATTCTTTGCATTAAGATGAACAGCTATATTATTTAGCCTTTTTGATTCTAGTGATCCACAGGCTGAGAATGGTAGCTAAAAACATTTTGAATTAGAGGTTGTCATTTTGCATAGCTCAATTGTTTGATTTTCTTACATAGCTCAATTGTTCATGTTAAATTTATCACATATTACATTTGGTTTTTGTTCCTAGATTTCATCCTGATTTTGGTGAGTAGGGGGTGAAATCCATTGAATGCGAAAGATTTATAGTCTTAGTTTGCCTTATGTTTACGGTTAAAATTGTGAAGAAAAAATTACATTTTATTTTGTAGGTTTTTTTTGGTAACTTTGTGAAGAAAAATTTACTATAATGTAATGTAATTTCAAATTAATTACTCATCATTGAATTTAAGGATAGAAATTTTTTGAAATTTATTTTGTTGATTTATTTATAAATTATAGGTTTTTAAGAGTTTATTTTGCTGGTTTGTTTCTTATTTATCAAATGATCAATAATTTTGCATCATTAAAATAAAAAAAATTATTTAGTATGATTTTAATATAAAGTGGGAAAAACTATAATAATTTATTTACAATTTGAATTTTAATATTTAACCTTCTTCATTGTTAGTTTAATATTTACACATTTCAATAGACTTTTTCATATTACAGAATTTTGTAATAAATTGTGCTATATATTATACTTTTCATTTTTTATTTTTCCTACATTTGAATTATAAACATATACATTTTGATGCATTGTTTTGTATTTTATTTGTTTGCCTTGTATTGCATATTTTAATATAATTTTATATTTGTATATTTCAATTTTGTATCATATTTAAATATGATTGGTTTGTGACTATATCTTTCAATTTTGACTTGTCCACTACTTTTTTAATTGTTCAACAAAATATATCCTCACCTTTTAGGCCAAACATTTGTTAAAAAAAATCTTATGTATGTATTTCAAATTTCTACTACAAACTTATATGAACACTAGGAGAAAACTTCATTCCTTTTTTTAAAAAAAAAAATATTTTAATTTTGTTGATCATTGAATGCTCTTCTGTGGTCAAATATAGATTGACTTAATTATAATTAATTGTAACTAGAATATAGAAATGTCACATTTAAAAAAAAAAAAAATTAAGGATATGATAATATGAGTTGATTTACTTCAATTATAATTTTAATGTTCAATTTTATAACTATTTAAGTTATAATGCAAACAAGATTGTATATATTTTACACTACACTTTTTTTCCATGTTTGTTTCTATATATTTTTCTATCGGCATAACCCTTGCACCCCCTCCGGTGCAAGTGCTAGTAATAGAAATGTAGGACCCAGTACATGAGCATGTTTCAATAGTTGTGATAGTATTTGTTTATGTAATGCTCAATATTTTTATCAATATTGGACCAATAGTTGTAACTTCCACGTTGTTAGTGTTGATGATGACTACCCATAATTAAACAAAATGTATTCCTTTGATCTAAAAAGCAACCAATCATGTGATGCCACATCAGCGCTCAATAAAACATGCTGTAAATGCACAAGTATTGGTCTCACTTTTTTTTGAGTCTTTTTGGACACCTTGACAAAAAGCATGCTGATTTGGCATCATATTTGATGATGTGGCCCTAAAACCTTAGTTATAAGAAGGGGAATTGCCAAGTAAGCTGCTGTAAAAAATCGGGAGTGATTGGAAATTTTCATGTAAGATAATTAAAAGCACCCGAAGTTAGAATGCTCAAATAGTGAATCCTCTCCCTATATATTATATTGTATATCTATATATATATATATATATATATATGATAGATAAACACTACCAAGAAGTAGCTCTCATTTTATATATTCCAAACCCCGCCTAACTACAAAAACCCTCTATTCCAGTGATAAAAAATACTTCGAACTGTAAATGAAAGTTTTGGATCAGATTGCATATTCTTGTACCTATCTTTTCACGTAAAAGAATTTTTTTCTTTTTTTGAACTTTTACAATGTAAAGTATGAATAGATGCCCTGGGATCTCAATCCCCACGCTTAAAACAAAAAGTACCAAAAATTTATCAAGCCTTTTTTTCAGTCTTCTCTGTCACGAGCAATAACAAGAAAAGGTGTAATTGAAGTGAATAATAATTATCGATCTCCATCAAGACTGAGTGTTTCAGGCAATATTCACATGCGTGCCTTCCTCCAACTCTCTATACATCTTCTGGATTCTTGGTGGTCCTGTTTGTAAATTTCTCATTGACTCATTTAAAACTAGCGATTGCACTTTTTGTGTGCAATTGGGTACGCCGAATTTATGGTTGGAATAGTTATATTGTTTGAAATGGGTCAACCTTAGTAAATTTGAAAAATATAATTTGATAATTATTTGCTATATGCGAGAAGTGGTCTTGCAAATCTTGAGCACTTGTTGTATAGTTGTAAAGGTATTTTGTTATGTCATTTTGAAATTATTATTTTGAAATGCAACTTTTTTTAATTTGCATGTAATAGTGAACATAATGGTTGAGTATCAAATTGTTTTGTAATTTTGGAAACAAAATAGTGTTAAATGACTTGAATGATGTCTAATACACGTTCTCCTTATAAATGTGTATATAGTATGTTATATAATTAAAAGAAATGGGAGTTCCAATATACTGTGAACAAGGCACTTTGCCTTGCGATCACGTCCTTTGCTTCTGAAATATATATACATACTTTGTGCTTTTGCTATCATATTGGAGCTTGGTTCTTGACTTTACCTTTTGATTTGTAACTCTTTATTTGACGCATATGTGTAAATTTCAAAAACAAATGGTATCTTCACTTACATATAATTAAGAATAGTAATGTTCCATCAAAGAAAGGGGGAAATGAAGAAAAATGGACAAATAGTAGTAGTAAAATTTAGGAGTGTTTCCATTTTGTCAAGGATTTGTAAAAGCTGGTGAGCAGTGCTGATGAGGGGCTCCATCTCTTTTGACAGTTTTGCATTCCTGTTAAATATCATGACTTTTGTAAATGAGCAATGGGAGGAGTGTGTAGGTAAGGAAGAAGACAAATACATTTTTGAAGATAGTAATAATTGTAATAGTTGATATTGTAGTAAATAACAAAGTGGCATACATGTAGTAGTTGAGATTCCCTTTAATTGTATTAGTTGTTTGAAGTTGACAATGCTTGCAAATGAAGGTTGGGTGGATGCGAAGGCTTTGTAGATCAGGAACTCTTGAAATAGTTGTAAATGACAGTCCTTGGCGATCTATGTTGCCAATGTCCACTATGGCCCTTGGAAGTGTAAGTCCTTGTGATTTGTGTATTGTCAATGCCCATGCCATTTTTAGAGGAATTTGACGGCGAAGTCCTCGACTAAGTGGTGTTATTGGGACATATGTTGGATTGATATGGTCCCAAGGTGGTCCAAGATAATTCTTGAAATGAACAACAACAAATAATGGTAGTTGAGGTGGTTTGTCACCTTCACTGTATACAATAGCTTTTACCTGACCAAGTGCACCATTCACGAGTCCTGTCTCAACCTAAATATTTGAACATAACATGACCTCCTGGCCAATAGATAAAAAAGTATCCTCCCTGCTCGCGCCAAAATGGGAGCTTTAGAACAGGGTATGGACATTCGTCGAAGCATAAACGATAGAGGAACTTTGTTAGATATTATGCTCGCAACTGCCCTAGTAGACATGCATGCAAAAAGTGGAAGCATTAACAAGGCACGTGAACTGTTTTACAAAATACCTGAAAAACATGTCATCTCATGGACTACAATGATTATAGGATATGCACAAAATTGATTTGTTGAAAACGCATTACAAACTTTCAAGCAAATGCAATTGGCAAGTATAAAGCCATATTCCGCAACCTTCACCAGTATCCTCCCTACCTGTGCCAAAATGGGAGCTTTGGAATGGACATCCTTCAAAGCATCATGGAAGGAGGATTTTTTGAAATGCTCTGTAAACATGTATGCAAAATGTGGAAGCATAGAAAAGGTACAAGAACTGTTTGAAAGAATGCCTCAAAGAGAGGTTATCTCATTGAATGCAATGATTGCAGGATATGCACAAAATGGATTTTTTTTAAAGCTTTAGAAAATTTCAAGCAAATGCAATTGGCAAGTGTAAAGCTAGAATCCATAACTTTTGCCAGCATTCTCCCTGCCTGTGCCAAATTAGGGCATTGGAAAACGGTATAGAAGAATCCTTCAAAGCACCCAGAACAACCTAACAACGTTCAGGCTAAAAAGAATGTTTACTTGATAATGAAAGCCTTTTTTATTACCATACAGTTGCAATATCATTTTTAAGAGAAGGAATTAACACTTGTCATATGACATTACAAATGTCAATTTTTTTTTAGACATATTTGAAAGTGTTATCTTTCATGTATAATGAAAAATATCTCTCAAATTATCTATTTATCGATACCAGTGAGAGTAACGACCATGATGCCAATATTCTCTACCGGAGGGATTCTTAGTTATATTGAAAGTGTGCTTTCTGTCTCACAAGCAGATAAGTTGGAATATGACTCTTTTAACATGTTGATAAATTGTAAATGATGCACAAATAGAAAAGTAAAATGTGTTTGGTTCAGAGAATGGATTTTAAGCTCAGTAGGGGTTCAAATGGTAGAGAATAAATAAAGCTATCGAAAGGAGAAATATGGACCTATTGAAATTATAAAAAAATAAATTGTTTTTATTTATTCTTTCCAAATAATAAGGTTAGGATAGATGTATTAAATAAAAGATGTTGATTATGATTGTGATTATAAACAATTTTTTATTGTGCACGTAAAAATTATGTTTCTTTTTTATTAAATGCATATTTTATTTGAAGGTAGTTTTGATTGTAACAAGTCACTTATTGCAAAGATACAAATAATGTCAAAGGCTTTTGTTGTTACATATCGTAAAATTGAGAAAACATTTTTTTTACATTTAAATGAAAGCTTATATTTAAATGAATATTAGAGAGATCAACTAATTGATGGAACATCAAGATTTTATATGTGGAGCCTAATTATCTTTCTAATTCAGAATATTTGTTTCAATCGTCTTTCATTCCATGTAGATAGATGCATAGTTGATTTAAAGCTATCACTTCTCTATTAAGAAATTTTTTTAACAAACAAAATCATTTTTGAAATGGCCTACCAATTCACCTCATGTAGTATACAAATATATGCCAAAAACAAAAGCCCAAAAAAATTGCCTAATTGACTTTCCACACCTGTTTAGCGTACCAATTTGCTTCAGAGTGACACCTAGCCAATTTGCTAAAGCAATAGGTAGGAAATAACGATTTAAGTGGCAGCTGGAGATCTTAGGTGAAATCTCTTTCACTTTTAAGTTAGCTATAGAGCCAAGGGGGGAATCCTCGTTATAGCTCTCTTTTGTTATTTATCCTCTAGATTTCTCCTAAGTTCTTTTCCTTTAAGATTTGTGGTTAAGTTCTTATTCCGATATAAGAAGGATTGTTTGTGAAAAGAAGGTTTGAAATAAGTTTGAATTTCTTCTATTTACTTCTCACCAGTGCTTTTATCTGTCAGTCAAATTATATCTATCATCCTACTGACATATGCATGTGAAACATAGATGCTAGATTTTTAATTTTTGGGAACATGATTTTCCCAGGATAATATTCACCATAATTGGGTCAATGAAATACAAGGGACCTAATAGGCTAGAATGGTCAAGGACATTATCCTTGGATTTATAAAATGACATTTCAATTATAATTCTAAATTTTACATACATAGTATTTAAGTAGAATGTAGAATGAATTGAACTCGTTAAACTAATCAATTATCATTCACATAACAAATTTCAATGTACACATCCCATGAAATTTCAAAAACTATCTCAAGACATAAGAAAATTCAATGAGGGAAACTTTATATCTGGAAGAGCTAATATTTTATTGTAATTTAGTAGACATGTCTCGATTATTTAAAAAAGATTAAGCTCTTCAGGTCCTTAAATTGCATCAAAGGCCTATGTGTAGGACGGTGTTTCAGGCAAAACAGCTGAATCCTACAAAGACTAGAATATCTTATTCAAACTTCTTTAGACTTTGCCTTAAAACTGATCTGCAACTATTTGATGAGCCTGAAAAATTAAAAAATAGACAGGTTTAGCTGTTGCTTCTTCCTTTATAGTTTGCACTGCACTAACCTAATGCTATCTTTTCTTACAATGGATGGTTGTATGTACTTGTTTTATCCTTCCTGAAGAAGAATGGAATAGTAAAACTCTCAAATGTCAAAAACACGTAAACAAGCATTGGTTTACTGTGCCATTTCAAGACTGCACAATAGAGGGAGTAGGAGAATGGAGGGAGTAGGAGAATGGCAGGGTTTTTTTTCCTCAAAATTAAATGAACTAAGTAGAGATAGATTTCTAGTAAAAAAATAATCCCAATCTTTCAAAAAAACTCGAGAAAGAAGTAAATATAGAGGATACCACTTTACAATTCCAAAATTGGATTCTTTTTCAGAATCAAGCATTAAAGAAGTAAAGCATTTATAGAAATAAAAGACACCTGAATTCCCCTCTTTACAGTTGCAGTAAAAACAAGACTGGCACAAAATTGCCTCTTGAGGCCTTGCCATTGCCTGAAATTGCAAATAAAAAAAAATGAAGAGAAACATCTAACATTTTGCAGCTGAAAGTGACTAGTAAGCTCCAAAGAACAAAAACAATTTACCGTAAGCACATTCCCTTGATTCAAATGAGCACCAAATGTGAATCCCAAAGAAATAAAAATAAAAATCTAGTCATACTTTATTCTACTATTGTATTCTCTATATACATGTTTCGAGCATGTAGACTAAAGAAGAGTCGAGTACAAAGTCAACAATTACAAACTATTTACTATACAAACTCTCACATATTTCCATTTGGTTTTGTTTTTGGTTCAGAAGATGTATCCAAGACTGTTTACCTTCTCTCATCCACAGTAAACATAAAACCCAACATTGCTGACCATTTATCTCAGTCTACATACATATACACACTTAGTATGTGTCTAAGGATCTTTCATATATACTATGGCATAGCAGGGGCAGAGCTCCTTGTTTCCATATGTGCCAGGAGGAACACACTTGCATCTGGCACAACATGTACCACAGCCTCTTAGACAACGGCCATTCAGAGATGCTTCTTTGCATTTCTGTCCACAAGCAGCCTTGCAATCTACAACATAAAAATTAGACAAAAACACAGAGGTTTTAGATGGTTGAACCAGTTTTTCCATGGTCTGAAATCGATGGCAGAGCCATCAATCAAAGAAGAAAAGGAGAAAAACAAATAAAAATACTATGGTACAAAAAAAGCTTTACTGATAAAATATAATTTTTAGGTTTTATACCTGTTGTCTAAAGAAGTCTTTGGTTCACCCCATTTGCTGGGAACTGGAATCATGCATACCCACAACCAAATTAGTATACAAATAATTGAACTGAATATGTGTGTCTATATAGATTCATATATAGAATTTACCCCAATTGATTTTGAATCTCCAACCTCAGCAGTTTCCAGAGACATATGTTTGAACAACCAATATTTGCAATAGTTAGATGGACAAAAAGTAAATTCAGAAATGGTTTCTCTTTATTTTTCACAGCTTAAATCCTTTTCTAGTCCAAATTTCAGGGAAAACAATCCCCACAAGATGAATACATAAAAACATAAAATATATTAACATTTGCAGAAGTCTAAATGATGGAAAAGCTAATATATGTGTGCCCTTGCAAAGTTATTTCCATATTTTCTGCCAGTCTTTTTGTTGGATTTTTGATACCAAAATGGTCTAGGACTTCTAGTAATACGAGATATTTTAACATGAAGGTAGTTGACTCAAGTGAAGGCTTACTACATAGATGAACTGAAATCTTTGTTCAGACTAATATGCTTGTACTTTTTATGCAGAAACTTCATCAGATCTGTTATTGCTAAGGCTTAGGAAGGGCAAATCACAGACACTGCGAGCATAGTACATAGACACTTAAAAGATAAAAGTATGCTTGGTGCATTTATTTATCCTGATGCCTAAAGTCGTTGCTTCAATCTATTCACAATATACGAAAAATAAATCTAAAAATATCAGGGTTTAAGAGCTACTAATTTCTTGAGAGCAGAGGTCTCTTTGCTACCAGCAAGAGTTCATCTTTCAGTTGGAAGATGACCTATATCTATGTCAATCTAGTAGTAAACTGCTTAAAAAACAACATACAGTCCCCTAAAAATTTTAATCTAAAAGTATAAACATCCACAAAAATCCTACATCTAACCATATCCTCAACCATATCCTCATAAAACCCACAATGCATTCTTAGTTTGATCTGATTTCCCAAACCCATTTAGGATAATATTACACGCAACCATAGGGGCTTTCCCATCAATTAATTTCTTCAATTTCTTTTAAGTTCTGGATACCTTCTTCCATCCTACAAACCCTAGAATATAAATTAATTACATAGATATAAATGGGCTCTATCCTGGAGCACACAAAAATACCTAGGGAGCACGGGTACAGTGACGCGGCCATGTGGGAAAGGATGTTTTTCCTTTGTGGAAATCGATCCTGCAACGCCAAGGTCCTTATTGTCCACTCGTATGTCGTGTGGTCATGCTTGAAACCTTCCTTGCCGCTGGCCCAACTGAAGACTTCAAGAATATATGTTTTGTAATGTGGGTGGAACTGCATTTTTGCAGGACTTTCAGGAGATCATTGGGTGTGAAGTGGGGGCACAAATGGGCTCTGAAGAATTCGAATAGTGCGTCATTATCATCTTGAGATTCAGAAAGAGGGGTTAAGAATGAGAGTTTTGTTGTAGTTAATGTGAAGAGTCAAGATATTAATGATGAAATTTTGTAGGAAGTAAAATGCAAGAGTCCGCATAGAATGCAAGTTGCGTAGGATACAACCGAGACAACTAGAAAATTCCGTATTCGGCAGAGCAGCAGGGAAAAATTAATGGTCATGATCACTTTAATCATCTCCCGGAAATAATGAGCCTTCGATTATACATTTTACGTTGGGCATGTTCATAGTGGATACGCTTAAATGCCTTCGATGTTGACTGGCGTGATTTAAATGTGATGAACGGTCAGAGTGTGGAGAGTCGTCTCCAGGATGGCGTCAGCTGTCGATTTAAAAAAACTAGTTTGGTGCAGTTCATAGTAGGATACGCCTTCGGCGTAAAAAAATAAAATCAAACTTTTGACCGGTTGAATTGATTGAAGTTGACGGTCTTATTTTTGCATTTTATTTATTTAATTTTATAATATTTGGTCAGTTTTTTTTTTCGCCGAAGGCATATCCAATTTAAAAGAGAGCAACCTAACTTTTAAAATCAATGGTCCACCTCTCTCCACACGACCTAGCTAACGATTGAAGTGCTTCCTACCGTCGATCATCTTTTGCAAACGAAGTACGAATCCATTTATTACGCCTTGTCCATCGGAATTTGATGACGTCCTAGTTTTTCTTACATTGAAAACCACAGCGAAAGAAATGAAGACGACAGCGTGCTCCACCCAATCACAATGACAATCAAAATTTGATGACGTCCTAGTTTTTCTTACATTGAAAACCACAGCGAAAGAAATGAAGACGACAGCGTGCTCCACCCAATAACAATGACAATCAAAGGGTCTAAAATAGTTGTCAAGTACAAGGATGACCCTCCAAACGATCTCAGCGCTTAACATCAAATCGTGACAACAGTAAATGAAGAGATTTTTCTGGGTTAGGAAGCAAAGATTTTTTCCTTTTCACAAGGTGAGGATGAAGAGACGCAGATGCACGAGGGCAGCAACACATAGGCACGCAGTCTACGGCGAAGCTCCCTGAATGGTAACATGCCCGACTTCCTCCGCTAACATTTTCTCTGCATTTTTCTATGCCATTTTTTGTTGCAGTTTGATCGGCACGTCTTTTGCTTCAGTATAGAGCCTTTCTTTTTTTAACTTCTACAGTACATTAGACCATATCGTGATCTGATAAAAAAGAAACCTCCACTTTGAAGTTGAACCCTAGACAAGTGGATTAGTCAATTGCATACAAGATTAAACCAGATCTGAATTATTGTTTAGCACTCGTCCAAGATTTCGATCCCATTCAGCCCTACTGTGTGCCGACAAGCGTAGTCAACGAGTGCTTTTTGTAGTGGAGCACAAGGGTGTGAATACATTCGGTGTTCTGTAAGTAAAGCAATATGCACAGACAGAAGGAAGAACTGTGCTGGAAGCCAGATGCATTTGCCTGAAAGTTTCTAAAAACTCTTTAACAAATCCATTTTGTGCACATTCTGCAATACCTAATTCCAGTTCATGGGATCGGATGTAGAGGCATTCTGTCAAACACTTCGCGTGCCTTGTCTATGCTTCCATATTTTACCAACGTACTTTGATGTCAGTTTTCCAACAACACAAATTAATAATCTGTACCTTGGTTTTCACATCTCAACATACTGTTTGAAGGCAGAACAAGCACGGTTGCAAAAGCCGAAGATGGGAGCAACAATTAAATCTTGAACTCTAGAGATCAAGATCAGTTTTCCATATGTTCACAGCAGTTATTCTTATTGGCAAAACGGGAATTATAAACAGAGACGCATCCTATATAGTTGACTCTCTACCAAAAAAAAAATGTTTATTGAGATTTCATTTGCTATAGTTTCTTTTTCTCAGTCTACCCCATTTATAGAACAACAAAAAAAGTGCAAAACAGTGCAAAACTATTTTCTTTTGTCTACCCAGAGAAAAGGCAGCAGACACAGTGTGGTATCCGTGCCACGTAGGCAAAAAACTGAGCAACAGCAAATGAATAATGAACGAATGATCTAGAGGGATCTAAACATGGCATGTAAGTCAGTTGGAGGAGGAACAATCTAGAGACGTCGCATACTGTTTCCACCGCTCGCTCATACCCCGAAACGTGGAAATAGGAAATCCATGGTCCTCTGGGAGGTGGGCACTAAAATATCTTCAAATCGCATAAACCCCACCATGAAAAAGTTACACACCCACTATTTCCTTCAATCGACAATCGACACCTACAGGAGAGGATCCATAGTTGAGCATGTTTCAATAGTTTGATAGTAGTTGTATATATGTTGTCTAATAGTTGTGACTTGACTACCCATAATTAAATAAAATGTATTCCTTTGATCTAAAAAGCAATCAATCATGTGATGCCAAATGAGCGCTCAACTATCCATGATGTGAATGCACAAGTATTGGTCTCACTTTTTTTGAGTTGCTGGAAATATTGTTTCTCAGAACTATTTTATTTTATTTACATGCATTTAGAACTATTTTATTTTATTTACATGCATTTAGAGCTATTTTATTTTATAGAGCTATTTTATTTCATCCAAGAGCAACATCGAGGGAGTTAGAAGCATCCATGCTTTTGGTTCAAGAAGGTAGACTTCTTGTGGGATGGCAAATATAGGGGAACCTGAGCCATCATACAAGGATCATTACTCTAATGATCCAATGTTGTTTGTAGATGTGCCACCTCTAAGGACCCTTTATTGGTTTGAATTTGGATCTTACTGAACAAATTTATAATCACCAAAGACTTGGTGTGAGTTGAAAAGTTTGTGTCAATAGAACCATGGGCAAAAAAAGCTACATTTCTATCCCTCCAAATGACAAATAATATCTCCAATCTGAAAGTATGGTAAAGCTGGATAAATTTAGCAGGAAAATGAGCCCAATTCCCTTGAAAACATTGTTACAAGTGAAGGGCTTTGGTCTAAACAGTTTGAAGAGGTCATGAATCCAAGACAACACAACTTTTGCACAAGCAGAAAATCAAAATAAATGTTTGATTGTCTTTTCAACATAACCAATACACTTTCTGAAGTAGACTCCATATCACTTACACCTAAATATGGAGGCGTTGGGTATTTATGCCCTTTTTCTCTCCAATTATATATTCTTCTGTTTATTAAAGTCACAACAATCATAATATATTGTTTTTAATGTCTTTTGTTCTTCTCCCCAACAAATTGAGATTCATCATCGAAGTTCAAGATGATGGTCGCTAAGGAGAGGGAAACATGATATTCTTATATTTTTCTATCAGTGTAACCCTTGCACCCAAGATTTAGTTAACAAGACAACTATGAATACGCTGCATAAGGTTGAGACCTATGTGACTTGTGAGTATAACCCTTGCACCCAAGATTTACTTAACAAGACAACTACGAATATGTTGCATAAGGTTGTGACCTATGTGACATCTACCAAGCAAAATTTTTAACAAACAAATTTTCTTAGATGTCCTATTTTGTTGAACCGATGCTTAATCTTTTATTAATTTTCTAAAGCTTTCCTAATTTGAAGAGCAACCACGTAAAACCAATTGCTCTTGACAGGTACTAGGTCAGTATGAAATCATCTATACTGAAGATCCCATTGATGAGATTACTAATGTCAACCCCCATTTCAAAGAGGCAAACAACTATTTATGACTATGTAAGCACAGTGCTCAAAATCAAATATGGTAAATAATCGTTTGCATTCAATTTATTTCATTTGTTGCCTTTTTAGATTATGTAATCTATTCCCTATTTCAACCAATATGTCTACTCAAAATCAAATATATACAATTTTTTGGCGTACCCCATTGCACACCAAAAATGCAATAGCTAGTTTTATTTAAAATAAAATTACACAATTTTATAAGATAGTATAGAGGTAACATGGTTCTAGTAAATATTTATTTAAATTTTGTATTGTATGATTTATCAATATGGAAAATAATATTGATTGATATTTATATTTATATAATTTTTAATTTTTAATTAAAATATAAAGATTAATTATAATTGAAAGGATTAGATTTAATTGATGAGGATAATATTTTAGAATTAATTTTTTTTTTAATGAAGATTCATATTTCTTGAACATATACAGTAGAAACTTCTAAAATGATTAATAAAATTAAGATAATTATTTAATATTTTATGAACAAATGTAAAATGTTTCTTTGATGTTCTAGAATGCCATTATAAAGACTTGACCTGTGATTTCTATCGTAGAAAAGGCTATGACTTAACCATTTGACTAGTCTACACAAATTAAAATATAAGATTGCATTTTAGTATTATTTATCATCAATGGTGTTCTTTAAAATCTCTGCACCTCTGCAATTTCTTACCTTTTTAGCGGGACTCTTGTCAAACAAGTGTGAGTCTCTGCTCGCCTGATTTTGATTTGCATGTATTGGCATATAAGTTTTTCCTTTTTTCTACTTATTTTATTAACCGCGGTATATAGTCTTTACTAAAAACATAACATTACTAGTATGATATGATTAGTATCATGAAACTCTTGTTATTGCAGAGAGAAGAGATGGCACAGAGAAGATTAAGATTGGGACTTTATATCTTGTTAGTGTCGATAGCAGTTATGGTGAAGGGAGCTCCAACATGCAGTCCAGCAGGGAACTTCTGGTGCAACAGTGGGCGATGTTGCAGCATATATAACTGGTGTGGAAGTACATCAGACTACTGTGCATCTGGCAACTGTCTTGCTCAGTGCTGGCCTAACGCGGTTGCACTTAATCAGTCTAGTTTAACTTTAAATTTATCCCAACAGAACCTTACCTCAGCCTCTCCATAGCAACCCATGACTGCTCTCTGGCTGTGCACTTACCAACAGAACCTTAGCTCAACTTCTCCATAAGAACCCATGACTGCTTTCTGGCTGGTTGTACCTCAGCTTCTCTGTAGCAACCCAGGACTGTTCTCTGGCTAGTTTCATTTAATCAGTCAAATTTGAATGTATCCTAACAGAACCTTACCTAAACCTCTCCGTAAGAATCCATGACTACTATCTGGCTGGTTGCACTTCATCAATTTAGTATGAATGTATCCCAACAGTAACTTTCCTCAGCTTCTCGATAGCAACCCATGACTGCTCTCGGGCTAGTTATCCTTAGTCAAATTTAATGTATTCCAACAGAACTTTGCCTCTACCTCTCCATAAGAACCCATGACTACTTTCTGGCTGGTTGTACCTCAGCTTCTCCGCAGCAACCCAGGACTGTTCTCTGGCTAATTTCATTTAATCGGTCAAATTTGAATATATCCTAACAGAGCCTTACCTAAACCTCTCCGTAAGAATCCATGACTGCTATCTGGCTGGTTGCACTTCATCAGTTTCGTATGAATGTATCCCAACAGAACCTGTCCTCACCTTCTCTATAGCAACCCATGACTGCTCTCTGGCTAATTACAGTTGATCAGTCAAATTTGAATGTATTCCAACAGAACCTTACCTCAACCTCTCTACAAAGAACCCGTTACTGATATCTGACTGGTTGCACTTAATCAATCAAATTTGAATGTATCCCAAAAAACCTTACCTCAGCCTCTCCATAGCAACCCATGACTTCTATCTGGTTGGTTGCACTTAATCAACGTAGTTTAAATCTATCCTAAGAAAACCTCACCCAAGCCCTTCCATAGCAACCCATGACTGTTATCTGGCTGGTTACAGGGGATTCAATTTTTAGAAATTGGAATTAGTTTATAGTTTATTAAATGAATAGAGTTATGAAGAATTATAATCATCATCCGGTTGCAGCTACGTGAGATGATTTGTTTACAAAATAATAGTTACAAGATTGAGTTGTAATATGTGTTCTTTTAAACAGACAGTAAGTTTCTCTGTACATGGCCAATGTGGTTTACGCGAGATCTTTGTGGAAATACAATACAACATCATTTTCGCTGTTTTTCCTATTTTCAAAGAAATTAGCAGGGTGTGCCCTATTATTGAAATTTTAGTTATGTGCCCTGTTTTAAAGTTTTAATCATAAAACTATCAGAGTATATAACCTGTTTTTAAGTTTTAAACTACTGAGAATTATTATGTAAACATTCTTTACAAGCAAATGTCTATGTTTAAACAGTATTTAGGGCATCAGACAAATTCACGGTCAGCAATTCACTGTGGGAAAATTCACTGCCAGAAATTCACCCGCACAGAAAATTCTTCGCAAACTTTTAATGTCGACGGTGAATTGCTGGTGGTGAATTTTCCTTGAAGTGAATTTGTCATGGCGGTGAATTTTTCTGCCGTGAATTGTTGGCAGTGAATTTCTGACAGTATATTGGTGGTGATGAATTTTCCTTGAAGTGAATTTGTGATGACGGTGACGTGAATTGTTGATGGTGATTTTTCCTAGAACCAGTATTTAGATGTTAAATATCAAAAAGTTACCATTAATTTGTTACTATAAATTATGAGTGTGGACTCTGATTTTTAAGGTTTTGACTCATGAATTACAGATAAGAATTACATTTTTTACAAGTGAATCTGTGATTTTTTAAAAAGCATTTAAATGTCAAAGATAAGGATTAATTACTTTTCTTTAAACTATCAAGATATGTATTTTTTTTTTAAATATATATTTAAAGTGAATGTCTGATTTTTGTATAATATTTATTTGTCAGTAATTAAAAGGTTACCATTGTTTCATTACAAGATATATTTTTAAATAGAATTAATAAGAAACTTTCTTGAAGCTAATTCAAGATATAAGCAGATCCATGATCAAAACATATTTAAAATTAGACAGGTACCCTGCTGAGTGATGGAAGTTGAAAAACTCAACAGGGTTGTCTTCCAATCCTTCTTAATAATTTACCTAACAATCAAGTATCTTCGGTAATAATTTTAAGGTTCATTTTTACTGTGGAAACAAACAAAGCCTCTAGCTTTTCTATGTGTGAATGGATAAGGTTTAAGCTGGCATATTGACATTAACATTTCAGAACAATAGGTTAGCATATTTTTTTTTTTTTGTTACAACAGGGTATCCCCGCGGTGCGAGTGTTTGCAGCGCCGGCCACCACAACCATCAGGTAAGTACCGAGAGCGGAATCGAACTCGAGACCATGAGGAGCCATCCCACAGCCTCTAGTCAATCCTGCTACCCGAGCCGGCCAATAGATTAGCATATTATGCCAGATCAGACCAAATTATTATTGCACCTACAAAATTCTCACTTGAATTTGGCCTCAAAACCATATGAACTACTCGCAGAACCAGATCACAATTAATGACCTTCCTGAATTTTTCTGATCATTTTCTAAGCCCTCTTAAGGCACAAATCTAAATAGTTGGTTGGATTCAACAAATTAATGGATACTCTATTATCTTCAGTTGCAGAACTTTTCAAGGCCAGGAAAATCAGGTTTTACGTCTTCATATTATTTGATTTTTATATACTGCAAATTCCCTTTAACTCATGAAGCAGTTAAATAAGTATAATTATCTCCATTTGTAAGGTTTTAATCACACTAGGTTAATTAAATATATGTAATATATACATAATTATTTTAGATAATAAAAATAAGATAATAGAATTAAAATAAATGTGATAATTAAATAGGAAGATAGGTATATTTAGTTCTAAGATTAGTGATGGATAAATGATGAAGTTTTATATTAGAATTATTCATTACTATTGAATTTTTCTTTATCTTATTCTGATAAAATATCTTATAATCTGAATTGACATAAAAAAAAATTATGCATTGATATTGTACATTATATGATTGATCCTGATTGCTATGAACTGGATCTGATGTGTGATTCAACTAATCTTAGTTGTGCTGAACTGATTTGAGTTTTGTGGAACTGATCTGATAAAAAGGTGCAATTGAGAGTTTATTTACCTTTGCCTACTAGATGTTTGAAAGCTCAAGGTGGTATCTCGAGACACTATTGACCAGCTTGACAACTCAACAAGTGAATGAATTTTGTTAGGACTCAATTTGATAGTGCCAAATTTTGTCTTGAGTCCCAATTCCTTTATGCATTTAGACTTCATTTTACCCATCACATATAACATTAAGAAACACATTAATGATATACTAACAAGAAGGATTCCATCACATACGATCCTCTACATCATGCACCACTTTCTTTTGAAGTTGTTACATATTCATTGTCTCTTAGATTTTTTGCACCATGATTGGAACTATAAAATGAAAAAGGTGATCTTAAAGTTCATTTACAAATCTTTCAATATGATATACTTTGATGTTGCATATGAATTACTATCTACCACTAAATTTTCCTAAGAACACCCTATATTTAAATTTTGCATATGAATTACTATATACCACCAAATTTTCCTATGAAGACTATATTTTTCATTCCCATCCTTAGTGAAGGACATTCTTGTTAGATTTGGCAATAATCAAGAGCGTCTATATCCATGACATTCTTGTAACAACATCATCATTATTTACTTTTCAATTTTTTCATTTATAACCCTTTTCTTTTTGCAAAGATGAAGGCTTATGTATCATGGTCACATTTTTCCTTATATAAATTACCCCATTAAACATCTCTATCACCAAAAGAAACTTTATTACTATTACTTTCCCATTAATCATCACAGTTTGGAATTTATCGAAGAGTTGGTTTGAATGACAGTCGAATTAACCATTCTTCATTTAAGACCCCAGAAGCATACTTCTCTCACTTGTGCCTTCCCAATATAAATCACATATCTTACTAGTTACAACTAATATTGATGTAAGAAATCAGAAAAATCAGTACTGCCCACATCATGCCAGGCTCATTGTCTGGGTCATCTTTTCTTGTCTAATATGACCAAACCTATCTACCAGATTGACAGCTTTCATGAGTAGTTGATTAGTCCAACCACTATAATGGAAAAGTCCTTAGCCAGCCATGTGATGTGTTGTTATTTCTTAGGTGGTTGGATTTGAACAAAGCATGTGATAGTAACATTCAACGATCTTGTATTATTTCCTGTCAGTAGATATAAACAAAACTACTACTTTTTTCAGCAGGTAATTAGGACGAGGTTAGAATTTTATTTCAATAAATTATGGATATGTTTTAAAATGAAGCATACTTCACTCTTACGAAAGCAATCTATTTTGATTCATTTTTTTTTCCCTGCAGTGCATTTGCTTTGTGCTGTTATGCTACCTGCAAATGCTTCCTTAACATCCTCTGTTGCTGCTGCCCGTAATCCGGATTTATCTATCATGAAATAAATAATAATAAACTATGGAATATCTGTAATGCCAATGTAGAGGGGAAAAAAGGTTTTTAGTTCATTTGCAGTTCTGAGGAATAAGGTCGTATAAATTATTTTAGTTGAAAAATAAACATTTCTGTATTTTTAAACCAAAACGAGTCCAACCATTTTGTTTTCCTTCTATCCAAAAGTGCACCCAAACGATATTAGATCTTTATATCATAGTCCTTGTTTTTCGTGTTGAATGAGAAAATTTGGTTAGACCTTAGGTCTGATTTAATAATGATATGGCTTGAGATTTTATTTTATAGAATTTAAATGGTTTTTTAAATAGTGTTTTGATAAAAAAAAAAATTTTAGTAGAATATTATTAGTATTTGTATTTAAAAGAGGTGTAATGATTATATCGATTGTAATTTATGTAGATTGATTTATAAATTTGAAAGTGATATTGAATCAATAGAGAAGTATAGTGTTTTATAAGAGGTTTAAATTGTAATCATAAATAATCTATAAAAAAATGATATAACATCAAAATAGTTAATCGGTCTTTAAAAAATATTCACTTACTAATCTAAGATAAAGTCTCAAAATTAAATAAATATATTTAAAAAACTATTGAAGAAGGTCACTACATGGATCATGTAATGCCCTTACCATTTGTAGCCTTGAGGTGTGGATCTCAACATCGTTTCTTAACTATGTGTCATGAGATACATAGCTCTTTCTTGTGCTTGTTGTCTTGAGTGATGAGCGATGCTTCAATTTCACCATTTTCTTTGTGAGTTTCATTGTGGTTGTTGTTCTTTCTCTGAATGGTGTGTTTGGATCACTTGTAGTGTCGTAAATTGTCACCCTTGGCAATTTCACACTAGGTTTGTTACCCTCTTAAGTACATGACCTAATTATATGCTTATATTTTGTCCATTTAAAATTTGTCACTTTAAAAAAAATAACTAATCCTTATTTATTAAGATTTAACAGAGCTAAAAGGCATTGGACTAGGATGCTCGACGCCCTTGTCTAGCCTAATTATGTCCTAACTTTCAAATATTGTTGTTGGCCTCAATATGTTTAAGAATTCAAAATCAATTGCCAGCTTACCTTAACAGTTAATATGAAACATGTTTAAATTCATATAAATATAAGTCTTTCCCTCCATTTGAACAACTACACAATTTTGATATCTTTTTGGCATCCTAAAAGCAATTAATGCAATATCACGAGTAGGATAAACAAAAAATCTACAATACAATTATAATCAATTACAAGTCTGCAACACATCGGCAAATTAATGTTCATGCATTGTAAGATCTATTATTTCATGCAGCTTATGTTTATTGCTATTATGTGCACTACACTTGTAGGATCTCCAAGCATCCTCTTATTTCTCCTTGTATATGATGAGCAAAGTGACTTTATTCCAACAAGGATTTCAAATCTGAGTGGTAAGTTTTAGTTATGCTCTTTATCATTCAAATTTATTTATTTACCTCTACTCCTTTGAGAGCACACAATATTTATCATTATCATCATAATCGTTGTGGAGGTGGAAACACCAAAATGGGGTTTGACCAAGGCAAGCCCCTATACAACACAACCATTCTCTCCTTTTCCATCTTGCATGTTACAAGTATGAAGTTGATTCAAGTGGATTTGAGATCTCAAGGCTTCCAAAATCCTTGTTCATGCATTCATGTACCTATTATCAATAAATTAGGGCAAACTAATTATTCACACACTATTAGATTTTAGATTTGGGTTTTCACAATCAGAGACTTATATACCATGTTGCATGTGTACCAAATCTAAAACCAAATTTAGCACTTTTAGACTAGGGAGCCCAACACACTTGTCTTGCTAGTTTAGTTCCATATTTGAATGTCAGGTTCTTTATCTACACTCTCCGTATCTACTCTATGTTTCTATCTTTTTGTTTTATATCTTTTAGATTCTATAACTGTTTGTCACTTTGGCCTTAATTCACCTAGTCCACTACATCTTCCAATCAATCATCACATCCCACACAACATGAAAAGGGACAAAAACCCTAACCAATTTGTTTCTCCCTTGAGGACAACAACCAAATAGTGTCTCTTGGTTAGTTTTGTGTCCTTAAATGTTTAAGGTGGAATGAGTGGTTGAAGTTAAGTTTTTAGCCTAGATTCCATTTACCCATCTTAACATTTTAGTGAACTCGATGTAACCTACAATTACAAATTTTTTGATTTATAAAATATATATTTTGTCATCTGAGCAAGACATTAGCTTATTTGAATATCTTATTGCTCATAAGCACTCATTATATGTTTAAATTTTGAAAATAAAGCATTGCATTTCTTTGTTCACCAAACACTTATCATTTTGGTGACCCAACTTAGATTATATTTTTCTTTTTTATTTAAGTGCATACTTTCATATCAGATTTACTTAATTAAGGAATTTGACTTATTGAATATCTCATTTTCATATGCAAGTATTGCATATTTACATTAAAAAACAAAGCATTTGAATGATTATTCTCTTTTTATTTGCAAAACATAAAACCAAAACACTTTCATATAACATATAATCAACATATTCATCTTGTCATCATCTTTCTTCCACTTATCTTCCATCTTCTTCTTATTAGGAACATTTATGTCTCTTGAAACTTGTAGTTGATTTATGAGTCTCATGACTTAATGTTCTATAATCAACACTCTTGTGATATGAATTTATAAACTTATGGCTTCCCATGCTTTCACTAGTCATGATGTTGATCTTGAGTTTGTTAAATATTTCACTCAAGGAACCTTTACAACACAATCTACTTTTGATCCTACTCCCACTTCGACTTTGCCAACAACATATGGTCCACAAACCCTTCATGAATATCTTGGATTTGAAAAATTTGAGGTTTATGTTCCTAAAGATGAACTCCAAAAGCTAGACCAAGACTTGGTTGGTTTCCAACTATACTTGATTATTGAACATTTAGCTAGAGAAAATATCTCTCTTATAGACAATGTTAGGAAATTGGTTAAAGATTCATAAGGTGTGGAAATTCTACGCATCCTAACTTACATAGTGGATTCAAAAATTGTGGCGTTAGCTAGTTGCATAAAAATTCTCAACAATGCATCTCCTCAAAATCAAATAGGAATGCAAGTTTCAAATCCCATGATCACATTTTCTATTCCTACCTTCACTTCTTTAGAATTTAGTCATAACCCCTGCAACACAATCTAGCAATAACATTAACACTAGTTTGGGGCTTTCATGTGGTAACTGATATAACTTTGTTCCACCTTCATTAAATCCCCCATTTACTTCTTAAAAAATCAATGGACACCTATTTCCCAACATGTTCCACAATTTACTTATCAAAATACCAATCCACCTATTATTAATACTAGTCCTTCACATTTTACCAATTCTCAAACCCTCTCACCAACTAATCCTATCATTAACCAACTTTTATAAAATGTGTCTTCTTTACAACATATTTATTGGATGGAAAGTTTCTCTCCTGATTCATGTGGGCAAGCTGTAGCTTCTCACTACTGCTCTCTACGAAATACCTATTTATTTTTTGTCAATGTTCAAAATGCCCAGTAACATTGTTGAGAAGTTTAAGAAGATTCAAAGAGTCTTTCTATGGTCTGGTACTGAGGATAAAAAGAAGATGTCGTTGGTCAGCTAGGAGAAAGCTTACCTTCCCAAGCTTGAGGGGGTTGGGCATCAAGAAATTCCTTGCTTCCAACAAGGCTTTGCTTGCTAAAGTTGGGTGGGACCAGTTAAGAGATGAAAAGGACTAGTGAAAAAATATGAAATCCAAATACCTAGCCAATTGTCCCCTAATCAAATGTTTTGAGAATGATCATCCCTATGGGTCTCTAGCTTGGAATAATATATGCAAAATGAAGAAGCTTTTGTTGACTAGTCTAAGATGGAAGCTTGGAAGAGGAAATAAGATATTCTTCTGGAAATATTCCTAGCTCTTGGACTCCTTGGCCTGTTTGAAGTTCAAGATTTTGATGGAACCTACTTCTCGGTTCTTTGGTAGGAATGTGTGTGATTACTTGTATGGTTTATAGGGTGCTCAGTGTTGGAAAGATATTAGCTCCTATGGCCCTCTTTCCCCTAAATTGCAAGGTTTGGCTTCTTCCTTATAGGTCTTACTCTCTCAGCACAAAATTCCTTTGTTGGATGTTGAAAATGATTTCTTTTGTTCCTTGGATAGTAAGGGTGAATTGACTGTCAAGACAGTTTATAGTTTGTTGTCGGACAAGGGCCTACAAAGTAAGTTATGGAAGAAGGTCTGGAACTATCACTTGATTCCTAAAATAAATTTCTTCTAGTGGACAACCTGCCACAATAGGACCCTAACCCAAGATAAACTAAGAAAGAGGGGATTCCAAATCCTGAATAGGTGCTTGTTGTGCAAAGAAAATGAACAAAATGTGAATCATATGCTTTTGCATTGTCTGTTTGTTGTTGGTGTTTGGGACCTTGTTTTTCAGAGTTGGAGACACATTGGACCTTGAATAAATAATTGGTTTCCTTTGTGGAAGGGTGGAATGGTCCTTTCTAACAACCCCTTCCTTTGCAAATTTGGAGAAAAATTCTCCCCACCATCAGCTGGTGCATCTAGAAGGAAAGGACCAATAGGGTGTTCCGTGACATTGAGAAGAGTCCAAAGGATGTGTTTAGTTGCGGGTCGAGACTTATCTTAGAAAGTCTCTCCTTGCTCAAGTGGAAACCACCGAATACTGCCCCAACTACTTGGGAGATCAAGATGGCTAAAGCCTAGAAAATTGTGGTTGGCATTGATTCCTTCGACAACTCCAAATCTCTTGCTAGGAAAAACACTATTTGGAAACCTCTGATCGAGGGTTGGTTTAAACTAAATTTTTACGGGGCAGCTAAGGAGAACTCTGGTTCAACCAATATAGGTAGTGTTATAAGAGATAGTCAAGGAAACTTGGTTGCTAGGTATGCTAGTGGTATTGGTATTCACTCTTCCATGGTGGCTAAGTCTCGGGTGTTGCTCAAGGGAATTGAGATTGTTGTCACTCTATGTGCATTAAGAATCTGGAGATTGAAGGGGATTCTAAAACTATGATAGACTCTATCAACTTGGGCCACCTACTTGGTTGGGACTTAAGGAATATTCTATTGGATATTAATATCTTAGTCTCTAAATTGGAAAGTTATCACCTAGCTCATATCTTTTGGGAGGGTAACTAGGTGGCCAGTGGCTTTGTCAGCTTGGGGTCCATCTAGTAGATTAACAAGTGTTGGAGAAAGATATATGTTTTGTTGATGTCTATTCAAAAGTTAATCCTCTTGGAGGGGAGGAATTACTCTATTAATAATGATTAATCTATCATTCCATTTTAGGAACAAGTGGTATTCCTTGATGGATCATTGGTTGGTTCGATCTTTGGCGAATAAGGTGGCTAGGATCAAGAGGGTGGCCATTGGGGATTTTTTTAATCTTATAATCATCTTTGGTGGGCCCCCTAACATTTATAGGATTCCTTGCTAATGGCCAGCGTGGCGGTTGTCTTTGGATTTTACTATAGAAGCATGTAAACTTCACATTGCCTTTATTACACCTTGTCATCTTGGTTGGTGTTGTAAAGTTTATTTTTGCAACATATTCTCCCCAATGATCATTCTATTTTCAAGTAGTGTTCTTTCGACTACTGTTTGTTGTGGGTCATGATGGGCGGAGATAGAGTTAGAATTGAGCTAGACAATTGCAAGGAGTTTTGCTAGGACCCACTTGCTTGGCATATCTCTTCGGAAGGTGGGATAGTGCCACTTATGGAAAATCTTGCGAGCCATGATGAGGTGTTGTCAGTCTGGTTTGCTAGTTCTTGGAAGGATAAGCGGGTCACCATGGATGGCATAGCTTTTGATGTTGATGAAGAGGTGATTGGTAAGGCTATTGGCCTTTCATGTGAGGGAATGAAGTATAAAAAGCACACCAAAATGTAGGACTTGGTGAGTTTGAATGCGTTCTTTAAGGGAAATGAGAAGCCAGTGAAAAAGTAGTCAAGGTTTGACCGTGAAGCACTGCCTAATTACTGGGATAAGTTTTTCCTCAAGCCATCATGAAATACATTACCCTCGAGGGTAAATTCAAGGTATTTTATTTCTACTAGTTATCATTGTTAAATCACTCAAGGCATAAGATTTTGCTTAGCTTCCCTTTCTTTTTGCTTTGTTCTCTAGAAAGTTCCATCAAAGAATCCCAGGAAATTTCCACTCCTAACCCTAATTCTCTGCCTCCTTTACCAATGCACCAAGGCCTAATCCATAGGCTCTACAATTCCATTCAGCTCTAGTCCCTCCCAAACCCATCTCAACTATCTATGTAGACAAGTTGGAACCCCCAAAAACTAACCCTAAAAACCCTTCCCCTACTGTTTCAGAGGGATTGAAGAGGAAATCCCCCATCCTTGAGGATGATCCTGGTATTAAGACTTTAGTCACTTCTCCCTCGAAGAAAAAGAAAAATGAGGTCGAGTTGGCCCAGTCGAGTGATGTGTTTGGGCTTTGTGAACTGAAACACAAGGTCAAAATACTTACAACTAAAAAGTAAGGGGAAAATGTGCCTCAACTTCCAAGGGTTCTTCTGGTCTCCGAGGAAGGTAAATGTGTTGAGGAAAAATATTCAAAGGGTGATACTGTGGTGAGTACTAGCTTTGAGATGGGGAAAAAACATACGAGTGTGAGAAGATACCACAAGTTGGAGAAACACAAGAAAGGGACCCCTATTGATGATATCTCCAGTGACTCAGTTCATACTAGTGGCAGAATTGAAGTTACTGAAGCTACTGAGAAGTGGAAGGATAAAGAACCTAGATAGAAGACCTTAGTCACTTCTTTGATTTGAACCAGATGCTTTGGGAGGACTCTACCAAGTCCTTAGATTCTAGGGCTAGTGCTGATGTGGAGATCCAAAGAAAGGATAGCAATGTGGATGAGCTCAGAGTAATGTAGGAGTAGGTTACTTAGCTAAATCATAAATTTAACTGTCTGGCCCGGTTCACTATCAAAATGATTCACAGGTCAACTCTCACTATCTTGGATGTGGTCAAGAAGGAAATAGACAAGAACACCATGGATGAAGGCCCCAACTAGATTCAAGAAGATGTGTTAAACATCCTAGTCAAGAAATGGGATGGTGTAGACAATTAGTAGTTGGGTCTGTGTTGTGTTGTTTCTCCATTGTTTCTAGGTTGTGTCTATGTCTCTCATATGTTGTTACAATAATTTATTTTATCTGTTTAATGGTTTTTATCCTTTTTGGCCCTATGGGCTCATCGTGTAAAGGGTACAACACCCTATAAATGCTACTTATATTATCAAAAACATACCTTACTCAGAGCCCATTATCATTTTCCATTCTAAAAAGTGCAATTCCATAAAATATTGAAACAACACATTTTGAGAAATATTAAGTAGTGATTTCCTCTTCGAAATGCTCTCTTAGCCAAAATATTCCCTCAATCATTGAATTACATGACCTTGTATTGGTTTTTCTTATTACCTAATAATTCAATCCACTATTTTTCACAAATTGTTAATCAATTTCTTCAACATTTCTAAGCTAACATCAAACCACAAGTCATATTAACTGATTTGGTTTATCGCAAGAAAAGAGCCAAGGAAAAAGTGACTGATTTTATAGGGCATTATCAAGCCCTCTACCCTCAAATCTCATATTTCCTTTCTGACGATGATGTGCAACGAATTTTTATGAGAAAATTACAAGCAAACATTCAAGATAAAATTTTATTAATGTGATACCCTTCATTTACACATCTTTGCATGAATCTTTGTGATTACCAATTATCAGTTAACCAATATGAGGGTTCATCCTCATCAGCTCCTATTGGTAAATCTAATGCCACTAATACTTCTAATTACCAATAATTTAAAAAGAAAGACAAAATTTTCATCAACATAAATTCTCCTAATAACATCCAAGCACATGTGTCAATTGCAACACTTGTAGCCCCCTATCCATTCAAACCAATAGATAAACAATTCTCACAACTAGTTGAATCCCTTCATTCCATCATGCGACAATTACCTAACAATAATTTGATTCAACTTCTTCCTTTTTGTCTTGTGGACACCTCCAAACATTTACCTCCTTTTTATAATCTAAAAGCATTCTTTCAATATCATCAAGCACTTAGACATGATAGCAAGCAATGTATGTGTCTTAAGCATGAAGTGTAAGACCTCATTGAATCTAGTATAATATGGGTTTTAGTTTTGAATGATAAAATAAACGAATCTATTGCACCTCCTAATCAAACTTACAAATCTCTACTAATCCATTACCTACCCATTCAACTAATCTGGTTAAGCCATCTACTGATAGATTACTTGCATCTATAACCTCTTATCATAAAGATAAATCAATAGATAATATGGTTAATATGATAGATGTTCACCATTTCCAAAATCAACCCAAAATCCTTCCTAATATCACTTATACTTACATTTATTCCTCCTTCCATGCACCTAATGGTCCTCTTTATTATTGCTAAAATTAATGACAAACCTAGACAATATGCTTAGTGAATGTAATGGGTATGTGTAGGATCATGATGGGCCAAAAAGTGGCAATATGATGGGTACGTGGTTGACGACTTTTTTTTAACCCAAAATTGATGAAATGAAAAGGGTTTATAAAGGAGATTATTAGTTTCTTGCCAATATAAATTATGCCTTACTTTGAATTTAATAAGTGTGTGAACCCACAATAATGGGTTACAATTATTTAGGTGAAGAGAAATCAGAAATGCACACAAAAAAATCAATTAGGAGGTTCGAATGAAGGGGGTTCATTAGAAGCCCCCCCCTTCTAATGAAGGGGGGCTTCAAATGAACCTGTATCGCTTCATGAGGTTTTTTTAAAGTTTTAAAATCCAAAGAAAAAAAAGGCCTTGTACGAACCAACCCTTTGCTTGAACGACCTAATTTTTTCCTCCATTTTTAGAGAATGCCCTATTTTTCCCTCTAAAAGTTTAGAAACGAGATTCATCAGGTCTTTTTCATAGGCAGGTCATTTTCACAAGATTTCTTTTTGGCGGGAAAGGTTACATTCATAGGATTTCCAACAAATAGTACAGGTCATTTCTAGCGCTTTCACTAACTGGGCATTTACACAATGGACATGCACGGAGGTAAGACTAGCTGTGAGATTGTGAAATAGAAATTTTTTTTGGTGCTTTTACGTAATATACGTGTGGTGATTCATGTGTGTAATAGACAATTTGTGGCGCTTTCATTTCTGGCTATAGTTTATCAATGAGTTTTCACATTTAGATTAGTCTTTACTGAAAGTTATTTATACGGTTTGTATTTTATTTCTGTAGAGTTGTAGACCAAAAAATAATGTTAAAGATAGGTTGCTCAGATATTCATATATCCTTTTCATTTATGTACAGTTTTTATTTTATTTCTGTAGCGTGGATGAGATATTCACTTCTCATTACTATAAATCATATATCCTTTTTAGATTTGACCTATCCAAACCAAAACCATACACATTTCAATAAACATTGTTAAGAGGTTTAGTTTTGCAATAATTTTAGTCTAAATTATGTTAAAGGTAGGTTGCTCAGAAGTGGAAAACATGGATTAAAGCCCTCATCAAGTCACAGTTCTTTTGACTCAAAACCAGAGTCTTGGTTTGCCATATAGGAACAGTAGAAGATTAGATCCTGTAAGAGCAATTGAGGCTATATAGTTTCATATGTAATTTTTCATAGTGTCATAGAAAACATAACAATTATTACCATGCACTATTTCCATTATGCTCATTAATGTATATTCAGATGTACAATTTCAACAACTAATACATTGATAATCAGACATGGTATGAAGTTATAATGGCCTACAATTGTTATCAAGATCAATGGATTCTGTGAGAGAAGATGAGAACTCTCTAGTCATTTCATTTCCCAATTCAAATAGAAAAAATACTTCTTCAAGAAAAATATTTCAAGAAGATGTTGTAGTAGATCAGCAACTACAAGTCTACAGCCATATGTTGCACCTTACTATATCTACCACCTGGCTTCCCACAATAATCGCAGGTCATTTGAATGACAAAATACCACATAGTTATTGTAAATCATCTATTTAAGATAGATACTACTTGGTAACAAATTCCAATGATTTAGCATAATTAAGAAGAAAAACTTTCCAACTATGAGAAAACATAGCTAGAAGATTTGCATCATGATATTACAAGTATTTCTAGAAAACTCTACAGAAACAGAGTGTCCCCTATTTTCTGTCATACTAAACATATTACTATCATTAGATGTTATCATGTTAAAACTACCAGTTGGTCTAGCACAATTGATATCATTATCAACATCATCCTACCACATTTTAGGCATAATGTAATTAGTAGAGATGAAACAATACAACTATAAAAATGCCATACATGGTGCTCACTTAAACCAATAGATTCCCACGTGATTGTTTTGTGCAAGCTAAGACCAATTGGCCCTTACCCATAGACAACCTACAAATACTTGAATAAATCATTAAAGAATATAAACAAGATTCAACACCACTGTGGTGATGTACTGAAACAAATCCAGAAATACATCTTTACTAATTTATCAAAGATAAATCATTATATGATAATAATGAGCACATCATATACTTCTCATATCTGATTTGTTCTATTTCCTTCTGAGATGAATCATAGTTTTTGTATTAGAGAAGTGTTAGCATGGTAGATTCCTCCAACCCATCTCATATCATGTGCTCAGTTAACTAGAACTTAGTATGCAGATATGTAATACTCTAGCTATAGTTAACTAAGAGTGCAGTCTAGTGGTGTGAAAGTTATTGCAATTGAACATGCTAGAGTGGGCATTTCCTGTAATCTTATTGGCATGAAGTTTCTTGCAACCACATATGTGTGATACCAAGCTGGGTTTAACAAGGGAGTTTGGCTACCCAAGAATCTTGGTGAATGACATGATACTAAATGTGTTGGAGGCATGAGATAAGGGCACACAGTTCTATTATGTTGTACTTCTAATTTTTCATATGCTGGAGTACTATGATATTCCAATTAGTGAGCAATATGAATGTGGTAATACATGCAAACACATATTTTTCTTTGATTTCAATGTTGTACTCTACCTCTCCACTTGACATTGCCAACCATGGGAAGATGATGGAAAAATGGAAGGACCTTGTGTTGCAATGTGCTTGAGATTACTGCAGTTTACTATCTAGAGCTTTTGATAGAGTTCCCTCATGTTACTTTTAAGTTTATTGGTAGCTCTGCTATGCCATCTGCCTTGATGGAGGATGGAATTGCTAGCTCTCACAATTTCCTGTTTTCCTAGATGAGTTGTATTGGGGTATAATGAATCTAAATGGATGGTACCCCAGTGGATGCAACTATATTGTTGATCTACCCTATATCAACCAATGGCCATGCACATAAAAATTTGGAGACATTCTTATTGCATACAAATGAAAATTGGAGTCATTTGCATTGGGGAAAAGCACCTATAAAACTCTACAAATGTATTTGACGAAGTAGAGAATGAATGAATGAAAATACAAAGGTTCTATCAAATTGTGATCTATACATGCCTCAGTTTATTTAATTTTGTCATTATGTGTTAACCATAGTAACAAGACTTGGACTTGGCACAGACTCGACAAGGGTGACTTGACTCAGGACTTGATGCCCAGGCTTGGTGTAGACTCGACAAAATGGAAAACCCAATAAATTGAGAGATTTTTAAGGATTTAAAACTTGTTTCATGCACCCTTTATTAAATAAACCTTAAAGAAACAATAACATCATCAAATAGAAGCAAATTTGATCACATACACAAGTATGCATCGATCACATAAGTATAAATGCAAATTGTAGCTAAGTTGCTGAAGGAAACAACTCACTTAGATATATAAATATAGTAAAATATATACAAAACTCATGGAATATGAAATCCATGACATCAAATGTTCCATACAAATATGAAATATCAAAACAATAACTACAAGTCTATGGCATGGAGGAGCCTACATCCTTCCTATGAAGGCACCTAAGGTGGGTCCTAGATGATATAGCAACTGCAGTCATAGTCCTGCCTGTGTCTCCATGCCACTCTCACCAACACTAGATGTGTCTACTTGTGCTCTAGCCTTCTCCCTTTCCATGGCTACAACATCAACCTCTTTATCTGCCTGGTCCACCCAATCAAGGTCTTTGTCACTAAATACTGGATTTGTAGCCTCAGTGATCCACTTAGACTCTAGACAACCTCCTTTAGCGTGATCAGGGTGGAGTCATGGTCAAAAAATTTACTTGTGTCTGAGATGAAGGTTATAATGAACACATACTAGATCATTCAACCTCTCCACGGATAGTCTATTACACTTCTTAGAGTGTATGTGCTCAAACATACTCCAATTGCGCTCACAACCAGAAGAACTGCATGTCCGACTCAATACATGAATGGAAATATTATGAAGGTTTGGTGTTTTAGCACCAAACATATGCCACCATCTATCTGAGATGAGAAAATAAACAAAATCAATCTCATTTCCAACTTTAAGTTTCAAGTTTCAAGTTCAACATTAAATAATAAATTATAATATAAAAAGAGGAAAATTATGCCCTTAAATATTTACCTAGTTGTAATGTCATCCTACTATCTTTGCACATTTGACATGCAAAGAGTTCTCCTTATGCAGTAGGAAAGGCATCTATCTCATGGACTATTTGCTGTGTAATTCTTGACTTACCGTCCTCACTGTTTTCAAATCATGAGATGCTCTATAAGTACTTTCTTTTTTCACCACATTCTTAAATATTTTGATCTCGATCATAGATTTATAGAAATAATCTGGTTCCTTGGCCTTGTGAGAGCTCCCTTTGTTCGAGATAAAAGAAAATTCTTTTATTTGTTCTCCACATCTTGATATGACATTATTGAGTTGAACTCATAGAATGACCGACATCAAGTTTGTTATAAGTATGCTTGTCTTGCCAAAGAAAATCACTGTTGCACAACCCAATATCTCAACAGTAGGAAGCTTGCACATAATTACGTTCATCATTGTCAACTTATAAGTCCCTAGTGTCAAAGTACAAATAGAACAAAGTACAAAGTATTTGAACAAGAAAAGGAAATTTCATAGATAGCACTAAAAACAACATTTGGAAGGTACCCCAAAAGATATTGGGCATACAAAATGATTTAGAAATGAGGTAAAATTATTCCAAGACTCACGAGCTGAATATACTTAGCAAGTACTCACCAAGCTTCTCACCTAGAAACTCATAGTTACTCACACATTCATGTGAAGAACTCATCAACTACATGAAAATATTAGTTGTAGCTTTGAACACTTGAAAATCGGGCTCAGTTTTTCACTTTTCTGCTGATTATTGTTGTACTTAGCTCTTGTAACACATTTTTAATCAATTTTAGTTGCCTTTAAGTCATCATTGAAGAATTTGAATAATTTCTTAACTAGATTTCCAAGTTATGTGATCGGGTTTTTTATTTGTTCTATGCTTTTATTGTTTTTCCTTACTATTTGTTCTATTCTAGGGTTCAATCTTTCACTTTATAGAAGAGAAGTTCATTCATATTGATTGTACCTGATTGGTTATAGTGGAGTTTGGAGAGTATTTAATCATCCAAGTTTTCCCCCTTTTGGGTTTCTCTAGTCCAAATCTTGTGTTTTTTTTCTATTTATCTACTTACTTTTGCTTTGGTTTTGGTATTGTATTTTTCTTTTGCATTCAATTGAAAGATGTTTGGAGTAGCTAGAATTAGAAATCCACAATTGGTGAGTTGTTTAAGAATATCTAGAGCAGTTTATGGGTCAGATTTGCATCAAAGTACATTTCTTACTATTAGGTTTACAATTTATCCCAACTAAGATAGGTTGGGGCTTGATGACTTTCTAGTAGTGTTGATAATGTCTATAACTTTATTTTTAGATTTCTTGTGGATAATCTAAAAAATGCTAATTTAAGAAATTTATGACTTTTCCTTCTATTTAGAAAGTCAAATTTTCTTGAGGTTTGGGTATTAATAAGGAATTGCATGAAATTAGTTATAGAAAGAAGATCATTATAAAATGTACCTATTGGTCTTCACCTCCATTTGGTTGGACTAAATTAAAATTTGATTGTGATTTGTTCACTTAAATTTAAACACTAGGATGTTTAAAGTAATGTATTCTTTTGGAAAAATCAGGGACTGATATGGCAACTCAGGAACCACCACCTGTGCGTATATTTTCCTATATAGACAAGGAGATCCATAAATTGGATCGTATTCTAGCTGATCCCACCACCACAGGGGTTTACAAGGATACATGTGTGTCAATTCTAAATAGCTTAAAGAAGATTATATAGAAGTTTCACACCACAGATGCTTATTCTGCTGACACTATAGCAGCTATTCTTGCTGAGATGCAGCACAAGATTAGTGGCGAGGTTTCTCTTGTAGATGTTCAGCGGAAAGTCCCAAAAGATACCCTCAAAGAAATTTTTTTTCCATATTACATTGGTAAATCCAAGGTTAAGGGATATCAGGTGACTCTATGTGTTGATCCTCAGATGGCCCCTTTGATGTACTCATGCTTTCTTGCAGCATTTGGTCATTATCCAAATAATGACCAAATTCATGTATACTTTGCACAACAGTTGTATGTTGAGGTTCGTTTGGGCCTCAACGTAAACTACTTGGACCTACCACAATATTATGGTCAGGGGCGTGGTAGGGTTTCTAACAGGGAGGCTTTTCATCGACCAAATCAATAGCCTCAATCTTGTCAAAATTTGGTTGGGGAGAGATTTCTTGCTATCTCCCCAGCCCTAGCACCTATTGCAGAGCAGGTTGTTATTTCTTCCCAAAGGGAAGCAATTAACGATGTTGGTGATATAGCTGTTGTTGCATCTACAATATTTAATGATCATGTGGGGAAATATTTGGTGAGTCATTCTACATGATCTAGACCATTGGATCATGGTATTGATCCTTATGCTATGGGTGGTGTCCTTTCACCCTCAGACATAGATGGTCTCAAAGGAGAGCAGATGCTTCGGAGTACGACTCATTATTTTTCAAATGACCTATTGGAGGCATACGGTTTCATTTCGATAGAGCTTGGGATCCTGATAAATGAGGTCAGAGGACATGTGAGTAGAGCTCGTTCACATCTAGGATCTATCCAGGCTACAGGTCCTTCACATCATTCTCATCACTTTGGCAGTGCTGCACATTTGTCAGATCCACCTACAGATCATTCAGCTACTAGAGATAAGGGTACACCTACTGGTCCTTCTATGAGTTTTCAACATCATGCATCCCAGGGCTTAGATTTAGTTGAAGATCAGTTGCAGATGGGATCGTCAACTAAATCTAAGCCCTGGGATGCATGATGTCAAACACTCATAGAAGGACCAGTAGGTGTACCCTCATCTCTAGTAGCTGAATGATCTATAGGTGGAATGAAACATGTTGGTAATTTATCTCGATTCTAACTCTTTGGCACATTTCTTTTTCTAGGCTCTATGTATGAGGAGTCATTCTTGGGTACAAAAGGTAAATTTGCTAAGATTCTACTTTTTATGTGTCTCTTGAGATTGCTTAAGGTATGTTCAAATAGTTTGCAAAAGTTTTCTATGATGGCCTAACTTCTTGAATAACTTGTGAAAACTTGAAATAAGTCATGATTACTTGGGATTAATGGCAAGTTTGTTGAGTGTAATGCTACTATGATATGATATGTTCAGATACCAATTTGTAATCACTACTCTTCCTAATTTATATACATACATATTATATACCATATGCTTTGATACAAATGTGTACAACCTTCATGGTGCCATTAATTGAAAACTCATGAAATGCTTTACATCACTGACCTTTATGCTTGCATTATATTATTTTTCCCCTATGACTGCACTTTGTGGTCATTATCAACTCTTGATGTTCTTCCTCCTCTTCAATTTCACTATATCCTTTCTTATCACCTTGCTTCACTTTGCAAAGACACAATTTCTATTTTGCAGACATTAATCCAATGAAAAAAAGGCTTGGATGCTATAGATGTTTCAAGTAAATAGTGTAACATCTTCAACTATCAAGGACCTTGATGAGATCGCAGTCATTAAATAAGATTATCATTTGGACTATACATTACATCACATTCATGAAGAATGTCAAGGCTGACAAAAAGACATTACCTTACCTTTTAGCCATTAGCAATTTAAAATGAAAAGAGTTTTCCTTTAAGCATATAATATATATGACTCATTTACCATCTTTAACAGTCCATGACTATCCTTATACTCTCATTGTTACCCTCATCAATTGTCTTTAGTTTTCCATGCATAAGGATTGATAACACCTTAATCAAGACTATCTTGCATAGCTTCTACTACTCAGATCATTGTAGACTGTCTTCTAACCTATGATGATATGAGACAAACCCTTCTTAACTCCCTCTTTGGTATGCAACCTCCATGAAACTAATGCCAAAGTCATCTTGCACAGTCCATTACCTTTTCACTATGCTCTGTGTATGATTAGACTGTCATGTTGTTGCTTCCTTTGGTTGCCTTTATATGCATCATAAATAACCCTTTACACTTGGTGGTTGGGTTAAGACTTCAACATCTTTATCTAATTCAACCTTCTTGGCCTTAGCATTAGCATGCTTCTCATTCACGAACATTGGTGAGGATTGTCCCTATATTCTCATGGATATTGTCCTCTAATTGACGATAATGTATAATAGACAAACTCAGATCTGCTAGCCTTTTCTTTAAACTACTCTTGGATATGCTTGTATTGAAAAAAATGTAACCCAATAATGAGGACAACAGATGAAAAATCTTCATCTCCTTCCTCCTCTGATGTGTCTGCCATTTCTATTTCATTGTCTTGAATGGCCTTCAATATACTATCTTACTTCAACTTGAAACTACTATCCCTTGATCACTATCATGCACTTGAAATACTTCAATTTCATAGCTATGACCTTTCCTCTATATCTTTTTGATATGCCAAAATAAAAATTTTCCTTTTTTTTTAAAGGATCCTACTACTGTCAACAAGGAAACTCTTATGGTAAACCATAGTAAATCCCCTATTAAGATTGTGAAAAGCCTTGTCAAGAAAATAATAGTAAGTTAGTCATAGGCCAATAATCATAGTCATCATGAGCTCTAGAAGTCATTCTATAGAAGTGTAGATATTGTCTTATAAAGAACAATGTTACAATGGTAAGGGAAACAATCTAGATGAAGAAAATGACCTTGGTAATCAAGCACATGGCAGCCAATAATTTTTTTGAAGAGGACAGTCATGTATAGGGTTTTAAGGAGACAAGTTGCTCTCGCCATTGGATAGCTTGATAGAGCTTGGAAGGCAATATGGTGATCTTGAAATTAATTTAGAAATGAAAAGACTCATAGGAAATATCAAATGCTATGTTTACTTGTGGATTTCTTGCTACCAAAGACCACATAGTGGAATCATTGTTCTTGATGCTAGCATGTTTTAGGTTGAACCAACAAAAAATATTCTAGATTTGATGAAAATTGGTTAAATGAACAAGGAAGTAGGTGTCACTGCACTTAATGATGTTTTGATCTAGTAGATCTAGCTGGAAGTGAAAGAGTAGGAAAATAAGAGGTACAATCTATAGATTATAGTCTTAGGTAGTCCTAAAGTATAGTCAAAGGATAACATACTCGAATTTTGTGTGATGAAGATACTTAAAGTACTCAAGTGACATCACAAAAGGTCAATACAAAATGATAAACATTGTTTTATCCATGTGCAATAGAATAAAATGACATTCATAGAAAGGTGCAATTCAAACTCAAAAGATCAATATGAAAGAAAGTCCATAGTCTAAAAGAAGTGACAGTGCTCAAAAGAGGACAATGGTAGTTAAAAGTGGCATGTTGAATGAAATTATTGTTGGTTAAAGGTTTAAGTTTACAATACAGGGAACGCATATTTCATGTTAATCTACAAATGAGTCCATCATTGGCTCATTGTAAGGAGAAAACTTATCTTCTAGAGTAGCTCTCCAAGGATGTTTTGATCTAGTAGATCTAGCTGGAAGTGAAAGAGTAGAGAAATAAGAGGTACAATCTATAGATGATAGTCTTAGGTAGTCCTAAAGTATAGTCAAAGGACAACATACTCAATTTTTTTGTGATGAAGATACTTCAAGTACTCAAGTGACATCACAAAAAGTCAATACACAATGATAAACACTATTTTATCCATTTACAATAGAATAACTTGAAAGTCATAGAAAGGTGCAGCTCAAACTCAAAAGATTAGTATGAAAGAAAGTCCACAGTCTAAAAAAAAGTGACAATGCTCAAAAGAGGACAATGGTAGTTAAAAGTGGCATGTTGAATTAAAGTATTGTTGGTTAAAGGTTTAAGTTTACAATATAGGGAACACATATTTCATGTTAATCTACGAATGAGTACATCATTGGATCACAAAGTGATAGTGAAGAAAGCCCTATAAAATGTCAAAAACTTTATCAAAGCTTGTGTAGTTCAACACAAATTTTTGATTGTAAACTCAATTTTTTATGTTTCATTCATTAACTTGATTTATGCGGGACTAAAGCAGTGAATTTTTCACAGTGACATGGTTTATGAATAGTTAAAATACCATTTGTTTAGATTGAATGCAAACACTTGCAAGCATAGTTATAGTGCAAATAAGGAGTAAGTACACTAAAGTTAAGAAGATAAAAATCAACAAAATGCAATGGATAGTCAACATATGACAGAGGAAAAATGGAAATTTTACAAGGAAAATGATTACTCTTGATGCTATGGTATACACCTTGCAATTGGTGAAAGGTTATAATAGAGGAAGAGATATATCAAAGTGCATATGGGTTAAATGAGATGGAAAAGCATCTTGGGTCATTTTTCTAGCAGCTAGTTGTTAATTAATTTAATGATACCTTGGTGGTTTCTTATGGTAGATTGCTAGTTTTTGTTGTGTGGTCTCACAACACACCCAAAGGCTGTAAGACTTGGGGACCTAAGTGAAAAATTTAACTCTTATGGAAGGAGCTAGCAAGTTGAAAAGATCACAGGAAGTAAAGAGAAAAGAGAAATTTTTAATAAAAGAGTACTTCGTAATGTATTTTTTCGAGTACCATATACCAGGAACCAGGAATGTTTGAAAAGGGAAAAAGGTAATTCAAATGTGAGCAAAATGTTTTGATTCGGTAGTCGAGGTCCGGTAAAACGGAAGTTCCGGTAAAATTGAAGTTAGGGGAAAGTTCATGGGAAAAGCTGAATACCAGGTACTGGGTACCGAGAAGCAATGTAAAATGAAGCTTTAAAATCTTATGGTTATCTAATGAGTCTGATAGTCTAGTAATCCAGTATATATAAGATAATCATGCAAGAATTTGTAATATGCTTGAAAGCATGTTATTTATAAGAAATTTATGTGATAACAATTGAATAATGGTTTTATTTACATGAGATTTTTCTTTTAATGTTTCTTTTAAAAAAGGGATTTAATGAATGGAATTTGTCTTTGAGCTTTCCTCTATATCCTTTTGATCTACCAAGAACCTCTTGAATGGTTGTCATCAATTTGTTCATCATACTAAGTTTTTAGATGATACTGCTTGACAATTTGTTATCTGGTTACCAGGTGTTGATTAGCTTCTTATGGATAAAATACTGGATCCATCATATCTTAGCTGAGAAGAGTCTACATTCAAGAACCTCAAAAGAATCTTGGATAATTATGGACCTTAGTCAAGTGCTTGGGTTGGTGAAGTTGGTGGAGATTATAAGAGTGGACACAATCTGGTCACTAATGCTTGTCTTTAACTTTTGGTAAGCTTCTCTTTTGTGAAACTTTAATTTGTTTACTCCATATTTTGTACAAACCATGCACTTTTAGCTTTCACTATTAATTTTATCGACTTGGTGGATTTTGATTCTATTGTTTTTTGTCGTGGATGCAGTGTTTTCTCCTACCGCCAAAAGTGTGGCCACTCAAGCAGAGAGATCAATGTAGGCAAATGTTCTTGGTTAAAAATCAACCACCTTATACAAACCTAGTTCCCTACATTCTATTGCATGGAACATCAACACACAACAGGCTTCAACAATCCTACCCACTATTCTAGTTCTCTTTCAAACTTTGATCATGTTAATGCGTATATGATGCAAATTGTTGGTTCCTACATTTATCTATGTATGAAAGGAAAAACTGTTGTTCACTAGCCATCTTTTGAAGAAACAACTATCTTTCTTGTTGTTCTTTGAACTTTGTTTAAAGTCAGATTTGACATGTAAGAGCTTATGATATGTATGTTACAAAAATTTGACTTATCACTTTGTAATTTTGGCCTTGCCTTGGTATTTTTTGGCTGCCATTTTGTAACCACTTTTTGCTATATATAAAAAAGCTTCACTATTTTCAGAATATATATATATATATATATATATATATATATATATATTTTCTGAACTTGTTTTGTACTAGTCATGAAGAATTAGACTTACACTAGCGATAATTTTCACAGAAGAGTTAAGACACTAAATACACAAGCCTTTTCCCAAAAAGAGTTCTTCACACAACACTGTGACATATGATCTCCCATTTTTATGTGATGAATATTCCTTATCTAAAATTGGATGAATTCTTAAGATTGAACTCTTTCATGCAGAAATATACTACGGTTGTTTTCCTCAGGTTTACATGTATACCATGGTTGTTTAAATGTTGAATCTAATATGGATTTTTCCAATATTTAGTAAAAAAAAAGTTCCAGTACCATATAATGTATGATTCTAACAATTCTAATGAATAGGGCATTTTTTTTACAAGGATCAATAATACATAAGTTGAAACCACAAAAAAATGTTTACTTTTGCACATTAAGAATTGATTTTGGTTCATAAATCATAGCTTAGAATAACTCCATATTAGCATATCTAATGAATATCTTGAGCAAACTGCATGCAAATATCAAGTGTATATATATATATATATCAATAATTGGCTCTGCATAAAATCAAATTTAAAGGACCCAACTCACTAGAGTTAATACAACATATCATGCAATCGCCCATACACAGTATCTAGCACTAAATGTATATTCAAAACTTTTATTCTCATGCTACCTAATAGCTCACTTCTTCCAAGAGTATCTCATATAATTCAAGCAAATTGACTCAAGAACTCATTGACAATGAGGTATTTTAATTTTGGATACAACTCACTACCTTCCACACCAACAAATTTGATTTCAAAATTAGTTTGATACCCTTTCACATATATGCTGTGAAAGATAACCAAAAAGAAATTCCCTAGAAAAATTTTCTCTGCAATGCCAACAAGTACATGAGTTGTTAATTTTACTTTTCATGGTGAATCTCAATATTAAAAAAAAAAAAAATGCTTCTGCTTTGGTTTACATGGTACACTAATACCATCAGAAAGTAATAAGAAAATGTTGTTGCCTGGCTTGAAACAACAATCGAATAGGAAAATATTTAATAAACTTGAGATTGTCAATGACCATGAAAACTAACATTAAAATTAGAAAAACCCATCAATATCATTGTCATGGAATTGGTGAACCTATAGACATGAAATGTACCTTGATTGTTCCAACTTCTTTGAATGCCTTGATGACATTGAGTTGATCTTCTATTTGTGATGCACCCACTGTTTAAATGACCACATCCACCTTCTTGATGGCTTCTACTAGGCTTGCATAGTCATCTATGGATCCCTGCATATGGGTATTGAAAAAACAATAACATTAATATTGAGTAAAAGCATTATAGATTGATCAATGAAAATAGTAAGAAAGAGAGTACTAGTACGATACATGGAGTATAGTTGCTCTAGAGGATTTGAATGAATCTAGCAGCTGAGCCTTGTCAAGATTAGAAGCTGTAGATGTTCTAACAAGGAGGAAAGTACGATGGCCAAGAGTTGTAATTAGAGAAAACTTCTTGAAAAGTTGGACAAGAGTTGTAACTAAGTGCAGGTACCTGAAAGTGCAACCAAAACGGTTATAGATAGGTCAAATTTCTTGAAACTTTGGACAATAGTTGTAACATTGGATATAAGGCTTGGCATTTTATCATTTGAATCATTCTCATTTGTAGTTAGACTGTCTTTTCTTCCCAAATACACCTCCCAAAATGGACCACCACTTTGCAATAGCAGTGCCATATATAGATATATAAATATATCTAATAAAACACAGTTTCTCAACTTCACAAGATAGTATGTCAAGAACTAAATCAACACAAATAAATAAAGCTGCCAACTTCAATAGTCATAAGAACAATCATGGAGCAATCAAAGCAAGTAAATCCACCTTGATAGATCTACATAGCAGTTTGGCGTAAAGGACATCAAATAATCTTATTTACTAGAATTACAACACCCATTGCAACAATTATGAAAATGTTAGCATAGGAGATTGTACCAGGGCACACTTTCTCTAGAGCCTCAAAGAGTTTATGTTGGATAGTGCATCCTTCTCTCCAGCCATGTTTGAGGTCTTATCCAGAAGCAGAGAACCATCACATCCCTACAAAAAACAACATAATATACATAGTTATATATCAGCTATGTATAGTTCTATTAATAAGCTTATAATCCCCTCTATAGCTTTGGTTTTTTACTTAAACACAGATTATGTTTGTAAGGCACAACCTCATTAAGAAAAATCCAAATAGAACAAACTTATGAATTTAGAGGTGCCCTGATAAACAATCATCTAAAAAAGAAAATAATGTATGATAAGTTCAAGCATTTTTACTAAGGCCTAAAGTACATTAGAAAGTATCTCTATCTCACATTAACTGTACGTCATGATATTGTAGGCGTAAAACAAAAGCAACATTTCTAGGTTCTCTTTTCATGGCCATCTCCATCGTAGACCTCACCACAACTTCTGTCATGGGGCAGCTAGCTCTATAAAATCCTTTGTATAACTCCTACTGCATTTGATGCCTATTTTCATCATCCACAAGAAAGGAAGTTACTATTATACAAAAAATGATTAGTATAGCTATTATACAAAATATTGAGACCATAATATATGTAATTGAATGATATTTTAAACTTAAAGTAACATATACATGATAATATACTTCTTTTGTTGACAAATAAGATGGAATGAACTCGAAAAAAAATTCAATTTAATATACTTTGGAGTCATACAATTTGTGTAAATTGTTTATGTACACCTATGATACATCATGGTATTCAAACCAATTCAAGTGGTTTAGCTCGCTCTTCAATAACATGTAATAATCTTTGATGATCATCACTATCTAGTCTACACTTATGACATCCACGTGCACGTGGAACTAGATGAAGGGATAGGAAAGTAGCAACTACTAGGTGGCTATATTGATATACTTTGTTCTCAGGTTGATAATCAATAAAATGAATTCCATGCTAAACAATTTTGACTTGTTTCAAATATGTCCCTTGCACTACAACTGAACCTATGGGAACCAACATTTGAAAGTAAGACAACATTTACAAGGTCAATACGAGTAATAAATTCAAATTATATACATTCAATAGATAAATCTTGCAAGAGAATCTATTTATCTTGTCAAACCTATGGGGAATGACATTCCATCACTTGTTTCTGATTCTACTAGCTTCTACCTCTCTCTTGTGCAACACAATAGATAATAACTAACACCTTCTATGTTTTCAGGCTCTGCTATGACTACAAAAACATCTCCTGCACCAAATTTACATGGAAAATTTATAAAAAAAAGGAGTTCCACTATAATTTAAGTATATATAAATTTACTTGAAATAAGTAGCAAAAAAATTATTAAACGATTAAGTTACAAATTTACACAACCTCATACATGTATGATATAAATATATACACATACATACCCTTTTTAATCAGTCCTCAAATATGGTCATAATCAATTGAAATCAAAGGAATGTATTCAAAGCTTTCATCTTCATATTCATTGTATGTGTCACTAACATCTAGTGGCACCAAATTCCATCCACTGACATATCCTTGTTGTTGGTTGTTGCATTCATCATATTTTTCTAAAATGCAATCATAACAAAAAAATGAGTAATCCCTAGTCTGCAATGTCCACGGGAAAATATCTGTACTCATGAAAAAATGCAAAGATCTTGTTTTCTCTACCCTCTTGCATTGATGCATTGATCTTCTATTGACACCTACAAAAATTAATTTTGCATTTAAAAATCATAATTTAATATAAATATGTTAAAACTAAAATAAATAAAATTGAATGTACACTTATATGTATATTTAAAGATTTAAATATAAACAAAAACATACCTGATATCTCCCAAAACACTCTATGTGGAATGTATAGGTTATTTGTTGAAGATGTGTCGACCTCATTTGATGCAAAGTGTTTCTGACACCATTCAACAACATCATGCACATCTTTTATGCGATCTCCTTCATAATTCAGTTGATGCTTTCTTAGAGCACATTTGATGCAAGCTCTTGCACCATCATGTTCACCCTTTCCGTGCCCACTCTCAAAGAAGCTCCAAACATGTGGTATGTTGTCATTTCGATGATATCTACATAGTGCATAAAATGGCCTTGAAGATTTAAATTATGAAGCACATCCATCTGACCATACAAAATGCTTTTCAATTTTGACACCCCTGATTGCCAAATATTCAAAAAAATTCTTGAAGCAATGTTGTACAAATAGTGTGTCATGCTCTTTGTCATCACTAATATAGAAGTGATATTCTTTCTTAATGATGTGTTCCTCAAATGTACTGTCAACACTATCCAAATCCATTTGTGCATGTCGATAACACACATGCACCATAATAGTGATCTGCTCTTAAAAATAATATTGTGATTGAATCTCTTTTTGATGTACAAAAGAGTAATTCTCTACAAAGTCAACTACTGATAACACTATTCCAAGTGGGAATGTATCTCTTAATGTCTGAAACTGTTGTGCTTGCCACTTAGAAAAGAAAGCATGTTGTATGTATGGTTGTATCAATTTACAGAACTTTTCCATAAATGTTCCAATAGGTATCTCCTCTTCTACATAATCTAACCTTGTTGATTCTTTCCCACTTTTGGTATGAAACTTGATATACTTGTAACTCTTGCAATTTACCAACTTTTTCAGGTCGGTATCTTCATCTCTCAAAGGTATTTTAGCCAAATTTCCACATGTTTCATAGTGTCCTTGTATGTAACTTATTTGATTGGTTACATTATCATCATCTGATTTAGCACATAGGATGGATGCTACAAACTAACTTGCTTGTCTAGGAGGTGCATTCTAAATACCATCACTTTCTTCTCTAATCTTTCAGAACACCTGATAGTAGAGATCAAATTCAATATGATAACAAAACAACAAGTTTCAAAAACCTTGTTTGTCTTCACATAGTATGGCTTTAACCTTTCAAACATTGTTTTCCCAATCTTTATATGTGGATTTGAATTACAAAACATTACATACATCTCATGTTGTGTTATGTCTAGCCAATGTTTTATATGTAATTCATTATTATTGGGCCCAATCCTATGTCTAATAACATCTCTACTATTTGATGAAGGACGGGTATGATCATTCCAAAAGGTTGAGATGAAGTTCCTAAAAACATCTTGAATCCTGTCAGATCGAGGAGCTCTACACATAATTGCCCAATTTCCTTTTGAGGTACTATCATCAAGAATCTTTCTCCTTTTGACATATTGTGTCAATGTCTTTCTACTGAAACCAATCTCGGTTGAAAGTGAAGATATTTTTCTTTTTCTAGCCATTTTTTCACTTAAAATTGATGTCAACATGACTCTTCTTGAAATTTCCTTATCTGTTGATCGAGACTGTTTCCCAATGGACCCCAAACCTTTTTTCAAATTTTCAACAATTTATTTTTGTAAGTGTGAACCTTTCCTCTTTTTCGTACTCGTATCTACACCCAAAAATTGCAATGGCTCTTGTAGCTCATTACTTAGAAGTACAATTGATAATATTTGGGCTTGATCAAGTGTATCAAGGTTATTGAAATGAGCAATTATTTGCTTTGTAGTTTTGTTCATTAACCTCCTAGTACTATTTCTAGGTTGTTTAGCATAAAACTTCAATTTTTCCATATCCATTTGAAGTAAATGATCTAAATTTCTAGAAGAAATTTTTCTCTTCACCTCTTTAGCTATATTCATATGCTCATCCATGATGGTATTTGGAAGTGATCTTAACCCCTCTCCAATATTCATTCCTTGCACTTGGGCCTCCTCCCTAACATCAACTATACGTTCTTTAGCCTCATTTGCTCTAGTATCTAAATTTGGCTCGACTTCTACTTCAGTTTCTATATGTTGAGCCCCTACACAAAAACACATCAAATAAATTTAACATATGGAACTTAAAGGATGATTTTAATTGATCACTAGGTGGATCTTGACTATGATAAATTAAGCTGTAGTTTTTAAAATATACCTAGTCTTGCAAGAAAAAGGATGAGACTGGGTTGCTTAGGATAAATATGAAGCATAAACTTTTATTTTATCTTTAAGATCTAATACTTAACTCTATTCTTAAGAGATATTATAATTGGTTCATCCTTTTATGGATCTAAAATTAAATCCCCTTGAGCCTTAAATATCTTGAATAAGGATTTAAGATCATCCTATCATGTGTTGAGAACTCTAAACTAATATTCCATATACAATTTAACAATGTGAATATTCTATATACTACAACAAATATGGAATCAGGATGAGAAATCTAAACTAATATCTAGAGTAGTACTTTGTCTTACTAGTACTCTAAACATATAATTAGTTGAATTGTTGGTTGCAACCTTTTAATAGGCCAAAACCATATTTAGGCATAGGAGATTCAACATTGATTATCAAGGACATGCAAAGAACTTTATATTACCCTGATTGGAAATAAGAATTCAAATTTTGTAGCACAATCAGGTCTTTCATTACTCTACTTGAAACGTAGTCTAATAGCCACCTTTGACACAAGTTTAATCCCCTAACTTTGTGCCTTTCTATGAACATTGTTAATCATATGGTTGATGCTCTTCTTCCAGACTTTCTGAGCTATCTCATATGCCTTCTGCAACCATCTTCACAGATGATGAAGTATGGTGAGGAGAACAAAAAGTTGAAGTCTGGGAACAAATGTTAAAGACATCTCATGAGCAAGATATCCAATTCCATCCCACTTAAACAAACAAAAAAGTAACTGGATTAATCATATGACAAGAAAGATGTATAGTTTATTTAGATAGAATATAAAATATTAAAAGAAAGAAAATGCTCTTCAGGGATGACACTACCAACTTGGGTGGCATTGCTTGGAATACAACATTACTAGCAGTAATTGGAAATAAAGACCTCAAATTTTGTAGCATTGTCAAGGATTTCATTACTTCACTTGAAATGTGATTCAACTTCTCCCTTTCGCTCAAAATCTATTTGTTTAATTCGGTGCCTTTCTACAAGCATTGTTTGTCCTCCGGTTGATACTATTCTTCCCAACCTGCTGAGCTATCACATACACCTTCCTTCATGGATGGTGAAGATAAGGTAGAGGAAAATAGAAAAAAAATCATTCTTAGTGAAAATACTAAAAATCAAGGTGTAAAAAATCACTTCACTACTACAAATAGAAGGGTCTTGGAAAAGGTGTATAGTGTGTATAGAAGGAACAAAAAATATTTTAAAAAAGTGAAGGGTCTTCATTGGTTGAAGCTATCAATTGGAGTACTTCTCAGATCATAGACACTACAAGAGAATGCTAGCACATGTAAATCTTGCAGCTTCCTAAGGGATGAAAATCCTATAATATACTGGCACTATGAGAAAGGGAGAGAGATTAATAAGTTAGTAACTAAAGTAGGTCAACTGCACTCACATGTAGAATCAGATATAATAGCAAGGAGAAGCCAAAAATGAATTTCAATAGTTTAAAAAGTGAGATCCAAGACAAACTAAAATGTTAAAAGCATAAAAAAAGAGTTTTTTCGGGATGATTACCAAATAGGTAAAACCTAAAAAAGTCAAAAAAGAAACATCATGTTAGAATCATTAAAAATAATCATGTCAAAGGATATCCTAATACCAAAGAAGATATATCTGATGGGAGATTCTGGATGGAAATAAAAGGTGGACATGTTCTTCATAAGAATGCAGAGTAAAAGGATAGGTATCCCCATCAACCACCATGAAAGACCCAATATCATGTCTATAAGAAAAGGGCTTGAAGCAAGTAGTCCTTCCTAAAAAAATTGGAGGGGTTGCACGAAAGGTCTCCTATCTTCTAATGTTCATGGTTGATATTCCACCAAAAGTAAAGAAGCAGCCAACATGTGTTTTGTTTCGACAATTTGGTTTGTGTGCAAGGATTAGCTAACCTTTAATGTAGAGAACCATATAAGATAAGCAATATCAAGAAGATGGATGAAAGATAAGCCATATACAAAAAGTTGCACCTAACTAAGAGACCACACAACTAATATATAGTGATCAAATGAGAAGGCTGAGTTAATCCTGTAAAGACAAAAATAGATTGGAGAATTAGACACCATCATACATAGCCAGACGAGTAAAATTGACTATCTCTTAAATTCAATGACATGATGATGAGGACCAAAACAGTCTAGATAGTTTGTTCACTAAAGTTATTTTCCCTCCAACAAACAACATCACAAAAGGAAATGTTGATTAGTAAGTGTTTCCCAAATGATTTCCAAGATTCAAATTGAAGGCACAACAAAGAGCATCATAATGCTCAAGCTCAATGTTGCCACAATAAATTATCATCAACATAGATTGTTGGGGCATGAAGGAACTGTTGTCATAATTCTGATCAATTATCATCTTTAAAGTGACAAACTCTACCTCCTTTGAGTGTAGCATTGGACTTGGTACTTCATAGGAGCTTCCATAGATAGGGAACATGTCTACCACATAATAGTGGATAGTTTACCCTCATAGGGTTTGAGGTAGTCTTCAATAAAAAATGTTATAAATTTTGACTTTCTCAATGAAATGAAACAAAACAAAGACCAGATTAAAATAGATTCAAACCTCTACCACATCCAACCAGTCTCAGGCCCATTAATGGTTCATACAGACTATACCATATCAAAGAACGGTGAGAATAGGCATTAAAAGCAGGGTTCTTTATTAATTCTCCTTCTCAAACTCAATACATCTTCATCCACACCAATCTACATAAGGTATACCACAATTTGGATCCTAAAAATCTGCATAAGGTATTCAACAAATTGTTTATTATGCAGTGATAAAATCGCTTGAAGTAAAGGAATTTGGAGGTCATAAGATGCCAAGAGATTAACAAGATCAACTGGTTAGTAAAAAAAGATCTGCACTAACTCTTTATTGAATTTTGGACTTGTCTTCTTTTCCTTCACATCATAATTTCAAATTTGACAATTTCAAATTTAAATTTTCTATGTCCATTTGTAACAACAACCTTTGATGATTATTCCATGTGTATATATACAAGTCTTCTTACAAAACGGTTTCAACCACAATCTTTACCCAAAAGCCATATTGGTAGAAAATTGCTCATAATCTCTGCTCAATTTACATAAAAGATGGATGTTCTCTATTAAGATAAATGTTGTGTTATTGTATTTAATCGTGTTTTTTCAATCTAATCCTTGAGGGGGCATTACATATGATGGTGGTGTTTGTGAGAAAAAAACATGATATTTTGTCAAAATCTAGTGAGAAGAAATGGATCTAAAGGAATTTCATAAAGATATGACAACTTGCTATAAGTGTGAGAGTACCATGCCATGGAAATTCAGTCAACAACGTCACTGATATATAGAGATATACTGATATATCAAGATATATGTGAAACACTTTAAAGATGTTATGTATCTTAATCATATACTCATATTCTTCAAAAATTTCTAAGCCCAAATGAAATCAAGGGACTAAGCATCCTCTAATATTATGCACTAATATGTGAATAACATTACATTTGTGGTAGACAAAGAGCACACTTTCATGGAGTTAGTGGAACCACTCACATTCTAGATATTGCAATTATCATATGAAATAAATGATAAACTAGTCTATGCAAATGCTAAGGCTTTGTTGGCTTTTCACAAATATCAGAATGTAGAGAGATTTGATATTTAGTAAAGATAATTGAAGGATTTCTTGAAACATTAGTCATAATGTTAAGCAAAGAAGAGAAGAAACAATAAAAATATAGGAAAATTAAGGAAAGAAGCACTAGATGAAGTTATGGTGAAATTATAGAAGTAGAATAGAGAAGAAAGTATGTAAAATATTATAGATGGATGATATATAGAAGAGAAATATAAGAAAGAATATATTGATGTATAAATGAACTATGTAACAGAGATATATATGATGAATATAATATATTGCATGATGATCTAATGAATGTATGATGTGCTATTATTTATTTGTGAATATATGTGTATTTTCAATTTTAATTGTTCTTTCCTACCACATCCTTTTGTAACTCACCACATAAGTTCTTGTCTCCCTTTTATTGCTCATACTAAGGTATAAGAACTACACCAAAATAACTTAGGACAAAATACTTTATCTATGCACAATTTTTGCTAACAAGGCATGTCATGCTTGAGGAGCACTTCCAAGCCAATTACACCATTTTACATCATTTTTCTATTTTCATAACAATTACCTAGTGATTTTTCCTTTTGTTATGTTACCCTTTCTTGAATACTCTATTCTTGAATTTAATAGAATAATTAAGGTTGTGCCCTACACAAATATTCCATCCTACTTATTAAACATGAATTATCCTTGAAACCCCCACTTGTCATTGCTACTTATAGAATCCACCTTGCTTCTTCTAAATTGGACTTACATTACTATAAGAAGATATGACCTTATTCCATTATGAATTACACTCCTAAAATTGTTTATTCTTCTTACCTTGAGTCTTGACCCTAGGTACCCTTTCCAAGAAAGTCTTTTCTTTGGCCCTAATGATCTTGAGAATCATGGAAGAATGCAATTTTTTGGTGGTGAAGATATTAGAATGATTTTTTTTTGTGGTGAAGAAATTAGAAGCACTAAAGTCACATTCAAGAAGGGGAAAACTATGATGAGAATGACCCCATTTTTGATGATAAACTAAAGGGAGTGGAGGGTAGAAAAATAATCCTAAGGTGAAGAGTAAAGTGAAAATGGAGGATGAAATTGATTTGGATGATGACGTAAAGTGAAATATTTATGCCTCACCCCTCCTATTTCACTAGCTGATTTTCCATGTCATTCTCTCTTTTTAGAGGTTGTTGCTTCAATTGTGAACTTGATTGCAAATAAAACTATTGATATGAACAAAGAGGTTATCATCCATCATACAATCCTTAAGTGGTTCTTCATTGAGACCAACAAAATGAAACTGAAAACTATCTAAATGGCTAAGAAACTTCCAAGGAAAAGGTGCTTGTCCCTATGAAAGAAGAACAACTTTTCTTCAAACATTGGGAGGTTATGGAATAAATTAGTGAATTGAAAATGGAAAACACTAAGAGTGATGAATGAATCACATTTTTAAAGAAATATTTTATGGATTAAAGCTATTCTAAGGAGTGTAATTAAAGTTAGTAGAGCCCCCATAAAAAAAAATGCCAACAACAATAAAATGTTACAAGAGAGATTGAAATATTACTTCATTCTTGATTAGATCAGACATAGCTTGAGAACTAGAGGACACAAAGTAAAGGTGATGAAGGGAGAATGATGACACAACCTTCATGGAGAAGCATCTTAACTTTTTGTAAGATTGGAAAGTTGTTGTTTCTCTCTATCAACTATAAAATTCCTTGGATTCTTGTATTCCTTTGATAGATTCCAATTGCATCCCCTTCTATGGCTTGCCAGTAGTTAATTTTTAGATAATTAATTATCTCTTTTGTTCTATTCTCATCAATTTTAACATCAATTTTTTCATGATGTCACACTTGTGATTTCTATTAATAATACTCAGTACCTATTCATTTTTTTGTCTTCTATTAAAGGCTTTTGGTATTTCATGGTAATTAATCATTTTGGATATTTATTTCATCTTTAAGTGTGGGGCTAATGAAGGGAAATGCATGTTACTTTAAAGAAAGAAAATTAAGGTTGTAATATTAAATCTAGTGTAAATTAAGATATTATCACTCTTAAATTTCTACAGAGAATGCATGAAACTAAATAATTTTGAGATAGGTTTGAGATAAGAAATTTTAAGTTGATCAAAAGAAATATATTAATCCTCCTACATAATTCTTGAATAAAATATAAAATGGAAGGTTAAAGGGATACAAAAGGAATAATATTGGGAGAGGCTCAAGTTCGGCATACCTTGTTTTTGTCTATGATATCTTTGCAAGCTTTCTTCACGTAATCTTTGATCCTCTTCTACTGAATTCTTTCACTGACTCTTCTTTTGTCTTTTTTTTGTTTCCCATCTCCTTCTTTGTAAAATATTGCTTTAAATTCCTCTAATCTTCTCCACCAATAGAGCAAAGCCTCTTTTGATCTTTAGATATTCTCCTCCAAAGCCTCTTCTGATCTTCTCCTCCAATAGAACAAAGCCTCTTCTAATCTTCAAATATTCTCCTCCAATAAAACAAAAATATTTTTCACAATTCTTCAATATTCTCCTCCAATAGAACAAAAATATTTTTCATAATTCTTCAGATATTCTCCTCCAAAGCTTGCCCTATAAAACCAAAATATTTTTGACAATTTCTATGTTTTTTTCTTACTTATATAGAAAAAATTCACATACTTTCATAATAGAAACTTAAGAAAAAAAAATTGTAAATAATAAAAAATAAAAAATGCTAATATTAGAAAATCCAAAAAATTAGCCGTTTAAATGCTTTTTTTGGAGCCTTCATTTGAACGCTATCTTAGAGGAAACTTTTGTGGAAAAATTTAGCGGAATGGAGAGGCGTTCATGCAAACCAACCCTTCTAATGAAGGGGCATTCAAATGAAGGGGGGTTCATTAGAACCCGCCTTCATTTGAACGAACCAACCCTTCTAATGAAGGGGCATTCAAATGAAGGGGGGTTCATTAGAACCCCCCTTCATTTGAACACCCCTTCATTAGAAGGGTTGGTTCGAATGAACCCCCCTTTTTCGCTTTCCCCTCCACCATTTCAAATTTTATGTATTTTTTTGACTATCAAAGCCCAAAAAGGAGGTGCAAATGGATTCAAACTTGATAAACCAAGTTGGGGGAGTGTAGTGCTCGAAATGTGCTTTCCAACAACTATAAATTTAATATATTTTGTTTTTGTTTTCCATTTTATTCTTTTGTTTAACTAAACATAGGATTTCAGTGAACATCAAGTTCAGTGAAAAATCATTGTGGAAAAATATTAAATTTGAGAATTTTTTTTTTGAAAAATATATACGCCCTAAGTATTGGTGTCCTTGTTCTAACAAAAAAATAAACTAAATTTCAATACATACAAAAAAAGTTATGTGAGCCAAAATGCACCTATGTCTAAACTGTAATTGGTTTGACTTCAAAACTTAATTAAAAGAAAAATATTCAACAAAACATTGTGAAACAAAATGAAACCACTAGATACTAGTGTTAGCAACCTAAATTAAAAAGAATCAGAATTTTATCCTTTGTAGAAAAAAAGTTATGCGTGCTGAAGTACACATCACTTTTAAAAAATGTTATTTACTATTAAAAACTAGTTATCAAAGGAGACGCAAAAAAAATCAATTTTATTCCAATTTTTTTTTTAAATATTTAAAATCTAGAGAAAAAATCTCACAAATCACTAGTTTACATCATTTTCAAATTCCTAATAGTTTATCTACTATAGTTGTCCAAAAGTGAAGTTTTTTCTGAAAATATTGATTTCAGTGTCAAGTTTGGCCAAAAAGTGTAACCCATCATTGTGGGATGACCCAATTAATTATTATTCATTTTCTATTTGAATTACAACTAAAGTCTTGATTGATAGGCTGATTGAAAAAAATCTATAGATTTAAAATGGTATCACATTTTTTGAATCCAAAATGTGCATCACATTCTATGCTTCACATACTATTGGATTAAAAAAATAAAAATTGAATTTTATAAAGTTTTGACCAAGTTAAGGTGGTCAAACATACGATTTTTATATTTTTTTTAAATTTGTATTAAAAAATCATAATTAATTATTTACTTGAAAAAAATTACAAAAAAATATACATCACATCGGGACATGAGTCCTCTACTTATATCTAAAATTTTATAAAAAAATATTATCATTTTACTGTGGTTAGGGTGGTGGACAAACACGCTTCTTATTTTTCCTTGAAATTTAAGTACTACATTGAAATTTCAAATTTCACCAAATAGAATTTTTTAAAACAAACCTAGTAGTTTAGAAACTACATTCAATTTTCTACAAATTATACTCTTACATATTTCTTAAATAATATAGATAACTGATTCAAATTTTTACGTCAAGTTGCCTAACTCTGATTTTTCTAAATTTTTTGCCACTTAAGGGCCTATTTTTTCCATGATGATCCTGCACATACCCTAATCACAAAAGAGTTCCTTTATGTGCATGACTTGTATCAAGATAATTATGCACTATTGGAAGTCTTGGTTAGAGCACATGATGGTTCCACTCATCCTACAACTAGTACCTTAACCCTTCCAATCCAAGTTGGGCCTAAAAGGTTGGAAATACCATTTTCTATAATCCCTACCTCAGATCAATTTTGTGTGAAGTTGGGTCATCCATATATTACTTCCATGAATGTGGTCCACTTTGTCATCCATAAATGCCTCAAGTTTATATTTGAAGGAAAAATACATATTATATATCATAGTGGGTTTGAGCCCTTGTCTCTTCAAGGGAACATTTCCCTGGACTATTTTTTCCATAGCCAACCCAACCTATTCAACCCTGTGAGAATTTTCTTTTCTATCATATCAAAAATTCAAATCTATTGTATGATTAACAACACCTCACTTACCATTCTAGTTGTTCCCTTAAGGCTCCTTGGTATCATGTGGCTATGATGGTTGTTCCTCCTACTCCACAGGTAGTGAGTGCCCTGACCATGATCGTTTAGTATTTATGTTGAGCTTCCACATCCACCATCCTATCCAAGACCATGAGGTGAACACTTGACATAGTTTACAATTTCTTGCACTTCAAGGATTTCCTATGTTCTTCCTATTTCTTTAGATTCCAGAGGAAAATAGTCCAATATGCAAAAATATCCCCCCATTGCCTCTCAACCTTTGGTGGCTCCTTTCACTCCTCCTCAAAAGGAAGAAAAGGAACTAATGTTGGGAAACACCCAAGTTTCCCTACACAAGCTCAAAATTGTACATGAAAAAATCAATATGTGCAAGAATGCATGAGACGATGTCATGTTATCACTTGCTATCTTGCTGAAGGTGATGAATCTTCACCCAATGATCCATCTCCCATGCAAGAGGATTTTGATGAGGTTCCTCTCCCTCATCCATCTTCATCATCCCCTAACTCCACTTCACCTTCATTGCTAAAACATGAACCTTATCTTTCCCAACCAAGCCAAATACTAAAAATTTTACGACCTTCTCCACCATCCAGGACCCACAAGGTTCTTTCATCCCTCCTCCCAAATCTTCAACAATGAATGATAGTTCTCACGATCATGCTGGAAGCACCACCATAATACCTATTGTGATATATTCATACATTGATTCAAATGATAACATGGATGAACCATTAGAAAATCATAAATAATTGCATCTTATCTTTGTGAAATCAATGAACTTAACTTCTAGGGGCATGTGTGATGATCCTTCTATAGCGAGTGATCCAACATGTGTTGAACTTGGTGCATCTCATTTTATTATACTTGTTTCAATCCCTTTAGCATGTTATCCTCCATAGACAAGGTTGGGATGCAAACAATCTACTATAGGTTAGCTCATATTTGTAGTACCCTTTATCTTTGTGTTATGAGTGCATGCATTGTTACTCCCTGTAATGTGTTACTTTGTGTGTATGTTGTTTATTAGTTCTCTTTAGATGACCCTTGATGTTCTCATTGACATGAGGATACAAAGAGAATAAAACTATTGTGGCATTCTTCTATACATATCTTTATTATTTCATTTGTCATAAATGCACTTTTTATGGCTTTTGGGGATAATACAAAGCATCAAGACATTTAGGACTCTTCCATGTTGACCCAAAATTCTTTTATTGTCTTGTTTTCATGTGCTTTTCTTCCCTTGTACTTGTGGTTCCATAGTATTTTGGGAATGATGTCAATTCAAATAATCATCTTGATACACATTATCTACTAGATCCCTCATGTGATGTTATATGACATTGATCATTGCATTACATTATTGTGACATTTTTTACTTGGGGGTAACCACTCACCGCAGTGTATCTTTTGGTAACATATCACTTGGAATATGGCTTTCGAAAAGATCTCTTTCCTTATTTTACATATATCACTATTTCTACCTTAAAGGCAACCGCTCTTAGTTGGCATTAGTAATTACTTTAAGGTGGGGCCATACATTCCACTATAGACTTGAATTTTTTCACACAACATGAAATGATGCTATTATAACATTTCTTGAACAAATCTGTAGCTCTTTATCAAAGTTACCCAACAAACAATACATTTTTCTTGGCCCATAGCCTCTAATATTATTGACATAAAACTCACCTAGTGAATACTATACTTCACTAGCCTATGTTGTTTTCATTTGGTACTTGTGAAGGTTGCCTAGTAAATATTGGACTTTACTAGCCTATGGTTCTTTTGCTTATCTCACAAAAATCACCTAGTGAATATCATACTTCACTAGCCTTTGTTGTTTCTTGTGGGGCTCACCTAGTGAATAGCATACTTCACTAATCTATGGTGCTTTCACTCATTCATGAGCCACCTAGCAAATATAAAACTTTGCTAGCCTGTGACTTGTGAATGCCATCTTTGGTATGGATCCTAGTCAGTGATTTTTTAGTGCCTAATATTTTCCAATTGGCTAATAGTTGAAATTGGGGATTCAAAATTTGGCTAATAGTACAAGCTATAAGGTGACTTGAATTACCACATTTTACAAAATTTTATTTTAATCCTAGTTAAATCACCAAAGAAATATTTTATGAAACTTTTAAAATTAGAAATTCACCACAATATCCGATACCTAATTAGATTAAATTCGCTTAAATTTTCTAAGTTATAGTTGAAAATGAAATTAATTTACTAGTAACATTATATAATTATTGGTTACTTAGGTCTATATCAACAATTTTTAGTCGCCACCATTGATTTTATTTATAATCTAATGGTTGGGGTTGTATTCCATGGGTTAAAATGTACCCATAGAGCTTCAATGCCCATCAAGCCCAAAATTATATTTGGGTCATTGAAGATTTATAATCTAATAGCTGGGGTTAAATTTATTAGGCCCCAAAATGTACCCATAGATCTACAATGCCCATGGGGCCCAAAATTGTAATTGGATTATTTAAATCTATAATCTAATAGTTGGGGTTAAATTCCATGGGATAAAATGTACCTGTAGAGCTCCAATTCCCATGGGGTTCAAAATTATATTTAGGCCCTATGGACACTGGAGCTCTAAGACTACATTTCGGCCCAAAAATAGAATCCAAACTCTTATATTATAGATAAAATCAATGGTGGTGGAAAATAATTTAGGTCCAATTTAAAATATTTAATGTTTGATTTAAAATATTAAGGAATTAAGAAATTATAGACACGAGCACTACACCTTAAACTCATCAATCACTACCACCCTTAGGTCATTAATTTTACATAGGAATTGAGTCTTTTACAAATGAAGGATTAACCATTGTAATTAACGTATTTTTGTATTTTTCACTAAAATTTGCCAATATTTTCTACAAATTTCTAGTGATTTTAAAAAAATTGCTAATAGAGTTATTATTTCAAAAAAAAGGAAAGATTTTCCAATAAAAACTAATACTTTCTTCCAAAAAAATGAAAGATTCCCCAATATTAAATATCTTTTAGGGGGTTTCTTAATATTATCATTGATCCTAGTAAGAATATGTGGATCTTTCTAGTCCATGATGCCATACCTTTATTTACCTTGTGTTTGCTTCATGTTTGCTTTATATATGCTTTGTGTATGCTTTATGTATGCTTTGTCTATGCTTTGTGTATGCTTCATGTTTTCTTCATTTTTTCTTCGTGTTTGATGTGTGCATGTTTATATTACTATAAACATTTTTGTTGCATTGTGTCTTATAAATGTGTATATTTCTCTCATCTAAGACATTGTCATTCGGTAGGATCCTTAGCTTGGGGACTATCACATTCTCTCAGCTTAGTGTTATCTTACCTCTTCAATTTTTTGACAAAAGGAATCTTTGACTTCTCCATACTTTAGTGTGATTATGAGCATAAGTTCATACACTCACTAAAGTAGGGACTAAATGTAGTGTCGTAAACTATCACCCTTGACAATTTCACACTAGGTTTGGTACCCTCTTAAGTGCACGTACCTAATTATGCATATAATTTACTCATTCAATTGTTTCTTTTGAGAAATTTAATTGATATTTATTTATCGAGATGTAATAGAGCTAAAAAGGGCCAGAATAGGGCACCCAACACCATTGTCCCTCCTAATCATGCTCTAAATTTAAAATATTCTTGTCAGCCTTAATATGTTTAAGAATTCAAAATAAATTTTTGACTTATCTTAAAAATTAATGTGAAATATGGTTAAACTCATATGAATATAAGTCTTTCCCTCCATTTGAACATCTAAACAATTTGATCTCTTTGGAATCCTAAATGAAATTATGCAATATCAAGAGAAAAATAAGCAAAAGATTTATAACACAATTACAGTCAATTATAAGTTTGCAACACATCAAAAAATTCATATTCATGCACTATAAGATGTTTCATGTTTATGTTTATTGTTATTAAATGTGCACTAACACTTGTAGGATCTCCAAGAATCATCCTATTTCTCCTTGTATGTGATGAGCAAAGTGACTTCAATCCAACAAGGATTTTAGATCTGAGTGGTAAGTTCCAATTGTGTTCTTTATCATTTATATTTATTTATTTGTCTCTACTCCCCTAAGAACACACAATATTTATCATTATCATCATAACCATTGTGGAGGTGGAAACACCAAAATGGGGTTTGACCAAGGTAAGCCCCTATACAACACAACCCTTCTCCTCTTCTCTATCTTATAAGTTACAATTCTAAAGTTGATTGAAGTGGATTTGATATCTCAAGGCTTCCAAAGGCCCAGTCCACACATTCTTGTACCTATTATCAAAAAATTAAGGCAATATGATTATTCACACACTATTAAACTTCATATCAAGGTTTTCATAGTAAGACTATAGTGTAGTAAAATGCATATATACCCTTGCATTTTCACACTTGTTTGGGACCGCCTTGCTTTATTTATGCTTCTTTATAGCTTAATTGGTCCTATTTTGCATTCACAAGCCCTATGAATTATATTTTTCTGGCTAATCCCAACATTCTCCAATGCATAAATGATAATTTAATGATTTCATCATAGTGTTCCTAATTTTTGGGCCAGGACTAAACTGCCACCTAGGTCGTCTTTGTCCCCCAAAGGTCTTGGGACCCTAATTTTGAGATATCTTGATTGGGCCCCTTTTTGGTGTTTGTGCTCCAAGTTTTTAGGACTTGGGACTAAGACACCACCTAGGGCGTCTTAGTCCTCCTTGAGTCTTTTATGAGATTTAATTTCAAATTATGGCGGGATTTAGCCTCCTTTATTTAATGAATTAATATGTCGGCTTGGTGTGATGTAATTTTGGGATATTAAGCATAAGTATAAATACAAGGTTCATTCATTCATTTCAATCCAAGTCCTTTGTAAGAGCATTTCATAATATCAAATTGAGTTCACAAGAGTATTTAAGAGCATTCTATCAAGCATTTGGAGCCATCATCAAGATTCAAGCATCATATCAAAGAGCTTCTTGCATCATGTGTGTTGTGCTAACATATGTGATGTAGGGTTTTGATTCAAGCAAGCAATTAAATTCCATATCTTTGGTTCAAGATCCATATCCATTGCAGCCATTGCACACAAGTTTGCATACTTTACAACAAGGGTTTGGTGAGTTGTAGCATTACATGTTGTTCATTCACCATTTCCTTCATCATTTTTATTTCATTTCAAGGTTTAATTATCAAAAAGGGGTTTGACCAAGGTAAACCCCCATTCACTAACAAACAAGTTTTTCCCTTCTTGCATATTTGTGATTGCAGATCTAGGTTGAAGTCTTGAAGATCACTTGAAGTGAAAAGTTGTAAAAGTTGCAAAATTGCATTACAAAGTTGTCATCTTCATGAAAACCCATCTACAAACCATATCTGGAAGTCTCAGTGCCTGAGATTGGAGGAGAAACAAGTGTAGACCTTGGAGCTCAAGACCACATTCAGCGTTTATAGAAATTCAGAATGGGACTAATATGCCATCTTGGGTGTCTTAGTCCTCCCGAGCATATTTTTTAGATATTCTTTGAGATCCTGATCCGACATCAAAAAACCCCATATTTTCCCCAAAAAATAACAATGAGACTAATACACCATCTTGGGCATCTTTTTCCTCCTTGGCATTTCTAGGCAACTTCTTTGCATTTTTGGAATCATCACAACATCTCCAGACTTCCCAAGTACACACATCCTATCTCCCTATTGCATAATTTCATCATTTGCATCTCATATTTAGCTTGCATAACTAGGTTTTGTAAGTTTAATGTTCAATTTTTTTTTCCAAGCATTTTCTTGGTGGTGAACCCTCTTAAAGCTAAAAGAACCCCCTCTTAGGTCCTCGTCATTGTGAATTGACTCACCTTGTGAGGTTAAAATTCAATCCAATTAGGACTCCAAGGAAATTATTGAATGATTTGTTGGGGAAAAGTGTGATATTTCTATATCCACTTTTTCTCCCTTAATTATTTTGGTGAACCCGGCCTTTTTGAGCATTCATTTTCTAATTTGGAGTCCATTACAGTCCTTAGATCTAGATTGCATTCTAGTGAAAGTACATATAGGTTGCATCTTTACTTTTCTTGCAGCATTTCATTTCATTCAAAAATTGAAAAGTGCATTGTTCATCATCTTAATTGCATTTAGAAACATTTTTATTGCATTCAAAATAAAAAAAATTGCATTCAACTGCTTGTTCCTAGTTACTTTTTCTTGCACTAATTTGCATATTTTCCTATTTCTAAACATTAGCATCCCAAATAGGAAATCTGTAAACATTGTAGACATTCCAAAATTTACTATTTTTCTGCAAAAAACCTCTACTAGGACTAAAACGCCCTTCCTAGTGTCTTAGTCCCTCTTAGGATTTTTTGCCTCAAAATTTTCTCTCTACTATTAGTTGTCTATTTCAGCCTCTAGAACTTCAGAATCTCATTGGGAGGACCAAGACACCCTTCCTGGAATCTTAGTCCCTATTGAATTTGACTCTCCAATTTTCAGGGTCTAAAATGGCTTTTCTATGTTTTTGTGGGCTGCCTTCAGTTTTCTATTTCAGTTTCCAAAATTGTTGTTATTCCAATTTCTTTCATTTCAAGTGTAATTTCAAGCATAAGATATTGTGTTCATTACAATTTATGTGGTTTATCCCTTGTATGAGTTGTAATACTTGGTTTCCTACTGCTAATATTGTGGTTAGACAAAGTGTGAGACTCATGGCATCCCATGGTAAAACACTCATTGTGGATCTTGGGTTATCAAGCTCTCTTACTTCTGGTGTTGGTATTAGTTCACTAGGTATGGACCATACCTTTGACACCTCTTTTACTATTCCTACCTTACCTATAAGTGTTGTGCCAAGTGTTCAAACAATGGTTGATCATATCCCTCAAGAAAACATAATAAAAATTCATGAAGACTTAGCTCATTTATAGGATAGTGTGAGTACTGAAAAGATTTCAAACACTGTTATACCCGCCATTGATAGTATTCACTACATGATGGAAAGTGATGAGGGACTAGAAGTTGTGTGTAACCTAGCTCACATCTTTGGAAAACATCTTCCTTCCACCACTAATGGTGCTCAAGCTTCAAACACTATGAAAAGACAAGGTGGAAATCAAGCTCCTCCCTCTTCAACCATGACATCCATTCCCACCTATAGAAATCCTCAAGTGACCATAATGATCCAACCAACTAGCAATATCCTTCCTACCTCGACCATTTCCACTAGTGCTCCTTATACCTATGTGACATCTAATCTTATATCTCCACTTTTAAGTGATCCATTCATTGCCACTTCCAACACATACACACCATCACCATATTCATCTCCATCACACACCACAAACAATGACCCTATCATTAACCATCTCTTATAAAGTCTTTCATCCATTCAACATCAAGTTTCCACCATAAATCAAAATCAAAATGGTCCACCTTCATACTATGTCAAGAGAAACCCACTATCCTTGGAGATATTGAGAACTCCGGTAGCACAAGGTATAGAGATCCCTAGATTTGAGAAATATGGAGGAAAGGAAGATCCTTCTAGAATCATGTTAATTCCTTCACTGCTTTGTGTAGTGATTTTATCCTTGAAGAAAAATTTTTGGCTAAAATTTTTCCTCGATCCTTGAAATAAATTTCCTTGGTTTGGTTTTCTACATTACTAAATAACTCAATTCATTCATTTAATGAACTAGTCAAGGCCTTTATTAACCATTTCCAAGTGCACATGGTTTTTGAAATGATATTAGCTGATTTGATGAGATGCAAGAAAAATGAGGGTGAAAAAGTCACTGACTTTATTTCATGCTACCAATCGCTTTATTCCCAAATCAGTGTGAAGATTCCTGATTCCCACCTTCAAAAGATGTTTGTAGAAAATTTACAAAGCAAGATAAGGGATAAGTTCACCATGATGAAATTTCCTTCCTTCATGCATTTATGCACTTCGCTTCGAGACTATTAGAAATTTGTAGGTAGTAGTGAACCGAAACCCACCTCTACCCATCCTAAAAAGTCTAAAGCTTCAAACCAAAACACTTACCAACCTTTCAAAAGACAAAATAAAAGTTTCCTTCAACTAAATTCCACCTCTCAACCTACCCAACTAGTTGATACCCAAGTATCCACTATAAAGAAGAGTAATCCTTATATCTTTGGGGATCCACAAAGGAAATTTACTCCCTTAACTAACACACTTCATAACATTATGACCTAGCTCTTAAACAAAAACATGCTTACCTTACCTCCCGTCCAACCCCTTGACCCTAGCAAGCCATTGCCTCCAAGCTTTAGACACAATGCCTATTGTGCTTATCACCAACAAAATGGACATGATACAAAACATTGAAAGTGTCTTAAACATAGTGTGCAAGACCTCATTGATTCTAATCATATCCAAATTAGAGGTGTGAATGAAAAAGGTAATAAATCTGTAGCTCCTCCCAACCAAAACTTGCAAATCTTTACCAATCCCATGTCGAACCATAATATTTCATTTGTCAAGGCTAGTGAAAGTAAGCCTGATGTAATGAATGTTGACACGGATGACAATAATACAAGTAATCATGAACAAATTACTAAGGATGATGATGAGCAGATTCCTATGGATACTAATGAACAAAGTCCTATTGATACAATGATAGGAGTGATTGGCATCGAACCTCATAAACAACAAACCACTAAAATTACTTTCTCTTCAGAAGAAGCAATTAAACATGCACCTGATGGTCCTCTTTATATAGCCAGCAGAATCAATAACAAGCCCATCCTGGAATTTTAATTGATTCAGTCTATGGAGAGAATGTGATCATAGAAGAACTTTTATATGTGCATGGACTCACTCAAGATAGATATGATAAACTAAAAGCATGGATTAAAACACATGATGGTTTTTCTCGTGCTACGATGGGATCGATCACACTCCCCTTACAAGTAGGACTGAAGAAATCAAGTGTATCATTCTCTATCATATCTAATTTGGACCAATTTCATGTGAAGTTAGGACATGAATGGCTTCGCTCCATGAATGCAGTCCCATCCGTTGTCCATAAGTGCTTAAAGTTTCCAGTCGGAAATGAAATGTTCAAAGTAAACCATAGTGGCTTTAGACCCCCATCTTCCCATGGAAATTTCTCCTTAGATTATTTTTGGCTTGAGCTCATGGAACTTATAAGACCCTGTGAATATTTCCTTTTCCTATCCTTCCAAAAGTTCAAAGAAAAATGTATAGCCAAATTATCCCTTGAGAAATTTCCTCCACCCATGCTTGAACCTCTACCATTAATGAGAACAATAGTGAGCTTAAACCCCTTTCCAACAAGCCAAGACCCATCCATGCAAAATCCCTTACTTATTACCTATAAAAGACCTAGAGAAAACCAAGCAACTCCTAGTCCACCTCTTAAGTAGATTTATAAAGCCAAAGAGAAAGTGGTTGAACAACATTTCATGGTTTCTTTCATTCTTCCCTCACAAGAAGAAAAAGAACCTATGGATGACAAACCCGCTCCTATGCAAACGTAACTTGAAAATCGTAATAAAAGGAACTGTAATTCTAGAGAGCATAGGTGTAGATGTCACACTATTGCTCAAAAGATGAGTGACGAGAACAACATTGAAAATTAAAATTTGAACTTGACGAAAACAATAAACGATGACCCTCCTCTCTTACCAGAACAAATAGAAGTTATGTCTCCAGCACAACAAGGACTAGAAACTTCTATGGATATTATCATTTGTCCTCTTGTTATGGTTAACTTGGATGAAGATGAAGAAATAGTTAAAATCAACAAGGAAGTGCATAATGAGCTGAATTTGTTATTTTCCTCATCCATAAGCTTAAACAATAACAACCACAGTGATCCTCCTAAACTGAGAGATTCACCATGTGTTGAACTTATTTATTATCCTAGTGCAACACTTGATGTTGTTCCTCTCACTAGTGATCCACATTATGCGTATACTGAAAAAGACTACAATGTGGATGACCAGCTAGATGGTTGACTTGCATGCGCTTTACTAGTATTTTATCTTTTCTTTTTCTTTTGCTTTCCTTTTTTTTGCTTTCTTTTTTCTTTTTCTTGCATGTGTGTAATGTGATCCCCTATGATTTTTTTCTTCATTTCTCTCTCTATGTGCATTCCTCTATTTGTACCTTCATTCTTTTATATGTCATATACTTTTTCCTTTTCATTGATCTTTTCATTTTCCTTTTATCTTGTGTTTTCTTTTTGGGGATGACGCAAGGCATCGATACATTCACGTCTCCTTCATGTTGACCCAAAAGCTTTTCCTTTTTCTTTCGCTTTTTCTTTTCCTTTTTTTATTTTGTTTTCCTTTTGGGGATGACGCAAGGCATTGAGACATTCACATCTCCTTCATGTTGACCCAAAAGCTTTTCCTATTTCTTTCACCTTTTCTTTTCCTTTTGTCTTGTGTTTTCCTTTTGGGGATGACGCAAGGTGCCAAGACATCCTCTGTCTCTTCCATGTTGACCCAAAAGGCTTTTCTTTGATTCTACTCTCTTTGTGTCATTCTTCCAGTTCTATGTGCATTTGGGGGATGATGACAGTTCTTGGCTCTCTAATATCATTGCAGTAAAGATAGATACTAACCCCGAATCCATAGATCCCTTATGTGTTTCTAGGGGGCAACCCTCTTTTCCCTTCTCATCTTTTGGCTACTTTAAAGTAATTGCTCACAACATGGTGTTAGCAATTTTTGTAAAGTGGGGGCATACATTGGCATTATTTTAATTGCATTTTTCCTTTTTCATGTTCTTTGATGTGATTTTCTTATTTCATGCAATGTGTTTTCCTCTTTGTGGTGACATTGGGAGTAATGTCCTTCAAGAGTGTGACCTATCTTAACATATTATATTCCCCTTAGTGGTGATGCAACACACTACATCCCTTAAGTGGTGATTCTTTTATCCTTTGATTTGTCCTCTCTTGGAGACATTAGGAATGATGTCCCCTAAGAGTAAGACCTCGTATGAACTAAGAAAAATCCCTTTGAACATTCCTCTTTCTTGTTGCATTTTCCTTTTGTCCTTATTAAAGTCATGGAGGTATGGCTTTGATATGGACTTCCTGGGGCTCACCTAGCAGACACCTAGCTTCACTAGCCCTTGTGAGCGTACATTTTCTTTTTGTCCTTTATTAAAGTCATGGAGGTATGGCTTTGATATGGACTTCCTGGGGCTCACCTAGCGGACACCTAGCTTCACTAGCCCTTGTGAGCGTGCATTTTCCTTTTGTCCTTATTAAATTTGTAGGGGTATGGCATTGATATGGACTTCCTGGGGCTCACCTAGTGAGCACCTAGCTTCACTAGCCCTTGTGAGCATGCATTTTTGTACCTCATTAAAGTCATGGAGGTATGGCTTTAATATGGTCCCCTGGGGCTCACCTAGTGAACACCTAGCTTCACTAGCCCTTGTGAGCACGTGTTTCATTTGCATAGTGGACAATGTGTTCCAATTGTAAACCTCTTTCATCCTAGACCTGGTCCACTAGCTTGGACAGCTAGTCGAAGCTTGATCTGTTGCATTTTTCATTTTTCCTGTCTTTGATGGTCTATGCTTGTGATCTGATTATGGCTTCATATATCATCCACAAGTGTGTTCTTATGTGCCTATGTTGGTTTTTCATAGGATCTTGATTCTGGGGGCTTGGTCACCCTCTTGATTATTTTCATCCTATCTTACTAGCATTCGTACATTTGAACCCCTCTTGATTGCATGGTTGGCTAATTTAATGTGAGTTTTAAGCAAATTCATCCTCTCACTATTTAGTGGGGGTTAAATGTAGTGTATTAAAATGCATACCCTTGAATTTTCACACTTGTTTAGGCCCACCTTGCTTTATTTATGCTTCTTTAAAGAAACTATTTATCTAAGTTCAAAGCTAAAATATATGGGTAGTATTTAAAAGACTAACAAATTATCCTACATCCATCACTTTAAAGAACCTAGTCATCTAAGTTCATGTAGTTTCAAGCATTATTTTATATTTGCACACACAAAATTACCAAAACTAGCTAACATTGTTTTACAACACCATTAATGAATAAAGGTTACCTGATTGAAAGTTGTTTGAGGATGAGAATAGTGAGGTGTCAAGGTAGAAGGTCCACCAAAAAAAATTTTGACATCCAAAGTGTGTTATGAGACAATCATTCATATAACATTTAATTATTCACATGCAATAATTTATTCTTTAATACTAGTTGTATACATGTGCAATCAACATCATAAACATATAGGAGTGTGGAGGAATGGTGCACATATCATCAACACTCTGGCCCTAAAATTTCATCATATTCATTCTACTAATTTATTTATTCTTACATTTTAAAATAGAATTTAATAAACAAAATTAAATGAACTTATTGAATTTTACCTAAGTATCAATGTCGAATGTTTCATTCAGCAAGGAATTTGTCATAATCATTTTCCCTATAGCTAATGTATGTTGTGTAGTTGCATTCTGAGCACTCTCACCATCATACGTGCAAACAACACTACAAGAGCAACAATAGCAAGCTAGAACTCTGGGCCTAGAAGTCTCGCCCATATCAGGATGTACCAGAGGCCTCAAAAATTATACAATGCTCTAAGTGAGAGAGCTAATCGATTCTAGCCATGGAGGCTAAATCTACATTTTGTTCAAAAACAAAAAAATATGAGTTGTTATTTAAATCAAGAAAATCAGATAGAGCATCCCTATGAAATAATTGATCATACTAAAATATGCAAGCTAAATAGAACAAAGATAATTAAATGCAAGCACATAAAATCATTACCAAACCCTATCCCATAGTGGATTGGTGCTTCTATGGAAAGAAGCCCTTTCCCAAACATTTGCTAAGCTCCATGATATTGATGATATGAAATGCTATGAAGATATGATATGGATTCAAATGACAATGATATGGAGAAAGATCTAAAGATTGTGGAGGATTGATGCAATAGAGAAGCTCTCTATTTATAGCCAAGAAGGATAGAAGAATGCCAAATATGGAGGATGTGGGACTAAAGATAAGCCAATGAGAAGAGGCCACTTGTCAACTTGTGATAGGTTGAGGAATGAGCACATTTTGGTCAATGTGCCAAAGAGGGGGAGATTCAAATTTTAATTTGAGAGTTAAATGTTGAGTTTGACCTTTGCAAGAGACATGTAAGAGCTCATAAATGCTTTGTTGGATGTACATGTCAACTTGTTTTTAATTCAAATTTGAGGGAATATTACTCAAAGATGTCATGTTGAAAGAAAATGATGAATTAATAAATCAATTAATTGACTTATTTGTGCAAGTGGGAAAAGCTAGAGGATGTGATGGGTGATTAGATTAGGTTAATCAGGATTAGATTAACTTAGATGATGCTTAGATGCTTTTGACCCATTTGACTTAAATATTTGGATCTAAATTAAATCAAAGGGAGATGAAAGGTGATTTCAAATTTAATTAAATAAATGTTTGATTTATTTAATTAAAAGGATGATGATAGACTTAAATTAAATAAAGTTAATTTATTCAATTTAAATGAATGACCTTAGGAGATCAATGAATTAAACTTGATTTATTTAATTGATCAAGTGAATATGATGCATGATGTTAATTTCACATGTCTAAACTTTTCCCCTCTTTGAAGCAATGTACTTGCTGCGTTGGTTCAAAGAATAAACTTTTCGTGATCAAAATTCAATTTTTTTGTTTTTTTTCGAATGCCCTAGTGGAAAGAAGTACACTAGTACATTGCCCCCTCGAGAGATCGAGGGAAAAGATTCAATGAGGGTCAATCTCATGATAAAGAGGTTCAAGATGGACGTATGGATGGTTATGATGATGATGCAAATGAGATGGTTTCAAGATGCTCATAATAACCAATCTTTATTATCCTAAACAATTTAAATGATGATATGATGTGAGATGGATGAGATGGATGATATGATATGCTATTGATTATGCATATGTATGATTTAATGAGATGCTTAGACTAACGGATCTATATTATGATGATGACTATGTATGTGAGATGATATGTAGAATGTTGATGGTTTGTGGATGCAGGATGGATGCACTAATGATGATGATTAACCGATCATGACATGATGTTAGTGCAGAGAAGAAGAAATGAGAGATGAGATGATGACAAGAGGATCCAACGAGTCAAATTTATGAGAGATGATGATGAGAAATGGATGATGATGATTCGCTTATCAAGGATTGGGACTTTAAAAGGGCTACTTATCTTATGTTTGATAATACACATAGATATGATGCATCGAGGTATAAAGAACTAGGATAGCATTGTACCTAGTGCGATGGACTTTGACTCGACAAACAAATAGGAGTATTCTTGTTCACACTTGACATACAAAAACATTGCTAGGACGTACCTAACAAAGCAAGTATTTGCCAAGTTATATTACAAGAACATCCAACAAGCATAGTAGAAAAAAGATAATGATCGTTGCCCCATTTCTATCTCTCTAAATCCTTCATTCGGATATCATCAAGAGGTCCTTGGAATGAGCACAAGAAGATAAATCAAAAGAAGAGATCAAGTATGCAAACAAGCCAATGTTCCTCATACCTTCAGCCAAAGGGATTTGTTTTGATAGGATAAGAATCCAAGGTGATATCCAAAATGATGCCCATTGTAAGAAAGATATATCCTAGGACATGCATTGTATAGGATGATGATGGTTTGATAAGTTGATTGATAGGATGTTGATATAAAGTTGATTGTCATGTTTGTGATTGATCAAGAGTTTGATTTTTTGTTTAAAGGTTTGTTGCTTCGATTTTGATCTTGTGTTTGAAGTTTTCTTTTGCTGATTGTTGTGATTATTTTTGTTTGTGTTTCCAAAGGATGATGGTGATGATCAATTTATTATGGATGATTGATTATTTCGAGTGAAAGAGAAATGAGATAGTTGGATTTTTTCAAATATTTGGATGTTTTTGACATTTTTGGAATGTTTTGAGGCTGTTTTTTATATTTTTTGAGATTTTACAAATGTTTTGATTTTTGAAATTTTCAAATGTTTTTGGGGTTTTCTGAGATTTTATGAATGTTTTTGGATTTTTATTTTCAAATGTTTTGGGGTTTCCTAATATTTTATGAATGTTTTTGGATTTTGTGTTTTTTGAATGTTTTTTGGATTTTGATGTCTCAGGGGCTGATCAAAGATTAGCCTTGCCTACGTTTAAGCTCAGAGACGACATAGTTTGGATTCCCTATTTTTGACATTTTCTGTTTTATGGGGTGTTTTTGAATTTTCATATGTTTTGGATGTTTTTGGATTTTTCGCATGATTTTGACGATTTGTATATGGATATGTGATGATATTAGTGCTTTGTTTGGGATTTTGTTGAAAAACAAGCTAAGGTTGATTGATCTGATTGATGAATTGATGATGATAACCTTGTTGAGGATACACAACAATGCAATGATAGTGTTAAGTAACACAAGGATTGGGAAAGATATCCCAAAGATGATGAGGGATTGATGATGATAACATTGTTGAGGATGCACAACAATGCAAGGATTTGATTGGTTAGGATTGATGATGATAACATTATTGAGGATGCACAACAATGCAAGGAAAGTGTTAAGCAACACAAGGATATCCTGAGATGATGATTTTTTGATTGGATTTGATTGATCATGATTGATGGAGCTTGATTTGGAACAAAATTTGTTCGAATGATTTGATGTGATGTTTGAAGTGTAAATTAGATGCGACTAATAGTGATTACTTAGATTGATGTTCAATGAAAGATGAAGACTGATAAGGAACATCTTCTTGTCAAAATATGCCATGGGATAGTGATTTGGATTTTGGATCACAAATTCTTTGACCAATTTGATTTCACGTTTGCCAATGTTCAGATCACCACATAAGTTGGGGGATATAGATCAAGATTTATTCTTGAAGCAAGATGTAAATATTTTCCCCCAGTGTCTAGCAATGTATGGAATGCCATGGATGGATGCTCAGATAGGTGTATGGATGGATGGATATGGATTATCTTGCTATAAGATAAGGTGTTTGAATGAAGGAATGCTTCATTGGATATTGCTTCATGGCTTAGATAATGCTGGGTAGGATAGGATCAATGACAATGACCCATGCCAAGATGTTTACCATAAGCAAGTAGAAAGTGTGCACCAAAATTTGTCAAGATCAAGATAACTTGGACTATGTATGAAGATGGATGAAAATAGATTGGATAAATGATTTATCAATGAAATGGATTTATTATGGTTGAGATGGATGGAATGTTGGATTTATTATGAATGGGATGAGATGCTTCCATCTGAACTGGTGTACACAGATGCTCGATTCTGCTCATGACATCTGTTTTCCAGGTTTTCATCATGGTACCTGCCCAAAGCGCCGCACATGTGGTTTTCACTAGAGGACAATTTTTTTTTCTTTATTGTTTTCAATCCTTTTTCTGATTTTTTTTGGATTTTCATATTTTTTCATTTTTCTATATTTTTTTGAAAGATTTTAAGCTCATGTTTAACTATCTTGTGGTTTTGATGTAGACACTTATGTCATGATGTGGCTTTGATAGCCTTCCTGAAGAAGTTGTTTTGCCAAAATACATGCACTTGAATGCAGATTTTGAGATTCTTGATCTGCTTCATTGATACTAGAGTTAACTTTGTCTCTATGCGTACATCGTGATGGAGTGCCTTCAAAATCCTTATGATGAAGGGTCGTTGCCAATACATGGTCAATTTTAGAATTGGATATCATGCATGGAGGCATGGATGGAGTTTGTTTAGGGATAAAAGATGGATTGGTTGACGGTTTGGAACCTTTGACTCTCCAAACTTGGGAAGATGAGTAATGATGGGTGGATACGAAAGTCTGTGTGGAATTAGGACCAACTGCTTGATATACTTTGTACGTCACTTGAAAATCCTACTTTTTCTTTTATGGACATCTTTGATGGATACTTTTCTCTTTTTTATTTTTCCCCATAGTTTCTTTGACTGATGGAGTTTGATAGGGATAATATTTCTTTGTATTCTTTGGTATCCATGTGTATTTGATTTTTCCATTATGTTTCTCAACTTCTTTTTCTTTGATAACATTCTTCATACTTTGATTCAAATCTTTCTTTCGAAGTTGGTCCCAATTCGTGGATGGGGTGATGGGTGGATGAAGATTCATGATGTGGTTGGTTGTAGTATTGGCATTGGTTTCATCATAAGGACTCTTCGTGCTCCCTATGTTGATGTTTGATTGAGACATAGTTGCCCCCAGTATTGTGGAAGTAGTACCTTTATGCTTTGATTCTGCCTGTTCTGAGAGCTCTTGTTTAGAATGCATTCTTTGATAAATGACCACCACAGATGATGCTATTGGAATTTGCTGCTTTGTTGAATCTGAAATATCTTGTTCTATCTGACTTTTTTCCTTGAGTGGATAATGTTGGATATCCTCATACATGATGTCCTCAGTCTGAATTTGGTATATATCTGATCATGATGTTGACAACTGAGTTTGACTATACGAATTAATAATCTACTCTTTTTGTGTAACACAATCTTGTTCTAGATGAAGATCATCTATGTGTCCATCCACATAAAGCATCTCATGGGTAGATGGAGGAGTATGTGCATCTTGCATAGATAGGAGAGTTTCCATTAGATCATTGTAGTATCTTGGAGATACAAATTCTTGATTTTGAATTTTTTTAGAGTTTCTTTCAACATGCTTTGGATCAAGTTCTTGACATAGGTCAATTTTCAAGGATGGATTACTTAGAAAGGGTTCTTGGACATCATCATTAGGCATGGGGAATGACTCAATATCCTCTTGATCTTTGAGTGGACTTGAATCAAGTGTCAAGTTGAGGATTCCTTTAGTATTTGTAACCATGAGGTCAAAAGACTTGTCAACATGTCTTGGAAAGGACCACTGCTAGAATTTGGTGAAAGATGTTGATCATTCTTTGGAATGAATTCTTGAGATATGTCCTCTAGCTCATAAGGCAATGTAGAGACATTTTCAACATGATAATAGGTCAACGGATCATGCATTATGTTAGTAGGATCAAATAATCCTAACACTCCTTGAAATAGATCACTAAAAAGTGTCTCTTGATGTATGGTGAGTTGATCATTGGATGGGGTAAAAACATCTTCAATGTGCTCATTGATGAATAGGTCTTGAACTTTGTTTTCAACAATTGCAGTAGAGAGATTTTGAATGTCTTTAGCCATAGGGTCAAGTGATTTTGACATTTCTTTGATTGGATCATTGTTGGTTGGTGGACTTTGATCATGATTGAAAAGTGACTCTTGACATATGTTCATTTGATAATTGGATGAAGTAGACACAACTTCAAGGTGCTTAGTGGTGGATTGATCTTGATCCATGCTCACAAAATTTGTGGAGGAGAGATTGCCAATGCTATCATTGTCCCCAATTGTGATTATCTTTTGATCAATCGGGTCTTGGATGAATTTTTTGAGTCAAACACAATCTGATGTTCTGTGTCCCTTTATTCTATGATAATCACAAAAGTGCTTCTCGTTATACCCTAGTGGTTTTATGTTTGGTTCTTGATAGTTCATATAAACAAGGATTTTGATGAGATTTTCTTGTACCAATTGTTGCAGGACTGATTTGATTGGTTTCCTAAGTGGTGTGTATTTTCGCTTGTTACCTTCTGATATTTGTGTCTTAAAATGACCTTGTTGTGATTGATTTTGGAGATGTGGTGATTGATCTTTGAGATGTGGTGATTGATCTTCAAGATGTGGGGGTTGGATTTGTTGATGTGGTCGATCTTGATATCTAACGTCTTGACATTGGAGATTTTGTTCTTGATGTGGTTGTGGACACAACTCAATGCTTTGATGACATGGTTCAATCAATGGTAGAGTACATTGATTTTGGAGTAAAAATGTCTCTTGTTTCAAGGCCTCAGTTAGTTTGTCAAGTGAAGCAATTTGGTCTAGCAAAACTTGGTCTTGATTTTGATCTTGGAACCCTTGATATAGTTGATTTGTCTTTTGTTTAAGCAGATTTAGAGTGCGTACTTGTGGTGTTTGATTTTGAACAATGTTTTGATTTGGGATGACACTCAAATTTGGCATGATAGGTTGAATTTGAACATTGTTGTGATTGTGAATCACATTGCGTTGATTTAGGTAACTTTGATTTTGCATGGTGTTACCTTGACTTGGATCAATATATGGAGTTGTTATCATCATGTTTGGACTTTGAACAACATTTGAGTGATTCACAAACATATTTATCCAAAATTTTACCAAGTTTGGACTCAGAACATTCATGTTTGGTAATGTTGTACTTGGTATATTCTCATTTGGCATGTAAGGATTTGATGGGATGATGTTGTTCATTTAAAGGATCATGCATTGATTGTTCGGTTGATAGATTTGTAGTTTTGGACTTGGATTTAAATATACCATCGAAAAAGGTGTTCCAATATTTTGACTAGGCATAGTCACATTCGTTGTACCATTGAGGTTTGCGGGAGATAATGATCCCATGTACATATTGTATAGATGTGAGTGTTGAAAATCAATTGGCATTGTAAGGCTTTGATAGTTTGGTTGGTTTGGATTACTCATGATGTATGGAGCAAGTTTTTATTCCATGTTCTTCTTGTGCTTTTACCTTGTTGTAAAAGTGACCTCTAGGATGTTTAGGACCAATGATGAGATGAAGGATGAAAAGGGGTGAATGATATGAGTGTTGAACGTTTAGGGACTTTGTATCAATGATAGACTTAGGGCTTGATTTTGATTGTTTAATTTGGATAATGAACTTGTAAACCCTAAGATGTTAGATGTTATCTTAGAATGAACTTGTTCAAAGGGGTGCTATTTTAACTAGAGGTATGAGAAAGGATGCATTCCCATACTCCTAACTAAACAAGGTGATTTTGATTTTGATGATTTACCCAAGTCTAAAATGATGTTTTCAAAGCTCTAAAGTTGTTTGTGGGATGGGATGATAAATGTTTGAAATGGATGAAGTGTTTGATTTTGATCCTAAATGAATCTAGGAAGGACTTGTTTACTAGACCAAGATAGTGAAGAACATGCTTTTCTCTAAGAGTAATTCAAAATCAAAAGACCAATGTTTGCATGAAAACCATATGACCAAAAGATGCCATGCACATGTGTGGGGTCCAATTTATTCAATCTTTGCTTAATGGATTATTTTTACCAAAAACACTTCTTGATTAGCTTTTGAAACTAGATGTCCAATGTCCTAATTCTCTTTCATCCCACGAAGTGCATTATGTGGAAATCAAGGAAATCAAGACAAAGGTTACCTAAAGTTGACTTTAGTAGGAGAAAATTGAGATGAAATCCAAATGTTTAGGAGCCTCTAAGGATACGAATCCCAAGGGAAGGCAATAACATGTGAATTTTTTCAAGGATATTTTCTTCTTCTAAAGGGTTTGAGATTTGATGCTCATGTTGAATGTTGGTTTTCCAATGTTTTCGATCAAAGCACTATGTTTTCAAACTGGCTCACAAGCAATATAACATCCTAGCTCAATTGGTACATTTTTTCTTGGTGAGCTTGCCTCATGCCCTTCGTAGTAGAAGAAATGATTTACATGCAACCAAGGAAAAAATATAAGGGTATGTTAAGAATGAAGTCTTAACCTCTATGTTTTAACCAAGATCAGACATGGCAAGTAACTTCTTGGAATCTAAGTTCTGATGCACCACTTTGATAAAATCGTTGGATGGACTAGTTGGTTGCTACAAACAAGGGTTTTAGTTTAGAATTTCTATTCATGGAGATTGACCCATATGGTGAGAGTCCCTTTTTAGATCCATCTTGTCAGAGCCAACCGTGTGATACTGGTGTTTACTCCAGTACCCACATTTATATCTTAGTTGGAAATACTCTCAGGTTCAGAGTGTTACTGGTTGAGTCATTCCCTTGGGTGAGTACTTTTTTCCCAAGGAAGGCCCTCTAAGATAGACAAAAGCGAGTAAACATATTCATAGTTCGATCAACCTTCATTTAGAAACAAAGGGAGAACACATGCAATAGGTTTACTCACACTCGCACAATGTTTTGTTCAATTTTTAAACCCAAATTGAAGTGTGGAGATAATATTTTATGCAACTTAATGTCATCAAAAAGACTTTTGATTCTCAAGATCACCATGAAGCACGAGAGAAGTGCATACACCTTTTTAGATGAGATTATTTTGCAAAAAAGATTACAAAGTATAAAAGACACATGTTCGTTTTAAGTCGTTCAAAGCACTAATGACTTCATTTTTAAGCACCAAAGGAAATGTGATAGTTTGTCTTGTTAAATTGTTTAAATCCAAAACCAACTTTAGTTTGTGTCTTAATGTTCATTTTAAGCCTTTGTAGCAAAAATTGAAATGTTCTTTTTAGAACCCAAAAGTATGTGAGTTGATCTAAAAGAGAAAACTAAAGCATAGAACATAAGCTCCTTAAAGCATTTAAAAATGCTTAGCGGATCTCAAGTTTGACACTCAATTCTTCAACTCCAATCTTGTTTTTGTTCTTCGCTTGATTCCAATGCTTAATTCCAATGTCAACCTAACCTGCAAACATTACAAAGTAAAATCTTAGAAATAAGATTTATTAATACAAAATGAATGCATTCAATGATACTTTTAATGCAGGAGTTCCTCTTTCTTGAAAATTTATAAAAAAGTCTAAATCATGCATTTATAATCTCCTAAATGAATGTTAGTTCACAATAAAGTTTGATTAATAATGATTTTTTTGATGTACACTAGTCCACAATAAAGCCTCCTTGTATATCACGCTTCAAGTCAATCACATAAAGCCAACTCAATCAATAGATAAAGAGGTCAAAAAAAGACTGAGATTAATCAGCAACAAAAGACACTAAAATGTGAGAAATTAGAATAAGATTATTAAAATAAAAGCCATAAAAAAGACTAAGATCTCTAATCTCATCTTATTTTAGAAGGCAACATGTTGGAGCAGTTACGAAAGACACTAAAAACATCTTTAAGACTAAGTGAATTACTGTTAAGATGTGCAACCATAAAGCATTGCCCACATATAAAAAGGCGATTATGACAGACTGAGATGGTAGCTCAGAGAAGTGACAATATTGACCGATAGAATAAGCTTAGTAAAGAGACCAAACAAGAGGTTGATGGCATGCAAAGCTGGAGGTTTATTTCAACAACAAACAAACTTTATGGTGCATGCATTTATGACCTTATTTTCTCATGTATTCATTTATTTTGAGCACAATAGCTGATTTGGGATATCATTATGGGGGCGGGTGCCACCACCTTTCCAATGGATTTATTCTTATGCTATGAACGATAGAGGCCTGAATATTAAATTTTCTTGTGAATTTTGGATTTTGGCTAAATAAATCTTATTGCTATTTCTTTTTCAAATATGGCTAGTGCGATTCATCTACTCACCCAACTATGCCAACATAAATTTACAATCCATTAGTTTAGTGATGCAATCAATAAAGCCATTTTTAAATCAAATTTCTAGATATTGAAGATAGAAATCGAAATAAAAGCTGACACCAATTGCCTGATTTGTACCACCGCCATTGTTAGAAAGAAATTTGACCTTCATCATCGATGTAAAACAAATAATTTAGTGACTTTAAGAAGCTTAATCAAATGAATTTATCATAGATTTAGATCAAAACGTACTTCATACTAAACCTGCAAAATGGTTAAACTTATATGGCATGAAAGGGAATCTTAGAATTCCTACTTATCCCGCTTAAACTTTCAAACTAGAAGGTGATGCCCATTCATCATTTCGAGGTGATCAAGACATGAACAATAGCGATGTTCAAAAAAGTCACCACATCGAATGATAACTTCCTGGCGCAAATTAGTATTTATGTGTTGGATGGTTTGAGTCCGCACCACATATGCTGGAACAAATCTGCAAGCTTCACATCTAAACAAATGGCTTGGACACTAGCAACCTACACATGTGATAAGTGCACAGGCCTAGGTGTGGGAGATGCACATTTTGCTACCTCTAAAACTACCCACAGGGGAAAGCTTTGATTTCCTCCAAGTGAGTGAAAAGATGTGCCTTTATTGCCTCAACCATGCGCGGTTAGCCTTTGAGTACCTCTTAAACCAGTCCATTGACATGCATATTGAATTCAATTTGTAGTAGATATGGCTACACCCCAACAAGTGCCTTTAGGTGTTTGGCATGATCCTCAGAGAGATCCTCGACATATTTTATCTTCTATAAACGAGATCCCTCTAAGGTAGGAAACATAGGGATTCTTTGTTCAAGGAGCTTTAAACGTGAGATCTGTCTTCAATAGCTCATCTGTGCATTCTGTAACTACTTCTTACTAACTTTTCAACCAAAATACCAATGCGTCAGTGGATCAAAATATAGACATTTCAGAGAAAGGGAGGGAAATTTGACACAGAGGATGGATAAGAAGAAAATCAGATTTCAACATGAGTTGATAAGGGACACGTGTGGAGGGAATCACGAGTTACAAGGGATGAGATGATTATGAGATGCACAACTATCTGCTTCAATGTACAACCATTGTGATGGGGATACAAAGTGTTTAATCATTAACACAATAGACATATTCAGACAACATTCATCATAATATGGTTCCACAGAGATTTCATAGAGATTTCTAATGACATAACAAATATTTCATCATACCGAGATTCCAATAGATATACGCTACACCTTATAGCCTGCAAATGATCCTTGTCCTAAGATGTAGCCTATATCGAACTCATTCTAAAATGGCAAAGGAGGCTATACATAGAAATTGACTATCCTGGGCAGGGACGAACTTGACTAGCAATGTTGTACGATGAAAATTGAGCTTTAAATCTTTAGTTACTATGGCATCAATCAATACAGAGAGTTGTAAAGCAAGTTGGGCCACTAAGTATTGTATCAAAGTTCCTGGCTTCTATTCTCCAACTAGGCTTCATCCCTTTCATCACTACATGGGTAGTAAAATTTTGGTTTCATGCAGTAAATTATTTCATCCTCATAAAAAATGATTTGGTCGACTGTTTTAGAAGAGGGGGGATCTTCAAAATTAATGCCAATAATCTTGAGAATTTTCAAAGTTGACAAAAACACTAACAATGTAAAAACAAGAGTTCTGCCTATATAACTGATTTCTACGAGTAACTATGCTAGAATGCAGTGAATGGGCTTAACAAAGAAAATGGAAATGTTACCAGAAAAACTAGCATAATAGATCCATGGCATTGATATGAAGTAACATTTAACAAGTTTTCCTCCTCCTGCAATGTTAAAGAATATTGGAAGTGATATCGCCTTGATCGTTCTGATGAAAAAATTGTGCCAAAAGGTCATATAAACTTCTACATATGCTAAACTAGGTTTATTTTCCTACAATAAAGTGAATGGTTTGCGAGACTTTAGGTAATAAATGTCAACATTTGAGCAAATTCAAGCCACTTAATTTCATTTGCAGTTTCCATGATTACACTAGCTATGGTTTTGCTGTTATATAGATGAGATTTAACATTCTACTGACCTCTCACTCATGAATTTAATGACTCCTCATAAAGAAAAAAGCCATGACAGAAAAGGTAAGAGTGACTACACCCCAAAGCTTGTAGTTTTACAATGACTTAACCTTCCTATCAAATGCAATTTAATTAGTACTAAATAGCGCGCAGTGAATGTAAGTGCCTAAAGCTTGGAAGTTTATCTATGGCAGCAAAGACAATGCACAGATAATATACTTTTTAGACTGATAATGGTTAATTTCATATCAATATATGACTGCGCTTAAAAAGATAATCTCTTATCAACACCTACTAACTGATTCTTACAGAAAGAGCAATTTAAAAGTTAGGCAATTTCCATAAATGTAAAAATAATTATGCAACAAATTTAAATTGTATACAAGGCATATCATTGCATCAGATATGAAAGTATAAAGCAAACATATATCAAAAATAAAATAGATGCTAAGACTCAAACAAAATGAGCCCTCCTTCTAGTGCGATAATGTGGAGGCTAAATATGCATTTTGCTAAAAAACAAACAAATATAAGTTGTTAGTTGAATCAAGCAAATCAGATAGAGCATCCCTATGAAATAATTGATCATACTAAAATATGCAAGCTAAATAGAACAAAGATAATTAAATGCAAGCACATAAAATCATGACCAAACCCTATCCCATAGTGGATTGGTGCTTCTATGGAAAGAAGCCCTTTCCCAATCCTTTGCTAAGCTCCATGATATTGATGATATGAAATGCTATGAAGATATGATATGGATTCAAATGACAATGATATGGAGAAAGATCTAAAGATTGTGGAGGATTGATGCAATAGAGAAGCTCTCTATTTATAGCCAAGAAGGATAGAAGAATGCCAAATATAGAGGATGTGGGACTAAAGATAAGCCAATGAGAAGAGGCCACTTGTCAACTTGTGATAGGTTGAGGAATGAGCTTTATGAACACCATAAATCTGCAACAGTTGAAACCTCATCACACATTAGATAATAATAGTCTAAAACAAGTAAATAAAGTAGTGTTCCTATGAAATACTCAATCATATTAAAATATGCACATAAGATGAAAAGATCCAAAATAACTAAATAAAGCATATAAAAAACATGACCAAACCCTATCTCATAGTGGATTGGTGCTTCTATGGAAAGAAGCCCTTTCCCAATCCTTTGCTAAGCTCCATGATATTGATGATATGAAATGATATGAAGATATGATATGGATTCAAATAACAATGATATGGAGAAAGATCTAAAGATTGTAGAGGATTGATGTAATAGAGAATCTCTCTATTTATAGCCAAGAAGGATAGAAGGATAGAAGAATGCCAAATATGGAGGATGTGGGACTAAATATAAGCCAATGAGAAGAGGCCACTTATCAACTTGTGATAGGTTGAGGAATGAGCTCTATGAACACCATAAATCTACAACTTTTTAAACCTCATCACACATTAGCATAATATTAGTCTAAAACAAGAAAATAAAGTAGTGTTCCTATAAAATACTCAATCATATTAAAATATGCACATAAGATGAAAAGATCCAAAATAGCTAAATAAAGCATATAAAAAATATGATCAAACTTTATATCATAGTGGATTGGTGCTTCCATGGAAAGAAGCCCTTTCCCAATCCTTTTCTAAGCTCCATAATATTGATGATATGAAATGCTATGAAGATATGATATGGATTCAAATGAAAATGATATGGAGAAAGATCTAAAGATTGTGGAGGATTGATGCAATAGAGAAGCTCTCTATTTATAGCCAAGAAGGATAGAAGAATGCCAAATATGGAGGATGTGGAACTAAAGATAAACCAATGAGAAGAGGCCACTTGTCAACTTGTGATAGGTTGAGGAATGAGCACATTTTGGTCAATGTGCCAAAGAGGGGGAGATTCAAATTTGAATTTGAGAGTTAAATGTTGAGTTTGACCTTTGCAAGAGACATGTAAGAGCTCATAAATTCTTTGTTGGATGTACATGTCAACTTGTTTTTGAATTCAAATTTGAGGGAATATTCCTCAAAGATGCCATGTTGAAAGAAAATGATGAATTAATAAATCAATTAATTGACTTATTTGTGCAAGTGGGAAAAGCTAGAGGATGTGATGGGTGATTAGATTAGGTTAATTAGGATTAAATTAACTTAGATGATGCTTAGGTGCTTTTGACCTATTTGACTTAAATATTTGCATCTAAATTAAATCAAAGGGAGATGAAAGGTGATTTCAGATTTAATTAAATAAAGGTTTGATTTATTTAATTAAAAGGATGATGATAGACTTAAATTAAATAAAGTTAATTTATTCAATTTAAATGAATGACCTTAGGATATTAATGAATTAAACTTGATTTATTTAATTGATCAAGTGAATATGATGCATGATGTTAATTTCACATGTCTACACTAGCATGTCCACTTTGAAACTGTCCTTCACAATGGAAGGAATGGTGACATGCCCCACCATGGGTTTGGGCAAGGGTCTTGGTGCCAATTGTGGATTACGTTGTGCCCCCAATATATCATGTGTGGAGTCCCCACCTCTATCCTAAAAACCTAAAATGTCAAAATAATTTGGGACCTTATTGAGGACAAACCCACAAGAGAGTTTCCTCAAAAAATACAATGGTACCTCATAGTTGTTGCATGGAGGTTTGTCAAAAAAATCCAATACCACTCCCAAAGTTTATTTTTAATTGATTCATGGTGGCATGAATTGATGGGGAACCTCCTACATGCATGTGATAAAGATGCATTGGTTCTTGGGTCTATAAAAATGGCATACAAGTCAGATTTTCTAATTCTTTCTTTCTTCACTTGTGCATAGGAAAGTCCACTTGCATAAAATCATTTGAATTCATCCCTCTTATTCAACCAAAAATTAATTTTCTCACTCATTTCTCCTACATGAGATACAATCAACTTTAGCAATTCAGTAATGCCTCTCCTATAAGGGTGGGTTACAACATGTTCATTTAATCTTGAAATCAATTGGTCAAGCTCTCTTTTGTTGTTTTGAATTTGATTTAAAAAAAATTCTTGAGTTCCTTGTGGATGCCTATGAACTGAGGGAGGGGTTTGAGGTTCTTCTCAAGTTCAAGAGGGTCTTCGTGAGGGGGTGATTAAGAATTGTCAATGTTTGGAGGTGGAGATTGATTTCATTGAAATTAAAACAATGTTTAATTAAAAATCTATTTCAATCTACATTTTAATTCAAATTTGAAACTAAAACAATAGAAATACATACCTCTTTGATCTCTTTGACCTCTTTGACATCTTAGTAGAATCCTCGTGAAGAATCACAAGCTAAGAGTGCAAAAAATGAAGGAGATTTGGTAAGCACGAGTTGTAGAGCTAAAAACCCCAAATGCAATCACGAGTTGAGCATAAAATGGCATTTCACTTGTGTTTTCTTATTTATTTTTCTTTTCCATTTGGTGAGTGCCAAATTTGGCACTTGGTAAATGGTCAAACCATTTGGAGAGAGCCAAATTTAGTGCTCTCAAAAATTGGTGAGTGCAATATGGCTTGTTATGTGGTTTTTACAAATTGACACCTTTTTTGTGTCACAAGTTGCTGCACACACCCTAGTTTTGGGCCTATTTTGAATGAACAAAAAAATACAATTACATGTCAATCAATAACACATTCTCATACAAAGATGGGTTCATTCTGAAATGTCATTTCTTGTTGTTATTTACACATTCTCCCATAGTTGGCTCTATCTTGTCCATATTCATACATATTTCTATCTATTACCACTCACATGTAGAAATTTATTATCTACCTAGATATTACTATTTGCATGTCCTAGGTCAATCTCACAAGAAAATGATTGATCTTGTTAGATTTGTGAATAACATGAGATGTGGGATAAAACAATGAAAAAACACCTTTCATGCAAGAGCTCTACAAAACAAAAATTTGTTATTCCTCAACAAGAAAATACTTATAGAATTAAATAATACAAAGAGAGAGAGTTCTTTATAAGATAAACCCTAAATTATAAAGGGATTAGATCATGACAAGTGTCATAATCCTATGTGATGAGACAAAATGATCTAATAATAGCTCTTCAATTAACAAAAAAACACTCCTAAGTTTAAGTCCATGAGAATAAACAAATTAGAATAATAATTAATTAAATATTAATTAATTATTATCTAATACATGATTACTCTAACATCCCCTTAAGTGTAACTTATGGAGTAGCTAAAAACCTCTAAAATTAATGCATACAAAGCAAAGAAAGAATGAATGGGTCCTAACAACTAGGCCCAATGAGGTACCCAATACAATCATCTAAATATCTCATAATTGAAGAAAAGGAGAAAACCTCATAGGAAAAATTCTTTTCCTATAGAGAGATGAAAACATGTAAATAAAAAACATGAAGGAAGGAGGCCTCATGAAGACCTGCCAACGGTAACTTCCTTCACCCCAAGAATCGATCACAACTAGAGGAAATGAGGTGATGCCAAAGGTTTCATGAAGATGTCTACAACTTTCTCCTTTGTAGGAATGTACTCCAAGTTGAGAAAACCATCCTAAATCACATATAACATTAAGAAACAAGTGAGTGATATACTAACAACAAGGACCATTCCATCACATACGATCCTCTACATCATACACCACTTTCTTTTGAAGTTGTTACATATTCATTGTCTCTTAGATTTTTGTACCATGATTTGAACTATAAAATGGAAAAGGTGATATTAAAGTTCATTTACAATCTTTCAATATGGTGTATTTTGATGTTGCATATTCATTACTATCTACCACTAAATTTTCTTAAGAACACCCTAGGTTTAAATTTTGCATATAAATTACTATCTACCACCAAATTTTCCTATGAACACTATATTTTTCATTCCCATCCGTAGTGAAGGGAATTCTTGTTAGATTTGGAAATAATCAAGAGTGTCTCTATCTATTCTTGAATGAATCACATTCTTGTAATACCTAACATCATCATTATTTACTTTTCAATTCTTTCATTTATACCCCCTTTATTTTTGAAAAGATGAAGGCATATGTATCATGGTCACATTTTTCCTTAATATAATATTAAGAGAATTTTTTAATCAAAATTATATAAATTGCCCTATTAAAAATCTCTATCACCAAAAGAAACTTTATTACTATTACTTTCCCCATTAATCATCACAGTTTTAATTAGTATTCATAAAAATTAATTGATTGATCTTATGAATAGTAAATATCTATATTGAAAAAAATATATAAAATAATTATGAATATTGTGAAAATTTTAAGAAAACTTCTATAATGCAAAAGAATACATAAATTATAAGTGAAAACCATTAACACTATTGTAAAAAACAAACACTTTTAATTCTTAAAAAAATATAATAAAAATAATACAAATCACAAATGAAAAACATTATCATATAACCATATAAATTTCTCAAAAAATCAAAATTTCTTAAAATCAAACCCTAATAAAATCTTCCATTAAATCATAATTTCTTTCTAAGAGTTCTACACAATCTAATATGGACGAAGTTATTCATAAATATATTGATAATTACCATACTAAATTCTGAAGGACTCATGTCACATTGTTTTTTTTAATTATTAATATTATTATTTTTATATATGCTCTTCCCTTGATAATAAACAAAAGGAATTGATTACAAATTGAAATTTATTAAAGAGCCAGTTCAAATGATAGTTGAATTGTCCATTCTTCATTTAATACTCCAAAAACATACTTCTCTCTCTTGTGCCCAGTATAAATCACATATATTATAAGGTGCAACTCATGCCATATTGTTTTTTTTTTTAATTATTAATATTATTATTTCTATATATGCTCTTCCCTTGATAATAAAACAAAAGGAATTGATTATGAATTGAAATTTATTAAAGAGCCAGTTCGAATGATAGCGAATTGTCCATTCTTCATTCAATACTCCAGAAACATACTTCTCTCTTGTGCCCAATATAAATCACATATATTATAAGGTACAACTCATGCCATATTATTTTTTTTAATTATTAATATTATTATTTTTATATATGCTCTTCCCTTGATAATAAAACAAAAGGAATTGATTACAAATTGAGATTTATTAAAGAGCCAGTTCGAATGATAGCCGAATTGTCCATTCTTCATTTAATACTCCAGAAACATACTTCTCTTTCTTGTGCACAATATAAATCACATATATTATAAGGTACAACTCATGCCAAAATATTTCCTTGCAACAATCTTTGTGAAAGTACTCGCCGCAGCAACAGTACGACTTTATTTTCTAGGAAATGTACAAAGTTGTTGCTGCAGGGAAGTTTGTTGAATGCCAAAAAATAATAATTGTTCTTAGCAGACAGTAGAAGGCCCTTGCTTCTCCAGTGGACTCTTTAGAATTTTCATATGACACAGAAAAGGTATATGGTCAAGGAAAAGGCACGCCTTCCACTTTAAAGTAAAATCTATTTTCTAAAATTATAGGAGATTAGAGATTAATGCATCTGGAGTAGTGTCTTACATATTATCTTTCACAGAGAGCTGAAAGGGATCAAGGATTTGAACTGGATTCTCCTTGGAGTCATCATAACCAAACTACCTTATGGGAATCTGAAGTTCGAGCACTTCAACTGGCAGAGAAGTTACTCGACAGTGGACTGCTGAATCTGTCAGAATTTCTCCAGATTTATATAAAGGAAATACACTGGATATACACTCTCATGGAGATTATATAGATGGTCAATAAACAATGCTTAGTTCATCTGATACAGAAGAAAACTCCCCAACAAGGTCTCCCACAAAGTCCAGTACTCTTAGACACAGGACTCCTTTCTTAGAAGGAAATGAGTTTTCAAATTCAGTCAATGTAACTGGGGGAGAGTCACCTACATCATCTTCATCCTCCTCTTCTTTGGCATCTGCTTTCTTTTCAAAGGAACATAATTAGCTCAGATGAGCTCTGTATTGTGCACCAAGGGAAAAAATTCTTTGCACGGTGAACAAGTAAAGATGTTTAAATTTTGCAGCCTCTGTTATTAGTAACTAATATAAATGCTATTTTAGTTCATTTTTTATTGATGCAATACTATCAGGGTTTGGAATCAACCAGGATGCATTTAGTTCCAAACATTCTACAACCAGTTGTATTTGTCCTACAGTGTTGGAACTTTTACATATAGTGAAAGCAATCAATGTTTTCATACCATATCTATAACAATGAATGTGTTGGAGCTATACTAGATTTGCAAATGTACTCTGGGAGTTCTTGTTCATATATGTAACTAATTCAATGGTGAAGATTCATCTAGCTAATAACTTGCTTTTTATGGATTAAATTTTTTAGCTATCTTTTTAACAACCAACTAGTAGCCCTGTTCCAACAGGAACATCGTTCTCAAGATCTGCCAGTGTTTTTATTCCAGATGCTGCAATTACAAATGGAAACTTCTTAGCATTTCTAGCTTCTGTGTGCACAATCTCTAAACTGCATGACCCTTATTGAATTTCTAAGCCATATTTTTTCTTTCATTGTTGTGGTTTAAAATTTATGTTTAGTTAATTCAAATAAATCCGTGTGCACCATATCTAAACCACATGATTCACATTTAATTTCTAAGCTATATGTTTCTCTTCATTGTTAGGTTTATATTTTGTATTTCCGTAACTAAGAGAAATCCATGTATTGAGTACTAGTGTTTGCATTTTCTTGAGCATAGTTTAATGACATTAGTTTCATTGTTTTGTTTATTAATTGGGAAACCTAAACAAGGGAGGATAGTGCTCTGCTAAAGATTGCAAAAAATAAACTTGTCTACTTATGGGTTTTCAGATGTTATTATTGAATTCATAAGAGACAAATTGTAATGCTACAGGTTTGTAAAGAATGTTTTCATGAAGGCCATAAGCATTGAATGTAGTGTCAATTAAATGTGATAATAAAACTGAATCTTGTTATCAAATTCATGAGAGACAAACTGTAATGCAATAGGTTTGTAAGTAATGCTTTTGTGAAGGCTATAAGCATCAAAAGTCACATCAATAAAATGAAATAATAGAATTGGATCTTGTTATCAAATTCATGAGATACAAACTGCATTGCTACAGGTTTACAAAGAATGTTTCTAGGAAAGCCATAAGCATTGAAAGTCTCATCAATAGGATGAGATAATAGAACGTGAAATTAACAAGTTTCATCATCTTGAATGTTTTATACGTAGTCCAAACTTCAGTTATTAGCTTAGCATCAACAACCTATTTGACAATAACTACAAGATAAGCTTAAAGCGCATTGAGGCAGTATAGCCTGCCAAAAATTATGTGACATTCAACAAGCCAAGGGAGAAGTGTATTCCTCATGATTTGCACCTTTGTAGAGACTGTATAAGCAATCTAATTATTTAAACAGACTAAATAAAATAGTCCCAATTTATAAAATTTGACTTTAGGAAGTCAATACAAGTTGTCTGTTTCATTATCCTCGGACTGGGAACTAATAAGAGTTTTCTGTAATTGCAATATACACCATCTAGCTGAAGATATGTGTCCCAAAGACTTACAAGGAAATCCTATAATGTGAATCCAGATTGCACCATGGGATTGATAGAGCATGAGTTGATAGATTGGCTGTAGATGGTACACATTATGCATTACTGTCATGAGGAAAGTTGGTAACAAGTCATGGAGATAAAATAGGGAGCTAGATGAATCTCAAAACAGGGCAGCAAGGCATGAATACTATGCCACAAGGTTCGAGATTGACAAGGATAAAATTTTGAAAAAAAAAATGATTAAATTCAACAAATATAAATTTATAGATTTTTTAATATAAAAATAAATCCAATATATTAAAATATATGTAAAGTAAAATAATTTAATTCAAATATTATAAATACTAAACATTATAATATAAGTTAAAAAATTTAGTTCAAATATTATAAATTCTAAATATTTAAAATTATATATATTAAATAAATTAATGTTTTAAAATTTAAACTAAATATTTTAAAATATTAAATTTAAATTATTAATTTTAATATATTAAAAAGATAAAGACAAAATCAAACAATGAAGCATTAAATTTTATTAAAAATGAAAAAACAAAATAAAAACAAAAACGAGGACATGACTTAACATGGCACTTAGCAACGTCTACGCCAACAACGACAACCATGTCACAAGTCAACATTGAACATTAGTCTTTCAACAAAACACTTTAGAACTAAGATGCTTGTGAAATAATAGTGAACTTTGCTATTTTCTTATGAAAAAATCTGAAAAGCCTAATTGAAAATGTATTTTTAAAATATATTTTACTTTTTAAAAATATAAGCCTTTTCTATGTGAATGATAGGGCAAGCTTAAATGATTTTTTTATTTCAATTTTTTAAAAAGTTCATCAAGTTTCAAACATTTTGCTAGAAATTTGGAAAACGTTGTGACATGGCATGATTATATGAGCTTTGTCATCCCTTTGAAGATTGGAAGGTAGGACTAACATCTTTAGAAACCAAAAGAGCTAGATGCAACACCGATGCCATATCCATATATGAGCAAAATGAGAGTTTTGGAACAAATCATGGACATACATCAAGCATAAGGTACTATGTCATCACAAGTTTCAAGAAAACCAACAAAAGAAAAAGTTTCAGAGTTTTATTTTTTTCTATGCAAATTTGGATCAGCTAGAGGATTGGAGCAGCTCATTAAAAGAGTTGGATGTTCGTTGGCATTATATTGTGGACGATTTCCTTATGTAATTTTCTCTTTGTCAAGTTATTTTCCTATAGTTGACAGCTCCATTGTAATTTTTTAGTTTTTCTCCATTGTAATTCTTCAATTTTTCTGTACCATTTATTTCTTCATTTGATAAACCATCTTTTTCCAATAAAAAAAATATGATGGCTTATTTTAGTGGTATTTAATGTGGGACCAACCTTGCATGGATGATCATTATTTATATATAAAGAAATGAAAAGTTAAATTATTTATTTTGAATATTATTGAAATATATTTATTTCTTTTCCAACTAGCCACACATTTCATTTAAAAAAAATTATAAGTAGAAAAGAGAGCTATCATTTATTTATATTTCACACTATATTAAAGAAAATGGTTATGATTTTATTTAAAATTTTGTGATTGATAATATGAAAAATGTAAAACAAAGAGAAGGAAGATTGGTAAAACCTTTTTAGGTGGTTTATAAGGAATTGCAATTTGTTAAATGGTAAACCAGCTATTCATTTAATGGTAAAAGCCTCTAAAATCTCACTTATCATGTAAAAGTTAGATAAATATTGATTTTCCAACTAGATCAAAACATTCTATTTCCATTTGCAAGTTTTTTTTTTAATTTGATGGCAACATTCTTACTTCATTTGAATTTAATACTTAATTTTTTTTAGGAGAAAATCTAGATTTATCTAACTTTATTTCATTCCCTATTTAGCACTAATTATTAATTGTATAATATAATCACTTATAACGTGAATTGCAACACATGCACAAACACGTACTATAAAACTCAATCCCTTTATTTTCCAAAAACTTATGACCATTTTGATATTTATCTCTTTATAATTTTTCTTAAGGAGAAAAACTTTCAATAATTTGACCATGTGAGATGATTTTTGAATTTTCATTGTTTGTTGAAAGCATGTATTAAATATCATAATATTCTAAGTACTTGAAACTTCAACACTAGACTATAATTGAAATTTTTTATTGGGTTAACACCTCTTGCACTAGAGGGCAATTGCACTTGATCTACCCTAACGTCCCACCCCATGTACAAACCAGTCATCAAAATGGCGCATAGAGAGGCCTATTATTAAATATGTTCTACATGATTTATTTATTATTGTAAAATTATTTTAGTGTTGAGACATAACATGAACTATAATGTAAAATTTCTTCATTTCACAATGCTAATCTATGTATGTATAAAGTAAAAAAAACATCTTCTTAGCTTAATTTACTAAACATACTTAAATTTAACTCAATTAATTTTATTTATAACTGACACAAATATAAAAAATAATCGGGTAATCATTGCACCTCCTTCTGGTGCAACTGCTAGTTTAATTGAAATATGAACAATTAATTGTAATTGAAAGGATTGCATTAAATTGGTGATGATTAGTTTTTCCATCTGATCACAATCACTAAATGATTTAAGAAGCTTTGATTTCTCTTATAATAAGATATATGAAAGAAACTTATCCAATGACTAAAAAAATGAACAACTATCTAATATTTTGTTTTACTGTGTGAACAAAGTGTAATATATTTCCTTGATTCTAGAAAGACTTAAAACTTACACAAAGTGTAATATATTTCCTTGATTCTAGAAGACTTAAAACTTACACAAAGTGTAATATATTTCCTTGATTCTAGAAAGACTTAAAACTTTAGTCTCTATCAGAAAAGAAAAAGAAGCAACAGATCTAAATGTCGCTATAAATTTCCTAACTACTCAACCAAATCAAACTTATCAATATAAATGTAGCTACCTTTACAATTATTTTTGATAACTTTAGTCTCTATCAAAAAAGAAAAAGAAGCAGCAGCTATAAATGTCGCTATAAATTTCCTAACTACTAAACCAAACCAAGCTTATAGCTACTCTTTACAATTATTTATTATCAAAAGTGCTTTTAAAAACCTCTGCAACTCTGCCATTGTTGATTTTTTAAAGCAGGGCTCCTGTCAAACAAGTGTGAGTCTCTTCTTGCCCGATTCTTATACGCCAATATTACCATACAAGTTTTTTCTTTTTTCTAATTATTTAATTAACCACAGTAGATCGTCTTTACTAATTACCTTAACATTACTAGTATGATATTCTTACTATTACAGAAAGAAGAGAACATTATGATTAGTATCATGAAATTGTTGATATTGCAGAGAGGGAAGAGATGGCAGAGAGCAGATTAAGATTGGCACTTTATATCTTGTTAGTGTTGATGGCAGTTATGGTGAAAGGAGATCCAACATGTAGTCCAGCAGGCAACTTCTGGTGCAACAGTGGGCGATGTTGCAGCATCTATAACTGGTGTGGAAGTACATCAGACTACTGTGCATCTGGCAACTGCCTTGCTCAGTGCTGGCCTAACGCGCTTGCACTTAATCAATCTAGTTTGAATCTGTCACAACAGAACCTTACCTCGCTCTCTCCATGACTACCCATGACTGCTATCTGGCTGGTTGCACTAGAAGATTTAGCTTTTAGGGTATGGTTCCATGGAGGGGGGCTTCCTTAAAAATCTCAACGTATGCTGCTTAGCTTTTTTAAGAATATTTTAAAGTTCTTGGTCCCATGGATTTAATCTTGCAATTCTACTTAAAATTTTAAACTCCAAAATTTAAGGAATGAACTGTAGTGTTTGATAAAAAATAATAAATAAATACAAATTCTCTCAATTTTATTTTCTAATAAGAATTGAAAATTTTAGATGAGACACAAGTGGCATAAAAAACTTCTAAGTTGTAGGGGCAATTTCTAGCCCCACCCTAATTTTACGAGCTGAAATATTCATTCCTATACTGTAGGGGCTCCTATTTTTCTGGAAAAGATTCCAATTAATCCCGTAGCACGATTTTTTTTTTCCATGGGACCTCCTGCTCTATGGAAATAGAAGCCCAAGCCCCCCATGGGACCATACAGTAATAGTTTATTAAATGAGTAGAATTATATCAAGAATTGTGATAATTTTTCTGTTGCATGGGATTTAACTTCTAGAAATCGGAATAGCTCATTAAAATCAGTTAATAGCTTATTAAATAAATGGAGTAATAACCAGGAATTTTCATCATCACGTTGTTGCAGTTATGTGATGATTTTTTTTCTCAAAATAATCGTTACAAGATCGAGTTGTAATATGTGTTCTATTATAGAGACAGTATGTTCTTCTTTATACAGCCAATTTGGTTTACGTGAGACCTTATATCTGTCTGAAAATGCAATACAACATCATTTTCACTGTTTTTCCTGTTTTCAAAGAAATTAGCAGGGTGTGCTCCCCATTATTGTAATTTTAGTTATGTGCCCTGTTTCTAAAGTTTTAATCTTAAAACTATGGCACATAACCTGTTTTAAAGTAATAAATATTCTTTACAAACACATGTCTATGTTCAAACAATATTTAGATGTTACAGATTAAAAAGTTAACATAATTTGTTACTTTAAATTACAGGCTGTGGACTCTGATTTTAAAGGTTTTGACTCATAAATAGCAGATAACAATTACATATTCTTTACAAGAGAATATCTGATTTTATAATAGCATTTGAATGTCAAAATAAGGAGGTTGGCATTAACTACTTATTTTTAAAGTTCTTAGGAAATATTTAAAAGTGAATGTCTGATTTTCAAATAATGTATTTGTCAAAGATTAAAGGGTTTTACCATTATATCAATATATTATGTATATATTTTCATTATATCTATTTATACCAGTTTAAATGGAGTTAATAAGACGATTTCTTAAGCTAATTCATGATTAATGGATATTTAAAATGAATTATGATTTTCTTCATAAACAGATTCATGATTAAAGCATATATAAATTTAGACAAATATCATGTTTAGTGATGGATGCTTGAAAACTCAATCGGTTGTCTTCCGGTTCTTCTTGATACACCTAAGAATCAATTATACTTGGTGATAATTTTAAGGTTCATTTTTACTGTGGAAACACAGCCTCCAACGCTTGAATGGGCATTGGGCGGGAACAATGAGGCTATGAAAATGATGATAGTGAGGATCTGGACACTGAAGAATAGTGAGGCTCTTTTAAGATTTGTAAATATGAATATATAAAAACAAAATGTGGAACCATAGATAGGGCACATAATGTCTCAAGTACAAGTAAATTTAAAAAAATATTATTGGCATCCCCAAAAAGCAGACTATCTTTGGGCATGCTTTAAATTGGAGAGAAGCATTTCTTGGCGTTGGTTACATTATAATGTCATAGCAGATGGAGTTAGATATGTTATTTTATCATACATATGGAAAAGCAGGTGTAAAGCTGTTTTTAATCTAAATGATCATCAGGGAGCTGCACTTCAAGGGCTTTACTCTGACCTTCAGCAGATCAAACTCCAAGTCAATCAATTATTCAGCAAAAGGAAGGTCACTCTATCTAAGGGCCTAAAGTCTTCTTTCCAAGACTAATTTTGTCTAACTTTTGTGGCTGTTGGTGGCTAGTTCACCTTGTTGTTTCTGTTGATTCTATTTTGTTCTTCTAGTTTGTTGAAGTTCATGTTATTGTTCTTAATTAAGTTGTTGTTACAGCTACATATGCTATGTTACTATAGCTCTTTTGATCTTGGTTCTTGTTTACTATAGCTCTATTGTTCTTCATTCTAGTTGCTGTTATAGCTGAATGCTATATGTTGTAAGTTCTCCATGTAGTTTTTTTACTGCAATTCATTGTAACCTGCATTTTTCTCAATTATATATATATATATATATATATATATATATATATATATAACAAACAGCAGACATTACATTTAGGAGGTAATATGATGGCCATCAACCTCAAAATTGTTTAAGGACAATAACCAAGTAGTCTCAAACAAATTTTAGAAAACTATACTCTTTTCCAGAGATAAGTTTGGCAAATGTTGTGTAAGGCCTCATGACCACTGTTCATTCTATTACAGGTATACAACGAAATCAATGTGATCAAATTTTGTTTCGCTATGCTAGGTAATGATGGACTATATAAGGAGGTTTTCTAAATGGCAAATTAAACTTTTCTCTCCCCTGTGGCTATAGTAACTCAAAAACCTGTGAATGGACCTTCAAACAAGGATTGGTGAGGTGGGAAAGGTGCTGGATTCAACATCATTACAAGTAGTACTGGGGCTGCGAAGGTGTACTTTTGATCAAATTCTCTACATTTTTTTATAATATTTTTACGGAGTGGATATTTATTGTTTCTTTTGTAATGACATCGCTTGATATGCTTTTTTAATTTTCATTCTCATCCATCTGATTAACAAAGTATGAAAGTTTCAGCAATTTTCTCTCATTGCTTCATATGTCTAGCCCATACAATATTCATTCGGCTGTTTCCACTTGTATTAATTTTCTTTCTGTTTGATCGAAGATGGAAGAAGCATGGAGTTTGAGTGTGACTTAGCGAAGGCTTAACATGGAAGATCTTGGTGTGCTTATTATAGAGAAGAGATAGTAAAATAGCCAGTTTAATTGGTTTGTTTTTTATGTATGCAGACCGGACTGAACAATGTCTTTCTACATCGTACAAAATAGTCTGCAGCAGCTGTGTGTTTCAGAGGGCATTTTTTTCGCAATGAATTTTTTTTCACTAGTGACCATAAGGTCACTATTGAAATTGATTCGAAGAGTACACACGAGCAATGCCTCATGGTATTGTAGATTGGTTTGAGGAACAATGAAAATCGATCTAAGGAGTATACATAGGCAATGTCTTATAGTCCCGTGAACTGATCTAAAAGACTACTAAAAATCGATCTAATGAGTATATACAAGCAGTGTCTTAACAGTCCTACAAGACCAATGAAAATTGATCTGAACTATCATACGTTCGTCATTGATTCCGTTGGAGTTTGAAACTTGAGATGCCCATCCGATGCGGGACTTTTCATCTAGCTCCTTCGAAATAAAACTCCAATCCTATTAAACAATAGTAAGTTATTTTAGTTACAATTAATGCCATATGTATTGATATTGGAACTCATAACGAACCCATTCACTTTTCTTTATAAGGTTAAGAATCACAAGTTGACTGTCTATTACCAAGAAAATAAATATCATATAATGGATCATGCAGCGTGGTTTGGATAAATCATATACTTTTGCTCATTCTTGCATGACACCCACTTGATCATCAAAGTACACACAAGCATGTAAAGACCCAACCATGAGAGCAATTTTTGTTCTTTTACAAGATAAAATCTGCATGTATGAATATCAAAAACCATATATGAATAGTTTCATGAAGATTAAAGTATATCATCACAATATCACATAATCAAATAACAAAACGGAAGATCATAATTTGGTTGCATGGAAGTGAAAGTGAACTGGACTGATTATGAGTAGCATCCTTGTTGCTCATATTCCCTTTTGGCATCTTGTGAGGTGCAACAAACCCAACCAAGTGAACCGCTGTCTCATCCACCCCAACCAAGTGGACCCAACAAGCTATCTTGAGAACAACCTATAAAGGGCTAAGGTCTTCAATTCATGTATGGATTGGTTTGGGTCAAAGCTCAACTATGCAGAGAAACTGGTGCATCCTATACTACACTATGAGTCCTCTCTCAGTACAACGGGTTCAAGTGCAAGATGTGAGGATTACACCTATCCCTCTAGTGCATCCCAAATAAAAGTGTACTATGCACTACATCATGGGTCCTATCTTTTTTCAGCCATTAGTACCAATCGGGATGGTGATAAGCATTGGTGTTAGGTACCTATTGGTCAATTGGGAAGAGGATTCAATGCATCCCATACTACACCGTGGGTCCACCGTCCATCCCAAGGTCTTATGAGCTCAAGTGAGAAATCCTAAGTAGTGAATTTACTATAGCTCAAGTGGTCGATTCCAACTTCAATTGTCTATAGGCCACTGACAACAAGTCTATCCACTTAGGAAGAAGTAGCTTCCAACAAACTTACCACCTTGTGACCATAGTGATATTTTCAATTACCTTTTTCACAATCTAGGTAACACTTGGCATTGGTCACTCTCATGCTATAAGTGATTGTTGTGAACCCTTTGATACAACCATTAGCTTCAACTAGCATTACTTGCATAGTAGGGTACCTATTCGTGCAACTATTAGCATATCATAACCAACGTAGCCCATAACAACCTTCACCTCAGTGAAGTGAATGTCGGTTAATCCCTAATAGTAGCTCAAACATCGATCATTGGCATGGTCCAATGACTATCTATCATTGCTCAAATATTCTAGAGGTTTAAACTTGGGTCATCTATGTTAGAATAAATTAATTATGCTGCACATTTTTTACACGTCAATTGACACAGCCATTGCAGCCTACTTCAATTGTCCACACTGTTGTTGCACCTACATACCATAAATATTGCAGCTAACTATAATATACAGTGCTTGCTACATTTAATGTATATTTTCCTATAAATGAAATGCTCAGGCCTATGTTTTAGGAGAGCTCCAAAATCAATGACATAAAGTTAAAATTGCAAGATACATTTGAGATGACAAATCTTGGTTTTCTACACTACTTTCCTGGTATTCAAGTATGGCAAAAAGATGATGGGATTTACCTTTCTCAAACAAAGTATGCTTTAGACTTGTTGAGAAAGTTTAGGATGGAAGATTGCAAAGGTGTATCTACTCTAGTTGTTCTAGGATTGAAGTTGACTAAGGATATGGATGGTGACGATGTTGATCCTACCTTATACAAGCAACTTGTTGGTAGTCTTGTGTACTTGACTCATACTCAACCAGATATTTCTTTTACAGTAGGTGTGGTTTCAAGGTTTTTGAGTTCTCCTAAGGTTCCACATTGGATGGCAACAAAAAGAATATTAAGATATGTAAAAGGGACTTTGAATATGGGTGTCTATTATTCTTCTCATGGAGATCTACAACTTGTTAGGTATTCTAATTCAGATTGGGAAAGTTCTGTAGATGATCCAAAATCAACTACAAGTTATGTTCTCTCTTTGGGTTCTAGTCCCATTCCATGGTGTAGTAAGAAGCAATCTACTATTGCTTTATCAACTACAAAGGTTGTGTATATTGTAGCGAATGAGGTAGATAAAGAAATAACTTGGTTGCGAGCTATTCTTTCAGTACTCAAACAACATCAAACAAGGCCTTCTATACTTCATTGTGACAATCAAAGTGCAATTATGTTGTCAAAGAATCCAGTGTTTCATGCTTGAACAAAACATATAGAAGTCTATCACCATTATATCAAACATCTCATCCAGCAACAGATGATTCATCTTCAATATTGTAAATTAGAGGATGAGATAGCTAATATATTTATGAAGGCATTATGTGAACCTCAGTTTTTATATCTTAGAGGTCTTTTAGGCTTGCAAGAAGTCATATGACTATTTGATGGTTGTCATTCAGGGGGTATTATTGTGAATGTCTACCATCATATTAGTGAATAATTGTTAATGGGTACCTAACAAGGCATTAGGCCAAGACCAGTATATTCTAGATTCTAGGGGGATATTTCACAATAATTAGTATAATTAATTTATGGAAGGATGTTAGAATAAATTAATTATGTTGCACGTTTTTCACACGTCAAATGACAAACCCGCTGCAACCGACTTCAGCCATCCACACTACTGTTGCACCTACATACCATAAATATTGCAGCTAACTATAATCTACAGTGTTTGCTATACATTCAATGTATATTTTCTTATAAATGAAATGCTTGGGCCTGTGTCAATCTGCTCTATTTTGGGTCCTTTTGTGCTTGTGTTTCTATTGTGTTTTTCAATCTGCACGTTTGAAAGACGAGATTTCTAGCTACTATAGTTTCAAGAGAGAAAAATGAATTGTAATTAGATTATATAAACTTTGAGAAAACTAAGAGGAGACTTGGTCATCTAGAAGAATAAACACATCATTTAATCTAAGCATCCTTTACAACCCAAAATTATTTTGGGTATTACATATTTATTTATTCAAAGTTTAACCGCTCTTGAAATCCTAGTTTTATCTTACCCATGATCTACCGAAAATATTTAAACACTATATTTCCATATTCCAAACATACTTCTTATTAACGAAAAATGTTTTGGACTTTATTTCAATATACAGTGAGGGGTAAAATAACTTGCTGGCTACTGCAGTGATATGATCTTACAGGAATATTATAACTTTAGGATTCTCTGACCTCTTATCTTAGCAGATGAAGGTAAACATGTAAGAGTTGCTTGCTATTACCATGTTATATTCTGCCTACTTTTTTGTTTTGTTTCATTGCTAGAGTTATTAAATGAAAAAGAGGTCATAAGCAATTGTAATAGATTTGACATTTCGTATTATTGTGTAGGAGATATTATCTTATCTTAGTAGCCAAGGAAATTATCAAGAACAAGGGAAAACAACAACATTATAAGGACTGATGTATGTCTTATTTCTATATTTTAGGCTTTAATATTCATATAAATATCAATTCTTAAGACTTATTCAGAGAAACACTCAGCAGTTTACAGTATTCACCAGAGGTTGATGTATTCACAGTCTCACTTGATACACAGCTACAATCTTCACCACCATCTTGAGCATTTCTAATATCAACCTCAGACATATTTAGAGATCAGAATCGTGGTGAATGTTAAATGTTATATCTTCAATTATCACTAAATCCTCTTGTTTTGAAAGGAGCTCCTTTTCGGAACAGGGACAAAATAATTCAGTCTCCTAAACGAATAAATCATTCCATAGAGTCGAGTCATTTGAGTCCAAGAGCTCGTCATCATACACAAATTCCATAAAATCATTTTTGGCTCTCATTTGAAATCCTTGTAAGCTCTTCGATCGAAGAGAATTCTGATGGATTACAACGAGCAACACAATGGTTCCAAAGAGACAATTCATTGGGACTAAAACCGAAATCTAAGGGTGCCTTATAAATAAAATCTACCTTACCCCCCAACTTCAAGTCGTCCCAATATGTGGAATGCTCCTAGCCATAGATATGGTCAACTTACTGCATTCTACTAATCTCCATTTCAAAATCTTCTACTTCCACAAAACTGTGTGCAAATTTAGAGTTGTTGTCTTTTACTATTGAATCAGCTGTCGTGGGTCTTAAACAAGGCCAAAGCATATGAAACAACGGGCTTCACATCACCATATCTATTTGAAAGTGAATCTAGGTTGTATAATGACTAATGTACGGCATTCAAATCTAAAACACGCTTTCATCATGAGCTCTCATCGAATATTATTTATGTTGGCAGATGTTTAGCGCTCCCCTTAGGATTCGCAACATGGACTAATTGTCTCTCATGGATCCATTAACTCTGACAGTTGTATCGGGCATTAACAGGTCAATCTTTTGGTGCAACAACAACTGTGGGCCAAGAAATGGTATCAGAGCCAAAGGTGCCCGGTTCGAATCCCCTCAGGTAACACCGAGAGGGAGTTTGTTGGCAGATGTTCAACACTCCCCTTAGGATTTCTGACATGGACTAATCGCCTCCTGTGGATCCGTTAACTCTGGCAGTTGTATTGGGCATTAATAGGTCGATCTTTTTGGTGCAACGACAACTGTGGGGCCAACAATTCAATAGATGTTGGCATATCTTCAAACGAAATTTCGCTACTTCACATAAAATTGTTGCGTCTACCAACAATCCAGATGTTGTACCCATCAACTCTCTACAATCACATATATATAGATACAATTTTCTTGAAGCCTAGAAGCTTCTAGTTTTCTAGATAATTCTAAAATATGGAAACTTATTTTTTCCAACAGCTCTTAGAATTTTCTTTTCTAAAACAACTTCAAGAATATTCTAGCTTATGGAAGACTCTAGGAACATTCTATCATTTTCTAGACAATCTTAATTCTTAACATCCCCCCTTAAGATTGGCTAGAATAATACAAAAAAAATTCGAAGAAGAGGGGAACATTATACTAATAAAAACTTGTTGGGAATATGAAGCCCAATGGTTTCTTTTTGACCGTTTCATTGTGTCCCTTTGTTCTTCTTCTTGAAGTCTCCTTTTTATATTGAAGATTGGATTTATGGAAGTGATTGTTGCGATCACTGTTGATGTACTATAAAAACAAAGTGATTAATAAAAATCAGTTTCCCTTACTTTTTAAGTGGATGTAGTCTATAAGACGAACCACTATAAATTATGTGTTCTTAGTGTTTTCTATGTTTTGTATTCCATTTAATTTCTACATTTATTCTTCATTTGTTTGCAATGTTTATCAACAATTGGTATCAAAGCCATGGTGGTCAATAATTTGACATGAGAGGTTTGAGTTTAAGTGGGAGCAATACCGCCTGATGAAGGAAGTCATAGGAAATCACAAAGGAGGTCAAAATCCAGTGGGAGAGATGCTGGTTATTGGTATTGTGGCAAACACGGCCACATCAAGAAGAATTGTTGGCTTTTTGAAGAAGGCTGAAAATCAGCTAAAAGATGAAGTGAATCCAGTATGTGAAGAGGATATTGGTGCAACAATTGGTGTTCTTGTTTCAGCTTCGAAAGAAATAGCACCAATTTTTTTGGTGCTCAGTTCGAGAGCATCGTTTCATGCCACTCTGTGCAAGGAGTACTTCAAAAATCTACAAAGCGGTGACTTTGATAAGGTTCTTCTTGGAAATAATGATTCTTGTGATGTTATTGGTAAAGGGGATGTTTTGTTAAAATTAAAAAATAGAAATAGTTGGTTGTTACAAGATGTTAGATATGTCCCTCAACTCAAACAAAATTTGATTTTAGCTAGACAGTTATTTTCACAAGGCTGTAAAGTTGATTTTAAATTGAATAATTGGAAAGTCACAAAAGGGGACTTGGTAATTGCTTGAGGTAGCAAAGTAGGCACACTGTATGTAGTTGAGAGTCTTGCTTCATGTGAGATGAATAGGTTAGATGATGTAGTTGATTAAGTCATTGATGAATTTCTTAACCTATTGGAAATTGATCAAATATTTGTGTAAGAAAGTGCAAGAGACTCTGTAGGAAATACATAAATTAGAAAGACAATGGTATGAGATGATTTTAAAAGGCATAAAGACAAGGAGATCATGAATGCCTTTGAAGACATTGTTAGTCCTTTGATGCAGAGGTCATCTATGAGACCACGCCCATCACCCACTCTAATGTCTACGGGTTAGGCATTAATGTCACCTATGCGTTTCTTGTTTTGTAGTCTCATGTTAAGGAGGAAAGTGGTAGTTCAATTAGAAAAAGTCAAAGTGATTTTGAGAGGAGAAGAAGAGGTCGCAAAGAGAGCTTGAAGAGGCTACAATGGAAGAAGCGTCTCAAGGTCACCTGTGCACAACTGTTCAAGCCTTGTATAGAGCAAAGAGGCCACACGAAAGAGAAGGAATTTAGGAAGAAGGTCTAGATGATGGTGACAAGAAAATTGAAATATGGTTCAACAAAGAAGAAAACACCTACAAAGACAAAACAAAAAGCGAAGGAGATTCCTACCAAAGGTAAGGAAGTAGAGATGCCTCAAGTGTTGATGACTACTATGCCTAAGGTGGAAGCACCCGGTTGCTAACGAAAAGCAGTAACTGAGCTTTAGAATGGATCATCTTCAGTGAGCAACAAGTGCACAAAGAAGGTTAAGCATCTTGGAGATATTACACACCCAACAAAGGGTATTGTGCTACCTCCTAAAGTTAATACGCAACCATCTAATACAAGTGCACTACCTTCCTTTGTTTCTACGCAACTATCTATAGGCTCCATACCCCTTCCATTGTTGCCTCTTGGGAATGTTTTTGGCACCACTCTTCATATGTTGCCGGTTAGAGAAGATACATCTGAACTTCCATCACAAGCTAAGGATGATAAGCCTCATGTTGGAAGAAACTTTCTAATTTCCCCCTCTGTTGATTCCATAATTTGTGGTTTTTGGCAGTTTCCCTTTTCTCTTAAAATCAGCCCAATCAATCTGCTGAGTTGATTGCTTCATAATTTGTTGATTGTTTAGAAGTTGCTATTGTATTTTCTGCTTTGTATATATTTAAACTAGCTATTGTAACATTTTGGTGGTCAAAATAAATGAATAAAAGTTTATTTTTTTGCTATAGCATTCTGGTTTTATTTTATTTGTGTCTTCTCTTTCTATCAGATTGGTATCAGAGCTAGATGACCAAGGATGAAGATTTCAGAAGGTTGAAAGCTGCTAATAGAGATAAGGAAAATGTGTGATCATTGTTGTAGTTGTTGTGTGTGTTGAAGTTGCTAAGTATTGGATTCATTTATATGTCTTTTTGTAGTTTCATGAAACTCTTTTATGGATTTAATGTAAAGAAATGATTTGAAAGGTTTTTTGTTGAAAAATAAGATAAGTGCAGATCGAGAAGGGGAGATAACATCATGGCATCCAGTAGTAATTTAACTCAGCCCCAAATTCTAATATTTATAGGTAGAAATTATGATACATGGGAAATAAAAATGAGGACATTCTTTTGTTCATAAGATTTGTGGGATTTTGTTTAAAATGGGTTTGTAGAACCTCAAGATTTGTGGGTAAGTGCACCAAGATGGTTCCCAAAAAGGGGGCTTAAGTGGCCACTTTTTTTTACTGAAATCAGGAAATGCTAACCTTGGACGTGAAATTGAGGATAGTTACACTCAAAATTTTGAGATGGAACAAAAACAAGGATCAAAGTGCTCTGAGTCTATTTTCTAAACTACTAATTTATTTTTAAAATGGTTGAGATTAAGGGGTTCAATAGAGAGATGTACACAAATTGGTGTTGTTTTTGTCCGAAAAACATAACATAGCAACTCTTGTACAACCTGAGCATGGTGAAATTTTTTTTAGTATTTTTAAAATCGCTATGGTCAAAAGTTAGCTAACAACATCTAATTGATGCACAATTTTTCTGATAATTTTTTAATGAATATTTGATTTTTTACTAATTTTCTAAGTGGACACTTTGTAAAAAGCAGAATTTTGGCTGTACCCCCCCTACAAATTTTGGAAAGTAATAGATTTTTTTAAATTTTATTTTTAAAATTTGTAGAATGGAGTCTAGTTTCTAAAAATATAATTTATTTCAAATTTTGATGAACGCTTAATTTATAACAAAAAAAAAAACACCGCTTTTGATAAAAAATAGACATACAAACAAAGAAATTATGGATGAAAAAGCCCTAACATTGTCAAAAAGTGAAAAAAATTATATCGTTGGAAAGCTAAGAGATAACTTAACATTACCCATGTGTTCGATTTTGTCGATATTGAACCAAATGTAATCTTGACGGTGAGCACGAACCGCTTAATTTATAACAAAAAAAAAAACAAACACTGCTTTTTGATAAAAAAATAGACATACAAACAAAAGAAATTATGGATGAAAGCCCTAACATTGTCAGAAAGTGAAAAAAATTATATCGTTGGAAAGCTAAGAGAGAACTTAACATTACCCATGTGTTCGATTTTGTCAATATTGAACCAAATGCAATCCTGACGGTGAGCACGAACCCGATTATGTGAAAAATTGTAGAATTTGCAAAAAACACATCTCTGGTCATTGGGAATGCCCTCCAAACCTTTGGGTTGGTATTTCAAGGAAAATACCAAAGCTAAGGCTCGAGGATTCCCAAAGCAAAATATAACGTGAGGGCGCTATAACGTGTTTGCGTTATTTATTAGTTTTCACTTTTTCCTTCTCCATGGAACATTTCTAGCAACAAATAACGTGCTCACGTTATTTATTCCTTTAGTTAAATGCTAGTTTTTTGAATGTTTGTTCATATGTTTGTATGTATATGTATGTTGGTGTGTCATTTATGTATGTATGTATGCCTATATGTACATGTATTTAAGCTTATGGGTGGGAGTGGGAGAGAGTGTGGAAGGGTGGAAGAGTGGGAGAGGGTGGTAGAGAGTGGGAGAGAGAGTGGGAGAGAGTGTGGGAGATAGGGTGGAAGGGAGGGAGGAGAGAGTGGAAGAGAGTGGGAGAGAGTTGGAGATGGTAGG
>VDFB02000003.1:174930880-174967535 GCA_007258455.2 Sequoia sempervirens | reverse complement strand
TCTTCCCCTCTCCCTTCCCCCTCCTAATTCTCTCTCTCTCATTTTCCCTCTCTCTCTCTTTCTCTCTCTCCCTCTCTCTCCCTCCCCCATCCTAATTCTCTCTCTCCCCCTCTCTTTGTCTTTGTCTCTATCTCTCTGTCTCTGTCTTTGTCTCTCTATCTCTTTGTCTCTTTGTCTGTCTCTCCCTTTCCCTCTCTCTCTCTCTCTCTTGCGCACCCTCCACCTAATTACTCTTGGGTCTATGTGTGCAAAAATTTGATATCCGATTTAGAACACCAAAATGTTACATTTTAAAATATTTTTCAAATTAGATATTAGACACGAATTAGATATCCAATACAAATTGGATATCCATTTTGAATCGGATATCCGATTTGTAGAACTCTGGCTTGGGCATTGCTATGGAGCAATGTACTGACACCAACCCAAAAAAAAAGTCAACTTTAGATTTTTCGCATTTTTTGGTGATTGAAAAACACTACTTTTTCATGTTGCCACTTTTTAGCCCATCATGATCCTGCACATACCCTTTAGTTTTATAGAGTTTCCTTCAGGATATTCAATAGAAACAGAGTTTACCTTCACAATTTCTGGTGTTTTGTCTCTTTTAAATGACTTGATGCAAGTTTAAGGTATTTTAAATTAGAAACCTTTAAATTTTTGTCTCATTTACTGGTGGATGTACACAATAGCAGTTTATCACAGGTCATTGATTGTGCTCTTAAGTTTATTTCTTCTCTTAATTTGTGAAAACCCTATTTTCTTTAGTAAGGAAAGATTAAACAAAGTCTTTTAGTGAAATATTTTTGTGATCAAGGTGCCCAAGTTGAGTTGTGAATAAGTCTACATAGTAGTATTCTTTGGTGCATCACTTCCTAGAAATAATTTACCATTTAAGTTTCCTTCAATTTCATATATTAATCTTTCTCCCTTTTCCCACACAAGTCAATTGATTCTAGGAGATCAAAAGGGGAACCGACCCACAATTTGGAGATTCACCTTCAACATGAGCAACCCATAGGCTCGAAGGTGTTTCCATGTTTCACGGGATTGATGAGCTTCAAACTTAGTATTTACCAATCATTGATGTGTACTTGCTTTGATCAACCTTAGGAGATTCATTATTATTGCTCAACTTGCAACCAATAACCATAGGAGTACATACCATTTTGGAGTCTTCCATTCCAAGCTTCTTCAACATTTCTTTGACATATTTTAATTGTGAAATGAATATACCTTTGTTTGTTTGATTGATTTGTTGCCCAAGGAAGAAATTCATCTCCCCAAACATAGACATCTCAAACTCTTTTTGCATCTCTTCTACAAAATTATTGCACATAGCTTCATTTCCTCTAAAAATTATGTCATCAATATACACAACTACAATCAAGCTTTGATCTTTTTCAACTTTGAAGTAAAGATTACTATCTACAGTACCTTTATTTAATCCTTGTTGTATCAAATACTTATCCAACCTTGCATACGAAGCTCTGAGAGCTTGCTTCAATCCATATAATGTCTTCTTCAATATGCAGACCATGTTTGGTTTATCTAACAAGTGAAATCCTTTTGTTTGTTCCATGTATACTTCTTCTAGTTCTCCATTCAAGAGAGCAGACTTCACATCCATTTTTATTATTTTCTTTAATGAGAAGATTTCATAGTCCTCTCAAATCAGTTAATCTCACAATAAAAATGGGACCCACATTAAAAATATATATAGTTAATAGAAAAAACAATAAAAAATGGAACCCACAGTTTAAATAAAGTTGCTTTTAAGCCATTTTGTAATGAATTATTTTTGTCAAATTTGCATCCGTGGAAAGCCACCGGCAGAAAAATGGAATAAAATTGACGTGTCCTCCACAACTACTTATTCTGAAGCGAATAAAAGATTTCATTTGAAAAAGAAACAAAAATAAAGCGATTAAAATATTGTTTCGAGGAATATAAAAAGAGGCACTAACAGATTAGACAATTATCACCTACATATTATAACGAACTTGGCCACAATACAACACGCTCAAATATACACTTTGCCATCAGAATCTACCAACGTGGCCAACGCCACAACTGTCGATTGAAGTCAGTAAGTCAGTTTTCGACCAAACCAAATCATTAAATTCCTCTGCACCTCTTCCATTCTTGATTTTTTTAAGCAGACCTCTTGTCAAACAAGTGTGTGAGTCTCTGCTCGCCTGATTTTGATACACAGATATTACAATACAAGTTTTCTCTTTTCTACAATTATTTAGTCAACCGCAGTATGATATTCTTGTTATTGCAGATATTACCATACACGTTTTTTCCTTTTCCAGTTATTTAATTAACCGCAGTATGATAATCTTGTTATTGCAGAGAGAGAAGAAATGACAGAGAGCAGATTGAGATTGGCATTTTATATCTTGTTGGTGTCAATGGTCATTCTGGTGAAGCTGAAGGGAGACCTGTTACAGTGTCCACCTGGAAACTTTTTGTGCAACTGCAGTCTGTACAACGGGCCTGGTACAACAGATTTCTCAGAGGACTGCAATAACCAGTGCTGGCCTAACGCAGTTGCAGTTAATGAGTCTAGTTTGAATGTATCCCAACAGAACCTTACCTCAGCTTCTCCATAGTAACCCATGACTGCTATCTGGCTGGTTGCAGGGGATTTAACTTTTAGAAATCAGAATTAGTTAATAGTTTATTAAATGAGTAGAGTTATACCAAGATTGAGTTGTAATATGTGTTCTTTCATGCAGACAGTATGTTTTTCTTTACCCAGTATACATGGTTCACGTGAGACGTTAGATCTGTCTGGAAATTCAATACAACGTCATTTTCACTGTTTTTCCGATTTTCAAAGAAATTACCAGGGTGTGCCCCATTATTTAAATTTTAGTTATTTGCCCTCTTTTTTGAATTTTAACCTTAAAATTATCGGATGTACCCTGATTTTAAGTTTTGAACTCCTAATATGTATTCTTTACAAGCACATATCTATGTTCAAACAGTATTTAGATGTTACAGATTTAAAATACCATTAACTTGTTACTTTAAAAACTTGGGCTAGGATAAATGAGTTAAGGTTTGTCTTCTTTCAGTCATAATTTTGGTCAAAAGTATTTATCTTAAATAAAAAGTAAAGTCTCCAACTTTTTTCTTTGTGTAAGTGGTAAAAGGCTTTGCTGGCATATTGACATTAAAATATCAAATCAATCAGAATAATTATTAACAAATTATGTTAGATCAACAAAATAATTATAATATTTATAAATTTCTCACTTGTGATTAACCTAAAAACCATATAAACTACTCACGTGACTAGATGAGAATAAATAAATTTCTTGAATTTCTTTGATCATTTTCTATGTCCTTTATTGGTTCAAATCTAACTAGTTATCTGGATTTCAAAATGTCCAGAATTGAAATATAACAAACTTAAGAGAGAATCAATAATCCATTTTAGATTACTATGTGAAAATTAACGAATACTCCATTATCTTTTATGGAATATCTTTTGGAAAAAAGAAAGATTTATGTCTATATTTTTTTTAGATATCAACATGGTATGCCAATATATTACTTGATTTTATCTATACTACAAATTCCCTTGATTCATAAAGTACTTAAATTAGTATATCTATTTGTAAGGTTTTCATTACACTCATTCATTAAATAAGTGTAATTATTATATAATTAATTTAGATAATAAAAATAGATAGATAATAGAATTAAAATAAATGTGATAGTTAAATAGATAGAATAGATGATGGATAAATGATGTGAATTTTATTTTGAAATTATTCACTAATATTATAAAATTGTTTATCTCAATCTAATAAATATTAGATAGTCTAGATCAATACAAGTACAAGTTTATGGATCAATGTTGTGTCCTATATGATTGATCCTAATTGTTGTGAATTTGATTTAACACATGAAACTAATATACATTGCATGGAATTAATCTAATAGAAAGGGTAATTGAGAATGTATTCACCTTTTCCTACTAGATAATTGAGAAGTCAAGGTGGTATCTAGAGACACTATTAAGGAGCTTGGCAACTCAATAGGTTAATGGATTTTACTAAGCCAAACCCCTTGGTAGACTAAATTAATCACAATGATAAAGATCAAAGATAACATTTGGAAACATTAAATGAGCTATATGATGATGCAAATTTGATTCCTTTGTTGGCATTTAAAATTGTAGTGTTCTATAATTATTTTTATTTATTTATCCTCACATATTTGGCATATGTTTAGGTGCACAATGAATATTTATAAAACCATGACAATATATTGCATAAAACATGTACTAGTTTGACTCACCATGACTAATAGAAGGGAACAATAAATTTTGAATTTAATTTTAGTGTCACAGGATTTAGGGATCATTTACACTCTCCTTAGGATTGACCTAGGTTAATTCCACATATTATAGAAATAATATGAAGGGATAAGGTAGCAATCTAGAGGTAGGGAATGAATACATAAAAATTGGTTAAAATGGGGGAAGACTAGAGATGGATAGGAATAGGTTGTGATCCAAGCCTAACATAAGAGTGTGTTACTTATTATGATCTTATTATCCTTAAGTTAAATATGAATAGATTTGTTAGATAATGTTAACAAGTGGCATACTCCTATGTTAGACTTTCCTTGCAATCTTATTCCTATTCATCTCTATTTTACCCTTGTTTACACTAGTTTCCATTAATCTACCCTCCACCTCAAAATCACCACTCTGTACCTTCAAATGATTTACCTACATATTGATAAATTTGCTAAAACTATTAAGCAATTAAATAAATGTAATTATTACCATTGTATCAACATCCATAATGAAGTGGGAACTATGCAAGCCTACTTTAAAATTAAAAATAGGTTGTTGAACTATGTCTACCCTAATGTACTTTCAAAGTTTAAACATAGAAAAAAAATTCATTTTAATAATTTTTCCATACTAATCTCTCTACAAAATTTGGGTTAATATAGTCAACTTATTATATGTAAACTCTAAATAACCCTATGGTTCTAGTCTTTTTCTCTAATCTAGAAAATGGTAGATATATGTTAAGAGGTGCAAAAGGTTCATCTTATAGAAGAAATTCAATTTGATTGAAGAGAAAAAGACTAGAACCATAGGGTTATGGGAGACATCTTTGAGGAAAAACATAAATGTGAAGATGAATTAGAGGATGTGGAGCTAAACCTCACTTAGTTGGGTTCATTGATGGGGCTCAAGAAGAAGGAAAAGGAGTTGTTGGACTTCCTCAATGCTTGGATCAAAATAGAATAGACCTTCTAAATGTAGAAGTGCACGGTGAAGTGGTCTTAAGAAAGGGGAGAAGAATACTAAATGCTCCCATCTATCTACAAATGCAAGTTCTAGGTTCTATTTTCAAATATTTGGTAGAGGTTAGGCATTTAAGTTGTGAGGTAGTTGAAAGCAATATGCTTAATCTCAACTCAAATTTGGTAAATTAACCTTGTACTTATGAATCCTTTCTCTATTGATAAAATTTAGAATGCTACCTTTTCCTTTGGGCCTAGGAAGGCTCATGGCTCAAATGACCACTAAGCCAAGTTTTTCCAAATATTCTAGGATGTAGTAGGGTTGGATGTGTGACAAGTGATTGAGGAATGCAAATAACAAAATTTAATGTTGACATGCATGAATTATACCTTCCTTACTCTTGCCCCTAAATTATTTAATTTGAAGGGGTTCTATTAATTTACACCCATCACACTATGCAATATTATATACAAATTTGTGACCAAATCCATGGCCCTCAAACTTGTTAATGATGGTTTTAGCACAACCAACTTCAATTAGAATGCTAGACACTCCACTTATCTAGAAATGATGAGAGATCCTTGTAGGAATTAAATCCAAGGTTCCTTTTTATCCAAGTCTTGACTGAGTTTGAACAACTAAGTGGTATATGCGATTTTTTTAACAAGGGTCCTTTGTTGCTACTGTAACATGGGAAATCTCTACCAGCATAGATTAAGTGACAACCACACCACTATCTAAGTTAGAAATCTAATCTAAACAAGAGAAAACAATCAAAATAAAGGAGTAAAATCAAAGTAAACAAACAATGCACTCCCCATATTGAAGTTGAATCACTTCTCTTGTCTCTCCTCAAGCTGCCTTTGCATGTTTCCCTTAGATCATGAATTGCATATGCAAATACATGTAAACAATAAGCATGAAAGTCAGAGATAAGTGGTTAAATCGAAAATGGACAAAGGCTTCTTTTAGAGACAACCATTTGAATGGATAGATGAGATTGAGCTTCTAGAAGGATTCCAAGATCGATGGTTGGGAGGAGATGCGACACAAAGAAGTGGAGGTTACAAAATAAAGGGTTGAGATCAAGAAGAGACCAGAGTCAATCAACGACTGAGATTCAAAAATGAGATAGTGGAGGGAGATAATGGAGAAATTAAAAATTAAAATCATTTAATTCATGAGAAGAAATCTTTGACCAAGTGGAGGCATTAATAATTTATTTAAATTATTTATTTGAGGAAAAGAAAGTGGGCATTTAATTAAAACAATCTATGCAACCATTTTGATTAAATACAAGGAAATAGAGAAATGGAATTAAATAATTGATTTGGATTAATTATTTAATGGGGAAGAAATGTCAAAAGATAGTCAAATAATTTAAAATTTATTTGACTATAGAAGAATTAAAAGATTAATGAATAGACAAATAATTAATAATTATTATTTTACTATAGATGAATAGTGAAAGGTAAATAATTAAATACATAATAATTTGTTTAATTATTGAAGAAAAGGAGATTAGAGATGCAATTAAATTTATTTAATTGATCATAGTAGAATAAAGGTTAGGAGGTGAATTAATTAAATAATTAAAATTAAAATTATTTAATTAATAGAAGAACATGATCAAAGATAATTAAATAATTAAAATTATTAAATTATGCAAACAAGAAGACCAAGAAAAATGACGCTTGTAGACCAAGACATTTTAGTGTCTGCATTTTTCCTCTCTTTGACATAATGTAGTTTATCATATTGTGTTAAAGAAATTTAGTCAAAATATGCTCCAGTGAAAGCAGGGTAGACGTGTGCCCCCTCGAGAGAATTTTGAAAATTTTCAAAACAATTGGGAAATTGTCCTAATAAGTCAATTTGATAGCCATAAGTTTGATGGTGCAAATGAAAAATGATTTTTGAGGTCATGAAGGGAATCAAAATTAGGTTCAAAGTTGTCCAAGAGTGTGCCCAATACACGTGCCAAGTGCAAACCCTAATTTTTAGGCTATAAATAGGAGCTTGATTAAGAAAATGAATCATTTGTGCATTCCAAATTTAGAAATCTTGGGAGCTCTGGGTGAAGAAAGTTGAGGAGATGTCACCAGTTCTAGATGCTGCACATAGAGGATACCACATCCACATGTTCTGTTGTCCTAAGGGAGTGCTCGCCCCAGTAAGTACTTGAAACCCACCTTGTAATTTTTTTGATTTTTGTGCATTTTAGCTAGGGAAAACTTGAGCAAGAAATTACGTCGCACGACGTGTGATGCAATTGCATTCCAAGTGACATAGGTGAATTGGTTCACCACAATTTTGTCATGACACAATTGCATAAGTCTAGGACAAGGATGGTTGTGGTGTGACACATCTGAAGGGTGCGCCACATTTGATTTTTGAGTCGCATATGTGACTTGAAACAACGTAATCAAAATTTAGCGATGCAAATGTGATTGGAAATGATGCATGTGCAAATAAACGACACAGTTGCAATGGAGTGACGCATGTGCAAGATTAGTGATGCTAATAATTTCTATGATGCAATTAACAAGAAAAATGATGTAATTGAGTGATGAAAATTTTTCCCCAGTTTAGGATAAAGTGACCTATACAATTTAGGTCCAATAGGTCAAATGAAGACTTTATATTGATGTGATGAATTTAGGTTGAACTATCTCATATTTACACTCGGGAGTCATGACCAAAGATATTTCGATTGCAGGATCAACTAGATGATGTCGAGAGGCAAGCTCTTCTAGATCTAGGGTTATTCTATGTGACCTATATGCGGGCATTATTAGGGAAAATAGGGGTATGTTGATGGTGTTGGTAGAGCGGTGGCACTCTAAGACATGTACTTTTCATCTACTAACTGGAGAGGCCACTGTGACATTAGAGGATGTTTGCAGGATTTTCTGACTGCCTATTCACGGAGAGCAAGTATGATATGACCTCGTGCAAGGACTACAAGCCATTTATGACTTCTATGATTATGTGGATGGGTCAGAGCTTAGTATCCATGGGTACGAGATCAAATGGTAGACCTTGGTAGAGTGATATGATAGATTTGATTGTGTGATGTGTACATTGATTACTGGTGTGATGATTCTAGATTGTAGGGGTCATGAGTTTCCAATGAGTTGGGGAGAGGTACTAGTCGGGATGGTACAAGATGAGATAGTTTATGCCTAGGGGAAATGTTTATTGGGCATGCTTTACTACTTGCTTCATGACATTGCATATAGAGGTGGTCAGAGCATGAGCTGCAGGGTTACATTACTCATTAAATGGGTGTGGGAGTATATAGCAGTGTTTCGACTATTGGTGACATGATAGTTAGGAGCTGGTGTTCCATATGCATTTCTATGTCGGGGTGCCATCATGCAGACACATGTGGGAGATAGTGGATACTAGAGACATGGGATTGAAACCTTAGTGAGATTTGTCTCGAGGCCTTACAAGCATTGTGATCTATGGGTGGGTGAAGATGAGCATCTTCCATGGTGTCGACAACCCAGGTATTTTATTGGTAGGACAATACAATCACAACACATCATAGAGATGTATTTACTAGAGCGTGCTAGTTGATAGTTCAGAGAGAGACATGGTATTCTTGTAGGTACATCCTAGGTTGCATGGTCATCTTGAGAGGTGCATTTGTGGGGATAGATGATATCAGTGACTACTACCGAGTAGGAGATTGACGGTCTACAACCGATATAGTGGGGATGGAGAGGGGGTGATGAAGTTGCAGGCATAACACTAGAGTATGATGCCTGGTGGTTGGTTCATACGCCTGATCCATATATAGATCTAGAGCAGCCAGTGTTGATAGAGCATAGAGGTAAGGGCCTGCAATGCTAGAGAGGAGACAGGGAATAGAGGGGTGGAGGGCGAGGAGATGCCAGAGGGGATGGTCAGGGGGGTCAAGGAGGAGACCGACGTAGGAGGAGGAGAGATGGGAGACAATGGGAGGTGAGAATGTTGCCACCAATCCGTGAGGAGAAGGAGGGGGAGAATTTAGTGGATGAGGGAGAGCAGTATGAGGAGAGGGTGATCAAGGAAGTGATGATGGAGGAGGGAAAGTGGTAGGTAGAGATTCTAGCTCTAGAGGTAGGTCACTAAGAGGTGGAGATGATGGAGGTTGAGGAGCATGCAAATGAGAGGCGAGAGGAGCATGTGGATGATATAATGATGGGACAAGTGGAGAGAGTTCTCCAAGAGAGGATTGTTATGGGGGTAGATGTCGAGGAGGGGTTAGAGGAGGTCAGGGTCAGAGCTGAGGGTGAGACAGTGGATCAGAGGATGGTTGCCCTATAGGAATGGGTTCAGTCATTAGGGGTAGAGGTGAGGGAACTTACAATAGTGCGAGTTGGCCTGAAGGTCGAGAGAAACACTCTCTAGATAGAGAGGGACTTAGCCATCATCAGCTGGCAATAGACCAACTAGAGGATGCTACATTTTACAGTGAAATGTAGTGGGTCACTAGTGGATGTTGCACATGAGTAAGTCAGGGCTAGCAGGGGGATGCAGTACTATAGGGACCTATATGATAGGTTAGTACCGCTAGAGAGGAGAGAGCCAAGCTTCTCATAGATTTTAGGTGGATCCCATAGCAGATCACATAGTAGGTCTCATAGCAAGCAGTCCCATAGCACATCATAGAGTGGGGAGATATCAGGTCCAAGATGATCCACACCATATGATAGGCCATCTACCTCATAGCATAGGTCTCTAGGTTCACCATGACGAGAGGATAGTGTCGATGCATCGGGGTTAGGGTAGTAGGGCAACTCAGGATAGAGCCTATTTTGACATCTTATGTTATGACATTGCATTTTGATTATCAAGCCTACAAGCTCCATTTTGTTAGATATGATATATCTTGACATTGTACTATGACACATAGTTTTGAGTGATATATGATATTAGTTTTGATGGAAATTTATGATATGCAGTCCTATGTGATTATGCCTTATGTTTATGATTATGTTATGCTATTGATGTTCATGTTTTTATGATGTTTATGCATTCTATATGATCATGTGATGGTTGGATATGATAGATGGTTATGCATTTATGATTATGTTATGGATGTTCATGCCTTTATGATATGTATGGATTATAAATGCATTATGGATGACTTAATTTTATGAAGTGACTTGAGATGTGAATGCAATTAATGTTGATGTAATGTGATTCCTATAGGATATGCATATGATGATTTAGAATTGTGTAATGTGAATGCAAAACATGGTATGCAATAATGTGATTAATTTTATGTGATGTATATGAAAAGTAGAATGCAATGTATATAAAATGTGATAAATGGAAATGAACCGTGATCATAATGTTAAATACAATGTCATGATTGGTTATGTGATGAAATGATAATGAAATATGGATGCACTCTATGTTTTTGTATTTTCTCATGCAAATGTGTGTGGCCTATTATGATGATGCTTTCTATAATGCTTCCTAACATGATCTTATATGCTAGATATTTTTTGTGTGTCACAAGACTTTGTTAAGATGCAGAGAGAAGAAATTTTAGCTTGAAAGGGATGGATGTTAGCATGGAGAATGGGAAAGAAAATGATATGTCAAATGGGAAATGACAAAGGATAGACTTTCATGATTTTATGTTTATCATCATTGGGCATTGAAATTGTCATAAATGGAGAAAAAACACCATGGTATGACATAGACCAAGGTGTGAAAGGTGACCATTTGTGAGAGACAAGTAGTCAAAAGATAGGAAAAATACAAGGAATGCCTCGACTCATACTAAGGACCCAATTATCCTAGTCTTTTTGCAAAGACAAACCATAGACAACAAGCAAAGAAAAGAGATCATGATGCATCATCGCCCCTCTAAATACATGATAGGACATCCTCAAGATAGCTAGTAACATGACCAAAAACCAAAAAAGATAAGACAAACTCAGACCAACAATATGTTTGCCAAAGAGATAATGTTTTCTGATAGTATTGATAAGATTGATTGATTAGGTTGATTAGGTTGACCAAGATTACTGAGATGACCAATTGATTGATTGCTTGACCAAAGTTGATTGATAGGTTGACAAAGGTTGATTAACTGATGTGATTTATTATGCCCAATTTCAGGAAAGACACTTCCTAAATAAGGTAGGGTTAATTGACCAAGATGACAAGATTGATTGACCAAGTGATGAATGTGAATTAATTTGATCAAGTGTGATTGATATGATTGATCGATGTGACAACGCCTAATTTTAGGAAAGACGTATCATGTTTAAGGCAAGGAATAGATCTGATAAAGTTGAATAATTGACCATTTTGATAAACACCTAGCTACAAGATAGACATATCCTACTCAAAGGTGAATGACAAGATTGACAAAAGACAATGTCTAGTCTTAGGGAAGACACATCCTGATAGAAGACAAGCGATAAGACTGAATGAGAGAAGTGACGTAATTCCCCATCTAATATAAGACCAATGACCTGATAGTGATTGATGATAAGGTAATTGATTGATTTAAGATTGATTGAAGATTAAAGATTTGTTGGATATGTTTGTCTATTAACTCATGATTTGGTTTGAATAATGATTGCTTGTGGACAAAGGAAAAAAAAAAACTTGAAAAACCCTAAAGGATTGACCTAGGGCCTTGGGGGCTCATCGATTGATGGCCTTTCCTACGTTATACATGAAGAGACCTCATTGTTCGACATGGTGCAAACCAAAAGTGATATGACTCAACAAAATATTAAGGACAAACCTAATGTCTCGGGGGCCCGTCAATTGAGGGCCTTGCCTACATAGAAAATGTGCAGAGACAACGTAGTTCGACCACACTAACATAGACTGACTCAGACTCAGACTTTGACTCTATTTTTGGAAGTTTTGGAGTTTTCTAATGTTTTTTGGATTTTGAAGGTTTTGTGATTTTTTTTTGGATTTTTGATGTTTTATGATTTTTTTGGATTTTGATGATTTTTTATGATTTTTTTGGATTTTGATGTTTTATGATTTTTTTGGATTTGGATTTTTATGATTTTATTTGGATTTTGATGTTTTATAAGTTTTTTTGGATTTTTATGTTTTATGATTTTTTTGGATTTTGATGTTTTAAAAGGCTGGTACCATGTATCAGATCCCATGAATACATAAGTCAAGGAATTTCCCCCAATTAGATGTAGGGCCAACTTATTTTGTGTAAGGGGAATCAACAAATGAATGCTAAGGATGATCATGAAGGCAAAGGATACTAAATGTTGGTGGTTCTCAGGCCATGGAAAGGATGACGAAGCTTTATTATTGATGATATGGGTAAATGGATGAGCAAGGGATGGAAGATCATGTAGAGTGATAGTAGATGGAGGAGCATAGACTAACTACGCATGGTGCTTGTTTTCTAGGTTTTCACCAGGGTACTTATTCAAAGCACCACCGAAGTGGTTTTCATATTTGGAAGAATTATTTCTCTTTACTATTTTTTTATTTTTTCCTTTTTTTTGTTTTTTTTATTGTCACCAAGATGCCTTTTTTCCAGGTTTTCATTAGGGTGACTATTTTTTTGTACTTTTTGACTTTTTGAAGGGATACTTTGAGAATTAAGTGTAGTACTTGCGAAGGTGCATGTTGTTGTGGGCTCAGGCAATAGTTCACCTTTAGGAGTAGAGAGATTATTAGTACCTAATCCATATGTTGTTGTGATGATATAAGGGCCCAACCAATTAGGTTCAAAAATTTTGGGCTTTTCTCGATCTGTCTAATTCTTCATATTTTCTTTCAGGACTAAGTCACCAATGTCAAAGCTTCTAGGTCAGACCTTCTGATTGTAGCTATGTCAAAGGCGGTTCTAATATGCTTGCAAATGTATCAAGACACTTTGTCTCTTTTCATCTATTAACTCTAGCTCATATAGATGGGATACATGATATTCTTTTTGATCAATCAATCCTTACATGGATACTCTTAGGGATGGTAACTCAACCTCGATAGGAAGTATGGCCTCAAATCTAAAGATAAGGGAACATGGAGTGGCTCCTATAGGGGTGCAAACACCAGTACAGTAGGCCCATAAAGTAGTATTTATTGAGTTGGAGGTGATAGTCATGGCCAACATCACTGATAGTCTTCTTTAATATTTTAAGGATAATCTTATTAGATGCCTTAGCTTGACCATTAACTTGGGGGTAATATGGGGTAGTGAAATGGTGTTGGATATGAAATTTTTCACAAAGTTTATGGAAATATTGATTCTTAAAAGGGCGACCATTGTATGTAATGATGGACTATGGGATACCATAGTGGCATATAATGTAATTTAGGATGAAGTTAGATATTTGCTTTCCAATAATGTAGGTCATCGAGATGGCTTCGATCCACTTGGTAAAGTATTTTGTAGCAACAAGGATAAAATTATGTCCATTTTCAGAAGTGGGATGGATCTTTCCTATGAGCTCGAGTCCTCATCGAGAGAATGGCCATAGTGATGTGAGCAACTATAATTCCTGAGCTAGCACATGTATAATATCTCCATGAATTTGACACTAGTGACATCTTTTCACAAAGTGATAGGTATCATGTTCCATTGTAGGCCAATAATTTCCCATCTTCATAAGCTTTTTAGCTAAGGTAGGACCATCAGAGTGAGCTCCACATATACCATGATAAACCTCTTGTAAGGCTACTTGTGCTTCATTTGATTTGAGACATTAAAGGAGGGTACTATATAGGCTATGATGGTAAAGGGTATCTCTAATGACGACATATTTAGAGGCTTGTCGGATAAAGATTTTGTGTTGGTTGGAAGAAAAGTCAGGAGGGATAATTTGGTCATGCAAATAGTTGTAAATGTTTTTATACCAGGGAGATTTGAGACCAACAATTTCACACACAAATTTAGTTTCAGGAACATCGAACATAGGGACCAACAACTATTCTACCAAGAACTCATATTGAGATGCATTATTAAGAATGTCCAAGAGAGATCCAATTGTTGCTAGTGCATCAGTTGCCTTGTTTTGGATTCTCGGTATCTACTCAAAGGTAATAGCTTCAAAGTATAGTCTAAAACTATCAACCATGTGCTTGTAGGGCAACAACTTCTCATCCTTGGTATCATAATCATCATTGAATTGATTGATCACAAATTGGGAATCACCATAAACTTGAAGATTCTTGATTTTCCATTTTATTGCCATTCAAAGTCCTGTCAGTAACGCTTCATAATCAATTATGTTTTTAGTGCACAAAAATGCTATTCAAAATGACTTAGGAATGAAATCCCCTTGAGGTGTGATGAATAAAATACCAAATCTCCTAAACCATGACTTGTGTAGGACCCATCAAAGTATAGTTTCAATGTTGTTGGAGTTTATATGACAAAGATTGATTCATCTAGGAAGTCAAAATTAAAGGATGGTTTGCCTTCACTAGTGCATCTATGAGTTGATCAACTATCACTTGTCCTTTAACTGCTTTTCAATCAATATATTCAATGTCATACTCACTTAAGATCATAACCCACTTAGCTAATCTTTCTGTTAGGGCTGATTTACTGAGAAGATACTTTAGAGGATCAATTTTGGCTATAAAGTTTGTTTTGTGGTTTAGTATGCAATGTCTCAATTTATGGGTTGCAAATAAAACTACTAGGCATGCTCATTCAATAGGGCTATATTTTAACTCATATCCAACCAAGGTACGACTAATGTAGTAGATTTCCCATTCTTTTTCATCATTATACTTTTGTGCTAATAATGCCCCCAATGTTGATGTAGTTGTTGTCACATATAATATCAAATGTCTACCATCAATTTAGGAGCCATAAGAATTGGTGGAGTCAATAGATAATGGTTGATTTGATCAAATGATTCTTGACATTTCTCTATCCAAATGAAGGGAATTCCTTTTCGTAACAAATGATGAAATAGATGGATCTTGTCTGCTAGTTGGGTGATGAACCTATGGATTGATTGAAATCTTCCTTGTAAATTCCTTAACTAGCTGATATTAGTTAGTGGTGGCATGTCCAAGATAGCTTTTAATTTTGTGGGATCAACCTCTATTCCTCTACGAGAGACAATGTATCCCAAGAGTTTGCCTGATTGGACACTGAAAAACACATTTCTTTGGATTTAACCCGAGTTTGTACTTTTCAAGTCATGTGAAAATCTTATCCAATACTGCTAGGTGACCACTTTGTTCTAGAGATTTTTAGAGAAGATCATCAACATAATCCTCCATAAGTATGTGCATATAATCATGAAAAATAGTAGTCATCGCTCTCTGATATGCAACTCTAGTATTCTTTGATCGAAAATGCATAACATTCTAATAGAAATTTCCCCAAGCGCATGTAAAGGTTGTCTTTGGTTGATCTTGAGGACCAATCCTTATCTGGTTATAACCTGAGAATCCATCCATAAGTGGTAACCTTTGTATCTAGCAATGAGGTCTACTTTGATGCCAATATTTGGTAAGGGGAAATCATCTTTAGGACAATCCTTCTTAAGATCTTTGAAATCCGTGCATACTCTTATTTTCCCATTCGGTATTGTGACTAGAACAAGATTAGATATCCAATTTTCATAATCAATAGAGCATATGAATCTAACATCCAAGAGTTTCTTTAATTCCACCTTGATCAGAAGTGCAATTTGGGGGTGGATTTTCCTTAGATTCTGTTTATATGGTTTGGCATTTGGTAATAGTGGAAGGTGATGTAAAAAATGCTCGAGGTCCAATCCAAGCATATCAACATATGACCAGGGTAAGTGCAAAAAGATGAGGGGCTAAAAAGGGGGCTTAAGTGGCCACTTTTTTTTTCTTTTTTGAAATCAAGAAATATTGACCTTGGATGTGAAATTGAGGATAGTCACACTCAAAATTTTGAGATGCAACAAAAAAAAGGATCATAGTGCTGCGAGTCTACTTTCTAAACTACTAATTTATTTTGAAAATGGTTGATATTAAGAGGTTCAAAAGAGGGATCCATAGAAATTGGTGTTGTTTTTTTTAGAAAAACATAACATAGCAACTTTTGTGGGAACGTAGCATGGTGAACTTTTTTTTGGTATTTTTAAAATCACTTCCGTGAGAAATTAGCTAACATGTAGTTGATGAATGATTTAAATCTGATAAATTTTTAATGAATATTTAATTTTTTACTAATATTCAAAGTGGACACTTCCTGAAAAATAGATTTTTGGCCGTGCTACCCCTACAAATTTTGGAAACTAATTGATTTTTTAATGTTTGTAGAATGGGGTCTACTTTCTAAAAATGTAATTTATTTGGAATTTCGATGAATGGTTACTTTATAATGAAAAAAACACCAAACACTGATTTTTTCCAAAAAAGAGACACTAAACAAGAGAAATTATAGATCAAACGATTAACATTGTCAAAAAGTGAAAAAAATTACATCGTTGGATAGCGAAGAGAGAGCCTAACATTACCTAGGTGTTCGATTTTTTTGAAATTGAAACACATTCTATCCTGACGATGAGCACGAACTCGATTATGTGAAATATTATAGAATTAGCAAAAACACATCTTTGGTTGTTGGGAAGGCCCTACAGGCCTTTGGGTTGGTATTCCAAGACAAATACTAAGCCCAAGTCTTGGGGATTCCCAAAGTAAGATATAAACGCACTCACATTATTTGAATGCATTGACAAAACATGAGTGCATTATAATATGCTCGTGTTTTGGTCTACATTGAATTTATTTTTCTTCTCCTTTTTTTCTTTCTTTCTTCTTGTTATCTTTCATGGAAACTATATACATGACATTTACAAATGGACATTTACTTTCTTATACTTTAAGTTATATTTCATTTATATAGTTTTAGGATGTTTGAGAGTGGTTTTGGATCTCTAGGAGTTATAATATAAATTCTAGTTTTTGGAAGATCTCACAAATTTTAGACTTAGCCAAATTTTAGTAATCAACATATCAAATTTTAGTAATCAAGAGGTCAAATTTCAGTAATCAACAAGTTGTATTATTTGTCTCTTTGTCTCACTCATTTTTTATCCCTTACACTCTAGACCTGTCTCACTATCTCCATCCCTTTATTTGACTCTCTCTCCCTCGATCTCAAGAGCTCTCTCTCTATCTCACTTCTCTCTCACTCCCTCCCTCCTTCCCTCTCTACTTATCTCAAACTCCCTCCATCCTTCTCTCTCTCTCTCTACCTATGTCTCCCTCTATCACTCCCTACCACTCTCTCTATTTCTCTCTACCTCACATCTCTCTCACCTCCCTCTCTCTCCACCTCTTCTTCCCTAGCTACTCTCTCTCTCCCAATCCCTCTCTACCTACCTTTGCATCCATCACACCCTACCACTCTCTCTCTACACTTCACTTTCTCACCTTTCTCTCCCTCTCTACCTCTTCCTCACTCTCTCATTCCCTCTCTACTTCTCTTTATCTCTCCTCTCTACCTCTTTTTCTCTCTCTACTTATCTTTATCTCCTCTCTCCCTCTCTCTACCTACCTCTCCTTCCACCACTCTCTATTTCTCTCTATCTCACCTCTCTCTCCCTCACTACATACCCCTCCCTCTCTCCCTCCCTCTCTACTTATATCTCCCTCCCCTCTACCTACCTCTCCATCCATCAAAACCTACCACTCTCTCTCTATTATTCTCTATCTCACCTCCCACTCTCTCCCTCCATACCTCTCCCTCTCGATTCCCTCTCTACTCTCTATCTCCCTGTCCCTCTCTACCTACCTCTCCATCCCATCACTCCTACCACTCTCTCTACCTCTCCTATCTCCTTCTCTCCTCCTCCCTCCCTCATTCCCTCTCACTGCTCTCTCTACTCTCCTTCCCTCTCCTAATTATATTTATCTCACCTCCCTCTCTCTCTCTCACTAGATGTCTCCACACTCCCTACCTTTTTCCCCAATCTACTCTCTATCTCCTCTCCCTCCTCTACCTCTCTCTCTCTCTCTCACTTTCTCTCTCTCTCCCTCCCCCCTCACCCTCTTTTTCTATCTCTCCTCTCACTCTCACCATTCTCTCTTTCCCTCTCTATAACTCTCTCCTTCTCTATATATCACTATTATCTCTCTACTTATCTTTATCTCACCTATCCATCTTTACCTCTCCCTTCCTCCCCTCTCTCACCCACCCTCCCTCCTTCCCTCTATCTCTATATCTCTCTACTTATCCCTATCTCACCTATCCCTTTCTACCTGCATATCCCTCAATCACTCCCTACCACACTCTCTCTATTGCTCTCTATCTCACCTCTCTCTCACCTCCCTCTCTCTCCCTCCATTCCTCTCCCTCCATTTGTCCTTCCTTATCTACTCTTTATCTCTCATGTCTCTCTACCTCTCCTTCCCTCTGTACTTATCTTTATCTCCCCTTTACCTCCCAACCTCTCTCTCTCTCTCTCTCCCCAATCCCTCTCCCCTTTCTCTCTCCCCCTATGAGGCTTGACGGTGTAAGGTTTAGTGTTTAAGGTATAAGGTTGAGGTTATAGGGTTAATTGTATAGGGTATAGGGATTAGGGTTTAGGATATTAGGTATAAAGTTGAGGGTATAGGGTATAGGGATGAGGGTTGAGGGTTTAGGGTTTGGGATTTAAGGTATAGGGTTGAGGGTTGAGGGTTGAGGGATAATGTTTAGGGTTAAGGGTATAAGGTTAAGTGTATAGGGAATATGGATTATGTTTTAGAATATTGGTTATATGGTTGAGGGTATTGGGTTGAGGATATTATGTTTAGGGTTAAGGGTTTATGATTTATGTATAAGTTTGAGGGTTGAGGGTTGAGATATAATGTCCAAGGTTGAGGGTATAAGGTTAAGTGTATAGGGTATAGGGATTAGGTTTTGGATATTATGCACAGGATTTAGGGCATAAGGTATAGGGTTAAGGCTTGAGAGTGTAGAGTTTTTCATTTGTGTATAGGGTTGAGGGATAATGTTTAGGGTTTAGGGTATAAGGTTGAGGGTATAGGGTATAGGGATGAGGGTTAAGGGTGTGGGGTTTAGGGTTTAACATATAGGGTTGAGGGTATAGGGCTAAGTGTATAGGGTATAGGGATAGGGTTTAGAATAGTGGGTATAGGGTTGATGGTATTGGGTTTAGGATTAAGGGTTTAGGGTTTAGGGTTTAGAGTATAAGGTTGAATGTAGGGTTTGGGGTTTAATTATAGGTTTGAGGGATGATTTTTAGGGTTTAGGTTAAAGGTTGAGGGTATAGGGTATAGGGATGAGGGTTGAGGGTGGAGGGTTTAGGGTTTAAGGTATAGGGTTGAGGGCTAAGGTATAGTGTTCAGGGTTGAGGGTATAGGGTTAAGTATAGAGGGTATAAGGATTAGGGTTTAGGATATTGGGCATAGGGTTGAGGAAATTGGGTTTAGGGTTAAGGGTTTTGGGTTTTGGGTTCAAGGTTTAGGATACAAGGTTTAATGTAGGGTTTAGGGTTTAATTATAGGGTTAAGGGTTGAGGGATAATGTTTAGGGTTTAGGGTATAATCTTTAGGTATAGGGTATAAGGATGAGTGTTGAGGGTGTAGGGTTTAGGGTTTAAGGTATTGGATTGAGGGTTGAGGGATATCATTTAGGGTTTCAAGGGTATAAGGTTAAGTGCATGTAAGGTATAGGGATTAGGGTTTAGAATATTGGTTCTAGGGTTGAGAGAAATAGACCTTTAGGGATTAGGGTGTAGGGTACAAGGTTGAATGTAGGGTTTAGCATTTGATTATAGGGTTGAGGGCTAATGTTTTAGGTTTAGGGTATAAGGTTGAGGGTATAGGTTATATGTATGAGGGATGAGAGTTTAGGGTTTAGGGTCTAAGGTATAGGGTTGAGGGTTGAGGGATAATGTTTATGGTTAAGGGTATAGGGTATAGGGATTAGGGTTTAGTATATTCGGTATAGGGTTGAGGGTATTGTGTTTAGGGTTGAGGGTTTAGCTTACAAGGTTGAATGTAGGGTTGAGGGGTTAAGTATATGGTTAAGGGATGAGGGTTAAGGGATGAGGGTATAAAGTTAAAGTGTATAGGGTATATGGATTAGGGTTTAGGATATTGGGTATAGGATTTAGGGTGTAGCATTTAGGGTATAAGGTATAGGATTAAGGGTTGAGAGTGTAGGGTTTAGTGTTTAAGTATAGGGTGAATGGATAATGTTAAGGGTTTAGGATATAAGATTAATGGTATAGGGTATAGGGATGAGGGTTGAAGGTGTAGGATTTAGGGTTTAAGGTTTGAGTGATAGTGTTTAGAGTTGAGGGTATAGGCATTAGTGTTTAGGATATTTTATATATGGTAAGGGATTACGGTTTAGGATATTTGGTATAGGGTTGAGGGTATAAGGTTAAGTGTATTAGGTATAGGAATTAGAGAGAGAAAGAGGGAGGGAGGGAGAGAGATAGTGAGAGAGGTGAGATAGAGAGAGAGGAGGGAGGGAGGAAGAGAGATGAGGGTTAAGTGTATAGGGCATAGGGATGAGGGTTGAGGGTGTAGGGTTTACGGTTTAAGGTATAGGGTTGAAGGTATAAGGTTAAGTTTATAGGGTATAGGGATTAGCGATTAGGATATTAGGTATAGGGTTGAGGGTATTGGGTTGAAGGTTTAAGGTTAAGTTTATAGGGTGTGGGAGAGAGAGAGAGACTTAAGAGAGGGTAAGGGGGTGTGAGGGAGAGACATGAGAGAGAGAGAGAGAGAGAATTCTCTAGTTAGGGTGGGAGGGAATAACTTGAGAGAGGGGGAGGGAATGGGAGGGAGAGAGAGAGAGAGATATTTCTATAGTTAGGGTGGGAGGAAGAGAATTGAGAGAGGGGGATGCGGTGGGAAGGATAGACCTAAGAGGGAGGGAGGGAGGGAGGGAGAGAGAGACCTAAGAGAGAGAGAAAGAGAGTTCTCTAGTTAGGCTAGGAGGGATATGGGGTGGGAGAGAGAGACCTGAGAGAGAGAGAGAGAGAGACAGAGAGTTCTCTAGTTAGGCTGGGAGGGAGAGACCCAAGAGAGGGAGAGAGAGAGGGTTCTCTAGTTAGGATGAAAAAATGGATTGATCCGTATGATAAAAAGAGAAGTGTTAGAAGAAAGGAGACAATTTAAGAGATTAAACCCAAGGAATACTCCACTTCCCACTGATCTGCTTGTGGAATGGGGAAAATATTTCACACTAGAATGGGTTACTGAACAAATTCAAAATCAAATAGAAGATGAAATCAACATGTCTAGAGGATGTAAAAGAAAGGTACAATTGGAATTTTACAAAATGTTGTTTCATTACAATTTTGACACTATTAAATATTTTAATATTCATCATTATATTTGTTTTCATTGAAATAAATGGTCTTTCACAGGCGAGGAAATATCTAACAATGTGGGCATATGGTTGACATTGTCGTGTAGAAAGTGTAGATGTAAAGAGATGATCCTTTGATTGTGGCATCATTGTTGACTTCAAGCAATCCAGCCGATCAAGCTCAAAAGATAAGAATATAATTGAAGGGAATCTACAATTTTGATAGGCTGTCATTAGGTCCTAACACTTCAGTGAATAAACACATCAATATACCAACTAAGCAGTGTCCAATGATTTTATGCAATAGAAGACATCTCAACTTTTCTCTCTCAGGTTTCCTAAATATTAATCAACTGAATAAAAGTTCTAAGCTAAAGGGCCTCTAAACTTGAAAGCAATTAATCATCTATCTAGAAAGAAGAAAATGACTCAAACTAGAAAATAGAAAACTATAAATCTAAAAAGCATCACCACTAAACTAGAAAGCATGGAAATGATTAACCTAAAGAATGCATAAATTGCTGAAGAAGTAAAATATGTAAAGAAATTAGGAAACATTTATCTAATGCAAAATATAACAAGCCAACTACTAACATAAAACGATTCAATAGAATCAACTAAAGAAAGGTGCTTTGGACATTCAGATGTTAATTTTGGAAACTATAGACTTAGCTACAACCTACAAGCTTGACACTGACAACATAACATATACTCATGAAAATGAACTGCACTTCCAATTATTATCTACTAAAAGAAAATATAGAATAAGGAAGAGAATACTTATCTATCTATCTATAACCCTCGAGTGGCTAGCTCTTGGGTGTGTCTACAACTATCTCAGATCACATGCAATAGAAATCTCTAAGCTACTTCATTCCAAAGACTTCATTCACATTGCTTCGTAATTCAAAGAGTGGCGGGAAAACTCATTTTTATTCACATGGTAGTTTTTACTGAAAAGACATATTGGCAGCATAACGATAATCTTATGTCTATTCCTCATTTGCAACAATTACATATTTATATGAAAACAACTAACAAAATCTTACTTTCTAGTTGATAGAGTCTTTTTAATAGTTTTCCAACAATAGATGGGATTTAAAGCCCATGACATACAATATTTAAGAGGCTCGCATGAGCCATAAAGTTTTTGAAACTAAAAAATAATAGAACTATGAGGACTCAACCCATAATGTGTGCTCCTAAAGTTCTAGCGCCTGCTTGCTTGTTTTCAAAAGTATTAAGATTCACGTTCATTTCAAACCTTTTGACTAGAATGGTAATTGGGAGTGAAGTTGACCTATGAAATGCTCAAAGACTAAACCATTAAATCAGCATAAGTAAGCTTAATTTTCCTAACTTCAAGAAGTAAAGTTTGCATGCTTATTCATAAAAAGAGAACAATTATTTTCCCTAAAGATAATCAATTGGCAGGGTAATTTGGGCTGAAAGGTTTAGATTTGCATATTGAGTCAGTTTTTTTGATGAGGTTATTTTTACCTCATCATTTCCTCCCCTTCCTAAGCCTGAGCAAGTCTTCCTGCTCTCTGGTGTGCCCCCTATCCTTAATTCCTCTTATTCATTTCCTCATACTTGGCACTGAGATCATACAAATCATCTGCCTCTGTATCTAGTGGATTTGGGTTCCTCAAGAATCCCTAATGAAAAGTGACTCTTTGTTTCCACCTAGAAAAAATTTCCTCACTTTGGTCCAGATTGGTATATACTGAAGGAGGTGGTGAAAGAAGAAAGGGGGGTCTATACCTCATACCAATCCAATTAATCTTCAATTCTTCAAGAATTTTGGCCAAAGCTAATGCTCTTCTGTAGGACCATCTAATATTAAGGGGTGAAATTATTTCCCTTTTCTTGAGATGCATAGGAAGAGAGGTATAACACTCTTCACATGCATGCCATGCTAGTCCTATTAATTGTGGCCCTTGTTCCTGAAAGTGATCATGAAACAACCAGAGGTTGTTATTGTATTTGACTTGTACTTCCTTTTTAAGTCTGACACCCAAAAATTGTGCCTTGAAAGAGAAAGGCTTCCTATGAGGATACCTTATTTGCAACCCCACAATCTTTTCTTCCTGTGCATATTCTCTTGATCTAAATTTCCAGTGAAGTTGATTTTTCACTGTAGATGGGAATGATCTCAATTCTAATTCTCCCACAAAGAAGTAAATAAAGAAATTTGTATATTTCTCTAGGAGAAAATTATGAACAAAGAACTCACAACACAAATTCTGTTGTTCAGGGAGTGACTCAACAAATATTTTTACAAATTCCTTTTCATTAGGATCATGTGGCTGGTTTTGGTGAATTCTTTGCAATTTCCATCTTAAAAGTTGTTCATTAAGAAACATGGAGTACACCTAGATGGTCTTCTACAAGCTAATAGTAATTCACCAATTTCATAGGCGTCCTGTTTACCCCTATATGCCTGATGAAAATATTCTTTTAACATTAACAATTCCCTCTTTAACCTATTATTCTCAAATTCCACATCCCTCAAGAGATAGCAATGCTCTATCCATTTCATTAATATTGGAGGAATGCATACCTAGAACCAATCTATAACAGTAGGTTCAATTTGTTTCCCTTTTGATTCCATGACTAGTTGAGTGTGGCTCTCTTGCAAATTTTGTTCTAGCTCCACACTTTTACTCATAGAAGCATTTAATTCAATTTCCTGTCTATTATTTTCTTCTTCAAAAGCACTGAATAATTTATAAAATTACTTTTCAGGTCTTGAATAAACTTATCTTTATCACTCAAAGCACCCTGATGTTGCTTATCTTGCTAATTCCATTTTTGAATTTGATATTGCAGCTGTTAAATGAGCTTGTCTTTTTCCTCCATTTGTGTTTTCAATTTTGCAATTTCCTGGTCTCTTTTATGTACAATGGAAGTTTGTATGTCAATCTCTTCTTTTTGCTGGCTAATTTGTGCTTCGTCATCCTGTAGCCTAGTTCTCAATCCCACAATTTTTTCCTTTAACTTTTCTAATTCTTCATTTCTCTGACTAGATTCTATTTCCCTTGTGTCCATAGAGAAGGATGAATGAGGAATTTCCTCATCAAGATGAGGCACATTTTCCTTCTTAGTGTTCTCAGGAAGGGATGAGTGAGGCACTTGTTCCACTTCTTCATCAACATGAGGTACATTTTCTACCTCAGTGTTCTCAGGAAAAGATGAGTAAGGAACTTCTTCTATTTCCTCATCAATATGATGTACATTTTCTTCAACTTCCAGTATGCTCCCCACTTTTTCAAGAAAAGGAGAGAATCCCCCCACAAGTTTGTCTTCATTTTTCTCTAAATGTGGCGATTTTATTTTCTCCCCTTCCTATTCTTCAGGTGATAGGGTTTCCTTGTATTTTTCCCTAGGAAGTTGATCCCCTTGCTTTTTTGTTTCATTTATTTCCTCATTATTAGGTGGACTATCAATTTCTACCACCTTTATTGGAGTCCTGGCCTTCTTCCTTTTTGAAGTACTTCCCACATCTTGAGGTTCAGTTTAATTGGCCTTTGAAGATAACATTTTACTCCTCCATAGAGGAGGAGTTGTTTGAAAAGTAACTTTACTTTGTTTCTTCTTCTTCCAAGGAGGCTCATCTTCTCCTTTGGAACACACAATTCCCACCTCCCCTTCCTATCTTGGGGTTCATAACTCATCTGGAAAAGTTTTCAGTGTATCACTATTGGGAGCCGTGGAGGTAAGTTGGGATTCAAGAACATCTAATGCCTCTGAGGTGGGTTCTTCTGCAAACTATTCTTTTTGTTTAAAGGATTCTCCCTCCTCAAGTGATCTTCCTGACTCCTCATTATCAAATTTCTGCAGAAACCTTGGCCACTTCTTTTTTGGCCTTTTCCAAAAATGGTATTTACATATTAGCTGTATCAAACCATGATGTTTAAGGGGTCCCATCCCAAATTTATACTTTCCCATCATAGAGGTGACTGAATGGTAGAGAAAAGTTGGTAAATTTACCCTAAGAGTAGGGTCCTTAATGTCATGGCATAACTAAGTTAGCAAACGAAAAGGGGGGTCCCACAATTGTAGTTATTTATCCCTCACAAGTGAAATATTTAATAATCCAGGCTGCAATAGACCTCCAGGGTTCTAGAAGAGACATTCTATGGATTCCCTTATTTTGCCCCATGGTGCTTATGGTCATTATAAGTTGGGGCTCCCCTTCCCTATGAAATAGTTCTATTAAATTTTGATAGGGAACATGAGAATTCCCATTCAAATTAATTCCTTTATTCTCGAGATTAGAAAGATGAGCAATGACTTTTGTACTTACCTAGAATCATTAGTCACACACCACAGTCTGCCTATCTACAAAATTCTTGATGAATTCCTTCATAAGCTACTTTGTATACCATTCAAATTGTTTCATGAAGTCCAACCATCTAAATCTCTGAAATAAAGCTACTATATTGCCCAGTGCCAATAATGGCACTACAAAAGTTGGCTCAGACTTCTTCTTAGCGCCTCCCATTTTCTTTGTCTCCTGGTGAGATTCTGTAGAACTTTGGAATTTTCTCTTCACTAAATTGCAAATAGAAAAAGAGTTATGTGTTGATATAATCAATGGGGAAGGAACTAATTACCAACTTTCTTGTCACCTTTTTGCATAATTATGACGAGATTTCATGGGGAATTGCAACTACTGTCATATTCTTAGCAATCGTGTAAAGGGTACAAGTTTCAAAATTATAAGGAGGAACGGATCATGCTAATTAATTAGCCTTTATTCAAAATAAGTACTAACCCTTTAAATAAATAAATTCACACATATCTTAAGTCTTTGCATTAGATCAAATGTCAGTCACCTGTGCTGATGTAAGTAGATAGTCATGGTTGGCGAGGGTGGTGACAAATAATAATGGCACAGATGGAATGGTTGAAATGACGGGGAAGAATTATTATGACAAAAAGGTGTCATAATAATCTTATTTATTATGGAAAGATTTGGTATGATGTGGTAGAATAATTATAAGGGAATAGATCTTGAAGTGACATTAAAGAATGGGCATGCGCGAAACTTAGGAAAAATCAAAAGAATGGAAAGACAAAATTTACACAAAAATCTTGAGGATTACCGAGAAATGCAACTGAAGTAGAGAAAAAGAGGGTTCTAGAACATCATAGAGAGATGTCATCGAAACATGGTGACTAGATTGAAGATTCTAGAGCATTTTTAAATCGATGCCACTAGGATAGTAACCAAAATTTCTAAAGCATTGTCAAAAAATGCAACCGGAGCAGCAACCAAAATTTTCAGAGCATCATCAAAAGATGCAGCTGGAGTAGCAACCAAAATTTCCAAAGCATCATCGAAAGATGCAACTAGAGCAACAACTAAAATTTTTGGAGCATCCAAATAGAATTCTAAAGCACCCAAGCACATTCCAGAGCATCATTGAAAATATGTTGCCAGAAGGAAGAACATAAAAATTCTAGAGCATCACTAAAAAGATGTCATTGGAAGGAAGAACATCAGAATTCCAAATTATCGCTGAAAAGATGTTGTTGGAAGAAAGAGAGATGTGATGTTTTGGCCTTGGATTTCTAAAGCATTGTTGAGTGATGCTTCAGAATGCAAGATTGGGATGATGAGTGACACCAGTCTATTGTGTAGATTCCAGAGTATTACAACAACAATTTTTGGGGCATTGCAGCAACCGTGCTAATAGATTTCAGAGCACCATAGCAGGGTATGCCAGAATTGTGCTTGGTAAAAGGTGAAGTTCTGCAAAATAGAGACAAAATTTTAGTCAAGTCCAAATGATAGAACTGATGAAGAAATCAAAGAAACATTTTTAAATAAAGTTATTTTATTTTATTTTAATTATTTATTTATTTATTTTGGCTAACAAAACTATGTTGACCCTGCCACAACAGAGTCAATGCAGTGGATTTCTCTCTGTGTTCCACCATTTTTATAAACTCTTCCTTATTAATAGGTTTATGGTAAAGATGTAATCAGTGCCCATTAACTAGGAGAGTTCAGGTATCACCATCAATAGGTTTCAGCTCGACTGAACCATTAGCAAACACTTCAGAAATTTCATATGGTCTAAGCCAGTGTGTCTTGAGTTTCCCTTGACGATCCTTGTATCTAGAATCGAACAATAATTCCCAATCTCCAGTATGGAATTATTTCTCTTTGATATCTTTATCATGCTAGACCTTACGTTGTTGTTGGACCAATTCAGTTTGATAGACAATGTCCAAATGGAGTTTGTCTAGTTCACTAAGCTGAAAGACTCTCTCAATTTGGGCTCGTTTGAGATCCATGCCCAATTCCATGGTTTTCCTAAGGGTTTGGATTTCAAATTCAATGGGTAAGAGGGGATTCTTCCAAAGACTAACTCATAGGGGCTATAGCTAGTGGTTGATTTTCAAGTCATGTTGTAGGCCCATACAACTTTCGACAGCTTTCTAGCCCAGTCTTTTCTTCCTGAAGAAACCATTTTTGTCAAAATATTTTCCAATTCCCTATTAGTGACCTCAACTTGTTCATTTTCCTGTGGGTGGTAGGGTGAAGACTTCTTGTGACTTACTTGGAAGTGATCTATGAATGCCAACAACACTTTAGACATAAATTGGGGGCCCTGGTTCATGACAATTGTCCTTGGAGCTTCGAATTTGAGGAAAATTTTGTTGTAGAGGAAATCAGCTACCTGTTCCTCCCTAGAAATACATAGGGCTTGCACTTTTTCCCACTTAGGTAGTCGATAAAGACTAGAATGTACTCCTTTTCCTATGAAGGAGGGTCTATTGGCCCAATAAATCCAATCCCTATTTTTTGAATGGTTCAAGGAATACCTAAGGCTGTAGGGGAATTTCATTAGAAGTAGTTGGTCTACTTACTCTTTTACATTCATCACATCGAAAAATGTATTTCTTGATGTCCTTGTGCATTGAGGGCCAATAGTATCTTGCTCCCAAAATCTTGTGAGCTATCCTTTTAGAAGAATAATACCCTCCCGAAGGGTCATCATGATAGGCTTTGAGGATACTATAGGTCTTGTCTACCCCCACACACTGTCATAAAACCATATCAGGTCTGCATCAAAACAAGATTCCATTAATCCATTTAAAAGGGGAACTTTCTCTGATGAGGCATTTCTTTTGTTTTGATGAGAAATGAGGTGGCACTTCTGTGGTGGCCAAGTAATTTGCAATGTCAGCAAACCAAGGGGTTTTAACAGAGATGGAAAATAGAATTTCATCTGGAAACTCATCTTGTACTAGAGCACAGTCACCATCATGTTTAATCCAAGATAAGAAATTTGTGACTACATTGGATTTCCCTGGTTTGTCAACAATTGTGACATTGAATTCTTGGAGGAGAAGTAACCACCTAATTATCCTTGCATTTACCACTATTTTTTTCATGAGATACTTAATGGCTGAGTGATCTGTATGCATTGTAACTTTATATCCTATGACATAATGTTGAAACTTCTTGATTGCATGCACTATAGCCAATAAATCTTCCTCCATTATGGTATAGTTCTTTGCTATTGGCGTCAAATTCTTGCTCATGAAGTATATAGCATATTTTCCCCCATTCTCATCTTCTTGCCCTAGAACCACTCCAATGACAGCATCATATGCATCAACATAAATATGGAACAAAAGATTCCAATTAGGTCCTCGAAGGACAGGGGTAGAGATGAGTTTTTCCTTAATAATTTCAAATGAATACTGACACTCAGGCATCCAAATGAAGTCTAAATTCTTTTGAAGGAGAGAAAACATAGGGGCTTCGGTTTTGCTAAAGTTTTCTATGAATCTTTGGTAGTATCCAACATTCCCTAAGAAACACTTGACATCAGCCTGTGTTTTTGGGATCTCAAGTTGTTGTATACCTTCAATTTTCTTAGGATCAACCTTAATTCCTTTGGCTAAAATATGATGTCCTAGCACTATTCATTGTTCCACCATGATCAAACATTTCTCATGACTTAGGGACAACTGATGATTCTCACACCATTTTAACACCTTGTCTAGATTCGTGAGGGCTTCATCGAAGGTTCAACAATACACAGTGAAGTCATCCATATAAAATTCCACGCACTCATTTACTAGCTCAATAAATATAGCTAGGATGGCCCTTTGAAACATTGCAGGAGCGTTACATAGCCCAAAGGGAAGAACCCTATATGCAAATGTTCCCCAAGGGCTGGTAAAGGTCATCTTATCCTGGTCTTCTGCTGCTACCTGTATCTGGTTGTATCCACTAAATCCATCCAAGAATGAAAAATATTTCCTCCCATCCAAGTTATCCAACACTTGGTCCATGAATGGCAGGGAAAAAAAATCTTTGTGTGTCACTTTGTTAAGATCCCTAAGTCTACACACACTCTCCACTTCCCATTCTTCTTTGGAACTGCAACCAAGGGCGACACCCACTTGCTGTTAGAAATTGGGTAGATAAATCCTACCTGCAAGATTTTCTCAATCTCATTTTTAACAATGTCCTTGAGGGTAGGATTGAGTCTCCATTGTGGTTGGTGAATAGGTCAAACATCCTCAGTATAGATATGATGTATACATGCACTAGGGTGTATTCCTATCATATTTTATAGTCCCAAGTGAATGCTTTAGATCTACTCACCATGGTGTCAAACAATTTTTTTCTTCCATCTCAGTCAACCAACTATTGATGTTCAAAGTTTTTCCTGGCAACAACATAATGGTTTTAACTCTCAGATGGTTGGAAGTGATAGTGTACATGGGCCTTATTAGGGTGTTAAGTGGACAGTTGTGAGGTACAATTTTCTGAAGCAGGGAAACATCTACAAAGAAATGGTGAATTTTTGGAACTAAGTTCATCAAAGGACAAGGTAATCCAATGAAACTAGCACCATCAAATTCTGCATGGTCTATGTTGATTGGTCATCCTAGGATTTCTTCTACGTCTAACATTTCCTCACTTCTCGAATCCATGACAAGATTTTCCACATCATTCTCTAATTCATCCTCTAGCTCTTCACCATGTTGTTTAATAACTACCATGGCTAGTGAAGCCAACTTCTCCTGTCCATTAGGGATTTATGGTTCATCAACCCATAATTTACTATGTTCAACAGGTTTGGCAAGAGGATATAAAAAATAAATGTTTTCTATTAGATCCATGTGAGATGGTCATTCCTCCCTCCCTATAGTCAATTTTGGCTGCAACCATAGCCAACCACAGTTGTCCTAGAATTATTGGGTAGTTGTCTTTGGGTGTCAGGGATTCAATTATCTAGAAATCTACTGGATATTCCTATCCATCCACCTTAATGAGAATGTTTTCAATGATTACTTTGGGAATAGCTATGGATTGGTTTTCCATCTGTAAGACTGTAGTATTGGGGTCTAGCTTAGTAAGTTCCAATTTTTCCATCACATCGACAGTCATTACGTTAATGGCCACTCCAAGGTCCACTAAAGCATTAGGTATTGCTACCTCATTAACTGTTACTATTATAAGCGGACTTCCTAGATCATCATATTTCAAAATAGTGGTTTTTCCAACCAACAAGTCAGCTAGGTACCCATTTATGTGGATGGTGTTGATTCATTTTGGGTTTCTCCCCGGGGTCTTAATACACAACTGTTTAATTAGCTAGTTTAACTCGAGGATCTCTTTAATTTCCTGTAACAAGGGAACTTCAATATGTAATTGTTTAATTTCTTGTATCAGTGCAGTCTCAGTGATTGAGATCACTTCCGGGATCTTCCATAGGAATTGGTTTCAGTCACTCTGGAAAAATGTGCTTTGATTTTTCCCTTAGACACAAGATGCTTTAGAATTTTAGTTGGAGGTTGTTTGTCTTTCAATGTTAAATCCTTAAAAATTTTAGTTGGAGACTGATCAACCTCCTCCTGAGGTAATTCAGAAGCTCCAACTGAAGATGGTGGGTTGGGATTAGGTTCTACAGATGTGGGTGTTATGGGATTTTTCTTAGTAGACTTCTTGACAGGTTCATCGATGATTTCTTCAATAGTTGGCTATGAAAGTGTTTTACCATAACTCAACTATAGGTTTCCATAGTGTATGGTGTTAAGTCTAGTGACATTGTCTTGTTTTGTAGAATATACCAGAGTATTTGGGCAATTGCTCTTTGGGTTCAGAATTCGTTGTGCCGAAAGTGGTGGTTGGTTAACTTGTTTAGTTTGTGGAGTATTCCGGGGAGGTGGTAGGAGAGTCTGTTGTTGGGTAGGAATTCTCTTGGGGCCAATGTAAAATTTATGTTAAGGTTGATTCCATTGAGGAATGGTATTTTGAGGGTACCACTAATGTTAAGGCTGATTAGGCCACTGAGGGCTACCCCAAGATTAATTTTCCCATTCGGGTGGTCCCCAAGGATAAGTTCCCCAATTAGAGGGTATTGGAGGTGGTGCCTAAGGCCAAGGTGCTGCCCATTTATTTTTTATTCCAATTGGGTTGGGGTCTCTAGTTAGGATTGGAATTCTAGCCATAGGAAAAATTGCCTCGAGTCCTTTGATTAACAATGTTCTCCTCTTCCTTAATTGGGGTTGTTCTTTTCTTGGAATTTTTTATGGCATTTAGTAGGTCACATTGGTCGGTGGGGTGATTTTTATCACACACTTGACAAACATCAATCTTGTCAACTTTTTCCAAGGGACATTCCCTTAGTAAATGTTTGTTTCAACACCCAAGGTAGTAATATAGACAAAGTCTTAGGATTTCAGGTTTTAGCCTGTATGCCAGATAAGGTGGTGTTTAGTTGAATAAGGATGTTAGTTTTGAAGTTAGATAGCTCCTCATAAAGTTTTTTTATATCATTGGAACCTCTAAAAAGGGTGGACTTCCTAATTCCTCCTCGAGTTCAAGAGAAATTATAACATAATTTTGTAATATCTTCCAGTCTTAGTTGGGACACATCTCCTTTTCCCATTAAATCTAAACTCCTTTGAGCTTTGGCATTGAGACCTTTGAGGAATAGGGTCTGCAAAATATCAAGACTTATAACTTCTCAACCATAGTGTTTAGATAAGATAAACCTATCTAGGTAATCCTCTAAACTTTCATCCTCATTTTGCCTTATTTTGAATAATTCTTCTTTCCTATCACTCACCCTATAGTAACTTTTGTATTTCTCCAAAGAGATAGACTCCATTTCATCCCAAGAGGTTATCGACTGAGAAGCTAATCCCATAAACTAGCACATAGCTGAGTCTTTCAGAGTGGAAGGGAAAAGCTTTAGTTTTTGATTATCATTCTTGTAGTCATATGTTTGAGACAAGACTTTAAATTCAAATAGAAACTGATCAAGGTCCTCAATAGACAAACCTCGAAAGGTTGGCAAGAAATACAGTGAGATGTTTTTCATTATCGTATCGTCATCTACATCAATAGCAATATGATAAGTAAATGTGTGTGGTGGAGGGTTATTGTTGTTGTTATTAATGGCATTTCTATGGTCACCCATGATGTTGAAGGGGATGTGATCCTCTTCCAAAATTTGCTTAGTGGCATGAGGTTCAAGAGTTTGCGAAAGAATATGCTCCTTGACCACTATTCATTCTCTTTCCAAGGTATGTGGGAAGGTCTTAGGTTGACCTTGTTCAGTCAATTCCTCAGTAATTTCTTGATCTAAGTTTCCTTCCTCCCTACTTTTTGTTGGTACATCGATTGGGGGAGTTTTGGTATGAATCTTCCGTGGGGGCCTCGTTTCCTTACCATGCAGAAAAGAAGCCAAATAGTTGTTTCTATTCCTAAAATAGGTATTCAAGGTATCTCCTACTAACCCTAGAAAAAGGAGTCCCTGACAATGACACCAAAAAGTGATAGGCTGTCATTAGGTCCTAACACTTTAGTGAATAAACACATCAATATATCAACCTAACAGTGTCCAATAGCTATATGCAATAGAAGACATCTCAACTTTTCTCTCTCGGGTTTCCTAAATATTAATCAATTGAATAAAATTTCTAAGCTAAAGGGCCTCTAAACTTGAATGTAATGAATCATCTATCTAGAAAGCGGAAAATGACTCAAACTAGAAAATAGAAAACTATAAATATGAAAAGCATCACCACTAAACTAGAAAGCATGGAAATGATTAATCTAAAGAATGCATAAATTGCTGAAGAAGTAAAATATGTAAAGAAATTAGGAAACATGTATCTAATGCAAAATATAACAAGCCAATTGCTAACATAAAATGATTCAATGTAGAATCAACTGAAGAAAGGTGCTCTTGACACTCAGATGTTAAGTTCAGAAATCACAGACTTAGCTACAACCTACAAGCTTGACACTGATAGCATAACATATACTCATGAAAATGAACTGCACTTCCAATTATTATCTACTAAAAGAAAATATATAATAAGGAAGATAATACTTATCTATCTATCTATAACCCTCGAGTGGCTAGCTCTCGGGTGTGTCTACAACTATCTCATATCACATGCACTAGAAATCTCTAAGCTACTTCATTCCAAAGACTTCATTCACATTGCTCAATAATTCAAAGAGTGGTGGGAAAACTCATTTTTATTCATATGGTAGTTTTTATTGAAAAGGCATATTGGTAGCATAACGGTAATCTTCTGTCTATTCATCATTTGCAACAGTTACATATTTATATGAAAACAACTAATAAAATCCTACTTTCTAGTTGATAGAGTATTTTTCACAGATTTCCAATAATAGATGGACTTTAAAGCCCATGACATACAATATTAAAGAGGCTCGCATGAGCCATAAAGTTTTTGAAACTAAAAAAAAACAAAAATATGAAGACAGCCCATAACGTGTGCTCCTAAAATTTCGATGCCCACTCGCTTGTTTTCAAAACTATTAAGATCCACGTTCATTTCCCTTTTGACTGGAATGGTAATTGGGAGTGAAGTTGACCTACAAAATTCTCAAAGACTAAACCATTAAATCAACATAAGAAAGCTTAATTGACCTAACTTCAAGAAGTAAAGTTTGCACGCTTATTCATAAAAAGAGGAATTATTTTTCCTAAAGGAAATCAATTGGAAGGGTAATTTGGGCTGAAAGGTTTAGATTTTCATATTGATTCCATTATGTTGATGAGGTTATTTTTACCTCATCAAATATGTTGGGAAAATACAAGAAATTATTGAGTTGGATTACTACTTTTTTAAATGTTGTATTTTTAAGTGTAGATGGTATGAAGCATTTAAGAGGACACAAATAAATGATACACATAGTGGATTATTTTCTATAGATACCTCATGGTTCCTATCGGAGGATAAGGAGCCTTATGTTCTACCAATTCATTGTGAGCAGGCATTTCTTTAACTCAAACAAGAAGTGGTAGTGATCATTAATCTATTAATTCATGGTTTATTGAGAATATATACATGTGTTTATTAATCAATAAAATTGTTATAAAATAAATCTAATATATGTATGTCGTTCATGTGTAGGTATTTTTCTATGAAGATATTTTGGACCTGAAATGGATATTTCTCATACATGATTAAGGCATGTATTTGATGATGCATTAGTGGATACTGAGGAAAACAATGATGGCCAACAAAATGAGGGAGAGGGATTCGAGAACATCGAAGAAATTGACATCCATGCTGATGTTGAAGATGGTTATGTTTAGGCACAAGAAGGCAACAATCTAGAGTTAGATGATGTTATGGAAGACAACAATATGGATGGTATAGAAAATGATGATCCAAATACATCTGGTAACAATATAGATGGTCTAGAGTCAAATTTCAATGATGATCAAGATGATGTAGGTCAAGAGGAGGATGATGATAATATTAAATACTTGAAAGAACATATGAACATTGACAATAATACATTAGATGACATTGTAGCAGACAATAATGTTAATGACGAAGACTTCTAAATTTTTTAGAATTATTTACAATCTATGTTTAAAAAAGGATGATTAGATTATGGCCTAAACTTTGAAATGCTTCAATAATATTATTTGTGTCAATACAAATTACCTATTGCAATATCCTTAAATTGTTCAATCTTTGTTATGAATTGTTAGCAAAAAAAATTAGGATTACTTGGATGCTTCTTCCATTCATTTTGTATCAAGTATATGTTTGTGAAGACACAAAAGTTAATAAAATCTTAATGCACGCAACTCACAGTTATTTAAATAAGCAACTTTGTTAACTTTATTATTTTTAAATAGTTTCCATTTTTATGTTGAACATAATTTTGAACATGTAACTGAAAACATTTACAATAAATGATTTACTCTATTAGCATATTCATTCACATAAGCACAATATTAAGGCTCAATAACTAGTATTCATTCAAATATAAGAAAAAATAAGTATGGAAAACATAAGAAAACTATAGAATGATAGCAAAGTCATGGAGAATGTTTGATAATAAGATGTTCTATTTCATTCATAAGCTCAAAATTTATGTTAGGTCTCAAAAGTGCAGGTTTTGAGCCTTAAGAGGGTGCCGATCTCTTAGTACACTTTTGGCCAACGAACAAGGAAATATGATAGATCACATCCTACTCTTTAGGATCTACTAAACCTAGGCGAGTGTACCTGAGTGATAAGGCAGATTTGAAATTTTGGAAGATGATATCTAACTTAGGAAATCTACTCACAATGGCACATGGGAGTGAAGTAGATGCAAGGCTTGATGACTAATTCCCACTATATGCTTTGAGAATAAAGTGTGTAAATAGGTTTGTATGAGATTTGTATTAACATGACCAGTGCCTAATCTATTGGGTGAATGGAGTCAATGGATGGATAATGACTATGGAGATAGAGTTGTATGATAGGAAGATCTATAACTCAACTTAACTCTAATTGTTGGGCACTTCAAATGTTTTCACCTTGTACAAACATGCAATTTTGTAAGCTATTGTACTTTTCTTTAATAATCCTAGTGATATTCCCTCAAATTATTATGATGTTTTGAAAGGAATTTTAATTCTTAGTTCAAGGGAAACTGATTATATTAATTAATTTAAAAGGATTTTAATCCATGAAGGAACCAATCAAAATGAATTAACTGAAAGGATTTTTAATTCTATCTTGCCAGAACCCAGTCAAACAATCACACAAAAACAACAAATGTTTCCAAA
>VDFB02000003.1:174727300-174930780 GCA_007258455.2 Sequoia sempervirens | reverse complement strand
CCTCTTTCTCTCTCTTTCTCCTCTTTATCTCACCATTCTTTCTTTCCCTCTCTATAACTCTCTCCTTCTCTATATGTCACCATTCTCTCTCTAATTATCTTTATCTCACCTATCCATCTTTACCTCTCCCTTCCTCCCCTCTCTCACCCACCTTCCCTCCTTCCCTCTATCTCTATATCTCTCTACTTATCTCTATCTCACCTATCCCTTTCTACCTGCATATCCCTCAATCACTCCCTACCACACTCTCTCTATTGCTCTCTCTCTCACCTCTCTCTCACCTCCCTCTCTCTCCCTCCATACCTCTCCCTCCATTTGTCCTTCCTTATCTACTCTTTATCTCTCATGTCTCTCTACCTCTCCTTCCCTTTGTACTTATCTTTATCTCCCCTTTATCTCCCAACCTCTCTCTCTCTCCCCAATCCCTCCCCCCTTTCTCTCTCCCCCTATGAGGCTTGATGGTGTAAGGTTTAGTGTTTAAGGTATAGGGTTAATTGTATAGGGTATAGGGATTAGGGTTTAGGATATTAGGTATAAATTTGAGGGTATAGGGTATAGGGATGAGGGTTGAGGGTTTAGGGTTTGGGATTTAAGGTATAGGGTTGAGGGTTGAGGGATAATGTTTAGGGTTAAGGGTATAAGGTTAAGCGTATAGGGAATATGGATTATGTTTTAGAATATTGGTTATATGGTTGAGGGTATTGGGTTGAGGATATTATGTTTAGGGTTAAGGGTTTATGATTTATGTATAAGTTTGAGGGTTGAGGGTTGAGATATAATGTTCAAGGTTGAGGGTATAAGGTTAAGTGTATTGGGTATAGGGATTAGGGTTTGGATATTATGCACAGGGTTTAGGTTATAAGGTATAGGGTTAAGGCTTGAGAGTGTAGAGTTTTTCATTTGTGTATAGGGTTGAGGGATAATGTTTAGGGTTTAGGGTATAAGGTTGAGGGTATAGGGTATAGGGATGAGGGTTAAGGGTGTGGGGTTTAGGGTTTAACATATAGGGTTGAGGGTATAGGGCTAAGGGTATAGGGTATAGGAATAGGATTTAGAATATTGGGTATAGGGTTGATGGTATTGGGTTTAGGATTAAGGGTTTAGGGTTTAGAGTATAAGGTTGAATGTAGGGTTTGGGGTTTAATTATAGGTTTGAGGGATGATTTTTAAGGTTTAGGTTAAAGGTTGAGGGTATAGGGTATAGGGATGAGGGTTGAGGGTGGAGGGTTTAGGGTTTAAGGTATAGGGTTGAGGGCTAAGGTATAGTGTTCAGGGTTCAGGGTATAGGGTTAAATATAGAGGGTATAAGGATTAGGGCTTAGGATATTGGGCATAGGGTTGAGGGTATTGTGTTTAGGGTTAAGGGTTTTGGGTTTTGGGTTCAAGGTTTAGGATACAAGGTTTAATGTAGGGTTTAGGGTTTAATTATAGGGTTAAGGGTATAATCTTTAGGTATAGGGTATACGGATGAGGGTTAAGGGTGTAGGGTTTAGGGTTTAAGGTATAGGATTGATGGTTGAGGGATATCATTTAGAGTTTCACGGGTATAATGTTAAGTGCATGTAAGGTATAGGGATTAGGGTTTAGAATATTGGTTCTAGGGTTGAGATAAATAGACCTTTAGGGATTAGGGTGTAGGGTACAAGGTTGAATGTAGGGTTTAGCATTTGATTATAGGGTTGAGAGATAATGTTTTAGGTTTAGGGTATAATGTTGAGGGTATAGGTTATAGGTATGAGGGATGAGAGTTTGGGGTTTAGGGTCTAAGGTATAGGGTTGAGGGTATTGTGTTTAGGGTTGAGGGTTTAGCTTACAAGGTTGAATGTAGGGTTGAGGGTTAAGGGATGAGGGTATAAAGTTAAAGTGTATAGGGTATATGGATTAGGGTTTAGGATATTGGGTATAGGATTTAGGGTGTAGCGTTTAGGGTATAAGATATAGGATTAAGGGTTGAGAGTGTAGGGTTTAGGGTTTAAGTATAGGGTGAATGGATAATGTTAAGGGTTTAGGATATAAGGTTAATGGTATAGGGTATAGGGATGAGGGTTGAATGTGTATGATTTAGGGTTTTAGGTATAGGTTTAAGGTTTGAGTGATAGTGTTTAGGGTTGAGGGTATAGGGTTAAGTATATAGGGTATAGGAATCAGGGTTTAGGATATTTTATATATGGTTAGGGATTATGGTTTAGGATATTTGGTATAGGGTTGAGGGTATAAGGTTAAGTGTATTAGGTATAGGCATTAGAGAGAGAAAGAGGGAGGGAGGGAGGGAGGGAGAGAGAGAGTGAGAGAGGTGAGATAGAGAGAGAGGAGGGAGGGAGGAAGAGAGATGAGGGTTAAGTGTATAGGGCATAGGGATGAGGGCTGAGGGTGTAGGGTTTATGGTTTAAGGTATAGGGTTGAAGGTATAAGGTTAAGTTTATAGGGTATAGGGATTAGCATTTAGGATATTAGGTATAGGGTTGAGGGTATTGGGTTGAAGGTTTAAGGTTAAGTTTATAGGGTTTGGGAGAGAGAGAGAGAGACTTAAGAGAGGGTAAGGGGGTGTGAAGGAGAGACATGAGAGAGTGAGAGAGAGAGAGAGAGAGAGAGAGAGAGAGAGAGAGAGAGAGAGAGAGAGAGAGAGAGAGAGAGAGAGAGAGAGAGAGAGAGAGAGAGAGAGAGAAAATTCTCTAGTTAGGGTGGGAGGGAAAGACTTGAGAGAGGGGGAGGGAATGGAAGGGAGAGAGAGAGAGAGAGAGTTCTATAGTTAGGGTGGGAGGAAGAGAATTGAGAGAGGGGGATGCGGTGGGAGGGATAGACCTAAGAGGGAGGGATGGAGGGAGAGAGAGAGTTATCTAGTTAGGGTGGGAGGGATATGGGTTGGGAGAGAGAGACCTGAGAGAGAGAGAGAGAAAGAGAGTTCTCTAGTTAAGCTAGGAGGGATATGGGGTGGGAGAGAGAGACTTGAGAGAGAGAGAGAGACAGAGAGTTCTCTAGTTAGGCTAGGATCGAGAGACCCAAGAGAGGGAGAGAGAGAGGGTTCTCTAGTTAGGATGAAAAAATGGATTGATCCGTATGATAAAAAGAGAAGTGTTAGAAGAAAGGAGACAATTTAAGAGATTAAATCCAAGGAATACTCCACTTCCCACTGATCTGCTTGTGGAATGGGGAAAATATTTCACACTAGAATGGGTTACTGAACAAATTCAAAATCAAATAGAAGATGCAAGTGTAGATTCAAACATAATAGAAGATGAAATCAACATGTCTAGAGAATGTAAAAGAAAGGTACAGTTGGAATTTTACAAAATGTTGTTTCATTACAATTTTGACACTATTAAATATTTTAATATTCGTCATTATATTTGTTTTCATTGAAATAAATGGTCTTTCATAGGTGAGGAAATATCTAACAATGTGGGCATATGGTTGACATTGTTGTGTAGAAAGTGTAGATGTAAAGAGATGATCCTTTGATTGTGGCATCGTTGTTGACTTCAAGCAATCTAGCTGATCAAACTCAAAAGATAAGAATATAATTGAAGGGAATCTACAATTTTGATAGGTTGTCATTAGGTCCTAACACTTCAGTGAATAAACACATCAATATACCAACTAAGTAGTGTCCAATGATTTTATGCAATAGAAGACATCTCAACTTTTCTCTCTCAGGTTTCCTAAATATTAATCAACTGAAAAAAAGTTCTAAGCTAAAGGGCCTCTAAACTTGAAAGCAATTAATCATCTATCTAGAAATCAGAAAATGACTCAAACTAGAAAATAGAAAACTATAAATCTAAAAAGCATCACCTCTAAACTAGAAAGCATGGAAATGATTAACCTAAAGAATGCATAAATTGTTGAAGAAGTAAAATATGTAAAGAAATTAGGAAACATTTATCTAATGCAAAAGATAACAAGCCAACTACTAACATAAAATGATTCAATAGAATCAACTGAAGAAAGGTGCTTTGGACATTCAGATGTTAATTTTAGAAACTATAGACTTAGCTACAACCTACAGGCTTGACACTGAAAACATAACATATACTCATGAAAATGAATTGCACTTCCAATTATTATCTACTAAAAGAAAATGTAGAATAAGGAAGAGAATACTTATCTATCTATCTATAACCCTTGAGTGGCCAGCTCTTGGGTGTGTCTACAACTATCTCAGATCACATGCAATAGAAATCTCTAAGCTACTTCATTCCAAAGACTTCATTCACATTGCTTAGTAATTCAAAGAGTGGCGGGAAAACTCATTTTTATTCATATGGTAGTTTTTAATAAAAAGACATATTGGTAGCATAACGATAATCTTATGTCTATTCCTCATTTGCAATAATTACATATTTATATGAAAAAAACTAACAAAATCTTACTTTCTAGTTGATAGAGTCTTTTTAATAGTTTTCCAGCAATAGATGGGATTTAAATCCCATGACATACAATATTTAAGGGGCTCGCATGAGCCATAAAGTTTTTGAAACTAAAAAATAATAGAACTATGAGGACTCAACCCATAATGTGTGCTCCTAAAGTTCCAGTGCCTGCTTGCTTGTTTTCAAAAGTATTAAGACTCACGTTCATTTCAAACCTTTTGACTGGAATGGTAATTGGGAGTGAAGTTGACCTATGAAATTCTCAAAGACTAAACCATTAAATCAGCATAAGTAAGCTTAATTTTCCTAACTTCAAGAAGTAAAGTTCGCATGCTTATTCATAAAAAGAGAACAATTATTATCCCTAAAGGTAATCAATTGGCAGGGTAATTTGGGCTGAAAGGTTTAGATTTGCATATTGAGTCAGTTTTGTTGATAAGGTTATTTTTACCTCATCATTTCCTCCCCTTCCTAAGCCTGAGCAAGTCTTCTTGCTCTCTGGTGTGCCCCCTATCCTTCATTCCTCTTATTCATTTCCTCATACTTGGCACTGAGATCATACAAATCATCTGCCTCTGTATCTAGTGGCTTTGGGTTCCTCAAGAATCCCTAATGAAAAGTGACTCTTTGTTTCCACCTAGAAAAAATTTCCTCACTTTGGTCCAGATTGGTATATACTGAAGGAGGTGGTGAAAGAAGAAAGGGGGTCTATACCTCATACCAATCCAATTAATCTTCAATTCTTCAAGAATTTTGGCCAAAACTAATGCTCTTCTGTAGGACCATCTAATATTAAGGGGTGAAATTATTTCCCTTTTCTTGAGATGTATAGGAAGAGGGGTATAACACTCTTCACATGCATGCCATGCTAGTCCTATTAATTGTGGCCCTTGTTCCTGAAAGTGATCATGACATAGCTAGAGGTTGTTATTGTATTTGACCTGTACTTCCTTTTTAAGTCTGACACCCAAAAATTGTGCCTTGAAAGAGAAAGGCTTCCTATGAGCATACCTTATTTGCAACCCCACAATCTTTTCTTCCTGTGCATATTCTCTTGATCTAAATTTCCAGTGAAGTTGATTTTTCATTATAGATAGGAATGATCTCAATTCTAATTCTCCCACAAAGAAGTTAATAAAGAAATTTGTATATTTCTCTAGGAGAAAATTATGAACAAAAAACTCACAACACAAATTCTATTGTTCAGGGAGTGACTCAACAAATATTTTTACAAATTCCTTTTCATTAGGATCATGTGGCTGGTTTTGGTGAATTCTTTGCAATTTCCATCTTAAAAGTTGTTCATTAAGAAACATGGAGTACACCTAGATGGTCTTCTACAAGCTAATAGTAATTCACCAATTTCACAGGCGTCCTGTTTACCCCTATATGCCTAATGAAAATATTCTTTTAACATTAACAATTCCCTCTTTAACCTATTATTCTCAAACTCCACATCCCTCAAGAGATAGCAATGCTCTATCCATTTCATTAATATTGGAGGAATGCATACCTAGAACCAATCTATAACAGTAGGTTCAATTTGTTTCCCTTTTGATTCCATGACTAGTTGAGTGTCGCTCTCCTACAAATTTTGTTCTAGCTCCACACTTTTACTCATAGAAGCATTTAATTCAATTTCCTGTCTATTATTTTCTTCTTCAAAAGCACTGAATAATTGCATAAAATTACTTTTCAGGTCTTGAATAAACTTATCTTTATCACTCAAAGCACCCTGATGTTGCTTATCTTGCTAATTCCATTTTTGAATTTGATATTGCAGCTGTTAAATGAGCTTGTCTTTTTCCTCCATTTGTGTTTTCAATTTTGCAATTTCCTGGTCTCTTTTATGTACAATGGAAGTTTTTACCTCAATCTCTTCTTTTTGCTGGCTAATTTGTGCTTCGTCATCCTGTGGCCTAGTTCTCAATCCCACAATTTTTTCCTTTAACTTTTCTAATTCTTCATTTCTCTGACTAGATTCTATTTCCCCTGTGTCCATAGAGAAGGATGAATGAGGAATTTCCTCATCAAGATGAGGCACATTTTCCTTCTTAGTGTTCTCAGGAAGGGATGAGTGAGGCACTTGTTCCACTTCTTCATCAATATGAGGTACATTTTCTACCTTAGTGTTCTCAGGAAAAGATGAGTAAGGCACTTCTTCTATTTCCTCATCAATATGATGTACATTTTCTTCAACTTCTAGTATGCTCCCCACTTTTTCAAGAAAAGGAGAGAATCCCCCCACAAGTTTATCTTCATTTTGCTCTAAATGTGGCGATTTTATTTTCTCCCCTTCCTATTCTTCAGGTGATAGGGTTTCCTTGTATTTTTCCCTAGGAAGTTGATCCCCTTGCTTTTTTGTTTCATTTATTTCCTCATTATTAGGTGGACTATCAATTTCTACCACCTTTATTGGAGTCTTGGCCTTCTTCCTTTTTGAAGTACTTCCCACATCTTGAGGTTCAGTTTCATTGGCCTTTGAAGATAACATTTTACTCCTCCATAGAGGAGGAGTTGTTTGAAAAGTAACTTTACTTCGTTTCTTCTTTTTCCAAGAAGGCTCATCTTCTCCTTTGGAACAAACAATTTCCACCTCCCTTTCCTATCTTGGGGTTCATAACTCATCTGGAAAAGTTTTCGGTGTATCACCATTGGGAGCCGTGGAGGTAAGTTGGGATTCAAGAACATCTAATGCCTCCGAGGTGGGTTCTTCTGCAAACTATTCTTTTTGTTTAAAGGATTCTCCCTCCTCAAGTGATCTTCTTGACTCCTCATTTTCAAATTTCTGCAGAAACCTTGGCCACTTATTTTTTGGCCTTTTCCAAAAATGGTATTTACATATTAGTTGTATCAAACCATGATGTTTAATGGGTCACATCCCAAATTTATACTTTCCCATCATAGAGGTGACTGAATGGTAGAGAAAAGTTGGTAAATTTACCCTAAGAGTAGGGTCTTTAATGTCGTGGCATAACTGAGTTAGCAAATGAAAAGGGGGGTCCCACAATTGTAGTTATTTGTCCCTCACAAGTGAAATATTTAATAATCCAAGCTGCAATAGACCTCCAGGGTTCTAGAAGAGACATTCTATGGATTCCCTTATTTTGCCCCATGGTGCTTATCGTCATTATAAGTTGGGGCTCCCCTTCCCTATGAAATAGTTCTATTAAATTTTGATAGGGAACATGAGAATTCCCATTCAAATTAATTCCTTTATTCTCGAGATTAGAAAGATGAGCAATGACTTTTGTACTTACCTAGAATCATTAGTCGCACACCACAGTCTTCCTATCTACAAAATTCTTGATGAATTCCTTCATAAGCTACTTTGTATACCATTCAAATTGTTTCATGAAGTCCAACCATCTGAATCTCTGAAATAAAGCTACTATATTGCCTAGTGCCAATAATGGCACTACAAAAGTTGGCTCAGACTTCTTCTTAGCGCCTCCCATTTTCTTTGTCTCCTGGTGAGATTCTGTAGAACTTTGGAATTTTCTCTTCACTAAGTTGCAAACAAAAAAAGAGTTTTGTGTTGATATAATCAATGGGGATGGAACTAATTACCAACTTTCTTGTCACATTTTTGCATAATTATGACGGGATTTCATGGGGAATTGCAACTACTGTCATACTCTTAGCAATCGTGTAAAGGGCACAAGTTTCAAAATTATAAGGAGGAACGGATCATGCTAATTAATTAGCCTTTATTCAAAATAAGTACTAACCCTTTAAATAAATAAATTCACACATATCTTAAGTCTTTGCATTAGATCAAACGTCACTCACCTGTGTTGACGTAATTAGATAGTCATGGTTGGTGAGGGTGGTGACAAATAATAATGGCACAGATGGAATGGGTGAAATGACAGGGAAGAATTATTATGACAAAAGGTGTCATAATAATCTTATTTATTATGGAAAGATTTGGTATGATGTGGCATAATAATTATAAGGGAACAAATCTTGAAGTGACATTAAAGAATGGGCATGCACGAAACTTAGGAAAAATCAAAAGACTGAAAAGAAAAAATTTACACAAAAATATTAAGGATTTCCGAGAAATGCAACCGAAGTAGAGAAAAAGAGGGTTCTAGAACATCATAGAGAGATGCCATCGAAACATGGTGACCAGATTGAAGATTCTAGAGCATTTTTAAATAGATTCCACTAGGATAGTAACTAGAATTTCTAAAGCATCGTCAAAAAATGCAGTTGGAGCAGCAACCAAAATTTTTAGAGCATCATCAAAAGATGCAGCTAGAGTAGCAACCAAAATTTCCATAGCATCATCAAAAGATGCAACTAGAGCAACAACTAAAATTTTTGGAGCATCCAAATAGAATTCTAAAGCCCCTGAGCAACATTCTAGAGCATCGTTGAAAAGATGTCGCCAGAAAGAACATAAAAATTCTAGAGCATCACTAAAAAGATGTCACTGGAAGGAAGAACATCAGAATTCCAGAGCATCGCTGAAAAGATGTCGTTGGAAGAAAGAGAGATGTGATGTTTTGGCCTTGGATTTCCAAAGCATTGTTGAGTAATGCTTCAAAATGTAGGATTGGGATGATGAGCAACACCAATCTGTTGTGTAGATTCCAAAGTATTACAACAACAATTTTTGGGGCATTGCAGCAACTGTGTTAATAGATTTCAGAGCACCATAGCAGGGTACGCCAGAATTGTGCTTGGTAAAAGGTGAAGTTCTGCAAAATAGAGACAAAATTTTAGTCAAGTCCAAATGATAGAACTGTTGAAGAAATCAAATAAACATTTTTAAATAATTTTTTTATATTTTATTTTAATTATTTATTTATTTATTTTGGCTGACAAAACTATGTTGACCCTGCCACAACAAAGTCAATGCAGTGGATTTCTCTCTGTGTTCCACCATTTTTATAAACTCTTCCTTATTAACAGGTTTATGGTAAAGATGTAATCAATGCCCATTAACTAGGAGAGTTCAGGTATCACCATCAATAGGTTTCAGCTCGACTGAACCATTAGCAAACACTTTAGAAATTCCATATGGTCCAAGCCAGTGTGTCTTGAGTTTCCCTTGATGATCCTTGTATCTAGAATCGAACAATAATTCCCAATCTCTAGTATGGAATTATTTCTCTTTGATATCTTTATCAAGCTAGACCTTACGTTGTTGTTGGACCAATTCAGTTTGATAGACAACGTACAAATGGAGTTTGTCTAGTTCACTAAGCTGTAAGACACTCTCAATTTGGGCTCATTTGAGATCCATGCCCAATTCCATGGTTTTCCTAAGGGTTTGGATTTCAAATTCAATGGGTAAGAGGGGATTATTCCAAAGACTAACTCATAGGGGCTATAGCTAGTGGTTGATTTTCAAGTCATGTTGTAGGCCCATACAACTTTCGACAGTTTTCTAGCCTAGTCTTTTCTTCCTGAAGAAACCATTTTTGTCAAAATATTTTCCAACTCCCTATTAGTGACCTCAACTTGTTCATTTTCTTGTGGGTGGTAGGGTGAGGACTTCTTGTGACTTACTTGGAAGTGATCTATGAATGCCAACAACTCTTTAGACATAAACTGGGGGCCCTGGTTCGTGAAAATTGTCCTTGGAGCTTCGAATTTGAGGAAAATTTTGTTGTAGAGGAAATCAGCTACCTGTTCCTCCCTAGAAATACATAGGGCTTGCTCTTTTTCCCACTTAGGTAGTCAGTAAAGACTAGAATGTACTCCTTTCCCTATGAAGGAGGGTTTATTGGCCCAATAAATCTAATCCCTATTTTTTGAATGGTTCAAGGAAAACCTAAGGCTGTAGGGGAATTTCATTAGAAGTGGTTGGTCTACTTACTCTTTTACATTCATCACATCGAAAAATGTATTTCTTGATGTCCTTGTGCATTGAGGGCCAATAGTATCTTGCTCCCAAAATCTTGTGAGCTATCCTTTTAGCAAAATAATACCCTCCCGAAGGGTCATCATGATAGGCTCTGAGGATAGTATAGGTCTTGTCTACCCCCACACACTGTCATAAAACCATATCAGGTCTGCATTGAAACAAGATTCCATTAATCCATTTAAAAGGGGAACTTTCTTTGATGAGGCATTTCTTTTGTTTTGATGAGAAATGAGGTGGCACTTCTGTGGTGGCCAAGTAATTTGCAATGTCAGCAAACCAAGGGGTTTTAATAGAGATGGAAAATAGAATTTCATCTGGAAACTCATCTTGTACTAGAGCACAGTCACCATCATGTTTAATCCAAGATAAGAAATTTGTGACTACATGGATTTCCCTGGTTTGTCGACAATTGTGACATTGAATTCTTGGAGGAGAAGTAACTACCTAATTATCCTTGCATTTACCACTATTTTTTTCATGAGATACTTAATGGCTGAGTGATCTGTATGCATTGTAACTTTATATCCTATGACATAATGTTGAAACTTCTTGATTGTATGCACTATAGCCAAGCAATCTTCCTCCATTATGGTATAGTTCTTTGCTATTGGCGTCAAATTAATGCTGATGAAGTATATAGCATATTTTCCCCCATTCTCATCTTCTTGCCCTAGAACCACTCCAACGACATCATCAGATGCATCAACATAAATATGGAACAAAAGATTCCAATTAGGTCCTCGAAGGACAGGGGTAGAGATGAGTTTTTCCTTAATAATTTCAAATGAATACTAACACTCAGGCATCCAAATGAAGTCTAAATTCTTCTGAAGGAGAGAAAACATAGGGGCTTCAATTTTGCTAAAGTTTTCTATGAATCTTTGGTAGTATCCAGCATTCCCTAAGAAACTCTTGACATCAGCCTATGTTTTTGGGATCTCAAGTTGTTGTATAACTTCAATTTTCTTAGGATCAACCTTAATTCCTTCAGCTAAAATATGATGTCCTAGCACTATTCATTGTTCCACCATGATCAAACATTTCTCGTGACTTAGGGACAACTGATGATTCTCACACCATTTTAACACCTTGTCTAGATTCGTGAGGGCTTCATCAAATTCAACCGTACATAGTGAAGTCATCCATATAAAATTCCACGTACTCATTTACCAACTCAATAAATATAGCTAGGATGGCCCTTTGAAACGTTGCAGGAGAGTTACATAGCCCAAATGGAAGAATCCTATATGCAAATGTCCCCCAAGGACTGGTAAAGGTCATCTTATCCTGGTCTTCTGCTACTACCTGTATCTGGCTGTATCCACTAAAGCAATCCAAGAATGAAAAATATTTCATCCCAGCCAAGTTATCCAACACTTGGTCCATGAATGGCAGGGAAAAAAAATATTTGTGTGTGACTTTGTTAAGATCCCTAAGTCTACACACACTCTCCACTTCCCATTCTTCTTTGGAACTACAACCAAGGGCGACACCCACTTGCTGTTAGAAATTGGGTAGATAAATCCTACCTACAAGATTTTCTCAATCTCATTTTTAACAATGTCCTTGAGGGTAGGATTGAGTCTCCATTGTGGTTGGTGAATAGGTCAAACATCCTCAATATAGATATGATGTATACATGCACTAGGGTGTATTCCTATCATATTTTATAGTCCCAAGTGAATGCTTTAGATCTACTCACCATGGTGTCAAACAATCTTTGTTCTTCCATCTCAGTCAACCAACTATTGATGTTCAATTTTTTTTCTGGCAGCAACATAATGGTTTTAACTCTTAGATGGTTGGAAGTGATAGTGTACATGGGCCTTATTAGGGTGTTAAGTGGACAGTTGTGAGGTACAATTTTGTGAAGCGGCGAAACATCTACAAAGAAATGGTGAATTTTTGGAACTAAGTTCATCAAAGGACAAGGTAATCCAATGAAACTAGCGCCATCAAATTCTGCATGGTCTATGTCGATTAGGAATCCTAGGATTTCTTCTACATCTAACATTTCCTCACTTCTCGAATCCATGACAAGATTTTCCACATCATTCTCTAATTCATCATCTAGCTCTTCACCATGTTGTTTAATAACTACCATGGCTAGTGAACCCAAATTCTCCTGTCCATTAGGGATTTATGGTTCATCAACCCATAATTTACTATGTTCAACAGGTTTGGCAAGAGGATATAAAAAATAAATGTTTGCTATTAGATCCATGTGAGATGGTCATTCCTCCCTCCCTGTAGTCAATTTTGGCTGCAACCATAGCCAACCACAGTTGTCCTAGAATTATTGGGTAGTTGTCTTTGGGTGTCAGGGATTCAATTATCTAGAAATCTATTGGATATTCCTATCCATCAACCTTAATGAGAATTTTTTCAATGATTACTTTGGGAATAGCTATGGATTGGTTTTCCATCTGTAAGACTGTAGTATCGGGGTCTAGCTTAGTAAGTCCCAATTTTTCCATCACATCGACAATCATTAGGTTAATGGCCACTCCAAGGTCCACTAAAGCGTTAGGTATTGCTACCTCGTTAACTGTTACTATTATAAGTGGACTTCCTGGATCATCATATTTCGAAATAGTGGTTGTTCCAACCAACAAGTCAGCTAGGTACCCATTTATGTGGATGATGTTGATTCATTTTGGGTTTCTCCCTAGGGTCTTAATACACAATTGTTTAATTAACTAGTTTAACTCAGGGATCTCTTTAATTTCCTGTAACAAGGGAACTTCAATATGTAATTGTTTAATTTCTTGTATCAATGCAGTCTCAGTGATTGAGATCACTTCTAGAGCATCTTCCATAGGAATTGGTTTCAGTCGCTTTGGAAAAATGTGATTTGATTTTTCCCTTAGACACAAGATGCTTTAGAATTTTAGTTGGAGGTTGTTTGTCTTTCAATGCTGAATCCTTCAAAAGTTCAGTTGGAGACCAATCACCATCCTCCTGAGGTAATTCAGAAGCTCCAACTAAAGATGGTGGGTTGGGCTCAGGTTCTACAGATGTGGGTATTATGGGATTTTTCTTAGTATACTTCTTGACAGGTTCATCAATGATTTCTTCAATAGTTGGCTATAAAAGTTTTTTACCAGAACTCAACTATAGGTTTCCATAGTGTATGGTGTTAAGTCTAGTGACATTGTCTTGTTTTGTAGAATATACCAGAGTATTTGGGCAATTGCTCTTTGGGTTCAGAATTGGTTGTGCTGAAAGTGGTGGTTGGTTAACTTGTTCAGTTTGTGGAGTATTTCGAGGAGGTGGTAGGAGAGTCTGTTGTTGGGTAGGAATTATCTTGGGGCCAATGTAAAATTGATGTTGAGGTTGATTCCATTGAGGAATGGTATTTTGAGGGTACCACTGATGTTGAGGCTAATTAGGCCACTGAGGGCTACCCCAAGATTGATTTTCCCATTCGGGTGGTCCCCAAGGATAAGTTCCCAAATTATAGGGTACTAGAGGTGGTGCCTAAGGCCAAGGTGCTGCCCATTGGGTTGGGGTCTCTAGTTAGGATTGGAATTCTAGCCATAGGAAAAATTGCCTCCAGTCCTTTGATTAACAATGTTCACCTCTTCCTTAATTGGGGTTGTTCTTTTCTTGGAATTTTTTATGGCATTTAGTAGGTCACATTGGTCGGTGGGGTGATTTTTATCACACTCGACAAACATCCATCTTGTCAACTTTTTCCAAGGGACATTCCCTTAGTAAATGTTTGTTTCAACACCCAGGGTAGTAAATAGACAAAGTCTTAGGATTTCAGGTTTTAGCCTGTATGCCAAAGAAGGCGGTGTTTATTTGAATAAGGATGTTAGTTTTGAAGTTAGATAGCTCCTCATAAAGTTTGTTTATATCATTGGAACCTCTAAAAAGGGTGGACTTCCTAATTCCTCCTCAAGTTTGAGAGAAATTCTAACATAATTTTGTAATATCTTCCAGTCTTAGTTGGGACACATCTCCTTTTCCCATTAAATTTGAACTCCTTCAAGCTTTGGCATTGAGACCTTTGAGGAATAGGGTCTGCAAAATATCAAGACTTATAACTTCTCCACCACAGTGTTTAGATAAGAAGATAAACCTATCTAGGTAATCCTCTAAACTTTCATCCTCATTTTGCCTTATTTTGAATAATTCTTCTTTCCTATCACTCACCCTGCAGTAACTTTTGTATTTCTCCAAAGAGATCTAGACTCCATTTCATCCCAGGAGGTTATCGACTGAGAAGCTAATCCCATAAACTAGTGCATAGCTGAGTCTTTCAGAGTGGAAAGGAAAAGCTTTAGTTTCTAATTATCATTCTTGTAGTCATATGTTTGAGACAAGACTTTAAATTCAAATAGAAACTAATCAAGGTCCTCAATAGACAAACCTCGAAAGGTTGGCAAGAAATACGGTGAGATGTTTTACATTGTCGTATTGTCATCTACATCAATAGCAATATGATAAGTAAATGTGTGTGGTGGAGGGTTATTGTTGTTGTTATTGGTGGCATTTCTATGGTCACCCATGATGTTGAAGGGGATGTGATCCTCTTCCAAAATTTTCTTAGTGGCATGAGGTTCAAGAGTTTGCAAAAGAATATGCTCCTTGACCACTATTCATTCTCTTTCCAAGGTATGTGGGAAGGTCTTGAGTTGACCTTGTTCAGTCAATTCCTTAGTAATTTCTTGATCTAAGTTTCCTTCCTCCCTACTTTTTGTTGGTACGTCGATTTGGGGGGTTTTGGTATGAATCTTCTGTGGGGGCCTCGTTTCCTGACCATGCAAAAAAGAAGCCAAATAGTTGTTTCTATCCCTAAAATAGGTATTCAACGTATCTCCTACTAACCCTAGAAAAAGGAGTCCCTGAAAATGACACCAAAAAGTGATAGGATATCATTAGGTCCTAACACTTTAGTGAATAAACACATCAATATATCGACCTAACAGTGTCCAACGGCTATATGCAATAGAAGACATCTCAACTTTTCTCTCTCGGGTTTCCTAAATATTAATCAACTGAATTAAATTTCTAAGCTAAAGGGCCTCTAAACTTGAATGTAATGAATCATCTATCTAGAAAGTGAAAAATGACTCAAACCAGAAAATAGAAAACTATAAATCTAAAAAGCATCACCACTAAACTAGAAAGCATGGAAATGATTAATCTAAAGAATGCATAAATTGCTGAAGAAGTAAAATATGTAAAGAAATTAGGAAACATGTATCTAATGCAAAATATAACAAGCCAATTGCTAACATAAAATGATTCAATGTAGAATCAACTGAAGAAAGGTGCTCTTGACACTCAAATGTTAAGTTCAAAAATTACAGACTTAGCTACAACCTACAGGCTTGACACTGATAGCATAACATATACTCATGAAAATGAACTGCACTTCCAATTATTATCTACTAAAAGAAAATATATAATAGGTAGGATAATACTTATCTATCTATCTATAACCCTCGAGTGGCTAGCTCTCGGGTGTGTCTACAACTATCTCAGATCACATGCACTAGAAATCTCTAAGCTACTTAATTCCAAAGACTTCATTCACATTGCTCAGTAATTCGATGAGTGGTGGGAAAACTCATTTTTATTCATATGGTAGTTTTTATTAAAAGGGATATTGGTAGCATAACGGTAATCTTCTATCTATTCATCATTTGCAACAATTACATATTTATATGAAAACGACTAATAAAATCCTATTTTCTAGTTGATAGAGTATTTTTCACAGATTTCCAATAACAGATGGACTTTAAAGCCCATGACATACAATATTAAAGAGGCTTGCATGAGCCATAAAGTTTTTGAAACTAAAAATAAATAAAAATATGAAGACGGCCCATAACGTGTGCTCCTAAAATTCTGATGCCCACTCGCTTGTTTTCAAAACTATTAAGATCCACATTCATTTTCTTTTTGACTGGAATGGTAATTGGGAGTGAAGTTGACCTACAAAATTCTCAAAGACTAAACCATTAAATCAACATAAGAAAGCTTAATTGGCCTAACTTCAAGAAGTAAAGTTTGCACACTTATTCATAAAAAGAGGAATTATTTTTCCTAAAGGAAATCAATTGGAAGGGTAATTTGGGCTGAAAGGTTTAGATTTTCATATTGATTCCATTATGTTGATGAGGTTATTTTTACCTCATCAAATATGTTGGGAAAATACAAGAAATTATTGAGTTGGATTACTACTTTTTTAAATGTTGTATTTTTAAGTGTAGATGGTATGAAGCATTTAAGAGGACACAAAGAAATGATACCCATAGTGGATTATTTTCTGTAGATACCTCATGGTTCCTATTGGAGGATAAGGAGCCTTATGTTCTACCAATTCATTGTGAGCAGGCACTTCTTTAACTCAAACAAGAAGTGGTAGTGGTCATTAATCTATTAATTCATGGTTTATTGAGAATATATACATGTGTTTATTAATCAATAAAATTGTTATAAAATAAATCTAATATATGTATGTCGTTCATGTGCAGGTATTTTTCTATGAAGATATTTTGGACCTGAAATGGATATTTGTCATACATGATTAAGGCATGTATTTGACGATGCATTAGTGGATACTGAGGAAAACATTGATGACCAACCAAATGAGGGAGAGGGATTCGAGAACATCGAAGAAATTGACATCCATGCTAATGTTGAAGATGGTTATGTTCAGGCACAAGAAGACAACAATCTAGAGTTAGATGATGTTATGGAAGACAACAATATGGATTGTATAGAAAATGATGATCCAAATACATCTGGTAACAATATAGATGGTCTACAGTCAAATTTCAATGATGATGAAGATGATGTAGGTCAAGATGAGGATGATGATAATATTAAATACTTGAAAGAACATATGAACATTGACAATAATACACTAGATGACATTGCAGTAGACAATAATGTTAATGACCAAGAATTCTAAATTTTTTAGAATTATTTACAATCTATGTTTAAAAAAGGATGATTAGATTATGGCCTAAACTTTGAAATGCTTCAATAATATTATTTGTGTCAATACAAATTACCTATTGCAATATCCTTAAATTGTTCAATCTTTGGTATGAATTGTTAGCAGAAAAAATTAGGATTACTTGGATGCTTCTTCCATTCATTTTGTATCAAGTATATGTTTGTGAAAACACAAAAGTTAATAAAATATTAATGCACGCAACTCACAATTATTTAAATAAGCAACTTTGTTAACTTTATTATTTTTAAATAGTTTCCATTTTTATGTTGAACATAATTTTGAACATGTAACTAAAAACATATACAGTAAATGCTTTAGTCTATTGGCATATTCATTCACATAAACACAATATTAAGGCTCAATAACTAGTATTCATTCAAATATAAGAAAAATAAGTATGGTAAACATAAGAAAACTATAGAATGATAGCATAGTCATGGAGAATCTTTGATAATAAGATGTTCTATTTCATTCATAAGCTCAAAATTTATGTTAGGTCTCAAAAGTGCAGGTTTTGAGCCTTAAGAGGGTGCCAATCTCTTAGTACACTTTTGGCCAACGAACAAGGAAATATGATAGATCACATCCTACTCTTTAGGATCTACTAAACCTAGGCAGGTGTACCTGAGTGATAAGGTAGATTTGAAATTTTGGAAGATGATATCTAACTTAGGAAATCTACTCACAATGCCACATGGGAGTGAAGTAGATGCAAGGCTTGATGACTAATTCCTACTATATGCTTTGAGAATAGAGTGAGTAAATAGGTTTGTATGAGATTTGTATTAACATGATCAGTGCCTAATCTATTGGGTGAATGGAGTCAATGGATGGATAATGACTATGGAGATAGAGTTGTACGATAGGAAGATCTATAACTCAACTTAACTCTAATTGTTGGGCACTTCAAATGTTTTCACCTTGTACAAACATGCAATTTTGTAAGCTATTGTACTTTTCTTTAATAATCCTAGTGATATTCCCTCAAATTATTATGATGTTTTGAAAGGAATTTTAATTCTTAGTTCAAGGGAAACTGATTATATTAATTAATTTAAAAGGATTTTAATCCATGAAGGAACCAATCAAAATGAATTAACTGAAAGGATTTTTAATTCTATCTTGCCAGAACCCAGTCAAACAATCACACAAAAACAACAAATGTTTCCAAACAAATCATATAGATTCGAATAATTCAAGAGAACCACTCTAGAGATAGCACAACAACATTTATAAATTAATATCAACACAACAACTGAACACTAAAATAGATCACCATATATAATCAATCTTCTCCATTATATTGCTTCAAATGATATACATTAGTTGCAGAAGCTTTGAAATATGAAAATGGATGGATGGAATATGCCTATACTTAACAAGCTACCAGTACTGATGGCAATGGAATAATATATGATGATGATCAAAACTAGGCCTTGGTTTCCTATTTATATAGGAAGCAACAATCTATAGGACTTTTACAAAAAGAGACGACCTTTCATAACTACTAAGTTTACTAAAAAATTATTTAATTAGCATAATTAAAGAGATAACAAGGCTTAGGACATCTTGATGTATGGCTCCATTATTCAATGTAGAAGACTCATGATAATTGATCTAGCAAAGTATTCCTCTCCATGATGAACGTCCAAATTCTCTCACCTTAGTGTCCTATTCATTCGAAACCAAATACTTTTCCTCCCATTGATACACTGTGAAATTAGATGACCACTTATATTCTTGGATCTTGGGCATGTTTGCAAGATGAGCTTTCCATCAACTATCTAGTAGTGCCTTTGTATCACTGAAAAACTTTAGGTATCCAACATCAAGAACAATTAATCCATCTATTATCAGATTTAGCCTATGAAGGCTAGTACCACCATCCTCCTGTATATGAGTTACACACTTATGAATAACTTGACTGAATTATTTCTTCCACTCATCAAGTCTTTCAAGTGATCACCATCTTTCACAATTTTAGGTATATACCATTGTTTTAAGGCATGGAATAAATCCATTCTTGCTACAATCATTTTATCTTCCCCTTGTATATACTGAAATTCATTAACAATCATTTTCACAGTTTTCTCAGTTGGCTTTAATGTTGTGGGAGAATCAGGACTCCTCTATAGAACTTTGTGTAACTTAGCCAAACTGTGGTGAATAGGCTACCATCTTTTGAACAAGGGATCCAATACAAGCATGTGTGCCTTTATTTGATCAATTGCCTGCTAAAGTGATTTATAACTATCATGCACATTCTCTAGTTTATCCATAACTAACTTTATCCTATGCTCAAGAATCTTTTCCATAACTTCACAAACTTTCCTTTCTACTTCATCTACTTCCTTTTTTGGAGTATTCACCCGTTCAATTGAAATATTCCTTGCTATATCCATCAGAGTAATAGGAGGATTTTATAAAACCATTTCCTTGCCTTTTTGAGGGCCCTTCTCCTTTTAATTGTTCTTTTAATTTGACATTATCTATAAACAATTTATTAACTTCATCATTTAGGAACCTTTGTTCCTTTTCATACTCCTTCAATCTGTCCTCCAATCCCTTGACAGTCACTCGAGTGAACATGGCCGAATGCACGGTCATTGTGGCTGCCTCCAGGGGGTGGTATCTTGTATTGTCCTTACCATTGCTACCCTTTTCATCCCTTGAATTACATCCAATAATTTTGGCTTTTTTGTATTTTTATGTTTGATCCATATGGCTAGGGTTTCAATCTTTGGGTTATACCCAGTTCCACTCACTCCATCAAAATCAAATTCTGCAACTAGCATTGGATCTTCCTGAGCCCACACTTGATCAAGCAAAAACATTTTCTTTAATTATAAGCCAGGGAAAATGAGAATATTGCTCTTCAAGACCATTTCTCTAGTCCTTTGGGGGATAATGTCAATATTTTCAACTCTTAATTCCTGGAAAGTTTGTTGCCACCATTTGATTCTTCTCTAACTCTTCAATTCCTGCTTCATCTAATTCCATCCTCTTCAAATTATTTTACCTTCATATTTGTCTAGAAATCCCTAAACTCGGGAGTCTTAATGAATTCATCATCTTCTATGAATCTCTTGGCTGCAATTTCCCTTTCATCTTCATGTATCTTTGTACTTGTTTTTCCTACATCACCCATCCTTTCCTCATGTCTATGGGCATTGGTCTCATGGATGGGCTAATCAACCTCAACATCACCTTTCAATGATTGTAGCACTATAGCCACTTCTTCAATATCACCCACCTCTTCACTCCCCTCATAAGGTAATAATTGTTCAATGCTTTATGTCTTATGTCTTTTAGGAGGAAACTGCCCCATGGGAGGTTAAGAGGTTTGACCTAGGGCATGCTCTGTAGTTGCACCACTACCATGTTCTTGGAGATATGCTTCTCTTTTATTATATAACTCTTTCAATTTATACATTATTAGATCTATTCTTTTGATAGGGTCATTTTCTTCAATAAAGTATCCAAAGAAATTTGTGCACCTTTCCCTCTTCCTTTATTCAAGCTTTCTCATTTATTCCCATTTTTTCCTTCCATTGAACACATCATGATAAGTAATGTAGTTTCTTATTGCATCTTCTTCATAATCTACTTGGTGTGCCACTGTCATTTTGGTAAGAAGATTATGAATTATTTTGTTCATATGATTTTCAGGGTAAAAGGCTCTCCCTTTTCCAAAATCCAATGCATATCTTGTTTTCAAATAATACTATAACTCCTCTAGTGTGTCTAAGCCTATAGTCCAATCTTCACACTTGGTTTGGTTTGGAAGGAAGGTTCCTTTCTTCTACTTGTGCATTGCATCCTTCTCCATCCATGCCATTTGCCACATAAATTCAAGAAATGCTAATCTGAGGGGCACAAATTTTGGCAATACGTGTGGAGCAACAAGGCATCCATAAACTCTTATTTTTGTAATTTATGGAAGGAAGAACCAATCTCCAAAATTATGTGTATGATCCTGTTTTGGTCTTAATTCCAAAGGTCTCAATAGTTGTAACATTTTGGTTGGAAATCTAGGTATTGAATAGCCGAGGACTCCCAAAATACTATGTACAAAATCTTCATAGAATACAACAAAGCTTGAATTCTTGCACTGATTGTCCCAAATATAACACCACTTCTGAATAGGTGTGGGATTTCCCTACTCATCCACTCTAGCTAGGTCCATTTGTTTGGTCCAACAGTCCCTATTCTGATGTAATAGCAAGTGGGATAAGAGAGAATAATGCTTAAAAGTAATAGGATCTCTATCTTCTATGACTTGTGAGAATTCATCATCCAACGCCCTCTCGAGGTATGAAGCAAAGTCATATTCAATATTAGTCTCAGGGTTTTTAATTCTCATGGCCATCATCATTAGGCCTATTGGCATCTTATCTTGGGAATTCATCCCCAACACTTGGCACAGAGAAAAATACGTATTCACAAAGTAATATTGAAAATCAATCATAGTAAATGGTTTAGTAGTGGAAGTAGAAATTGGAATTGTTCTATTACCAATACCCCTTTTCATATGTAGGGGTAGCTCATCACTTCTATAAGTCCTTCTTAACCTAGCATAATCTTCCTCACTTTTCTATAGGTTTATCTTGGTCAGAGCCTGCTTGTTTAAGTCAAAACACTTAATGATAGCTACTTTGGTTACTTCTACCAATATTGAGCCATTTGGGAACCTCACTATTTTGGTAGTAGAGTGATAGTGTTTGGTTAGTAGTCTAATAAACTCTACATCAACAAACACATTCAGGACAATCAACCTTGCTAAATCGAACATCCAATGGTTTGACACTGGAATCTTCTCATTCCTCTTACTGTAAAAATACCAAAATAGGTCCCATCTAGACTTGGGAATAACAACATCCCTACAACCCTGCGCGGTGTCCACAAGAAATTTCTTATTGCCCTCTTTAGTGGACCCTGGAAGTATATCTAATATGGATTGATGGAGTGGTCTCTTCTTTACCTTAGGTTCTTCATCTTTAATTTTAGCTTGACCTTCTTTTAGGAGGCATATTTCAATTTTCTCTACTATGGCTTCAAATGACAAAACCTTGAAATATTTTTACATTAATTGAGCTCTTTCAAAGAGTTTTTTGTGTACTTACCTGAGTATTTGACACTTGGAGGACTTCATCTTCATGTGTCCTTAGCTCCCTCCATGCCAATGCACTACAATTGAGAGTGATATTGGGAAAACTTGTCTTTAAATGGCATGGTATTCAGTCATATCAATTTTAATGTCAACCCTTCATCAAATAATTTCACAATAGGCTCAAATCCTTGTATTTAATCTTACACTGTTGGATTCGTGCATTGGGGTGGCTAATGTGATTCTTTGCATTTATTACCATATTTTGTAATTGTAACTATGGGAAATTCTTAGGTTAGCAGATTAGTAGCTAAATAAATCAAACCCCAAAGTAATAATAAAACACAAAGAAGGTAATAACATGAAAACAAGAAAGATATCACCTTAAGTATTCAACCTCTATGATTGACCTCCATTACACCTTCTCTATTTGTTGAAATATGAAGTTTTCCCTCAGATTTTGAGTGAGCAGTATGTGACAATGCCAAGACCAAAGCAAAATGTTGAAGGATTTGGTATGAAATGCAATACTATGCAACTAGTAAGCAACTATGAACTATGACTAAAATATGCCAAAATGCCAAAATGCTAAGATGCCAAGAGTGCCTAAGACAAGATTGCATGAGGTTTGAGAAATGACAAGCCTGAGAGATGACAAATGAGACTAAAATTGCCTTTTTATAGAAAAAATAATTTTAGGTGAATGGCCAGGATTAAAAGTTGACAAATGCCCTAAGATCAACAGTTGAAATTAAATGTGACAATTAGCAATTAGGGTGAAATTCGAAATGAGTGGCTAAGATTTGATTTTAGAAAATCAAATCAATGGTAAGAAATGCATGTGACAAGGAGATAAGAATGACACAAAAAAATAAAAAGTTATAAAATTAAATAATAATAGAAATTATTTTATTTATGGAGGAAAGTTATCATTTTGAATTAAAAATTAATTTAATTCAAAAGTGGGACCATGTGACGGTAAATAATTAATTTCTAATTATTTACTTGGAGAGAAAATTAGAAAGTGGGATAACTTTATTTAAATTTACAAAAAACGAAGGAATAGAAAGTGGAAAATTTTAAATAAATGATTTTATTTAAAATTAGAAAAAACCAAGGTGGATAATAATTAAATAAATTATAGGAATTTATTTAATTATAAGAAGACATAAGGAATTAATGACGTATTTAAATAAATAAATAAAATTTATTTATTCAGATAATCAGGAGGAAATAATGGACAAAAGATAATTAAATAAATTTAGGAATTTATTTAATCATAGAGAGACATTAGAAAATTAGTGACACATTTAAATAAATAAATACAATTTATTTATTTAAATAGTCAGGATGAATAGAAGACATGAATTAATTATATAATTGAGAATTATTTAATTAATAGTTGAGATTGTACTATAGGACATAATTAATTATGTGAGAAGAAATATGATAAGACGTAAAAAATGTGGTCTACAAGTCTAGGACATTTTTATGTGTCTACATTTTCCCCCTCTTTGTCATAATGTAATTTATCGCATTGTGACAAAGAAAACAAGTCAAAAATATGCTCTAGTGAAGAATAGGATGAGGAAGAATGACAAGGAGGTAGCGGTATGCCCCCTCGAGAGGACAGGTCGATTCCAAGAACATGAGTGTGCTCTCGAAATAAAAGAGAAGACTAGGAAATGAAGGACACGATGATGGTGTTAGACAGATACGGACTAGAAGAAATGTTAGAGGGGAAAAGAAGAAGGGTGGGAAGGGAAAGAAACCTTCAACATTTTCCAGAGTACTAATAGATGTTGCTCGAATCATCATTGGGCGTTAAGATGACACAAATGGTCAACAAACACCATGGTATGACATAGACCAAGGTGTGCAAGGTCACCCACTTGTAAAATAGATAGTCGCAGACAAGGAGTGTCCTAACTCATACTAAAGGCCAAGTTTCCCCAATCCTTTTGTTAAGACAATCAAAATACAACAGTCAAAGATAAACAAAATAGGTCATGATACGTCATCGTACCTCTAAATCCTTCATGGGACATCCTTGAGGTAGCTAGTAACATGACCAGAAGATAAGAAGATAAGACAAAAATAAAATAGTCAAAAGATAAGACAAAATAGACCAAAAAAATTAACAGCCAGTTAATTGTGTTTACCAATGTTTGTTTTCCAAAGATTGATTGCTTGATAGTTTGACAGTTTAACAGTTGGATGGTTTGATAGTTGGACGGTGCCTATTGTCAAGGACACATCTTGAGAAAGGAAAATTACATTATGACGAGGTCCAAGTCCAAGAAGGATGCATCTAGGAGAGGACCAAAGAGCAACGAGATTGACATTTTGACTAATGTTTTTGGCAATTTGATTGATGTTGATTGTATGATTGATTGGACTGTGTTGTCTGATTTTGGTTCATGATTCAAATGTTGATGTTTGCAATGACTGACTTGTGTCCAAGTTTGACTATGTCTGACTTATTTGACTGATGCGAGTATGTTGGACGGGACTGACATTGTTGGACTTATGCGAAAAATGCTAAAGACTGACCTAAGGAGCCTCAGAGGCGCATCGATAGATGGCTTTGCCTGCGTTTAGTCACAGAGGCAACGCAGTTCGACAATGATAAAGACTAACTGACATGACAAACTTTGACTCCGTTTTTGAGATTTTGACATTTATTTGGATGTTTTTTGTGTTTTTGACATGTTTTTTTTTTTGAAATTTTATGATTTTTTTGGATTTTTGGCATTTATGATTTTTTTTGTCTTTTTGTTGTTTTATGATTTTTTGTCTTTGTCATTTTATGATTTTTTGGTCCTTTTGTCATTTTATGATTTTTTTGTCTTTTTGTCATTTGACGTTTTATGAGGATCGTGACAAATGCATATGAATGATGCCAATGACAAACATGATTGTGCCCCTAGTCAAGCTGAATACCAATTGACAAGTGATGATGTTGATGACGACATTGTTTGATGTGATTTGCATGGGAAGATTGTATGGATTAGGCTCATTGCATTTGGAATGACGTCTTTTCGAGACTGAAAAGGATGATGGAGTATCCTTAGACCATTTGGAGAGGGAAAGCTAGGTAGGATGACATGTGGAAGAATGATAGGTGGCCTTGGTAAAAGATGGGAGACATGAGACTAAGGGAATTGTCCTATGATTTTCATGGACTATGTTGCATAAGGAAAAGGAGGTTATGAAGGCAATGACATGCTGTTTCACAAATAGTTTGTGACCAAAGGGGTTACATGTCAAGATTTTTCCCCAAAGCATGATTTATGTGTGCATGTTTTATGTCAAGACCAAGGTAGGTGGGAAAAATGGACGAAAATGATATGGATTAAACAGACGGACATAAATGTCATGAGGAAGGCATGGGAAATGAGACGACTTTCCCCCAAGTGTAAAAGTCCACACAGACAATTTATTTTACACATGACGTATGTTTGCCAGGTTTTCATCACTATACTTATCCAGGGCACTTGTTTGCCAGGTTCTCACCATTGGACAAAATTTCTCTTTACTATTTTTTTTTAAACTTTTTTTTTAATTTTTCAATTTTTATATGGACAGGATGCCTTAGATGCCCACTGATTATTCTGAAGTTATTGATGGTGTCAATGTAGATACTGGTGCCATGATATTCCAATAATGACCTTTCTGAAGTAGTTTCCTTGTCAGGATCACAACGCTTGCATACAACTAATTGATGCCATTGTGGTCCTTTTTGATACTAGAGTTGGCCTTATTAGAATACACACATCACAATAGAGTGTTATGAGAGTCCTTATGATAAAGAGTTGCTACCAATATACGATGGATTTGTGGCATGGGATGTTTGGACTTTAGGCGATATGTAGGAGTATGATGAATGATGGTAGACGTGGGAGGATTGTTTGGACATTTGGATGAATCACTTTTTATTTTCCAAACTTGGGATGTTGGATGGCGGAGATTGGGATGGTGTTTGGAACCAACATTTTGATGTCTTTCTTGATGACCATTTTGAAGGAGGTGGACATTTATTTTTTGTAGGAGTCCTCTTTTCTTGTTGCTCCACATTTTGATTGACTTTTTGATTTGAAATATTTTCTTTGCTTGATCCATTTTTCTTTGGGATCCATTTTAACTTGATATGTCCACTTGGATTTTTATTTGATTCAATGGCCTTTGACATTTGATTTTGAACTTTTGATTTGTAATATTTTTGTTTTTGTTGGTTTAAAATGGAAGGTTTAAGATATTGGGAATGATGGTTTGTGGTGTGGATGGAAGGAGTGTTGGTAACAACCTTATGACAAGGATTACTCATGGCCTTTATTTTAATGTTTGTATCAAATAAAGTTGCCCCCGATATTGAGGATGTACCACTAACATCTTTATATTTTCCAACTGAGGAATAACCAAGACCTTGATGTCTAGGTTTTTCATGAAAGTGTATTGGTTCTCTAATGCCTTGCCTATGTATGCCTAGTCCTTTTCCTTGATATTGAATGCTTTGACATATTCTATTTGCAATGGTGTATTTATTGTTTTGAAAGTAAGATGCTAACCCATCATTGTTTATATGGACAATGTTACTTAGAATATTCTCATCTACAAGAAAGCTTGCTCTGATAAAAGTGGATGATCCTAGTTGATAGGATGTCTTAGCTTCATTGACATGTTGGACCTCCTTGGTTTGATTTTGTGACATATCAGATTCAGATGATTCTATTTGTGCTTCCAAGTCGATGTCGAAACTGTCTTTATGGCCATTGTCATAGAGTCCAATGAATTCAGCTATAGCTTGATCATTTACAAATATGTCTACAGTAGAAGAGTTTTGTTCTAGTGAGAGATCATCTATGTGTCCCATGGAGGAAAATGTCTCATTTTGGAAAGTTTTAATAGTTAGATCCTGAATAAGGTCGTCATCAAGTGTTTGGTCATGAATGGTGTAAAGGTCGAGGAGTGGGTTATTTAGGACTTCTTGATCAATGGTACTATCTTGGTCAAAGATGGGGTTGTCTTGGATGACATGTTTGGGAATGGAGTCTTTGTCAAGGACCAGTGTATTTTGAATGTCGTGATTATCTTGAAGGACTTATTGAATGAACTTAAAGATAGGTTCATGGGATGGACTACCTTGATCTTGACATGAAGGTGAAGGTGTGATGTCATGTCTTGGATTTTTATCTTGACATGTATCCTCAAATTTAGGCAATGGAATGTGATTTTGGACAAGGATAGAATTTTCATGACTAAAGGTATGTTGGGACAAAGTGACTTGGAAAGGATTATTGGATGAAGGACTAGGAGAAGACATGGAGACTTGGAAGGGGTTGGTGGATGAAGGACTAGGATAGGACATGGGGACTTGGACTGGATAGGTAAATAATGGACTAGAATAGGACATGGAGGCTTGACATGGGTTAGTGGATAGTTGACTAGGATAGGACATGAAGACTTGAAAGGGGTTAGTAGGTGGAGGACTATGATGGGACATGGAAATCTGGAGAGGATTAATAGGTGAATGGCTAAGATAAGATATGGAGGCTTGGAATGGACTAGTGGAAAGTTGTCTTCCCTTGTCAAGGTTAGGATAAGGGCAATAAGTGGACGTTTGTTGGGAATTAATTACAAGATTTGTGTTAAGTGACTCTTGATAGTGAGGTTTGATGGATGGAGGACTAGGACTTATGAATTTTTGATAGGGAGGGCCTTGGTTTTTGGATTGGAGGAATCATCTCTTGAAGTCCAAGGCTTGTTGGTATTGTCTATTACAGAGTAATTCATGTTCAACTTGACTAGCGAGAAAATCAAGGTCAATGGAAGACATGATAGTGAAGTCTAGAGAATGACAATGCAAAGGTATGACTTAGGCCTAAGATATGCAACCTAAACTATGTTGTTTGTCTAATTTTGGACATAGATTACCAAGGAAAGATGTTCAAAGACAAATTGAAAATGTTGGGTCTCGGGTCTGGACAGTGACTGTGATTTTTCAAAATGATGGGAAAATGCATCGCAAGAATAGAGATGCATTGTTATAGGAAGCAATTGCATTGCGAAGATACAAATGCGTCATTTAAGGTAGAAATTGCATCACAGAAATGAAAATGTGTTTCAATAGTTTGACAGTGTTCCATCTTGGGTTTGACTAATTTTTCTGATGAATAGCAAATGCACCGCAAGAATTGGAAAATGTGTTTCAAGAGGTTAATTGTGTTGGAATTTAAGAAGATGTGTGGTTTTGGATAGCATATGTGATTTAGGATGCCAATTGTGTTTCACATGATAGCAAGTGCGTTGCGATACAGGAAAATGCATTTTTTTGTTTGTTAAATGCGTCTTAGTGTAGCGAATGCATTACAAAAAGTGTCGAATGCGGTGTAGAAGAGAAAATGCATTGGAGGAAGAATGAATGTCTAGTTTGTTTGAAAATTTAAAAAAAAAATTGAATTGTTTCAAGTTGAATGATTATTTCCTAGTCTGTAAAAGGTGTTTATTTGTTTCATTGTCTTCAGAAAACACTTGACAAACACAATCCTAGGTTAGGCAAGGACAATATTTGCTAGATTCCACATGGGTTTCCCCAACCACACTTATTCTTAGCAGAAGAATCCAAAAGCTTGGCCACACGGGCTGCCCCTTATAGTGCACTACTTCTCAGGTCAACCAAGCTTCCATCCCCTATAAATCTCCCATGGCAGGTTGATCACCTCTACTAAGAACTACGAGAATGCGGATGCCTTCACAATGACCATTGTTGTGCTAGTAAATAGAAAAGATTTTGGCTACAACACAAAAAAATTTAGTTCGGGACCCTAGTTCGAGTGGCCACACATGGGGAAAGATTAGCTCTAATAAAGAGGAACTCCAACTTGAAGAGGTTACGCTCAACAGGGTTTTGGGTAGTTCACTTGTCTGTGTGACACATCTGCACTCGCAATCGTAAGTTTTCCATTAAGATTCACATTTATATAAGGGTCGGGGGTAGCTCAGCCAAAGAGCTCTGTTGTCGGTTTGAGTCATCTTGGGGTGAGTACTTTTTTCCACCAAGGAAGGCTCAATTCCTAGAGTCAATAATTGTTTCTCTTACACCAAGGATTGCGAAGTGCACAAGGAGAGAGGATACTTTCATTATTGAATCTGTAGACACTTAAAAATGTCCTAGGCCTGCGAGTTCTTATCTTACCACTTTCATCCTCGCATAATTAAGACATTTAATTATGTCTTGGATCTACGTCTGACTATTAATTAAATAATTCATTATTGTTTAATTAATTCATGGCCTTTTATTCTTCATGATTATTAAATAAATAAATCTTGTTTATTTATTTAATATGCCATTAATTGTCTTAAGTCTTCCTTCGTTAATTCTTCCTCCTCACTAAATAAATGAATTTCATTTATCTAGTTAATATGTCACTAATTATCACAATTAAATAAATTCATTGATTTATTTAATTTCTAAATCCATATCTTCTAAATTGAATAATTATGTTTAATTATTTAATTGTCTGAATTAATATTCCTCTCATTTTAAATAAATGAAATTATTTAAAATGTCATCACATTCTTAATTAATTGTCCATTTTGGATAAATAATCTAAAAAGGGATTATTTATGGTTTTTAAAATCCACATTTTGGATAAACTTATTTGTTTATCCCATTTATGAATTAAATCATTATTTAATTCATAAATGGACATTCCACCTTGAATTTATTAATTTGCATTATTTCCACTATGAATCTAATAATGTGAATTATTTCCACTAACTTATTTATATATTCTCACTAATTATTTATTAATCCCACTTCCCTTTCCACTAAAATAAATAATTATGACAATTATTTATTAATCCCCCATTTATGAATTAAATCATTATTTAATTCATAAATGGACATTCCACCTTGAATTTATTAATTTGCATTATTTCCACTATGAATCTAATAATGTGAATTATTTCCACTAACTTGTTTATTTATTCCCACTAACTATTTACTAATCCCACTTTCATTTCCACCAAAATAAATAATTAAGATAATTATTTATTAAATCCCCCACTTATGAATTAATCCATTATGTAATTCATAAGTGGACTTGCCACCTATCTTTGTGATTATTTTTAATCTCACTAAGTGGGTCATCTTCTCTTTTAATTTTAAAAATCTTTATTTTTAAAATCAATTATCTCTCATATTTTCTCCACCACTGATATGATTCTCTTCATATTGTATCTTGACCCTTCATTTAAGGATCTTTCCCTAACCCTAATTAGGGATGTTTAGATTTAATCTTGGACCTCCACTTTAGGTCTTTGTCAAAAATTCAATATAAACCATCCATTCAGATTTGGGTTTTCTATAAAATGACAAGCTCACTCATAAGGGATGGATGGATGATGCTTAGAATTTGATTTCTTGTAGAGTTCTTAGGACCTATGAAGTTAAGGGAAAGCATTGTAGTCATTTGGCATTGATGATTTTAGTCATTTAGGATTATCATAGGTATAGGCATTTAGGAATAAAATCCTTCAAAGCTTGGTGTAGGACATAGACGTTTATTTGTAGATTGCTCGCACGTCCAATCTGAGGGCAACATATAAACCAACAAGCAAGAAGGTACTATCAAGGTGAATCATGGAAACTCATGCGAATCAAAGGTATAATTGCTCTTGTTTTCATTGTTCTTGATAGGATCTTTCAGTTATATGCTTTATATGTTAGTTTATCTCACAATCTAACACCCTTAAGAAATTTAATCATTGATACATTTGGTGAACTTGATGTGAATCCTTTGATCTAGCTTGCCTTTTGTAGGTTTTATTGACATTTTGTTGCAGATCTGTCAGTCTTTGGACAAAATCACAGGTTTTACGAATTTCTTCATATCTTCTACACAGCTTCAAATTTTTCATCAAGATTTTTAACAAATTCTTTTACATCATCTCAAGAGGCTACAGTAAAAAAATCAAGGGTTTAGCATCATTTTTGTGGAAGTTATTTTGATTTTAATTATTTTCATAAAATTGATTTTGTGGACGTAAATCAATGAATTTTTTAGAAATTTTTACATTTTTGGAAATATCTTTAAATTTTAATGGGGGTCTATATTTTACATATTTAATTTGGAGGTCAAATACAATGCAAAACAATCCGATCTTCATTTTTTGTATGGTTTTCACTAAATCCGCGTTTTTGGGTGCAAAACAGGGAATTTTTCAACTTCTTTACATTTCTGGAAAGCTCTCAGAAAATTAATAGGGATCTCTTCTTTAAGTTTTTATTTTTCAGATCAATAAAATCATCAAATAATAAAATCTAATTCGGCTATGTCAAAAGTATCTCAAATTGCAATTTTATGATGAGCTTTTTTTTTCTTTGGATGCATTATAATATTGTTTTTTGATCTTGTAGGTGATCATAAGGAGATATAGTAGCAGCAATATCAGTCATATATAGCAGATTAGAAAACAAATACTTTTGGGTTTGCATAAACATACGTTTGTCGAAGACTAAAAATCAAAGAAACTCCTAACTTGTGGTTTGCAGGATCGAATGTCGAAGAATGAAAACTAAATGTTGTGCTTTTTTTTTTTTTAGATTAGTACACACTTCCTTTGGGGCATTAAAATGAATGTGTGTTTTATTTTATCTGACCATGCTTGAAGGTGGTAGGTGATTATGCTCTCACCTTGTGAAAACTAGGTGATAAAAAAACCAGACCCACCTTATTTTTTGTGTCACCCTCACGATTTGGTAATCGAAGTATCCTCTCCCCTTGCACTTTCGAGTGATCCTAGGTGTAAGAGAAATGGTTACTGACTCTAGAACTTGGGCCTATTCTGGTGGGAAAAAGTACTCACCCTAGGATGACTCAGACTGGTAGCACCTTGAACCTGAGGGACTTCCAGCCGATATATAAAAGTGGATTCTTGGGGAAAACCCAAGAATCACGCATATGGTTCCGACGAGATGGATCTGAAAGGGGACTCTCGCCGCATGGATCATGCCCTATGAATGGAATGCCCAAATTAAATACCTCTTATTTTAGTGTCCAACCGTTCTTTGGTCGTTGCTTGGTATAGTGCAGGGTACAATATCATGCCTGAAGACACTCACTACTGATCCCCTTGAGTAGAGATAGCAGTTCTTGGGAAGTCACTACCCAAGAATTTGAATTTGGTGTGTTCGAATGACGTTATTGAGCCGTGGAGGGGAGCCAATGCCACCAAAATTCTAATCTATCCTCTCTCGAGAAGGAAAGGTGTTTATCACCAATCTGGGGTATATCGGTGGGCTATACCAAGTATACAAACCCTTTGCCTATTGGCCTTTTAGGATTGTACTTTTCTTATGTGTGCTTGCTTACACTAAAACATCATGCTTGTCAAGTGTTTTTTTTGGATTTTCAAACATTATACACGACATTCACAGTTCTCAACACAACATTCAATTTTAGACAGATAAAATTTTTCATCAAAACGACAAGCAACTCAATTTTCACAAACTGTGATGCATTCGTAGCTTCAAATGACGCATTCGCCTGTCACAAGTGAAACCTTGAAACAGAGTCAAAATCTGAGTCTATACTCTGTCAATATTTTATCAAACACTGTTTCCAAAGGGATCCTGTCAGAAACCAATTCTGAAATTGCTTAAAACTTTTGTCCATTAGTTTGCATTCATGACCATAGGTTCCATCTTTCATTCATTTTAGTTACATACATTAGGCATTAACTTGTCCCTAGGTTTTCATCATTGCATACTTTGGATTAGGAAAATCTTAACACCAATTTGCCACATCATTATTTTTGAAACTAGGTTACCTTAGACGTCACCATCATTGTCTTTTTTAGTTATTGTCCCTTTTGTGAGATTTTTTTTTTCCCAACTCAAAAGTCTAGTTGGGAACACTCACTAGTCATATTGGCCTTGTCATCTTGTCATTTTCCAATAAAGTCCTTAGTAACCGAAATCGAAAACAAAGATTGAGCTTAGAAGTGCTTAGGTATCCTCATCTCAAATTACATCATAAGTATAGGCATTGCATATTTTATTCCCAAAAATCCAAAAACATTACACATTCTAGTCATCATTTTTGAACTTCGACCTCACATAGTATCATCGTTACATTTAGTTGTCATCTTAATTTTGAGCAATCTCATTTTATGGTGGAAACAAGACTCCAAAAACAACAACGACAAATGGAAAACTTTCAACAAGATCCCACTTCCACTGTCAACAACCCCACGTATGATCCAAATTGTACTTTTGATAATCCATTTGGAAATTCAAACAATCAAACTCTCTTGAAAACACCATCATCATCAAACAATCCCTTTGAACCCTACTTACATAAGGATGAGTATGGTCAAATACTCGAAGAGAACCTAGAGGTAGCAGCACAAGACCCAGAGGCTTCTGAATTCATCGAACACATGGTCCTATATGACAGAGACAGATACTTGGCCATACTCTTAAGTCAAGGAGCCAAATTACCTAAAGGATTCGACATCGACACGTTGAGATCAACATCTCCAGACCCTAATGTCAACAACACACACAATATATCAAATAGTGGTCAACCTTCAAACACTACGAGCAATACTTTCTTTGACACTACAACGACAGTACATGCCACTCCCAACATCCCAAACAAATCCAACTCAATAAATGCAACATCCATTGGAGGATCACAATCAGCCACAATGCCCCCAACATCCATGACACTGTCACAATTGGCCGGGACTACCTATAGCTCCTTGACAACATGGGAAAGTTATTCAAACCCTCTCTTTACCATGACAGTAAATGCCACGGGGACATCATCAAGTCACAACAATCCCCCCTTGATAGCTACATCTACTACCATGAGCACACCTTCGACACATCCACTCATTGGTATATCACAAAATCCTTTAGGAGGAAGAAAAAGACGTATCTTTATCCAAGGAAAACAACAACATGTTAACACACCAACACAGTCAAATGTCATTGCCTCCCAAGGACCAAATGCAAACATACCCTTGGTTCAAACCCAACAATTTGGACAAGGTGGCCAAATAACACAACCCATGGCATCATTCATACATAATGTTCAGGCTCACCATATTCCCCAGGTAATGACACAAATGGCTGGGGGACACATCCCATCATGCGCATCAAACATCCATACTCACCAACATACCCCCAATACAAACTTTCAATACCAACAACACATAAATCCGAACACATCATACATGTCACATCAATCCATACCTCCACAATACAACAACATCCACATGCAACAAAAGGGGATCTATGGTGTACCAAATAATCCACCGTATGGGACTACAAACAACCCCACAATAGATGACTTACGAGCACAAATGAGGGGTCTAGAGAAAACCATCCAAAACATACAAATATCAGGCAAGAAATCAGAAGTGTCATATGACCTAAACATCTACCCATTCGACATGAACTTATACATGCCACCATTTCCTCAAGGATATTTGTCACCCAATTTTACAAAATACAAAGGAAAAACAAACCCTATCGAACATGCTGCAAATTTGAAACCAATTGTATGGATGTCACCTATGAACAAACATACTTGATGAGACTTTTCCTTAAAAGTCTAGCAGGTCATGCCCTTGAATGGTTCTCCACCCAAAAGGATATCCAAACATGGGATGAGCTTAAACAAAAATTCATAAAAAACTACACATACAACATCGACATAGACACCTCTATTACTAGCTTATGCAATCTCATGCAAGAAGATGCTGGTGAGACATTCATCCCATTCTTTCAAAAATGGAGAAGTTTAGCTAGTCGGTGTCACATTGACATACCCAAAAGGGAAAATGTTGACATGTTCGTTCAAACACTTCTGGGTCCCCTAAAATATGCATTGCAAGTGCATTGTTGCACAACATTCATAGACCTAGTCGAAAAGGGGGTCCAGATTGAGAAAGCCCTTATCGCAAAGGGAGATCTAAGATATAGTTCCAAAAACACAAATGTAAATCCTCCCGCTGACAAGAATATATATTGGGTCAAAAATAAACATGTCACAAATGATGGTGTTGTGGACGCCAAGGCTGCACACATGGTCGGTCTTGTATTGGCTTTAAAAGGGGTTCAACCGCAAAACAACCATACAACGATATCAAAACCCCCTACTAATGTCCCTTCAAACAATCAAAGCGGTCAAAACAATCAAGGACAATACTGTCAGATGAGACAATTCCCTAGGGGTCGCACATACACTGCTTTGGGGAAACCCATTGAGGAAGTCCTCAAGAAATGTCTTCAAAATGGCGTCATCACACTTCAAGAACCAAAACCATATGACCCAGGACAATTCAAACTAGCATGGTGGAATGATAATGCATTTTGCGAGTACCATCGGGAAAAAGGACATAAAACCTCTCACTGTCGACAACTGAAAAACCTAGTACAAGATCTTATCGAAAGTCATATCATCGAAGTAGGTGGATCACAATTCGCCTCCAATGTAGATCATACTATTCATAAAAATCCACTACAGGACCATGGTTCTAATAATGCTTCCGCGTCAGGTTCATAGACAAACAATAATCAAGCTAACTTCGCCCGAGCCAAGTACGACTATTCTAGTGAACTAATTATAAATAATGTACGAACTAACAACAAATACGTCAACACCATTACGATCAAGAAAGAACCTCAGTGTAATGCTACTACTCAAAGTGGCAAGGTCACCATAGTTGGTCCACCTTCCGCTAGGCAACCCAAAATTACCATACCTAGCCCATCTGCTAAACATTCAAAACCCATCCTGACCACAAGGCAGGGGCAACCCAAAAGCCAGTTCAACCTTATCGACCAGCTAGGCAAGACTCTTGCACAAATCTCTATACTTGAGTTGCTTCGTATCTCTCTCGCACACAAGGATATCCTAGATAAAACCCTGCAATAGTCGTCAATCCCCAAGGACATTGATGCCAATCAGTTTGAGACCATGGTAGGATACCTCACTACGCCTCACCATGTCACCTTTTCCAATCAAGACTACTCATCACCAAAGACCAATCACAATGATGCCCTTCACATAGAAGTCTTCATCCATAAGCATAAGGTCAGACGAGTGTTAGTAGATGGCGGAGCAAGACTAAACATTTGCTCCTTAAAATTGGTTAAGGCTCTAGGATTTTTTGATGCTTGTGTGGACACTACAAAAAGCATTGTTATAAAAGCATATGATGATGAAGAACGTACCTCCCAGGGAATAATTTCACTTCCAATTCATATCGGGCCTGTCATTGTGGACACCACTTGTCAAGTCCTAGATTTAGTTTCCCTACAATATTCTACTTGGTTGACCTTGGATTCATGCCTTGAAAGTTGTCCCTTCCACGTACCACCAGTGTTTGAAATTTCCCTTTGAAGGCACTGAGATTACCATATATGGGGACCCTGACCCATTTCAATATTGTACCAACTTGAGAGGAGTCTCAGAACACCAAGTGCCTATAAATAGTGAAGCTTTGACATCTTCATCCTCTAAGTTCCTTGACCCATTAATGCTTGCAAAGCCTCCCACACCCACTGCCACAACATCCACTTCTGCTTCTTTGGCAACCATGCCCACCCCCAGGACATCCACCACTTCACCCATTACCCCAAGCATCGACACAAGTATTAAGATCCAGGACCGAGGGTGCGGAGAATATAAGCTGAATACAGCCTGCTGCATAACAAGAATGCCCAAGTCTCCCCAGGTCTATGGCAAGCCTTGCTTCATGTTAGAGCCAAAAGAAATTTTCAGGGTCCCTCCAAAAACTATATTCATAAAATGGGGGGAAATGAGTCAAGAGGACACTGACAATGTGTTATCTTGGATTTATAGAGAACCAGAGGATACAACTCCCTTACTAGTAAAAATGTATGGTAAAGGATATGACATGATAAGGGCAAAAGGCTACGATGGAATTAGTGGCCTCGGCAAGCACAAGACAGGAAGGCAAGAACCTCTAGTACCTAAAGGAAGACCTAAACATCTTGGGTTAGGGTTAGGACCAGGAGAATCTGGCGATCATAGTACCAATGTGCTTTTGAGCGAGAGAGTAAATGCTTCAGACTGTGTCGAGACAATTGGAGATCCCCTTTCTGAAACTGACTCCCACGAATGGGAATTTGGCTCCCAACGATCCCTAAGTGACTGTTGCCTAGATGACTTATTCCTTGAACCTAGAGAGTCTACATTTGAAGAGAGATTCTGGAAAATGTTCAAAATTGACATGACACCAGACAACATCAAATTCAGAGCCCCTTCTACTCCTATTGACCATAATCCTGACATACTTATCTACCCTACCGAACCTAATGATCATCATTTGGATCCATCTAAATTGCCACATGACACTGCTGACCCTGAATCCATGCCCTTTGTTCCTTACTTTGCTGATGAGGATGAATCAAGCAAGGCAGACTACTGGATAGAATCCTATATAGAGCCCGATGATGACAATCTTATCTTTAACCCCTTTGAATCTGTCAACATGCTTTCCACTTCCTATCCACCATACACCAATACTGAGGATGGTATTTCCTTAGTCTACCTGCAACTAATCGATTGGGATCAACAACGCCCTCTAATTATGGACATATTTCAAAATGATGAGGCCATTGCGGAATTCATGGGATTGCATGAGGGTATACCAAGTGGAGACCACAAGGCCGAATTTTCCATTGACCTAGATTGTGCTGCTTACTTTGGGGAGACTGCTCCGTCCTCTAGTCGCAAAATGAAAAGTAGAAATAAAGCAAAAAATGACACATCTTTAGGTGAAAACAAAAAGGAACCTTCTGATGATAAATAAAATAAAATAAAGGACATATCCGAAGGTGAAAACCTCGTTGGGGCACCTAAGGATGGAGGACTGGACTTTCTCCCTATAACTCAAGAAAAATCAGCCATGCTCATAGAAGACACTATGGAAATAAATATATCCACAACAAAAGATCCTAAGATCGTCCTCTTCACGACATATTTGACAGAGGAAGAGAACCCTGAGTTCCAAAAATTCTTTTCGGAATGTAAGGTCAACTTTGCATGGTCTTATGCCGATATACCATGGTTGGATCCAGAACTTGTCTTGCACCATTTGCCATTATTTCCAAATTCCAAGCTAGTCAAACATAAGCTGCGAAAGATGGACCCACAGATCGCCTTGTTAGTCAAAGTATAACTTAAGAAGTTGTTAGATGTGGGATTCATATGGTCCATCGACTATGCCGAATGGATATCAAATCTTGTACCAGTCACAAAGCCAAACGGTCAAATCCACATCTGCACAGATTTTTGGGACCTGAACAAGTCCTATCCAAAGGATGACTTCCCATTGCCAAACATTGACATCATAGTGGACCTTACGGTAGGATATGAGATGTTGTCCCTCATGGATGGTTTTTTTGGTTATAACTAGATTCGTATTGCCCCTGAAGATCAACACAAAATAGCCTTCACATGTCCTTGGGGCACATACTGTTGGAACGTCATGCCTTTTGGTCTTAAGAATGCAGGTGCCACATATCAGAGAGCCATGACAACCATATTCCATGACATGATGCATCAGATCATGGAAGATTATGTAGATGACCTTTTGGAAAAATATTTGACACGAAAAGACCACTTGAAGGTGCTAGACAAAATTTTCAAGAGGCTGGAAGAATACAAGGTCCGCTTGAATCCAAAGAAATGTGTCTTTGGCATGACATCAGGAAAAATTTTGGGATACATTGTTTCTCGTAGGGGCATTGAAGTCGATCTTGCTAAGGTAAAAGCCATATTAGACATGCCTCCTCCAAAAGGAATAAGCGAACTTAGGACACTACAAGGTAGGCTACAATCTATCCGATGCTTCATAGCACAATTGGCAGACAAGTGTCATCCATTTCAGTATCTTCTACGCAAAAGTATCCCTTTTGTATGGACATATAAGTGTCAAGAGGCCTTCCAACAAGTAAAATACTATTTACTATCACCACCTATTTTAATGCCACCAATAGAAGGTAAACCTTCGATTCTATACATTTCTGCAACAACTTCAGCACTGGGGGCATTACTGGCACAAAATGACCATGAAGAAAAGGAAAGGGCCATATACTATAGCAGTAGGACATTGATCAGATATGAGCTAAATTACACAACCATTGAACGTGCTTGCCTAGTAGTTGTCTTTGCTGCTCAGAAATTAAGGCACTACATGTTGAATCATCAGACACATTTGGTAGCAAAGATTGATCCTATGAAATATCTCCTAAGTCGTGCAGCATTGACAGGTTGCCTGGCAAAATGGGTAAGGATCTTGAGTGAGTATGATATTCAGTATGTTGAAAGAAAGGCAATAAAGGGACAAGTGATAGCAGATCAACTAGCAGACGCACCTATAGAGGGAAATCATCGACTAGTAGCAGATTTTCTAGATGAGTCAATATTTCATACAAAACCTAAGTCACCTTGGAGGCTATACTTTGATGGATTTCATACTAATCATGGCTCGGGGGCAGGAATACTATTTATCACCCCTCAAGGAGACTCCATCCCTAAGTCCTTCCGCATTGCTTTTCCATGTACAAATAATGTGGCAGAATATGAGGCACTTGTCACGGGGCTTAGAATGGCCATCAAATGGAAAATTACAACACTTCACGTCTATGGAGATTCCCAGCTAGTCATTAACCAAGTCAACAATGACTATGACACTAAGGATGATAAATTAATGCCTTATAAATGAATGGCTGATAGCTTCCAAACATATTTTCACATGGTGACTTTTGAGCAAATTCTGAGAACACAAAATAAGGCAGCAGATGCAATGGCCACAATTGGTTCTCTCCTGGACATTCCTAGTAATGTGCCTCAATTTGAATTTTTGGTAGAACAACTTTTGGTTCCTGCGTATGACATACTAGAATCAAAGATGGTTTGTGAGCTTGTTGGTCCCAATTCTCCATGGTATCAAGACATTTATGACTTCCTCAAGTCCCAAACCCTTCCCCCCAACCTATCCAATAACCAACGAAAGTCCTTTATCCAAAAAGTTGCCAGATACACCATCCTCAGTGACACCCTTTATCATCGAAGCTTTGATAACTCCCTTCTTCGATGTCTTGACACTGATGAAGCATGAATGACCTTGCGAGAAGTACATGAGTGTATATGCAGATCCCATTCAAGTGGTCCTACTTTAGCCAAAAAGATAATGAGACTTGGGTACTATTGGCCAACCATTGAGAAAGATGCACTTGAATTTGTCAAAATGTGTCACCAATATCAGATACACAGTGACCTGATTCATGCACCGGCACAAGACCTTCAACCAATTACTTCTCCTTGGCCTTTCACCCAATGGGGACTCGACCTTGTGGGTAAGATTCATCTGACCTCGTCCAATGGTCACAAATTCATCATCACCGCCACTGAGTATTTCACAAAGTGGATCAAAGCCATCCCTCTGACATACATAACTGACAAACAAATATCCAAGTTCATCCTTAATTACATAATTTGTTGGTATGGCCTTCCATAATCCATTATCACTGACAACGGACATCCGTTTAAAAACCAAGACGTTCGGGAGTTATGTGAACGATTCCATATCCAACATCATTTTTCATCTCCATATTACCCACAAGGAAACGGTCAAGCTGAGGCATCAAATAAAACCATTGTCAAAATCCTCAAAAAGACTATCAATGATGTTGGTCGTGACTGGCATATCCAACTCAACCCTACTCTGTGGGCTTACCGTACAAGCATTCGTACACCTACAGGAGCTACTCCATTTGCCCTGGTCTTTGGGGCTAAGGCTATCTTACCTATTGAAGTTGAAATTCCTTCTTTACGAGTCTCCCTGAAGGGTCTAATGGATGACGAAGAATATAGACAATCACGCCTACACGAGCTGGAAATGTTATAAGAAAGGAGGTAAAACTCCTTGAACAATCTACAAGCATATCAAAACTGTCTCTGTAGCAGTTACAACAAGAAGGTTATGGTCAGGAAATTCGACATTGGCAACTTAGTTCTCATGTAGAACCCTAAAAACCAGGCTGACAAAGAAAAGCCAGGCAAGTTTGAACCCAATTGGTTGGGTCCATACATCATCACCGTGTCATTTGGTTCAGGCACATATCAGTTGGCTACTCCAGATGGTGAACAATTGTCAGAACCAATCAATAGTCTGCATTTATGCAAGTTCTATACATAGCATTAGAAAGTCTAGCCGACAACCAAATAAATAAATAAATAAATAAATAAAATAAATAAAATGACAAAAATAAAGAGAAATAATTCATCCAATAGTGAAAACCTAGTAAATAGGCACTTTGGATAAGTACCATAGTGAAAACCTAGAAAACAGGCACCGTGTGTAGTTAGTCATTGCTTTGACATCTACTACCACTCCATCTACCTTAGTCCATAATAAACATCCATTTTTTTCTGACATTCATCACAATGTTTCACCCTGACATCATGACATTCCTTTCCATGGCCGACAATGGTTGACATCAAAGTCTTACGCATCGCCTATCGTCCATACCAGTCATGTCCTTTCTATTAGCTTGACTAGGGGAAATATTTTATCATGGTACTGTTGTGGGTATCGCACATGGTCTTGTTAATTGCAAAAAAGTCCTGAAGAGAGACCAAAAACATCTCAAAAAGTCCTAAAGAAAGACCAAAAACATCTCAAAATATCCTAAAGAAAGACCAAAAATATCACAAAATGTCCTGAAGAAAGACCTAAAAATAAAAATGTCCTGAAGAAAGACCTAAAAATTGACAATGTCTTGAAGAAAGACCTCGAAATCGAAACATGTCAAAAACACAAAAACTTCCAAATCAACATCAAAATACTAAAAAGGGAGTCAAAGTCAGTCATGTCAGTCAATCCATGTCATTGTCCTAACTACGTTGTCTCTACGCATTTGCTACATAAGCAAGACTCATATTTGAGTCCCTTAGACATTAGGTCAGTCCTAATAGGTTTGTCAAAATAAAATCATGGTGCAATCTTTGGTCATCAATACAAAGTAATTCGTCATGTCGAACTACAAGGTCTCTGAGTGCATGACGTAGGCAAGGCCATCTGTCGATGAGCCCCCGAGGCTGCACTAGGTCAGTCCATTAAGGTTCCTGGCACTACACTAACACACATGTCAAATATCTTCAAGGCAAAGCGAATCATTCCCTAATGGGTAGATTCCTAAAAATAATTCAAGGAAACTAGTTATTTCAATATGACAATCTCATCATGCCTTAGGATGTGTCCTTCCTAGGCATCGTCACTATCATTCGACATTTTGAGGGATCCTCTTGACATCTAAGGATCACTCCCCCTTGACATCAGTATTCTTCAGATGTGTCCTTTTGAAGAACCAGCTGTGTCGTTTATTCCTTAGGATGTGTCCTTCCTAGGCATCGTCATCATCACTGTCACATGGCATTTTGAGGGATCCCTTTTGACATTAACATTATTCAGGATGTATCCTTCCTGAATTCAAAATTTTTTGACATTTGTCATCTTAGCATCCTCAATGCTTTGACACTTTGGCATCTCATCATCATCAAACTTAACATCTTGACATTAGAACATTGGATATCCAGACGCACTTGGCAAATACTTGACACTTGTCTTTTGGCTTTTATCATGTTATTAGTTTTTCAGCGAGATCCCACTAAACAAGATTTAGAGAAGCAGCGACATATCATGACAATTGACACGCATGACTACTAGTTTCTCGGCAAGGTCCTGATTCTAGGATTTAAAAAAATGACATATCATGGTAAGGGCAATCACACTCTTAGTATGAGTCATGATCATCCTTGTCTATGACTGTTTGTCTTATGTAATGGTACGACCATGCACACCTTGATCTATGCCATATCATGGTGTTTGTTGGCCATTACAACAGTCTGCCCAATGATGATTAAGAGTGATAAATATCCAAGTCCTATAGTAAAGCTTTGAAGGATTTGGTCTAGGAATTAACATGCATTTTCTTCGGTCTGGTCATCTCCTCTTCTTCATCTTCTTTTCTTCAGTCTGGTCATCTTCTCTCGTCCATCTCACGATGATATCCTGTGACATCCAAGAGAATAAGTGCATCCATGATCATATAAACATTGCATTAGGTCCATACATACATCATCCCTAGCATTAAATCATATACATAATCACAAACATTGCATTAACATAAATCATACTCTTTACTGGATGCTCATTTGACCAACTTTGACTACCCCGATGGCTGCCTTAAACATGTCAAAATTGAAAATTGACTGCGCCACTATTTTTTTCTAGTCATCCAATTGACTATTCGGGGCCCTTTCCAAATTTTTCTACCGTCGACCCAAAATTTGAAAAATCTCCTGAGGGGGCATTCATACCCTATACCCTCACTGGGGCATGGATTCAACTTATTTTCTTTGTCACAATGCGACAAGTGACATTATGACAAAGAGGGGCAAAATGTAGACACATAAAAATGTCCTAGGCCTGCGAGTTCTAATCTTACCACTTTCATCTTGGCATAATTAAGACATTTAATTATGTCCTGGATCTACGTCTGACTATTAATTAAATAATTCATTATTGTTTAATTAATTCATGGCCTTTTATTCTTCATGATTATTAAATAAATAAATCTTGTTTATTTATTTAATACGTCGTTAATTCTTCCTCCGTTAATTCTTCCTCACTAAATAAATGAATTTCATTTATCTAGTTAATATGTCACTAATTATCACAATTAAATAAATTCATTGATTTATTTAATTTCTACATCCATATCTTCTAAATTGAATAATTATGTTTAATTATTTAATTGTCTGAATTAATATTCCTCTCATTTTAAATAAATGAAATTATTTAAAATGTCATCACATTCTTAATTAATTGTCCATTTTGGATAAATAATCTAAAAAGGGATTATTTATGGTTTTTAAAATCCACATTTTGGATAAACTTATTTGTTTATTCCATTTATGAATTAAATCATTATTTAATTCATAAATGGACATTCCACCTTGAATTTATTAATTTGCATTATTTCCACTATGAATCTAATAATGTGAATTATTTCCACTAACTTATTTATATATTCTCACTAATTATTTATTAATCCCACTTCCCTTTCCACTAAAACAAATAATTATGACAATTATTTATTAATCCCCCATTTATGAATTAAATCATTATTTAATTCATAAATGGACATTCCACCTTGAATTTATTAATTTGCATTATTTCCACTATGAATCTAATAATGTAAATTATTTCCACTAACTTGTTTATTTATTCCCACTAACTATTTACTAATCCCACTTTCATTTCCACCAAAATAAATAATTAAGATAATTATTTATTAAATCCCTCACTTATGAATTAATCCATTATGTAATTCATAAGTGGACTTGCCACCTATCTTTGTGATTATTTTTAATCTCACAAAGTGGGTCATCTTCTCTTTTAATTTTAATATCTTTATTTTTAAAATCAATTATCTCTCATATTTTCTCCACCACTGATTTGATTCTCTTCATATTGCATCTTGACCCTTCATTTAAGGATCTTGTCCTAACCCTAATTAGGGATGTTTAGATTTAATCTTTCCCTCCGCTTTAGGTCTTTGTCAAAAATTCAATCTGAACCATCCATTCAGATTTGGGTTTTCTATAAAATGACAAGCTCACTCATAAGGGATGGATGGATGATGCTTAGAATTTGATTTCTTGTAGAGTTCTTAAGACCTATGAAGTTAAGGGAAAGCATTGTAGTCATTTGGCATTGATGATTTTAGTCATTTAGGATTATCATAGGTATAGGCATTTAGGAATAAAATCCTTCAAAGCTTGGTGGAGGACATAGACGTTTATTTGCAGATTGCTCGCACGTCCAATCTAAGGGCAACACATAAACCAACAAGCAAGAAGGTACTATCAAGATGAATCATGGAAACTCATGCGAATCAAAGGTATAATTGCTCTTGTTTTCATTGTTCTTGATAGGATCTTTGGGTTATATTCTTTATATGTTAGTTTATCTCACAATCTAACACCCTTAAGAAATTTACTCATTGATACCTAATCAAAGTGACACATAAAATAGATGGGTCTGGTTTTCTAATCACCTAGTTTGCACAAGGTGAGAGTATAATCACCTACCACCTTCAGGCATAATCAACCAAAGTTATTTAACCCCCTAATTAAATTTAAGTGAGACAAGAAAATGTTCTTTTTAGAGCACTAATGGAAGTGTTTTCTAATCTAAAAATAAACAAACACAAGTGTTTCAAAGTCAAATCCTTGGACAATCGAACCTACAAAACCACTTGTTAGTAGTCTCATAAAAGATTCCTTTGACCCACAAAAAATTTAATGCCACATGCTACAACAACCCATTAGTAACTAGAAAAACCCCTAAAATAACAGATTACAATGAGAAATTAGGAAAATTTTAGAAAAACCCGAATGCAAAAATTTACTAAACGAATGCATCACAGCAGAGCGAATGCGTCACTCTACACAACAAATACAGCTCGGGTTTGTATGCTGGAGTCTACAGAACAAATGTGTCGCTTTGAATGTCAAATGCATCAAAGTATTGGTGAATGTGTCTCTGTAAGTAGCAAGTGTGGTTCGAGTTTGCAGATGTGTCATTCTATTGGCCAACTACATTGCAACACAACAATTCCAGTGCTAGAAACTGTGAATGCGTTGTTCCGTACCTGTAGCTACAAAATAGAACAAAAAGTCATGCAAAAAAACAAAAATTCATAAGTTTTGTGTCGGGTTCACCAATGTAACTATTTGAAATTCTTATGTTAGCAAATTAGTAGCTAAATAAATCAAAATCCAAAGTAATAATGAAGCACAAAGGAGGAAATAACATGAAAAAAGATATCACCTTAAGTCTTCAACCTCCATGATTGACCTCCATTACACCCTCTCTATTTGCTGAAATATGAAGTTTTCCCTCAGTTTTTGAGTGAGCAATATGCGACAATGCCAAGACCAAAGCAAAATGTTGAAGGATTTGGTATGAAATGCAATACTATGCAACTATGCAACTAGTAAGCAACTATGAACTATGACTAAAATATGCCAAAATGCCAAAATGCTAAGATGCCAAGAGTTCCTAATATAAGATTGCATGAGATGTAAATAGCATGAGCTGTGAGAAATGACAAGCCTGAGAGATGACAAATGAGACTAAAATTTCCTTAGGGTGAAATTCAAAATGAGTGGCTAAGATTTGATTTTAGAAAATCAAATCAATGGTAAGAAATGCATGTGACAAGAAGATAGGAATGGCATGGAAAAAGAAAAAGCTGGAAAATCAAATAATAATAGAAATTATTTGATTTATGGAGGAAAGTTGTCATTTTGAATTAAAAATTAATTTAATTTGAAAGTGGGACCATGTGACAGTAAATAATTAATTTCTAATTATTTACTTGGAGAGAAAATTAGAAAATGGGATGACTTTATTTAAATTTAGAAAAAGCCAAGGAATAGAAAGTGGACAATTTTAAATATTATTTAAAATTAGAAAAAGCCAAGGTGGATAATAATTAAATAAATTACAAGAATTTATTTAATTATAAGAAGACATAAGGAATTAATGACATATTTAAATAAATAAATAAAATTTATTTATTTAGATAATCAAGAGGAAATAATGGACAAAAGATAATTAAATAAATTTAGGAATTTATTTAATCATAGAGAGACATTAGAAAATTAGCAACACATTTAAATAAATAAATACAATTTATTTATTTAAATAGTCAGGATGAATTGAAGACATGAATTAATTAAATAATTGAGAATTATTTAATTAATAGTTGAGATTGGACTACAGGACATAATTAATTATGTGAGAAGAAATATGATAAGACGTAGAAAAATGTGGTCTATAGGTCTAGGAAATTTTTATGTGTCTACAATAATGATGCCACAACTAGTCTACCATACCATCACCATTACTAATTACACTATCTACAGCATGGTAGTGTCTAACCTTGTTTTATGTTGTTTACCGCACTACCGCCTTGCTTAAAACCTCTTGTTGTCAGGTTGCGGTGTGTACCGCTCTATCGCATATGTTGCTCACCCACATGGCAGTATAGCAGTGTATACTTTCTTTATTACTTACTACCATACCACACCCCTTTTAATATCCTTCTATGGGATAGTGGTGGGTACTGTGTTACTATATTGCCTTATAATTCTCCCTGTAGGGTGGCGGTGAGTACCACATTATCGTACATGTTCTACAATCTCTTGGCAGTGTGGCGGTAAAAGGCTTATTTCATGACTTGGAAGCCACCAACCGATGTTGCCTTTATCTTGATGTTGAGGTACTACAGTAGAGGAAAAAATTTCTCTGTTTATGATTACCTAGAGGAATAAATGGGCATATACAAAGGGAAAACTGGTGATAGTATGGATATTGTCACACAAATTGTTGCATTCCATTCCAAACACAAAGTGAAACTAGAGATAGTTGGCATTTTGACATAGATGGAAAGTGGATGGCAGATGATGGCTAGTGGATACTAAGGAAGAAATTTTTACTCCAACAAGTTACACTAGCAGAGTTTTGGTACACCCTTCCACTTAGACCTTTATTATTTTTTATCAAAGTTTATATAGAGATTACATAATATCAACCATAATCCCTAAGCCATTAACCATTAAACTACCTAACCCCTAAGCCCCAAATTCCTTATCTTTTGACCCTTAATCCCTTAAACCCTAACCCCTAATCCCTTAACCCTTAATACCTAGAAGATCAGAATAATTAGGTTCTCAATTAGGTGCTAAATTAGGTGCTAAATTAGGCGCTCAAGTAGGCTCTAAAGTAGGCGCTAAATTAGGCACTAAATTAGGCGCTAATGTAGGTGCTAATATAGGTGCTGATTTGGGTGCTAATTTGGGCACTAATTTAGGCACTAATTTAGGCGATAATTTGGGTGCTAATTTAGGCACTAATTTGTGCCTAATTTAGTGCCTACTTATTCTAATTGGTGCAAAAAATTCCAAAAATAGTGCCATCTCGATAAATAGCACTGACTTTTTCAAAAAAATGGAGAAAAATACATTAAAACAGTTGGTGGAAGCAAAAAATGGAGTAAAAAAGGGAGCTAGTCACATGGATTTGTTGTAGTGATTATAGGCATTCAATTACATTCATTTTATATCTAATTAGATCTCCTTGTATTCTATAATCATTTGAAAAAATCCTATGTAGTTGAGTGAAGAATCATTCTAGAAGTACTATAATTGGAGCACTAAAATGAATATAAATCTACATAATAATTCAAGAGCATCTACATGTTTGAAGATTATTGTACTTGATTATTTCCATCACTATAAAGTTATTTTTCTAAGAGGGTTGACCTAGAAGAACTTGACTTTAGCGATTTGACAACCTCCCCAAGGTATTCCCAATACACACAATCCTTGAAAATGAACAAAGTAGTGTTTTGAGTGATGCACATCACATTTATTGACTATCAACATGTCCATTCCTATAAAATTACAAGTCATGTCCAAATAGAAGGTTAGATCCACAACATTTGGAGTTGATTTTGCATGTGGTAGCTCAATCCACCTATTTTTGTGAGCACCTAGTTCAAATTGAAAGAAAGTTGGGCATGCATCTAAACAACTTCACCAATCTAAGTAGGAGAGGGTTGCAAAAAATTATTTAAAAACCTTAAACAATTACGGATTTAGATGCACATAAACATATAAACAATGAAATCATAACATAAAATTTACATGGGAAAAACCCTTTTTTGGAAAAAGCCCCACACTCCAAAAGAACGGTTATTAGCAATCAAAACAAAGTATAATACAATATCAACACCAAGCTCATTAATAGGAGCTTTCACACTTCTTCAAGATTCTATAGTAACTTCAACAGTATAATGGTGCTCCAACAAGTCAAAACAACTACTAACTCCAAAATACAAGTGATCATTATGTAGGAGCTTATAATGCATAATTAAGCATGTCCAAAATCTGCCCAAGATTGTTCAAATGTAAAAACTACGTGCCAAAAACACTACACATGCATAATGGTAAGTTCCCACTTGTCAACAGATGCAATATTGCAACTACCAATTGTCACTTAACCTGCACATACAAAACTTGCACCTGCCAAAATATAATTGCACATCCCCAATGCCCACGTTTCATGCAAACTCAATATAAAATAAAAAATTTCCTTCATGCAAAACTCCACCTACAAACTACAACTTCCAAACTTGAATCCTACTTGGAAATAGAAACTGTAAGTTGTAACTCACAATGTAACATGAGGTAACTATCAAATATTATTTCAACATTAAATAATCAATGCTAGGAAATCAAAGATTGAGACACATTATTCCTAGCATTCTCCTACTTGTCAAATACCTTTGAAGAGCTAGTAGAAAGAACACGATTTCAACTGCTAGGGGTCTAGAAGCCCATAAACTCTGAACACCATCTAAACTTACCAATTCTCACTGAACTCACCAATGCATTTGAAACATTCACCAAAGTGTCTACCTTCTCCAACTTCACCTTCCCATCTTCCACCATAGCATGAGAAAAATGAAATTGTACATCAATGTGATTTGTTTTGGCATGGAAAGTAGGATTCTTTGCTATGAAAATAACACTCTAACTATCACAACAGATAGTAATATGCCTTGTATCAAAACCAATATCAAAACACAACCTCTTAAGCCAAATGGCTTCCTTGCAAGAATGAGAAACTTCCATGTACTCTACTTTTGTAGTGGATAAAGTGACTATAGCTTGTCGCTTAATCATCCAGCTGATAGCACCACCAAACATTGTGAACACATAGTCATTGGTGAAAATTATGTTTTCAATATCACCTACCCAATATTAATCCACATATCCATGAGTATTTATTGAATGCCAAATAGGGAATAATTAGAAGTACCTCACAAATATCTAAACACTCTCTTAACTGCATCCCAATGCATATATCCATGACTAGCCATAAATACACTAAAGAATCCCATTACTTGGGTAATGTCTAGCCTCATACAAACCACAACATACATAATACTGCCAACAAAATTCCCATATGGTACTCTAGTCATGTCCTCCATATCAATAGGATATTTTGGACAATCCTCCACATAAAGCTTCATTCCTTGCCACACAAAAACAACTAATTATTTTCAATTTGTCATGCTAAATATCTCCAACATTGAATTCACATACTTACTTTGGCTTAACCAAAGCTTTATGTTAGCTCTATCTCTTTTGATCTCCATCCAAGAATATACCTTGCTACACCTAGATCATTAATCTCAAACTATGTTGAAAATTGAGACATCAAATCTAAAATCATACTTTTACCATTTGCGGTGAACAACATATCATCTATGTACAAAACTAATATGACAATGCAATAGTTATCATATTTTTAATACACAAAATGGTTAGATTTATATCTCATAAATACCAAAGACAACACACATGTGCCAATTTTTTAGTACTACATCCTAGGAGATTGCTTAAGACCATACAAAGAAATTTTTAACTTGCATACTAGATGTTCTTTACCTTTAACCATAGAATACTCTAGATATGACATACATACATATTCCTCTAAATCACTATGAAGGAAAGTTGTCTTCACATCCATCAATTCTACTTTTAGATCATACACTAATGCAAGTAATAAAAAAAATCTAATAGATGTCAACTTTGCAATAGGAGAGAATATCTTACTATAGTCAATTCCCTCCACCTGAGAATAGCCCTTAGTGACCAACTTTTCCTTATGATCTTCAACACTTCCATCATGACCATATTTATTCTTGACCACTCATTACAACCAATAAGTTTCTATCCTTCAAGCAAGGGTTTTAGATCCCAAGTATCATTCTTCTTTAATGCAACAATCTCTTCATCCATGGATTTCATCAAATAATCTACATATCAGTCATACCTGTAGCCTCTCTAATAGTCCTAGGCTCATCAGTGTTAGAAATCAAAGCAAGTATGAAACTAGAATCTAACAAATAATAACCAAACCTTTCAAGTGAATATCAAAACCTATCCAGTCAAGTCACTATCTATCGTAGGTCACCTCCTCAGTTGTTGAGGTTGATGTTTTTTTTCTTCTTCTTTAAAAATTTCAAAGTTGTTATGGGCAGGTGCATGGAGATGGGTAGCCAATTTGTGGCCACTTTCAAAAAAAAGTTTTGAAAAGTCATAACATGAGCATGTTATAACATGCTTGCGTTATGGCTTGGTGTGCTGACCCCGAGGCTCAGCCACAACAAGCCCATAATGCAAGTGTGTTATAACATGCTCACGTTATGACATGTTAAAAGCAAAAAAAAATGAAACTCATTCATTCTTCATTTCGACTATGTTTTTTGTTGTGCCCACGACCAAAACCCCCATTTTTCACGCTCACATTCTAGGAGGAGGTATTGAACAAAAATCTTCACCAACGGTTGCTATTTCTTCATAAGGATGGCACCACGACGACAAGGAGGTGTGAGAGGTAAGGATTGTTTTCTTTTTGTTTTGAATTTGTTAGTTTTAGGTTTTATTTGATATATATATTTTTTAAATTTGTGGGAGATGCAAATCAACCTGCAAACCCTCAAAATCCTCAATAAGAAGAGCAATCAAATCCTCAAGAACAAAATCTTCAACAAAAAAATCAACCTCAACAACAACCTCCTCCACCAATCACTCAACACCCTCCTATCACTCAACAAAATTTAATGAGTGAAATTGAAAACAACAAAAAAAAAATTAAGGATTTAATTAGTAGGTTTTAGAGTGATCCAAATGGTTCAACCGCAAAAAGAATGACCCTAGCAAGTTCATTGAAAGATATGTTAAAAAATGTAGATTCAATTAGAAAACAAATAACTGGATGGCAAGATAGGAGGTAGGTGGCTAGGGATAATTATGAGGATAAACTATCATATAAAGATGTAAAGGATTTAAAAATTACAAAAGGTGATTTGTGCTCATTGACCCATGTACAAATCAAAATATCACCCTCAATACGAAGATTTTTTTAATTAATTGGTGCCACCACTAACAGATTAGGAACTATTTTTATGATAGGTGGTACATGGTCTTTGATTACCCACCGTGAAAAAATTGTGAAGTCCTGCAGTATTTTCTTAGGAAGCTATACAATGAGTTCATATTGAACAAAATCCAAAATTATTTTGATATGAGGGACTTCTAGGGGAGAGGCGGGGGGTCAGCTCAGGATAGACCTAGTGCATAGACGGATCCTACATGGCAAGGGAGACGAGCTCTCATGAGGCCACCTTGTGAGTACGGTATTATGCCTTCTATCGCAAAGGAGAGTGCTAACGTAGAGACATTGCAGGGAATCAACACTTTGACCCAGAGTGTCATCCATCATACTAGCCCTATTCTACAATGCCATCCAGGGGAGTCTTCGAGTGGTGGCCTTTGAACCCATGTGTGTCAATCTTGTGAAGTGACGTTCATATGACCCCATTGACACTCAGGAGGCTACTACACAGGATCTATGTGCAGCTATGGAGATGGAGAGGGCAGCTGACATTTTGCATGAGGCATCTGACATTGATAGTTAGGTAAAAGTTAGCATGTTCATTGAATTTAATTTATTAAATTTTGATTTTGAAATGCAAGATTAACTAAATTAGTTTTATGATTTTAATAAAATTGTAGGGTCACAGTGTTGAGACTAGATACACTGACCCTACACTTGCTTATTTTTGTAGTACACCTATTGGTGGGGTATGTAACTAGTAAAAAATTATAAATTTATTACATGTTAATAGCATTGTTTTATGAATGGTACTTTAATATGTGATTTTAGATGTTGAATAGGCTAATATTGGAGGTTTCCTGGGAACACCTCCCAGTGCCAATGGATTTACTCAAACCTACATGTAGTTAATAGAATAAATAGTTTAACTAATGAATTGTACTTAATAGATTTGTGTAGTTTATATTCATATTGTTGATTATGTTGCATTGCACATCATTCAAACTTAAAGAATTACTTCACATTCCATAACTAATAACTAGATGTTGATAGATGACAAAATTTCAACTACAATATAGTTGTTTAGAAAGTCATCATAAGTAATAAGTCTAGGAGTAGCTTCCAATTGCATTTTCTTGTCATGGCATTCCATGAGACCAATTTTTATTGCTCGACATCTTTTCAAAAAGTTCACTACCTTTTCTATGTTATGGATGCTTGGAAGGAATATATGAAAGAATTATAGTAAGCAATAGCATAGACAAGGCAATGAGTTTTTTAAAAAACTTACTGAAAGAAATGTGGTCTCATGGTGATGTCCATCACCATGAGACCCAATTTCTTTGACACACTTTTTCAAACAGCTCACCTCATTTTCTATGCTACCACATTTTCCATACATATCTACCAAAGAATTTTATCAAATGGTTCTTTTCCTCACTGATATGGAAAGCTTTAAAAAGGCGCTTTCCAAAAAAATGATGCAATGTAGGGCAGTCAAATAACTTAACTTCATCATTCAAAAGGATTCAATCCACTTTTCAACTCAAAAACTCAATTCTTTCTTTGTTTACAAACTTCTACCTAGTCTTCCTACTAGGTCAGCCAACCCACTTTTCTTATCAAAAATTTCAATTTTCTCAAACAACCTTATCAAAAAATCCCCAAATCAAGCACCCATCATGGCCTACTTTCACATATCAAAAAATCAATACCAATTCCTTTGGGTCAGTGATATTTTATTAGTTTTCTCCTTCAATCTCTCCAACAACAACTTACATCGATGAATCATATCATTTTTAAACATTTCCCAACTGTTCCAAATTCCTACAATGACTCAATAACCTCTACAACTAATTTTACCCTTGGCATTCCATGCCTTTACACCTTTTTTGCATTTTTACAACATTTGAAATTGACATCTTTGTCAATATTTTGCAATTTTTCACTTTATGCCTAAATTAACTAACTAAGACTATTACAACCTCCAAAATGGCTATTTAAGCCTTATTACATCATCAAAACACCTTAACCAATTCAAACTCCTCAATTTTCCTCATGGAGGCATGTGCTTGCAAAGGTGCACCTGCACGACAAACTATGGATGCTTGGAAAAAATCTATCAAAGCATAATAGTAAGCAATAGCATAGACAAGGCAGTTAATAGTTTGAAAAAATGCCTCGAAGAAATGTGGTCTCATGGTGATGGAATAGACCATATTTCTTTGAGGAATTTCTTCAAACAACTCACCATCTTTTCTATGATACCACATTTTCCATACATGTGTACCAAAGCATTTTATCAAACTACTCACTTCCTTGCTGCTATGGCTAAAAGCCTAAAATAGGTGCTTTCTAACAAACTATGGATTCTTGAAAAAATAGCTATCAAAGAATAATAGTAAGAAATAATACCATAGAGAAGGCAATGAACTTTCTGAAAAAATTCCTAAAAGAAATGCGGTCTTATGGTTATGGAATGCCATGACATGCATTTTTTTGTACTGGAATTCCATCACCATGAGACCCCATTTCTTTGAGGCATTTTTTCATACAATTCACTACCTTCTCTATGCCACCACAACTATCGTACATGTCTACAAAATCATTTGATCAAACGGTTCACCGACTTGCTGCTATGGGTAAAATCCTAAAAGTACGTCCTTTCGAACAAGATATGGATAGGGAAAATAGTAAGCATGATAATTAGAAATATATAGTTTAATAAGTACTCAAAATTTTGTTCATTATCTCATACACTATAAGTCATGACGTGGATCACTATTGTAGTTTTTATAATTGAAATTATTGTTGTTTTATTTTCAAATGTTGCAAACTGAAACACCTTTGATGTGATGAGGGAAATGGAGATCAGTGTTTCATCTGATATACAATCCTCGATGGCTCTGATAGGGGAGGTATGAGGCAAATTAGTAAATTTCAATTTACATTCGTTGTTATAGATATTAGTGAAAAATAAAACCATTATTGATTTGTATTTTAATTTCTATTTGGATGATTTATACAGGGCTTGAGCTCACCTCAGCATGGGCGTGTGAATATTTCTCTCATGGAGAGTGATCATGAGATGGCGGTAAGTGATTATTTTGTTAAATATATCATTTTTTATAATGTAATTTCTATATATTAATGTCTTTACTTCTTGTTGTAATAGTTAAAACTTCACCATGAACTAAACACTAGGAGGAGTAACAAGAGCACTCCTCGAGTGCACCACAGACTAGTGACAAACCTACCGCCATCTGATTGACAAGCAAAGGGAAATAATTTATTTCCAGAGCATGGAGACGAATGACTTTTGATTCTAGAGCCCTTTGTTGTATGCCTACATGGCAATTTTGTACATATTTTGTATTGGATATATTTGACATTGTATGCCTATATGGCATTCTTGTAAGCCTATATGGCTATTTTGTACCTATATTTCATACTTATATTGGCATATATTACATGGCTATTTGGTTAATACAAATCTTTTTTATCGATGGTGTCCATATTTACATTGTAAATTGATGGTTCAATAGATATGAGTTACGCGTATTCAAGTGTATACTTTACAACTTACATGTATACTTTGTGACTTACGTGTGTTCCAATGTATAGTTTGTGACTTACGTGTTTTCATGCGTATACCTTGTATTTGTGCATATACTTTGTATTAATTTGTGTATACTATGTATTTGTGTGTATACTTCAAGGCTTGCGTGTTTTTGAGTACTTGTGCTTCCTTTATTCATATGTACATGCTTGACTTATTCACATGTATACTTATTAATTAGTTAGTGCTACAATTGATCATTGTTGTACTTCATGGTTTGTCTTGAATATTAATTGATTGATGGTAAACTTTATCTAAAAGCAAAAAAACATGTTTTCAATTGGTATTCCATGAAATGATTCATAAAAAGATTCCAATATATTTAATCCTTTGATTGGAACAACTCAATTAAGCAAAGGATACATAATCTTCACAACACTTGCAAAACATAATATTGAAAGTAGATGAAGTAGTTAACTTCTTGACACATTATCATACAAACATTTATCTTCAATAGTCTTTAAACATTTTCATAGCATAATCCTGATAGTGAAAAATGAATTATTATGTTCTTGATGTGTCACCATATAAACACATCAAAAGATTTATATGTCAAATTTTTGCAATATTATTTCTTGTATACGAAATGGACTCGGGAGAAAGAAAGTTATAATTTATAATACAAATAAGAAATGGATTCAACACTATCCTAGAACCCTGAATAGGCCTATTTAACAAAGCAACACACTCTCAATCACTCTTCCAATTGAAAAACTTGGGCAACATTTACTAGTTTGCAAATCCATAAAATCCATAATTTTTAAGGTGTGATTGGCTCTCTAACCCCACTATCCTCTAAACACTCACTTTTCTCAAATTTCACTTATTGAAAACCCCATATCTAGACATCATACAACCTCAAAACCTCTTCCAACACTCTTCATTCTACCCGCACAAACTTAATTGACCACCAAATTATGTTTCCCCTTGACTTTACCCAATTTTACTCCCTCAAACCTCTCTTTTCCATTCAAAACCCCTCTATTCCCAATTAGGGAATCATGGCATAACATACTTTTGAGCTCCATTGTCCTTGTAGACTGTTTGAACACATCAAACTCCACAACTTCACCCTATTTCCAACCTATTCTAACTTATTCTCAATCAATTTCTTCTTTTCACCTTGTCTAGCCTTGCCTTTTAAGGCCTAAATTTTGAATTTTGAATAGGGGTAGCATTAGTAATCTCTTCCAATTCCTTTACCAATGCTATTTTCTTATTTGTACTTACATAATTGACTCAAATGACCCCACACTAACTCAAAACTAAAAGCAAGATTACAAAATGGCCTATCACGGCCTTATTTGACATTATAATGACTAAAACCACTAAACTAGACCTTCTTCATCAAATGAAGGAACAACGTGTTGTACACCAATGATCATACAATTTTTTTGTGGAATACTCACACTTCTCAACCATTGTGTGTATGTTTCTCTTTTCCATTGTTTTGCATGCCATCATAAGGGATCAAGATGGTTGAATGTAGCTCAGATCAATACTGCATGTTTGGGTGTGAAAGAGGACCATGCCTAGCATAAACCTACCTATTGGGATGCATTGGAGCAGTTTGTTCAGACGCACGAATTGCAAAATGAAAGTTGCAGCACTTTGCAATTCTACACTACTTCCATTTGACACTTTTTCCATCAAGTGAAAACTGGACACCACAGAAAATGACTTTGAGATAAGAAAAAATGAGAGAGGTTATTGTAGAGGGGCCCAACACAATCCCATAGGCTTAGACAAAGAGTTCTTAAGCACCACAGTTTCTGAGTAATAGCCCGTCAAAGTTTGCTTCCCTTTTGCACTTTAGACCCTTAAGGGATTGATTCAGTTGAATGTAGCTCAGAGCGATTCCATGTGTTTGGGTGCAAAAGAGGACCATTCCTACCATAAAAATACCTATTTAGATGCATTGGAATAGTTTGTTTAGTCACACAAGTTGTAGAATGAAAGTTGCACCACTTTGCAACTTTGCACTACTTCCATTTGACATTTTTTCTATCAAGTCAGAATCCTTCGCCACAAGAAAACCACTCCAAGATAGAAAAAATCGATAGAGGATTTGTAGAGGGTCCCAATGTGATCTTTTCGGATTGGATGAGAAGTTTCTAAGTGTCATGGTATCCGTGTAACATCATGTTGAAGTTTGTAGCCATTTTTCACTTTGGACTCTTAAGAGATCGATACGGTTGAAAGTAGCTCAGAGTGATTCCACGTGTTTGGGTACAAAATAGGACTATGCCTAGTGTAAACATACCTATTTGAACGTGTTGTAACAGTTTGTTTGATCACATGAGTTGCAGAACAAAAGTTGCACCACTTTGTACTACTTGCATTTGACACTTTTTCCATCAAGTGAAAATCTGTTGCCACGGGAAAACCACCCCAAGATAGTCAAAACCAAGAGAGGTTTTTGTAGAGGGGGCCAACATGATCTTGTAGGATCAGATGAGAAGTTTCTAAGCATCATGATATCCGAGTAACATGCTAAAGTTTGTAACCATTTTACACTTTGGACTCTTAAGGGATCGATTTGGTTGAACGTAGCTCAGAGTGATTTTGTGTGTTTGGGTACAAAAGAGGACCATTCTTATTATAAACATACCTATTTAGATGCATTGGAACAGTCTGTTTGGTCACATGAGTTGCAGAACAAAAGTTGCACCACTTTGCAACTTTGCACCACTTGCATTTGACACTTTTTCCATCAAGTGAAAATCCACCGCCATGGGAAAACCACTTCGAGATAGAAAAAACCAAGAGAGGTTTTTGTAGAGGGGAACAACACGATCCTATAGGATTAGATGAGAAATTTCTAAGTGTCAAGGTATCTGAGTAACAACATATTGAAGTTTTCAGCCATTTTGCACTTTGGACTCTTAAGGGATCAATCTGGTTGAATGTAGCTCAAAGCGATTCTGTATGTTTGAGTGCAAAAGAGGACCATTCCTAGTGTATAAATACTTATTTATACATGTTGGAATAGTCTATTTGGTCACACAAATTACATAATGAAAGTTGCACCACTTTGCAACTTTGCACTGCTTGCATTTGACATTTTTTCCATCAAGTGAAAATCTGTTGCCATGGGAAAACCACTCCGAGATAGAAAAAATCGAGAGAGATTTTTGTAGAGGGGACCAACATGATCCTATAGGATTAGACACAAAGTTTCTAAGCATCACAATATCCAAGTAATAACATGCTGAAGTTTACAACCATTTTGCACTTTGGACTCTTATGGGATCGATCCCGTTGAACGTAGCTCAGAGCGATTTTGCGTGTTTGGGTGCGAAAGAGGACTATGCCTAGCATAAACATACCTATTTAGATGCATTGTAATAGTATGTTTGGTCATATAAGTTGTAGAACAAAAGCTACACCACTTTGCAACTTTGCACTACTTGCATTTGACACTTTTTCCATCAAGTGAAAACTTGTCGCCACGGGAAAACCACTCCGAGATAGCCAAAACCAAGAGAGGTTTTTGTAGAGGGCCCCAATGTGATCTTGTAGGCTTAGACATATTTTTTAAGCATCATGGTTTCTGAGTAATATCACGTCAAATATTGTTGCCCTTTTGCACTTTGGTCATTTTTTATGCACATGTTCCAAGATAGTCACTATTGATTTTGAAGTATGTGTTGTAACTCAATAATGGCTATCTAGATCAGTCATTTTTTTGTGAAGTCATTTGAGAAGTTTGTGAGAAAAGATCTAAAACTAGGGTTTTTTGACCTACTAGACAAGTGAAGGGTTAAAATTGAAGAGATAGGGAGTTGTTGGTTGAAACTTTATTTGAAACTCATTCATTTGAGGTTTTGTGAAGATTGACACCCCTTGCTTACTGATGCAAGAGCATCTACTAGGATCCACAAACCATCAGGGTACTTCTGACCCAAACTTAACTGGAGAAGATCAAATTAAAGAAACATTATTCATTTGCTCAACTTTCATGAAAAATTCACTTATCCATTCACCAAAATCCCACTTTTCCCATTACAAACTATAATAAGGCAACCAACAAGCCAAGCACTTCATTAGTATTCCATGTCATTATCAGATTCAACCAATTACTCATCATTTCAACTTGTTTCAATGAGGGAATAAGACTATAAACCATTGAGTCTGCTTCAAACCATACACTAGAAATCCAAGACACTATAAACATGTTCTTGACTAAAATAAATTAGATACATGCTTACAAACCACTGGCCATCAGACTTACCATTAACTTGCAGTCAAAAACACCATTTTGCACCAAAAATCCACCTTACTCAAAACATAAAATCTTCAAGATTAAGGTTTACACCTTTACCAAACCATAGATACATCTTTAAATATGTTATCTTGGTAGTTTCAATACACATTCAAACTTTGAAAACTCTATTTACTCATATTACCAATTTTAGCAATCAAAACATCATTTTACACATTGTATAAACCTTGCTCAAAACACTCAAAAAACCAAGTTAGTTTCCTAGATCTTATCCAAGAATTGAGACATGTTTTCCAACACCTTTCAGACAAGTTTCAATCATAAAGAATCATTCAAATCACTGTTTACACTTTCCCATTTTAGCTATCAAGGAAATAAATTGCAAGTAGGTTTCCAAACCTTGAATCGGATGTAAATTCTTATTGAGATCCTTTCAAACTTGGACCAAAAGCTTTTTAGCAACCCATTTTGGCTAATATTAGCATATCCAAAAATTAGATATACCTATTTTGGAAAATATGTGTAAACCAATAGCCTACCCATTGAAAAATGCTTCAAATTAGCCCAAATTTACAAAGGGGCTACCAATGAATCAACTCCAAACCCCATATGAATTCAAAAATTATTTTATCATGTGTCCAAACTTAGGATTCACCAACATTTAGGGGCTTAAAGGCCCAATTAAACACCCAACAATAGAAACCTTGTTTTTAGGGTTAAACCATGCAAAAAGAATGAGGGTTTGATAAAAAAACCATTGCAAACAATAAAAATCTTAACCACTACTCCAAAAATGTTTAGATATGTCTTCATATGCATTATAAACCTCCTTCCATCCTTGAACATTTTGTTTTCCTCAAAACACCACTTGGAGCCACACTTTTCACTTGGAAATTCATCATAAAACCTTGTAGCAACAACTCCACCTTTTTTTCTTGAATTCCCCTACACAAATAAACAAAAACACCTAAAAAATCCTAATACTAACCTACTCCACTGATATAAACTATCAAATTTGGTGGAGTAGTCATTATTGGTTATCTAGACTCTCAAAACCCCAATCTTGAGGGTTTACAAACTGAGTTGAGAAAAATTAGTTCATACTAATGATAAACTCAATGGAAACCCTCATAAATAGATTCAAATGAAAGATACTTCACTATTATACCTTAAATAATAATATTCAAGGCCTTAAACTACTATACATGCCCTACGAATTAATGAACAACTAGAAAAACTCAGAAAATCACTAAAATAGGGACTTTTTCGATTGTAAATATTCAAGAATAAAAAAGATCTCTATTTTGCTAGACCTTACATGATTTATATAGATTTTTCCCAACTAATAACTTCCTTTCCAACTTCCTTCATCGACCTATCCCTCTAATTTCCCACAAAAAGACTCGTCAACTTCTGATTTTTCTGCCTTTTCTTGCATTTTTGACAGTTTTTACAACTTTTGCACTTTTAGCATTTTTTTTTTGCAAATTCAATTTCCTCATCTCCTAGTGACCTAATAAACATTAAAATAAATTAAAATAGGTCTTCAAATGACCTTTTACATACACTTTACATTTGAAAATTCAATTTTTAATTTTTTTTCTTTTTGTAGGCATTTTACAAGTAAGGTGCTCCTGCACCACTTACATATTCAAATTGAAAAACACCTAATTGCAATACATCATAGGTGCTCATTATGAGGTTAAATTCAATTGAGTAACTTGATATTCCTTCACTAAGCTTCACATGCTCTTTTATAATGGCTTCAAATTAGAATTGAGATTTTTCAAGATCATCAAAATAAGGATGTTGCGTTGCATTTTTGGCTGAGATTCTCTTTGATGGCTCAAAAATCAGCATTTTCTACAATTAGATACCAATCAAGTTTTAGTAGTTTACTTACAAATATGCAAAGTAAAAGAGAAAAAAAGAGCATCCAAAATGGAAATGAAATGAAAATAGATGGAAGGCACTTACAGATAGGCATGCTAGTCTCTCAAATTAGTCACTCCTGGTCATACATCTTCAATGGGAGTTCCAAGATACCTATTGCACACATCTCTCATGAATAGAGTAATTTGAAAGTTGAGATGCTCTTATAATGTCTACATCATAGCTTCTCATGATAAGGTTAACTCTTGAATGAATAACTTAAAATTCCCTCACCAAGATTTGCATAGTGCACTTTTGTAATGGCTTAAAATCATGATTGAGATTTGTCAAGATCATCAAAATAAGGATGTTGCATTTCTTTTCTGGCTGAAATTCTCTTGGATGGCTCATAAATCTACAATTTTTGCAAGGGGACACCAATCAATTTGTAGTAGGTTACTTACAAATAGGCAAAGTAAAAGAAGATAATAGCATTGCCATCAAACAAATTAATGTGCATACAAGTATAAATTAATAAAAATCGATGTGCATACCTACAAATTAATCCAATGAACCATCTAGGTCTACTCTACTCTTTATTGTGTCAAGTATGGCCTCGTGGTCAAACTCGTGGACCTTCCACAAGACATTGTTCAAAGGTCTACCCCCATATTTGGTCAAACAAACATTGGATGCCACGACAAGGTTCAAGTAATAAAGAATCTTATGATGCGTGTCAAAGTCCTGAAACAACCAATGTTTAACACTCTTATGTGGATACCTTCTAAGTCACGTTCTAGTAATAACAACCGAGCCTGTAGGGTATTTGATGTTTTCTCCATCTATAATTGGGGCCCCCAATTTATTTTTGGCCTCAACAAAATGACACAAGTAATAGTCTATTCCCTCTTTGTTGTCTTCATTTGCAATAACTACATAAACTTGCCCTGCATTGATATGTGCAACAAATCTCTTGAAATTAGTCAACATTACAAATACACTACAAAGTAATATAACAATATGGAATTTCAAAAATAAGCAAGTAGAAATATTACCTGGTTGAACTAGATCTGATACATGGTCAAAGTCGACTGATGATTCCATCTATTTTAGTTCCAATGTCGTCGGAGGGCGATACGTGTGAAGTGGGCTAAGATAACTTGTCAACCATTTTTCAACCCACTCCCTTGACTCACAATCATTCCAGGCTTGCATTGTACATGAAGAACAAAAGCATGCCATCTTCTGTGTATCGATACTCCATGAACTTGCATTTGAGGTAAGGAAAGAGTGTAGCTCACTCGATCTTGTTAGTGTACAAAAATCCTCATATGGCTTAATGTTAGTATCATCCATCAACCAAAAATACCTACGAACTAAAGACATACCTTCATTACCTGGACCCATCGAAGCATTACACCACTCGACGATTGATCTTGCATCTATCAACTTTGGACTGTTTTTACACTTTAATTCTTCTCGTGCTAATGCTCTTTTCACGCATGCTCCTGCACCATCATGCCCCCCCTTTCCATGCCTAGCCTCACAAAAGTTCCACATATGTTGTACACCTGTAATGGCATACATCATACTCAACTAGTAAAACATGCGCGAGTTCTTAAGCTATACTGCACAGTTATTCAACCATATTATATGCTAACTGTATGCTATGCCCCTTTGATCCAAATCACTATAGAACATCTGGAAGCAACCTTGCATGAACTCTAGAGAATGTGTGTGATCATCACTAATATAAAAGTGATACTCACTCAATACCTTCCTTTGGTCCTTTGTACTATCAGCTGCATGAATGAATGTTATTTGTACAAATATCAAAACCTGTGTGGAGTTGTAATACTGTGACTACACCTCAAGTTGTGGCTGTAGAGTGTATTTCTTTGAAAATTCAACCACTGATACTATGCTACCAACTAGAAAGGTGTCCTTGGATAGCTTGAATTGTGTGTCCAACCATCAAGCTCTATGGGTATGCCTTGCATACTCATACACTATATTGTCACGAAACGTGGACATAAACTGATACACTAGAATCTTCTGAATAACCAAATCACACCTTTTTGCTTGAGATCCATCTTTTGTAGCGTATGCCACCGTTTTATACTTCCCAAACTCTACTAGTTTTTGTCCCACCTCATATGTATTTTCCATATGTTGACATACTGGCATACATTGTAAGCCACTGCAATGCTCGCATGAACCATCCAAGCATGTTGTCCTATAGAATATTTGGCCATCCTCTATTTCACATAAATTTTTTGATAAGAAATCTCTTGAAGATTTTGGTGGGGCTTCTATGCCACAGTCCTACAAAACATTGTTAGTATGCAAATCACAACATATAGAACGATAAACATCATAATGGTTAGAGAATTCAATATGTAGTCTACAACAACAAGTAGTGCATGTGTGATTTATCTTGACATAAAATAGTTTAAGCATTTCAAAAAATCTTTTACAAATACTAATTTTAGGATAATCCATTTGAAATTTATGAAAAATTGGGTTTGAGTCATATCAAAAAAATTCTTTGGATGTGGCTCATGGTTTTGACTACTGATTCTCCTTCTTACCACATCTCTTTGATTCAGAGATGGCCTTGTGTTATTCTTCCAATACTCTTCAATTATTGTTCTCAATGCTTCAACAATTTTTTTATCTTTTTGTGGCAGTCTCCTTGAGAATGCCCATAATTCATTTGAATCAGTGCCCTTAATTCTTTGCCACCTTTGAACGGCTTTTGATAAAGTTTTTCTACTAATTCTCATTTGTTCATTCATATTTCTAATGAGATGAGCTCTCTTTGTTTGACTACTTACCAAAGTTGATGTAATGACACATCGTGTGACATTACTATCCTTTGAGTGTGAGGTCTTACCCACACTCTCATGTATGCATCCATTAGATTCTTCACAATAGTGTTTTCACTCGATGCATTCAATGTTCTCAACCCAAGAGTCTTCATAAAGTCTATACTTTATACCCCGCATCATTTCAACAAATAGTTGACATCTTGCGGTCTCATTTAGCCTTTCAAAGTAGAATTTCCAAATCTTATCAGCATATCTTCTACAAGTGCGTGTTGGAATCTTACCTTCCATGTGTTGCAAAATATCCTCATCAATATTAATCAAATACTTTGGCTTTCTATGCAAAATTCTAGGTGGTGTTCTTCTAGGTACATACATCTCAACATTAGGAATTTCATCAATATTTAATTGAGGTGGGATTGATTGCATACCTTCAATCGAGGGTGGAGTAGAAGAAATACCTTGAGGTTCTCGTGGGGATGATGTCACACCTTCTTCATCAAATCCGAGTGATGATAGGTCAACTTGAGATGCACTGGATGGTCTCCAACCATATTCACTTGTCATAGATGGTGTCCCTCCATATTCACTTGCGGTAGCTAGTGTCCCTCCATATTCACTTGTGCTTAATGGTGTTCCTTTGTATTCACTTTCTGTAGAGGGTGTGTCTCCAACTACAATATCCAAATCTTTCTTAGCACAATGCTTTCACATTTGTGCCCTTTGTGTTGCCAAATCCTATTATATTTTTGACGGTTGAGGTTCCTCTTCAATTGGCTTGTTTTCATCAATAGTACCCAATTTATTCTTTTCACGATATGCTGCCACTCGTTCTCTCTCCTTTGCTTTGAAGGTTTTATACTCTTCATCTATTAGTTTATTCCTTCTTCATTTCTTCGGCATGGCAGATAATTTTACCTGTAGCATGGTATGAGATGAATATTAGTTCCTAAAGTATTTGTCCATTCAAATAAATGAAATATATGTCATTCAAGTCTTCATAAAAAATACTTACAATCAGACTATTTCTAGCATAGACAAAGGTGTTGCAGGGGCATGCCATAATTACAAGATAGGCAGAATTACATTGCTTTCCTTATGTAAATAGGGTGTTAAAGAAGGGTTTTGATGAAATGTTGAAGGAACCTTCCATGTAATGGTTGTTTGAGTTTGTGCAAAGAATTTTTTAAGTTTTATTGGTATTGGTGAGGTTTGGTAAGCCTGATTGTCAAGACTTTCAATAAACCCTAGGTTATTTGCATGAAAGTTGAGGGTTTGGTGTTACAACATTTTAGAGGTCAATGCTTTGAGAAATAATAGTTGAATTTGTTGTTTTGTAATACAATTAGTGACTATTAGTTGATATTTGGTGAGAACAAAGTGTTTTGGAGGTACCTCCTTTGTAAAAGAGGGCTATTTGGTGGCGTACAAGGCAGTGCAACCTATTGGTTTTCAATATTATTGCAAAGAAACCTCTTGAAACCTTTTGGTATGTTATGTTAGGATTTGAAGTGTGTATCAAATGATTTTTTTTAGGTCTTTGTACGGCCTTCTCTAAAAGATATTGAGAAAAGAAGTGTTGGAGGGCTATAAGCCTTTAGGTGTATGTTTGGGATAAGTTTAGTGTATAGTGTTTAAAGGGAAGGTTTGTTTTTTTAGTCTGATCATTTTGAGTTGGTTGTGGTTTTCACCACCTAAGTTGTTATCACGTTGCCCCTACCTTCTCAACCCTACCCTAGCAAGCTAGCTCACTCACTAGCTTGCCAATGCGGGTTGAGAAGGTAGGGGAAGCATATGCCTCATAGAAATGGGGTGCCATAGTCTTTGTACAACCTTCTCTAAAAGATATTGAGAAAAAGAAGTGTTGGAGGGCTATAAGCCTTTAGGTGTATGTTTGGGATAAGTTGAGTGTCTAGTGTTTAAAGGGATGGTTTTTTTTTTTAGTCTGATCATTTTGAGTTGGTTGTGGTTTTCACCACCTAGGTTGCTATCACATTGTCCCTACCTTCTCAACCCTACCCTATCAAGCTAGCTCACTCACTAGCTTGCCAATGCGGTAGGGTTGAGAAGGTAGGGGAAGCGTATGCCTCATAGAAATGGGGTTCCTCTGGCACCCCATTTCTATGAGGCATATGCTTCCCCTACCTTCTCAACCCTACTACATTGGCAAGCTAGCTTGTTTGCCAATGCAGTAGGCTCAACATATGCCCCATAGAAGCTAGCTCACTCATTAGTTTGCCAATGCAGTAGGCTTGAGAAGGTAGGGGCAACATATGCCCCATAGAAATGGGGTGCCACAATGATGTATCCATCACATGGCACCTCATTTCTATGAGCCATACGCTGTCCCTACCTTCTCAACCCTACCGCATTGGCAAGCTAGTGGAGTGTTGGAAAGCTAGTTCACTCACTAGCTTGCCAATGTGGTAGGATTGAGAAGGTAGGGGAATCGTATACATCACCATGGCACTCCATTTCTATGAGGCATACACTTCCCCTACCTTCTCAACCCTACCACATTGGAAAGCTAGTGGAGCATTGGCACCCCTATCACTGTGGCACCCCATTTCTATGGGGCATCTGTTGCCCCTACCTTCTCAACCCTACCACATTGGCAAGCTAGTGAGTGAGCTAGCTTGCCAACGCTCCACTAGCTTGCCAATGTAATAGGGTTGAGAAGGTAGGGGTAGCGTATGCCTCATAGAAATGGGGTGCCATGATGATGGATACATCATCATGGCACCCCATTTCTATGAGGCATATGTTGCCCCTACCTTCTCAACCCTACTGCATTGGCAAGCTAATGAGTTCACTAGCTTGCCAATGCGGTAGGGTTGAGAAGGTAGGGGAAGCGTAAGTTGCAACTCAATATAAAATAGAAAATGTCTTCATACATAAATCCACTTGTAAATTGCAACTTCCAAACTTGACTCCTCCTTGGAAATAGGAATTGTAAGTTGTGACTCACAATGCAACATGAGATAACTATCAAATATTATTTCAACATTAAATAATCAATACTAGGAAACCAAAGGTTGAGACACTATTCCTAACACAAATTGCATTGTTCTACTTCCAATGCATAAAAGAAATTATAATTTTGAGTTGTTGTTTAAAATTTTATGATCAAAACAACATGCAATCATTCTTTGCCAATCAAAATCAACTAAATATATTTATTTCTATTAGTTTTGGCTTCCAATTCTAAAGTTATGTTACATGATCTATCATAGCCTTTATTAAGTTTAGTTGATTCTCTTTTTAATAAAATAATATTTAATTTTTTATAATAGTATATTTATATATTACAAATAACTACATAAATATATATAATTGCTAAACATTTAGACTGTAAATTAAGAAAAAATAAAGTATCAAAAATAAATTAAAGAATCTATTTTTTATTGAGAAAATGAATTATAGATAAATGCTTTTAAATGAAATTATAAAATTATGAATAAAATAAAAATGAATTCTTGAAAGAACCTCCATGCTACATCCTTCCAGCACTCCGTAATTGCACCCTCAAAAAGAATAAATTCAATCTTATCATATTCTTGTTTTCCACAATCTATTCAGTGATAAAAATCGTTTGAACTGCATATTCTATCATTTCACGTGAAATATTTTTGTTCAGAGTTTTATAAAGTGGAAGTATTAATCGGACCACAGTCCTCACACTTGAAACGAAAGATCCAATTTTATCTAGTCATGATATCTTGACAACTTTTCTGTCACGAGCAATAAAAAGATAGGATGGTGTAAGTGGCGTGAATGATATTTTCACCATGAACGACAAACTCGGGCGGGCTTAAGTGTCACACTAAGCTGGGGCCCACTTCCCCTGTCCCATTCTCTAAACCATTTCCATTCCTCTAGACACTCGTCGTTACAATCAGTGGTCAGCCCTCTCAACAGTCAGCAATTCCCACGCATAAGAGAAACAAAAACTCAAATTCAAAAGTTGTTCCCACGTTGCTGTGGCACTTAGGTGGACACGACTTTTTCTTCATAAAAGCATAAAGGATATACATCTTTCTATCAGATGCAGATGGAATGACTTTCAAAACGTGGAAGCATAGACAAGACTCGTTAGCTGTGTGACCGAATGCCTCAAAGAAATGTAGTTTCATGGAATGCGGTGATTGCAAGATGTCCACAAAATGGATTGTTGAAATGTTCATTCAAGCAAATGCAATTTACAGGTGTGAAGCTTGTCTCTGCAACCTTTACCAACATCCTCCCAGCCTATGCCAAATGAGAGCCTTGGAGCAACATATGGGCATCCAACAAAGCATAAAGGATAGAGGAATTTTGTCAGATGTTGTAGTTGCTACTGCTCTCCAGTAGACATGAATGCAGAAAGTTAAAGCATAGACACAACACGTGAATTGTTCGACAAAATGCCTAAACTATTTCACAAAATGCCTCAAAGAAATGTGATCTCATGGAATGCCTCAAAGAAACTTGACCTCATGGAATGCAATACAATTGTAGGATATGCGCATAATGAATGTTTCAAGAATTTCCTCAAAATCTTCGAATGCCTTCAAAAATTTTGAATTAATGAAGCACCTCGAGCTCATGGAGGAGGGATTCTTAAAAAGATTATTGGGTGGTATTGATTTTTTTTGGGGAGTATTTTAAAGTGGGTGGTCTATGGACTTTATTATTTTGTATAAGGGAATATAGAATTATAAAATAAAAATTAAAAAATTCATGGGAATCTAAAAACTCTAAATGATTGAAAAGTGGTAGAAAATTTTCTAAACTAGTGGGGGCAATTTCTAGCCCTACCCCAAATGCACCTACTTAAAATTGCAAATTAAAAAGTAGGGTCTCCTATTTTTCAAATTTTTTTTAATAAATCCTATATCATTTTTTTTTTGCCTCATGGAATCCCATGTTCCATAAAAATAACTCTTGAAGCCTTTCCATGGGATTGCAATCTTAGAAGTATTTACAAGGATGTTTTATTTATTTGGATCCTAAAAATGATGTGATTTTATCATCTATAGAGAAGTGGGCAAATGGTGTGCGCTTCAAATGATAATGAATTTAATGTAGAATTAAAAGTATTTACAAGGACGTTTTATTTCATTTGGTTCTCTCCTCCCATTTATTCTCCATTTCTATTTTCATGATAGAGTGAATCCATGCAATGTAGGAACACATCCTCAAAAAGTGTGTTAAGAAGAGTGGATGGGATCGCTATGATAGCAAGAACACTAGAAGGTGGGATAGAGATTGAAATTTCAAAGCATAGAATTATTCTACTAGAAGGGGAGGTAGCATATGTCAACTCATGTGAGGGTCATTTGGAGGCAAGCTAGTGCTTGTGAGGATATCAATGTAGTAGGGGATAATTATGGGATAGAGGATTTAGATATCATTAGGGTTGGTATTAGGGTCGGACTACCAAGGTCTCACTATAATGGATAAAAAATGTTATAAGTATCAAGTGCAGGAGGAATGATTACAAATTATTAGAAATTATAGGGGCAATGGTAGAGGGAGAAGAAGTATGGCCAAATAATAAAGGTGAGAGAATAGAGTGAGCTAGGACAATGTGAGAATATTAGGATTATAGGGAAGGTGAAACAAATGGGATGACACTCTATGTTTTGGTCTAGGTTAGGAATGAGGTGGGTAAGATGGTTAAATCAAGGGGGTAGTAGAATAATTCTATGGAATAGAAGGAATGAAGGGTGGGGGAAGGGAAAAATAGAGGACTAGGGGAGGCAACAAAAAGGGTAGAGATTCTAGGTGAAGAATTGTCAAGAGTTAATATGAGCTCATTAAGAAAGTTTAGGATCAATGGATGAGTGTTGATTAATCATGCTTTGACTAGCTAATTAGTTAAAATCTAGTTTTTAATTGCTTTGCAATCCTCACACTCAATGCCAAAATCACTAAACCTCATGAATTATTTAGCTATGCATCTTGTTGGGAAGTTCTTGCTATAAGATACTTAAGTGGATCAATTTAGGAAATAAGATGAATGTGTTGATTAAGTATGTAATGCTAGAGATTTTATAGGGTGAAGATAATGTCCAAGCATAATTTTTTTATAGCCATGTGGTGGAGTTCATATATATTTTGAATATTTTGTTGATATAGTAGACTGCTCATGTATGGTCCTATTCATCATGATGTGGTAGAAGTTCTCCCAAGGTGACTAGAGGAGATGTAAAATAATAATATAATGTTTTTTCCATGGGTTCCATCAACAAAGGTGACATAGAAAGGTATTCTTTAATCTGGCCAAAGGACTTCTAACAAGACACATCCCAATGAAAGCTAACACTTTTCTTGAGAGGATAGGACAATGGATAATATTTATTGGCTAGTTGTGCAATGAACCTATGGATAACCTAAATATTTCTTGGAGGCTATGGAATTTCTTAAGATTTCTTAGTGGAGAGATTTCAATGATCATTATAACTTTAGTGGGATCCATCTCTATGCTATATGTCTAGAGACATTAAATCTTATTATCTTACCTATCGTATCCCAAAGACTCATTTCTTCAAGTTGAGGCATGCACCTTGTATTCTTGTAGTCATCAAAAGATTCTCTAGAGGATATGTAGGTGTTCATCCCTTCTTTTTATTTACTCAAGATGGAATCTACATAATATTCTATGATTTCATGTAGCATTTCATGGAATATTACTATAATATCTCTTTGATAGGTAGCCCTAAATTTTTTTAACCCAAGTGACATGACCTAATAAAAAAGGCACCACAAGGAGTCTTATAAGTTAATTTATTCTAATCTTTGGAAGAAATTTATATCTAGTTGTAACCATAAAATATATCCATGACTATTAAATGGCATCCTTGATTTGTCTATTATGTGATAAAAATTGAGGAGTTTATCATGGTTATTAAAAGAAACTTTATTGTAATTAGATTAGATAGATGGAACTATAAATCTTGGAAAGATGGAATCTTGAAACATTGTAAGTGGCTTCATCTTTTGCTCTATCTCTATGGGCTAGTTCTTAAATGTACATCATCATATTGGAAGAAAATTGTGTGGGATTTTAAGATGGACCATATTTAGGAGTAATTGGTTGTAGTATTGACATTGACGCCCAACAACCACTCTTGGTGTTGAGTTCCCTTTTGATATTCATACCACACTCTAGGAGATGCATATAGACTCAAATGAGCCTCAATTCCCAAAGGATCTTGTTGTGTATTGTCTTGTTCAATTTTATTTCTTTCAATCATATGATCAAAAAATAGTTGTAGTGCTTGCTAAATGAGAAGAGCTTGATTGTCATGATGATAGAGAGACTTCTACAAATTCTCCTTCTCCTCCTCCAAATATGGTCATTGAGACTTCAATCTAGATGAATCCTAATTTAGATTTAGAGTGTTCATCTTCTTCATCTATGAGTCAAAATCTTGAGGCTAAGGTATCTAGTAATCCAACATTGGCATATTCAAATTTGATGCTCACACTTAGGCATCTTATGTGGACGTATCATTGAGGGATTAGAAATGTAGTTGAATTTCATGTATTGAATTCTTATCACCATCGACTATTACTTCTAATGAGATTAGTATCTCTGCATCCATGAATTCTAATTATTTGGTGCAACAAGTTGTTCATTATCTTCCATATACAACTACTTGGGATGATTATTTGATATACATTGTAGATTTACTTTGTGAGTCCAAACTTGTAGACTTGGAGGACACTATTGAGGATATTCATCTTGTCTTTGATGTTAACTCTTATGGAATTGCATCATCTTCTTCAAATGTTGTGGGGGAACCTTTAGACCTTTTTTTCCTTATGTACATCATCATTTTTCACACTTTGGCATTGGTATTCTTAACTTATTCTCATTGTATACATGCATCCTTTGATAGAGGAGCATTATTCTCTCATATTTGATTTCTCTTGTGCTTTCATTGAAGCTCCTATATCTTGGGTGGCTATGTAATTTTTAGTAAAATATTTCATTGTATAGAGCATTCTATACCAACTCTTACATTAAACAATCATGAAAAAGAGTAATCCCTATAATATTGTAATTATGATTGTCAAAACATGTGAAGAAATATTTTATTTAGAATCATTTGTAAAGATATTTGTGCATTCCTATATATAAGTCATGCAACGTTCTCCATACAAGTGTTATTATTCCATATAAATGTATAAATAAATAATCTTTAAGGTATGTTTATTGAACATTTTTAAAATATTTCACATTTTTGTACAAAACATTTGTAATATAAATATATATTGATTTAGTAAAAATTGTATAACATTTTTTTCTATTATACTTTTAGTTATTAATAGATGGGTTCACTTGTAAAAATTTGAGTTGTACAATAATTTGATCAAGTAAATTATATTCCCTTGTCAAGTACTAAACAATTCATCAAATATTTCATGTACCATAAAATCAATAAATCTATGCTATCAATATAAAAGGTACATAAGACTAATCTATCATATTCCTTAAAATCACAACCATCATAAATATTCACTATTGCACTAGTTGTTTGTTAGTGCATGTTGCAACAACCCCTTAGACAAATAGTACACATTTCATATAATAGAATATATGTTCAGAAAGTGTGCTTGCATCTTTCATAATCTTAATGTCCTAAAGCTTTCCAATGACCCCGTCCAAAGTAATTTTTTTTACAAATACTAAGACATTAGAAAAAATCTTATATGATCAAAGAATCAAAGTTATTAATAAATTAAATTAACCTAACCATTTTCATGAATTAAGATAATTTTGAATATATTGATGTAGACTAGGGAAAAATAAATATATTAAGACATTAGAAAAAACCTTATATGATCAAAGAATCAAAGTTATTTCTCTCTGGCCTAAAAATCACCCCGCTGTGGATGCTAGGGGGCTACGTTAGTTACCCCATGGCCGCAAGGATCAGTCTCACCTCAAGTTCACCCATAAAGGGAACCCACTGGGCTTGAGTCGTGGGGATACCCAAACGAGAACAAAAAATGAAAAAGAATCAAAGTTATTAATTAATTAAATTAAAATAACCATTTGCATGAATTAAGATAATTTTGAATATATTGATGTAGACTTGGGAAAAATAAATATATTGTTTTTTCTTAATGTAGATGTAACCAAAATTCATGGTTTGAATAAGAATCTTAGAATTCTTGGTGAAACATGAAAAATACTAGTACATTTTGACTAGAATAACAACTCACATTTCTTATTTGTGAATATCAACACAATCCACTAGGTAATAAGGAAAATACTATGATTGTTCAATACACCATTAGCAATAATAGTACACATGTATGGCTATAATTGTAATAATATCTAAAAATGTAGAATGGGCTAAGGGAGTTATACATTTTAATTTATGCCAAAAGGATATGTTTGTAGTGTCATGATTGGGACATTTATTCAAATATTAGCATGTTCATTGTATTTCCCATTTAGTTGTGTACCCACTTAGATGGGAATTCCTTAATGACATGTGGCATGCTCTTATTTTAAGCTTGGTTGATGGCTAGATTCCTATTAACTTTCATTTCACTCCTATTTTCATCATTTTACATGAATGTACATCATCTACTCATCATTATCACCCCTTTATTCACACTCGCATATATTCTCTCCCTAGTTCAAAGTTATCATTTCACCCTAAAGCCTCCTTCCTAGTTATTCTAGGGTTGTCTCGCACATAACATTATATCAATTGAACAATATGTCTATGTTATTTCACATTATTTAACAACAAGAATAAGAAAAAAAATGTTAAGAAATTTTATTAAACATACAATTTATAATATTAATAAATCCATATTTATACTATGAAAAATGGTAGATAGATACCTAAACCTTTGGAGTCATTGATTAATTGACAAACCAAGGCTACACTACTTTCAAACTTATTAACTTTCTTCAAAATATCATTTAGGAGATAGGTGTCAATTTAAATCAAGGGAAATAATGTTGCCACATGAACAGTATAAGATATCAAGGAATTCATTAAATATTTTGATAGAGTTGGATGATAGCCACTGTAATCTATTCAACATCTTAGAACTCTACCTGGAAATTAGTGTCTTCCATTACAAGATGAGACATGAAATGAAACTTAAAATTAATAGTGTTAAATAAAATTTAAAAAATCATAAATGCATAAAATGAATATGTATAGATTTATAAACATCAACTTGGTGCTACATCACAACCCATAGCTTAAATAATCTTTGATCCATTGTTGCACACTAAGGCCATGTATCTTTTCAAATTCAATAGTTATATCCATATATGTTTTATGGACAAACTAAAGACTAATTTGCATATAGTTTGGAAGTTGATCCATCATTGACATATAACAATTGCATACTGAAGTCAAAATAAATAACTTCATATACCAAATAAAATCAAAATAAAAAGATAATACATTGTACATTATTATGATTTAAAAATTTAATGCCTACTTTAAAATTAGGTTATGATAGTAATAAACTCTATGATAAATAAATTACTTGATCAAAGCCTCCCTAATGGGTATGAGCTCATCAATTGTTCCATAAGTATCAAAAATATCATAAACAATAATAATGAGTGTACCCAATTTGGCATAGCATAATCTTGTTGCTATAAGTTTAGACTCATATAATCTACATGTATAATTAAAATAATATTTCACATAAATGCTTAAAGAAACTTAGTTTCTTCACAATCACCTCATCCCACCATCTAAACATTTGTATCACAACAAATATATAGAGCTCAATTTAAAGGATAAACAACCATAAGTTTTCAATTATTTTGAATTTGACTCAATATTTTGAGGCTAAATTGATGAGCATGTATATCATGAATGATAGATTGAATGTTTTTATTGTAACTTTGATTGTATTCCTTTCCAATCGTCTAAAAAATATTATTGAGTTAATTCTTATGCAAAATTAATATAAAATGTGATATTAACTATCACAAAGAATCTAGATATAGTTGTATTACTTGGCCAATTATTTGAGTTCATTTTGCTGGTGAGATTGCAAGATATTGAAATCCACTATTGCTAGCTCTAAAATCCATTTGTTCCATTCACTTCACACCCTAAAAGAAAGAATTATCAAAACCATTAAGATTTGATACTTTAATTGAATTGTCTTTCTATTTCAAAAAAGTCATTAGGGATTACTTATAGATTCACTCCAACAACATGCAATCATTTGTATCTTGTCTAAATATTTGGATAAAGTTCAATGCCCCCCACTTGACTACTCCACATCTCCATGGGTATCTCTAACATATTCCACCTATATGAAATATAGAGTTATGATATCATCTAGTTGTTAACACACAATGAACTTGAAAAATCATATAAGAATTAAAAAGAAAGTTTGTATACTTTCTTCTACTAGAATTTGGGTTTTATCTTTTAATTTATGACTCTTTTAGATGCTTGTATTTTGTATTAGATATGTGGAGGTGAATGCTTTAGCCTCTCAAGGCTAGATACAAATCCACCATGACCTTTATTTTTCTTTCAAATTACTCTGTAAGGAAAACTATGAATTTCTTTTTTTGATTTAAAGTTGTGAATAAAAATTTGTCGGATACATTGTTTAATAAAAAACATTTCCTGAAAAAAAAAAAAAAAAACTCAATGTCCATATTTGCTTGTTGCTAGACTTGAAAAATAATATGAATACTTTAATAGAAAAACACATACTTAGAAACATAAAATATTCATTCACACAAAAAATTGAAATCCCAATACAATACCTAGTGCTGAGATCATGCCATTTTTCCTCCTCCAAGAAATACATTTTTCACTCCAATATCTAATATTGTAGCAAGCGTAACATAGATTTCATTAGTAAACATTCTGTAAGAGAAGGAGATAATAAGGTGCAAGGGGTATAGACATACTCATATGTATAATTCAAAATTGATTTTATTTCTTCTCAAAATGGCTATCGATTCCAAGAGGATGCTGGAGAAAGTTGCAGAGACTAGCTTCACACCTGTCAATTTAATTTGCTTTTACAGCCTTGCCAACGAACCATTTTGTACCTATCCTGCAGTCATGGCATTCTACGAGGCCACATTTCATTGAGGCATTTTGTCGAACAGTTCACGTGCCCTGTCTATGCTTTCAGATTTCTGCATTCATGTCTACTGGAGAGCAGTAGCAACTACAACATCTGACAAAATTCCTCTATCCTTTATGCTTTGTTGGATGCCCATATGCTGCTCCAAAGCTCTCATTTGGCATAGGCTGGGAGGATGCTGGTAAAGGTTGCAGAGACAGGCTTCACACCTGCAAATTGTCTTTGTTTGAATGAACGTTTCAACAATCCATTTTGTGGACATCCTGCAATCGCCGCATTCCATGAAACTACATTTCTTCGAGGCATTCGGTCAAACAGCTTACGAGCCTTGTCTATGGTTCCACATTTTGAAAGCCATTCCAACTGCATCTGATAAAAAGATGTATATCCTTTATGCTTTTATGAAGAAAAAGTCGCGTCCACCTAAGTGTCGCAGCAACGCGGGAACAACTTTTGAATTTGAGTTTTTGTTTCTCTTATGCGCAGGAATTGCGGACTGTTGAAAGGGCTGACCACTGACTGTAACGGCGAGTGTCTATGGAAACGGAAATAGTTTAGAGAACAGGACAGGGGAAGTGGGCCCAAGCTTAGTGTGTGACACTTAAGCCCGGCCGGCAAACTCTGCTCGGTCTATCTCCATCAAGACTGAGTATTTACCCCATTACTTTCGTGCAAGGTTCGCATGCGTGCCTTCCTTGAACAAACTTTTCTGTCACGAGCAATAAAAAGATAAGATGGTGTAAGTGGCGTGAATGATATTTTCACCATGAACGGCAAACTCTGCTCGGTCTATCTCCATCAAGACTGAGTGTTTACCCCATTACTTTCGTGCAAGTTTCACATGCGTGCCTTCCTTGAACTCACTGATTTGGTTTGACAACCCCACAATATAGTATTAAAAGTTCACGGTTGCTATTTACAATTAGTGCTCTTAGAACGATCTGCCATTGTTCATTTTCCTTTAGCTGACCTCAGCGAATGTAGGTATCTGATCACCCCATTTGAATACAGATATTACAATGAAAGCTCTTCTTTTTTCCAATTATTTAATTGACCGCAGTAGATATCTTTACTAACTACCTTAACATTACAAGTAAGATTTTATTATTATTATAGAAAGAATGAGAGCATTATGATATTCAGAAAGAAGAGATCATTATGATATTTTTAATATTAGTTTTATGAAATTCTTGTTATTGCAGAGAGAGAAGAGATGGCAGAGAGCAGATTGACATTGGCGCTTTATATGTTGTTAGTATCAATGGCAGTTATGGTGAAGGGAGATCCAACATGCAGTCCTGCCGGGAACTTCTGGTGCAACAGTGGTCGATGTTGCAGCATATATAACTGGTGTGGAAGTACATCAGACTATTGTGCATCTGGCAACTGCCTTGCTCAGTGCTGGCCTAACGCGCTTGCACTTAATCAGTCTAGTTTTAGTCTATCCCAACAGAACCTTACCTCAACCTCTCCATAGCAACCCATGACTGCTATCTGGCCGGTTACAGGGGATTCAACTGTTAGAAATCTGAATAGCTTATTAGAATTAATTAATAGTTTATTAAATGAGTAGAGTTATATCAATAATTTTAATAATCATCTAGCTATGTGAGATTATTTGTTTGCAAAATAGTGGTTAGAAGATTGAGTCCGTAATATGTGTTCTATTATAAAGACAGAATGCTCATCTTTACATCATTTTCATTGTTTTTCCTATTTTCAAAGAAATTAGCAGGGTGTGCCCCATTATTTAAATTTTAGTTATGTGCTCTGTTTTTACAATTTTTTTTTTTTACTACTGATAAATATTCTTTACAAGCAATATCTATGTTCAAATAGTATTTAGATGTTACAGATTAAAAAGTTACGATTAATTTGTTACGTAAAGTTATGAGGGTGTGGACCTTGATTTTTAAGGTTTTGCCTATGACAGATAATAATTACATATTCTTTACAAGTGAAAAATTCTCATTTTTAAAATAGTATTTGAATGCCAAAGATAAGGAGGTTGCCATTAATATTAACTTACGGTACTTTTAAAAAAAAAATCAGTAAATATTTACAAGTTAATGTTTGATTTTCAAATAATATTTGTATGTCAAATATTAAAAGGCTACCTTTATTTCATTATAGTATGAATTGTCATTGCTCTTATTATTTAAACTATTTAAAATGGAATTAATAAGACACTTTCTTGAAAATAATTCATAATTAAAGGATATTTAAAATTAATTATGATTTTTCTTATAAGTAGATTTATGATTAAAGTATATTTAAAATTAGGCAAGTATCTTGGGGTATGTGAGGGAGATGTGGGATCAAAAGTGGATTTTAATTGATCACTTTTTTTTTAATTCAGAAAAGAATGACTTTGGATAAGAAATTGAAGATGATTACATTCAAGATTGTAAGACACAACAAAAACAAGTCATACTACTTTGAATATACTTTCTAAACTACTATATTTTTTTAAATAGTAGAGATTAAGGAGTTTATAAAGGAGTACACAAAGTGCTCCGAGTCATACAACTTTGAATATATTTTTTAAAAAATAGTAGAGTTTAAGGGGTTCAAAAAGGAGGAGCACACAAAGTGCTCCTATTCCTCTAAAAAAAAATAACATAGTGTATGGTGTGCTCCCTATAAAATGTAAACTTTTTTTAGTATTTTAAAAATCATTTTGATGAGAAATTAGCTAACACCATGTAGTTTATGCCATTTTTTTACTAATTTTTTAATGATTATATATTTTTTTGCAAATTTTTAAAGTGGACACATCTTGAAAAATATAAAATTGAGTGTGCTCTTGCCTATTTTTTTGGAAACTAATCGAAAATCAATTTTTTTAATGTATAAAAAATAGACTCTAGTTTGTTAAAATATAATTTGTTTCAAATTTTGACAAATGGGTAGAAAAGGAGACCAAAAATACATACATAGGTGTTTGAATAAAATCAAGACACTAGCAAAAGAAATTAAAGATCAAAACCATAAAATATTTGAAACTTGAAAAATATTACATGGTTAGAAAGCTAACAAAGAGCTCAATGTTACTACATCATTTTTGACTTGACATTCAAAAACATGTAAACCTGAGTGGGAACATACTTGAGATTGTATCAATTTTATTACATTTTGCAAAAACATGTCTTTAGACATTGAAATGTGTTTTCAACCCTTTAGATTGGAAGCCAAAGTAAAATTCAACCCTAAGAGTTAGAAATTACCAAACCTAATTATAACGTGAGTGCACTAAAACATGTTCATGTTGTTTACTAAACTAACTTCCAATAATGTGAATGTGTTGTAACACTAGCACATTATAACACATGTATTATTTTAATGGAAAAATGACCCCCACCTTTTATCTCTCTCTCTCTCTCTCACCTCTCTACCTCCCTCTCCTCTTTACCTCCTACCCTCTCCCCCTCTCTCTCACCTATCTACCTCTCTCCCCTCTTTACCTCATACTCTCTCTCCTATCTACCTCCCTCCCCTCTCTACCTCCCCTCTCTCTCTCACTCTCTCTTTCCCTCCCCTCTCTCTCTCACCTCTCTACCTCCCCCCTCTTTATCTCACACCTCTCTACCTCCTTCCCCTCTTTACCTCCTACCCCTCTCTCTCTCTCTCTCTCTCTCTCTCTCTCTCTCTCTCTCTCTCTCTCTCCCTCATACCCTCTCTCTCTCCTACCCTCCTCCCTCTCTCTCGCACACACCTCTCTCTCTCTCCCTCCCTCTCAACTCTCTACCTCCCTCTCCCCCCTCTCTCTCTCTCTTTGCTTTACCTCCTATCCTCTCTCTCTTACACACCTCTCTACCTCCCTACCCTCTCTCCCTATCTCTCACCTCTCTAACTAACTCCCCTCTTTACCTCCTACTCTCTATCTCCTCTCTACCTCCCTCCCCTCTACCTCCTACCCTCTCTCTCACCCATTTCTATCGTCTACCCCTCTCTCTCACCTTTCTACCTCCCTCCCCTCTTTACCCCCTACCCTCTCTCTCTCACCTCAACCTCCCTCCCCTCTTTATCTCCTACCCTCTCTCTCTCACATACATCTCTACCTACCCCCTATTTACTTGCCACCCTCTCTCTCCCTCTCACACACACACCTCTCTACCTCCTTCCCTCTTTACCTCCTACTCTCTCTCCTCTCTACCTCCCCCCTCTACCTAATACCATCTCTATCTTTTCTCTACCTCCTACCCTCTCTCTACATCACCTCTCTAGCCCCTTCCCCTCTCTCTCTTGTTTCTTTTGCTTTTATATGATTTTGAAAAGGAAAAAATTGTCATCCATCTCTAGAAGATTTACACTTAAATTTTTTAGAATATTTTCTCAAGGATAAAATTTCATCCTCATGCCTTTCATATTCCATCTCTTTTTCCTTTAATTTTTCTAACAAGACATCTTCTATCCTCGTTGATTCTTCTATTTGAATTTTTAGATCAATAACCACTTTTTAGATTCTTCCAGTTTCAACTTCAATTTTTTATTCTCTTTCCTTTCTACTTTCAAATCACTCGATGCAGAGATGAGTTCTCCCTCTAAATATACTTCACATTCTTCTTTATTAGGATCTAGCATAGGGTGATCCCACAATAATAATTTACAATTTTTGGCCAAACTAGATACTGAAATTATTATTTTTAACTAAATCTGCACATTTGGGCACCTATAGCAGCTAAACCGTGAGGAATTTGAAGATGATGCAGACTAGAGTCTTGTCACATTTAGTCTGTGGATTCTAAATATATTTTTTTCAAAAAAATTGGAATTAGATTGCACTTCTTTTTCCATCTCCCACGAAAATTGGTTTTTTTTTTTTTAAAAAACATTTTTAAAAGTGATGCACACCATATAATGCATAATTAATTTAGATTTGTAACTCCGATATCTAGTGCTTCCACTTGGTTAGATAGTTTTTTATTGAATATTTTTTCTTTAATCAAGTTTTGAAGTCAAACCAATTACAATTTAGACATAGCGCGATTGTATAACATGTAACTTTTTTTGTATATATTGAAATTCTTTTTTTTTTGTTGGATGAAGGACTTCAATATTTGGTGCACTCATATCTTTTAATTTGTTTTTGATAATCTACTATTTTTCCATGTGCAGAACAAAGACCTTCATTTTCAATGAAAAACCTATGTTTAATAAAACTAAAAAAATAAATACATAATAAAACCAAAACATATTAAAATTATATTCATTGGAAAGCTTGTTCCGAGGACTACCTGATTCCAAATGAGTTTGTGAAGACTCCTCCATTTTCATCCTCAAAGTCCAAGCTTCGAAACATAAAAATTTGGGTTCTTTTTGTGTTTCAAGGGGAGAATGAGGAATAAGGGTGGTTTGAGTGAACCCCTAGGGATTCGTTCGAACCCCCTTCAATATGCATTTTCTTTTATTTTTTTGGGCAGGAAATGTGGGCCTAGTAATTAATGGGTTCACTCAAACTTTAGTTCGATCAAACCACTTTTGGGTTCGGTCGAACTTGTAGGTTCATTTGAACCCCTAAAGCCATTTTTTTTGCCATGGGGTCATTTTTTCTCAGTTTTCCTTCCTCCATCAAATTGTAAACCACTATTGTGGCTTCACCCCATATCTTCACCACCTTCTACATGATTTTCTTCACCTTCTAGAACTTCCAATTCCATTAATAGAACTTCTTCCCTTTCTTCTTTAGAATTATATTGTTCATATTCCTCAACTATGATATTGTCCTATTTTGAGTAGAGGTTGTTCGTATGCTTATGAAAGTTCTTATTTTTATTTTTATATTGATCATTACTTATATTTTCCCCAAAAGAACACTTAGAAGCATAGTGACCTACTTTACCACAAGTGAAGCATTTGAAAGGTAACTTACCTTGAAAGTTAGCTTCCTCATCTTCAAACTCATTCCTTGGATTAGAATATTCATTCCTCTCTTGAATTCTTTGAAGGTAGCTTCTCTCTTTGATGTTTCTTTACATATGTTTATGATTTCATAAGTAGTGAGAGATTCAATTAGTTCATCCATTGTAAATTTATCCAAATATCTAGCTTCTTCACTAATAAAAACTTTTGCATTATACCTTTGGCAAAGGGATCTAAATTGTACCTTCTTGACAATTACTAGTTCTTTCAATTCTTCACCAAGGCCTCTAATAGCACTGAAAATTTCATCCACACGGAGCAAATAGTCAACAATATTCTCTTCTTCTTTCGTCTTCATGCTTTCAAACTTGCTTATGCGATTTTTTAGTTTGGCTTGCTTGACCTTATCATCACCCTCATAGATGCCATGAAGTTTTTTCCACATATCCTTAGTAGACTTGTAATACATTACTTGATAAATTCATAATTTTTTTTTCCACTCAAATAGAATTCTTAGCTTTAGTAGTATGCTCACATGCCTTCTTATAAGCCTAATCTATTAGAGGAGTTACAAGAGTAGTATAACCATCCACAAAATATTTCTAGAAATCAAAATCCAATAATTTTATATATGCTTCCATCCTTATACTCTGAAATGCATAATTTGTCCCATCAAACTGTTGTTCTACTTAAGTGAGATCCATCTTGACCTACCATGTGTTCAAATGCAAGATCTACCCTGAATGGTTAAGCTACAATAAGGAATCTTGCTCTAATATCAATTTTTGAACACATAAATATACTAAGAGGGGAGTGAATTAGTATATTATAAAATTTTAACTTTAATTAATGTACTGATGAACATTAAAACATCATAAGTAGTTGAAATCTCAAAAATAGTGGTTTTATCCTTTGGGAGATGGAACTAAAGGAGGATTAGGGTTCCTCCACCTATTTCCTTCAAGCTTCATTAAAGGAAAGACTAGAGATCTCAATATAAGGATGAAATTAGGAAAAAGAGATCTACAATGGGGTGTCCAAGGGGTCTAATTAAAGAAAAAAATGGGGTTAACCACCAAGCAAAGGCTTAGAAAGAAGAAGGCACAATGATATGCAAACCTAACTATGCAACTCAAGATATGAAATTGAAAATCAGAATAATGATCTGACAAAGGACATAAAGTACTTGGAAAACTGAAGATGCTTGAAATCAGGTATGCACTCTCAAAAAATTGACTTTTAATGCATACTAGGACTCATACACTAGTAGGGGTGATTTAGTCCCAATTTAGGGTTTTGAGCTAAAACCATAATTTGGAATTGCTAAACCAAGATCTACAGAAAATGCTAGGAATTTGGTATATTGGGACTCATACACCACAAGTGGTGATTTAGTCATAGTATTAGGGTTGATTAGAAACTCTGATATCCTCTAATGTTCTCCTATAGCTTCTCTCCTGTCAAATCTATGAATCTGGAACTCTAAATTTTGCTCTATAGATGACTTTTCATGATCTTGCAATGTAGATGATAAATTTGACAACTTTCTCCAAGCTTTCTCTTCAATGGATCTTCAACCTAAATCTACAAATCACACATCAAAGAGAGGTGAAAATGTTGTTTTGTTAGTGGGAAGGGGTTTTCCTTAGTCAAACCCTATTTTGGTAATCAAACCTTGAAATGAAATGAAATAACATGAAGGAATGATGAATAAACAAATATGCTATGTTGTAATGCACCAAACCCTTGAAAAAAAGGCTACAATCTTGTATGAAATGGCTAGCATGAATCTAGATCTTGAATCTTTCTTGTATGTTGTGGATCTTGACTTGAATGCTTGCTTGAATCATAAGAACATACAACACAATGTTAGCTCAAACACAAACATGATGCATGAGGAATTTGACATGATGCTTGAATCTTGAATATAGCTCCAAAATACTTGATAATAACTCTTGAATGCTCTTGAATTTTGTTGTGATCATAAACTTTCTAGAATGCTTGATCTCAAAAAGTGCTAGCTTATTAGGATTGCTTAAATGAAACTATTTGAAATAACCTTGTATTTATACCTATTTATGCAAAATTTCCTAAAATTACAACACTAGAAGTCGACATCAGATCTAAGAGAATAAAATCCTACCAAGAATTGAATTCAAAATTAGGTCAAAGCTAAGCAAGACTCATACGCTAGTTGAGGCATCTGAGTCCCAGTAGGCTAAGCTTGGGACACAAATTTCAGGAATTGTTAAGTTTTATGCCAAATTTAGGTTTACACCCTAAAACTTAGGTAGGATTCATATGCCCAAGGTGGCGTATGATTCCTAGATCACTAAATTTGGGCCATACAAACCATAATCATTAAATTATGATTGGTCATTTTCTATGTGTTAGGATTATCCTCAAAAAGATGCATTAAATAAGGCTTGTGGATGCAAAATAAGACCAAATAAGGCATAGAGAGGCCCAATTTTAGCAATGAGGGCCCAAAGAAGTGTGAAAATGTAAAGGGATACATTTTTCTGCACTACATTTAGCCTCCACTTTAGTGAGAGGATGAACTTGCTTCAAACTCACACTAAAGTAGAAAAAACTCACATCAAGAGGGGTCCAAATGTACCAATGCTAATAAGATAGGATGACAATGATCAAGAGGGATGATAAAGCCCCTAGGATCAAGATCCTATGGAAAACCAACATGGAATAAGAGAACACACACATGATTAAGGAGCAACAACAAGGCACAATCATACACTACCAAAGACATAAAGAAGAAAGAAAAATTAAAACCTAAAAAGGGGTGGATCAATGTTCAACCGCTTTTCCTGCACATTATGGATTAGATGTAAGTTGTTTTTCAAAAATGTTTACAAGTGGAACACAATTTCCACTATGAAAATAAAACACACACTCACAAGGGCTAGTGGAACCTCAGGTCATCCACTAGGTGAGCCCCTAGTGAGACACATGCATGTGGTTGATATGCGCTCACACAAACAAGTAAGTAGTTATGGGAAAGTCATGCCTAAGTTTTACTCCCATACTTACAACCATGCAAAATCTATACCTCTTGATAAATGTGATAAGGCACCACACAACACAACAAAAAGATTCATGAGGCAAGCAAAGCTTTGTATGCTTGAAACCCATAAACAAACAAAATGGTTTAGGTGGCCATATAATAGTTATTGCAAAAGAATGTAAGGTACGTTCAAAGGATTTTTTTCTTAATTCATGCAAGGTCTTAACTTAGGGAACATTGTGCCTAATGTCTCTAAGAGAGGATTGATCAAAGAATAGCAAATTCACAACTTAGGGGATGTAGTGTGTCATATCAAGCCACTAAGAGGAATATAATATGCTAAGAGAGATCACAAATCTTGAATGAAATCACACCCAATGTTACCACAAAGCAAAATACACATTACACGAAGTAAGAAAACTACACAATGAAACATAAGAAATGTAAAAGAATAATGCCAATATATGCCCCCAGTTTAAAGAAATTGCTAAACACCATTCTATGAACAATTACTTTAAAGTAGAAAATGATGGATGCTAACAATAAAAAGGACATGAGAGCTTATTCGTAAATCCCTATTCCAATTCATATGTTTCCAAATGAAGCCATGTCATGAAAACGGGTTGCCCCCAAAATGAAATCCCAAAATAACACAAAGGGATCCATGGATTTGGGGTTGGTATGTTTTTTCTACAATGCTTTTTTAGAGAGCTTGGAACTATCAGCATTCCCTACATACTCATGGAACAGGAAGAATGAAAAAAAGAGAGCAAAAAAATAGAAAATATTTCAAGTCAACATGGAAGAGACCTAAATGTCTCGGTGCCTTGCATCATCCCCAAAAGGAAAACACAAGACAAAGAAACAGTTTATGACATAGAGAAGAATGTAGGTACAAACAAAAGAATGTCACAAAGAGTGAGATATACATCAAGCATAATAGTACAAGGGAGATCACATTACGCACACACAATCACACACATAACATGAAAAATAAAATAATGCAAAAGACTAGTAAGGTAGATGTGAGTCAACCTATTAGTAGGTCATCCACATCCCAATCTTGTTCATCATATATGGAAGGAAAACAACTAGCCAAAGGGATGATAACAACTTGTGCCAAATTAGGGTCATCACCAAATTCAACACTCTTCCTAGGACAATTATCATTTAAGCTCATAGAAGAGGAAAATAATGTATTCAATTCATTATGCACTTCATCATCAATTTTAGCAATCTCATCATCATCATCTAAGTTAATCACAGTGGGAGGTCGAATGATAATTTCCAAAGAAAGGTTTAGCTCTTGTTATAGTTGCAAAATACGATCTTTTTGTTGCGAGAAAGAGGGAGACTCATTGTGTATTGCTTTAGTAAAATTTAGATGTTGATTTTCTTTGTTGTTTTCTTCATTTAACCTTTGAGAAAGAGCACAATGTCTATGCCTATGCTCTCTAGCATTTCTGTTTATTTTAGTATGATTTTCAAGTTACGTTTGTGTAGGAGTGGGTTTATGAACCATAGGTTTTTTTCTTCCCTTAGGGGAGGAATGAAAGCAACCATAGGAGGTTGTTCAACTACTTTCAATTTAGCTTTGTAAACTTGTTTGATCTTAGGGGGTGTGATAAGATTTCTTTGGTTTTCTCTTGGTCTTTTATAGGAGATAGGAAAAGGATCTATCTTAGGTTGGTCTTGGTTAAATCTTGGAATGTATTGTGGTTCAATCATATTTTCATTAGGGATAGGAGGCTCAGTCATAGGTTAAGGCATGTTTCTAAGGAATAGTTTTTCTATGCATTTCACCTTAAACTTTTTATATGATTTGAAAAATAATTCTTCATGAGGTTTAATAGGTTCTATAGGCTCAGGACAAAGTAAATCCAATGAAAAATTCCCACAGGAAGACATAGGATGAAAACCACTATGGTGTACAATAAATATATCATTGTCAAAGGGAAACTTTAAGCATTTATGCATGATCGACAAGACAGCATCCATGGAGCATAGCCATGGATAACCAAGCTTCACACAAAATTGATCTGATGTTGAGATGATGGAGAATGAGACATATAATCATTTCAGTCCAACTTTTAGAGGAAGGGTGATCAATCCCATCATAGGGAAAGCAAAACTATAATGTGTTTTATCCATGCTTTTAGTTTATCATATATTTCTTGATAGAGCTCATGTACAAGTAAGAATTCTTCAATGATCATGTATTCTCTCCACAGACGAGATCAATTAATATCCCATTAATGGGCTTGTCATTGATTTAGTTGGCTATGTAAAGAGGACCATTAGGTGCATTTCTAATTATATCTTTAGATGAGAAAGCAATGTTAAGAAGATTTTTAGTTTGGCCCTTATGAGGTATATTTTTGATCAGTCCCACCATGTTATCTACAATACTTTGTTCATCAATATCCATAGGAACTTGTTCAATAGTATCCATGTTGTCATCATCCGCGTCAACATTCATCACATCATTATTCTTAGTCTCACTAGCTTTGACAAATGAAATATAGTGGTTTGGCATAGGTTTGATAAAGATTTGCAAGTTTTGGCCAGGAGGGGCAACAAACTTATTTCCTTGATCATTAACACCTCCAATTTGAAGTCGACTAGAATCAATAAGGTCTTGCACAAGATGTTTAAGACACTTACAATGTTTCGTATCATGTCCATTTTGTCAGTGATAATGGCAATAGGAATTCAATCTAAAGTTTGGAGGTCAAGGTTTATTAGGATCAGTAGTTTTAATAGGAGGAAAAGTGATCATTTTCTATTCTAGAAGTTGTGATAATGTGCTATGTAGGGTATCGAGTAGGGGAGTAAATTGTCTAGTGGGATCCTCAAATGTAAAAGGACTTGTTTTCTTTATAGTAGCCACTTGGGTATCAACATTGTGAGTTAGTTGAGGGGGGTTAAGTTGATGGAAGCCTGTATCCTATTTCCTAAAAGGTTGATAATTGTTTTGGTTTGTGGATTCAAACTTTTTAGAATAGCTAGAGGTGGGTTTTGTGTCACAACTTATACTAATCGAGTTTTGATAATTACGAAGGGCAGTACACAAGTTTACAAAGGAAGGAAACTTCATCATGGAAAGTTTATCTTGTATCTTAGTTTGTAAGTTCTCAATGAACATCCGTTGAAGGTGAGGATTGGGAATCTTTACGTCAATTAGGGAATAAAACGATTGGTAGTGTGAAATGAAGTCAGTAAATTTTTCATCATATTTTTTCTTACATATCATAAAATCAGCTAAGGTCCTTTTAAGAGTCATGTGCACTTGGAAATTGTTTATAAAGGAATCAACAAGTTCATTGAATGAACAAATTGAGTTATTCGATAGTGAGGAAAACCATTCTAAGGTAGTATCATTCAAGGATCTAGGAAAAAAATTATCCAAGAGCCTATCCTCAAGGACAAAATCACTACATAAGGCGGTATAAGCGGAAACATAGTTAGAAGGATGTCCTTTCCCTCCATATTTCTCAAACCTAGGAATCTTTACACATTGTGGTATCGGTGTTCTCAATATCTCCAAGGATAAGGGAATGATTTTGACATAGTGTGTAGGTTGGTCATTTTGATTTTGGTTTATGATGGAAATTTTTTTTTGAAGGGATGAAACATTTTGCAAAAGTTGGTTAAGGATGGTGTCATTGGTTGTGTTTTGAGATGGAGATGAATATGGTGGTGTATATGTGTTCATGGGGGAAGTGAATGGAATTCTTATGGGAGGTAAAGTGGTAGGAGATATGATGTGAGATACCACAAAGGTACAAGGATTGCTAGTGGAAATACTCAAGGTAGGAAAGATATTACTAGTAGGTTGCATCGTTGTTATAACTTGAGGGTTGGTATAGGTAGGAATAGAGGCAATGGTTGTGGGAGGAGGAATTTGAGTCCCTCCTTGACTTTGGGCATTGTTTGAAGGTAAATCACAACTATTTTTTAAGGTAAGATGTTTTCCAAAAATCTGAGCTAGGCTACGTGCACAAGTTCTAATCCTTCACTTTCAATAATGCAATCTATGTTATATATGGCATGAAGAGAAGTGGTGAAATTTTTTTCAATACTTAGTTGATGTTGTAGGTTTGCTAAGTCTTCATGGATTTGGATTATGTTTTCTTGAGGAATACTAGTAACCATTGCTTCAACACTTGTCACACTATTTGAAGGCAAAAAGTTGTGAAGGGTATGGTCCATACCTAGTTTAGTGTCAACACTAGGAGTGAAAGAGCTAAATAACCCAAGATCCACGAGAATTGTGCTATCATGGAATGATATGAGTCTCAAAATTTGTCTCACTATAGTATTAGCAATAGGACACCAATTTGTAAAGCTCATGCAAGGGAAAATCAAGGAATGCAAGATAAATGCAATGAACAAAAGATAAATGATATTGTTTAATTCTAATTATTATGTTTATAAATGCACCAAATTAAGTTCAATTTAATGAAATGAATGACAAAAAATTGAGTAATGTGAAATAACAATCGAACAACAACAAACATAAGCACATAAATAGGGTTTTTAATGCTGTAAAATGTAGTTTCAGGTCTAACATGGGACTAAATTGCCCAAATGGCCATATGAGTCCCAATTATGGTTTTTCGAGGGTTCAACTACTAAAAAAAACCAACACAGAATACCTAGAACTCAGGTAAAACAACCTATACTAGGACTAAATCACCCAAAGGAGTGTATGAGTCCTAAATTAGGGGTTTTTCACTAATTTCAACAAATTTTGAGTGAATGTTAGGTTTTTTGGTTTGAATGATGTCTAGAAAATGTGCAATAATATATTTTAAGTGAAATTAAATGATACAAGAGGCAAAAATGCAACCTATATGCACTTTCATTACTGCAAGATTTAGAAACCCTAAATGCAAATTAACTAATGCAAGACCTAATGCATAGTTAATGTAAGCTAAATCTAGGACTATTACGTACTCCAAATTAGAAATTAAGGTTTCAAAGATCAAGTTCACCAAAATGAAATCTCAGAAATAGTGACTCTATCTTTTGGGAGATGGAACTAAAGGGGTATTAGGGTTCCTCCATCTATTTCCTTCAAGTTTCATTAAAGGAAACCCTAGAGATCTCAATCTAAGGATGGAATTAGGAAAAGAGATCTATAATAGGGTGTCCTAGGGGTGTGATTAAATAAAAAAGTGGGTTCACCACCAAGAAAAGGCTTGGAAAGAAGAAGGTGCAATGATATGCAAACCTAACAATGTAACTCAAGATATGAAACTAAAAAATCATAATAATGAACCAAGAAAAGATAGAGGGGCATCTAGAAAACTGAAGATGCTTGAAATAAGTTCTATAGTCCCAAAAATATTTAAATTTTAATGCATATTAGGTCTCATATGCTAGTAGGGGCAATTTAGTCCTAGTTTAGGGTTTTGTTAGGTCGAAACTGGAATTTGGAACTACTAAAACATGATCTACAAAAATTGCTTGGAATCTGGTATACTAGGACTCATACACCATAGGTGGAAATTTAGTCTAAGTATTAAGGTTGATTTGAAACTCTAATATCCTCTAATGTTCTCCTATATCTTCTCTCCTATCAAATCTTTGAATCTAAAATTTTGAATTTTCTCTGTAGATGACTTTCCATGATCTTGCAATGTAGATGACAACTTTGACAACTTTCTCCAAGCTAGCTCTTCAATGGATCTTTAGCCTAAATCTAAAAATCACACATCAAAGAGAGGGAAAAATATTGTTTTGTTAGTGGGAAGGGGTTTTCCTTGGTCAAACCTTGTTTTGGTAATCAAACCTTCAAATGAAATGAAATAACATGAAGGAATGATGAATGAACAAATATACTATGTTGCAACTCACCAAACCCTTGCACAAAAGGGTACAATCTTGTATGAAATGGATAGCATGTATGTAGATCTTGACTCTTGCTTGTATGTTGTGGATCTTGTATTGAATGCTTGCTTGAATTATAAGAACCTACATCACAAATGTTAGCTCAAAAGCAAACATGATGCATAATGACTTTGACATGATGCTTGAATCTTGAATATAGCTCCAAAACACTTGATAATCACTCTTAAATGCTCTTGATTTCTTTTGTGATCATAAACTTGGTAGAATGCTTGATCTTAAAAATTTCTAGCTTGTTAGGATTTCTTAGATGAAACTATGTGAAATAACCTTGTATTTATAATTATTTATGCCAAATTTCTCAAAATTACAACACTACAATCCAACATCAGATCTAGGAGAATAAAAAATCCTACCAAAAATTGAATTCAAAATTAAGTCCAAGCTAAGTGGGACTCATATGCCAGTTGGGATGTATGAGTCCCAGTAGGTTAAGCTTGGGACACAAATTTCAAGAATTGTTAAGTTCTATGCTAAATTTAGGTTTATGCCCTAAAACTTAGGTGGGACCCATAGCCCAATGTGGCATATGAGTCATAGATCACTAAATATGGGCCATACAAACCAAAATAATTAAATTATGATTGGTCATTTGCTATGTGTTGAGATTATCCTCAAAAAAATGCATTAAATAAGACTTGTGGATGCAAAATAGGACCAAATAAAGCATAAAGAAGCCCAATTTTAATAGGGAGAGCCCAAACAAGTGTGAAAATGTAAAGGGATACATTTTTCTACACTATAGTAGTAATAAACAAAGTCACAAAAGATAATACTAGATTTACATGGAAACCCTAGAGGGAAAAACCACGATGAGAAACTGCTTGGATCTACTATCCAAATCTAGCCTCACATCAATAATGAAGTCTTACAATGCTTTTTAAGGCACCTACCCACTAGAGACTCCAATCCCCAAAACAATTTATAGACACCAACCTAAAGGAGACATCAATCCCCCAAATCGAACACCAACTCAAAGAACAAGAGGCACCAACCTCAAAATACATTGAAATGAATAAAATAAAACTTTAGAACTTCCTCTATCCAAACCACTCACAAAATGAATTTGCATATTTTTACTCAATTTTTTGGGCAACTCCACATCCACACTTTTCTCTTCTTCACCCAAAATACCTCTGTTCTGAAAGATAAGGCATGAAATGCTCGAACAGATCACACATCACTACACAGACACCATTATGTTTTGTTCATCACTTCTTCAATAACCCGAAATAATTCACCTAAATACCGATCTGGATTGATAGATAACATTCATATATCGACCTGTATTAAAAACCGTTGGTGATGAGAGTCTACCCATGAAAATATTTTATATCGCTACCATGTTCGCTTGAGAAACACAATTTTTGAATCAAGAACTAGCCATTAGGCATGTTTGAATGTGAAGCGTTGATCTCCTTCCTTCACCAGAAAAACAAATGGTGTATATTCAAATTGAGATGTGCTTGCCCTTAGAATATCCATGACCAATAGAATGCAACCATTGAAAAGTCTTGGAGGCATGTTATAATACCACAACACTACAAGACCACCTCTCTCTTCTCTGCGGATGCATGATAGCCATCGATGTATCATTGAAAAGTCTTCGGCCTTGGACATGCATAACTATTACACAAAACCATAATTTCAACTTTGTCTTGCTAGCTTCAACATGAGCTACCGCGGGATCACAAAACCTATCCCTGTACCAATGTCACCTTGGACATGCATCAATACACTACACCACCGCAATTTAAACATTGCTTTGAAGGCTTGAAAATGTGATGTAGTGGAAACCCAACACTTGTCATCACGCCACATCACCGTAAACTTGCCATGGTCTGAACAAACACAAAATGCATTCATGCCATCGTAAATTCAACATGGTCAGAGCAAATTCAAAATATGCTCACCTGCAACATTTGTCCCACCAACGTCATCCTTTGCTTCTCGAAAGTATTAACTTTAGACTTGGGGAAAAATATTTTGAACCAGATCAGATAGTGAGCAGGGCCGATGAATAATGTAGCCGAAGGGCTTAAGTCATGGAACATTATGAATAATTTAAACCCTAATGGATCCAAGATTACATAGATATTTAGATGGTTGATATCCTAAATGCATATGGCATGTTGGATCCAAAATATTAAATGGACATATGACTACTCAGTTTTCTCACAATTGAATACCATAGAAGTGGATTAGTGAATCCAAATTAAATTAAGGTAGATAGAAAATCCTAGATTAAACTGTTTCACAAAGTACAATAAGAGTAATGAGATCCTATACGTATACATTCCATCAAATATTAGAGAAAAAAGTACATCCACTCAAGATATAAAGATGTCATCTAAAAGACTGAAACTAAAGTTTTGAAAGAGTAAAATAAACGAGTCATCCTCTATGGTAAAAATGGATTTGTAGAGAATCTTTAGGAGTTTATTAAAAATTTTGGTCATGATCAAGTTAGTGCAGGAGGACAAATCTCATTAGAGAACTTATTTGTTCCAAGCTAGTGTAGAATACGTAATTGTCCTCATTACTTAGCGGCTACGCTAATGAAGCTAATCAGTCTTCTCCTATGCAAAAGAAAATTCCAGTAACGACAATGACTTGACTTGGTATTAATCTTCTCTTTCCAACTAAGTATAGTATGGGCTACGCTGGTGAAGCTTTCAAGAATAGACAGAATGATGTGCACCTCATCTTCAGCCTTCACTTCATTCATCCCTAGTTGTGGAAAATGGGAGGAATTGTATTCCTTTTCCAGTTTACCAGTTTGAACGACAACTGAATACAATTCACAACAGACGATAACTTTCAGTTGTCAAAAGTATTCAGTTTCTTTTCAGATTGTGATATTACTGGGTTTTGTAGATAAATAACATAAAATAGGTTGTATTTTGAACTTGGCATTAAAGTATTTAATATTTTGAATGAGGTGAAAATGTATATTTAAAGTAATTGTCCAATAAGTCTTTTAGTTTTATATTATAAAAAGTTTAAATTCTAATGCATAATTAATGTTATATTATTATTATTTTTTTTAACTTTATTAATGGACATGTTTGATATATTATTATTTTTAATTAACTTTTTAATTTATTTTAATAGATGTGAATTAACTTAAATTATATAAGTGATTTATGTTTTTGATATTGGGAAAAATAGATTTTGAAGGGATTCGGAACCCTTTATAGCCAAAAAGTCAAACTACTGAAAACAGTCAAAAAGACCAGATTGCAGAAAAGACAGCCTGCAGTCAACAAAAAACCAACTCCCAAACAAACACCATTAGGTTTTACAATTAGAGTTTCGCTTGTTGGAGCGAAGAGTCATATCGAAAGAAGGCCTAGAGGGTTTAGATTTTTTTTCAGTAACAGTAGTCCATCCTTCTTCAACTTGTGCTGCCTTAGCCTGCCAAGCCAGCCCATCATTTTTCTAAGGATGAAAATCTGCAGCCCTAGAGGTAACATCATAGTTCTCTTGAATAGGTGTGGAAATGATCAGAGAGCTGCCAGAGATGCGAATCGAAGCACCATCACTAGAAACAGAAACTGGTCTAATCGTTTGCTCAATATGATTTATCATGGTAGCTCCCCTAGTGGAGGAAGGAGAAACCCTAGCAGTCGAAACCCTAGTGGCCTGTGAATCAGAAGCCCCAGCAACTTGTGAGTCAGAAACGACCACCTCACAGAAAGTCCTTAGCTGATCATATTTCTTCTCAACCATGTAATGTTGTTGAGAAGCGCCATTCCACCAAGTAGTTGTATTTGTCTTCTTCTCGAATCCACATTGCGCAGCAGCATGTCCAATTTTGAAGCATCTTCTACAGCGGAAAGGGACCCCCTCAAAATCCAACGATTGGATCCAAGACCCCCTAGAAGATTTTAAGAGAACCTCAACGGGCAGTCCTTTTGAGACATCAATTTCAACAAGTATTCAGGCAAAGGTAGAGTGAAAAAGATCAGAAAATTCATTGTCCACAATAAGAAATCACTTAGGGCATCCCCAACCTCCTCCAGGAGAGAGTCATTCCAAAGGTGAAGAGGGAGATTAGGCAAACAGACCCAAATCAGGATTCTATTGAAGGTTTCAGAAGTTGGGTTAAAATTGGAGTGCCAAGGTTTAATCATCAGAAGGTATTTGTCCTCCCAGCTGAAGAAATTATCACACAAGATTGTGTCTCTATCTAAGGTATTATCAAACTTAGCAACAAAAAAACCTTTGGCCATTGGGAAGATATGAACTTTACCAGTGATGAGGGGCTCCCATTCATTGGTGATCCAAGAGTGCAGCTGAGGAAGGCTTGGCCAAAAGCCCCTAAATTGACAGATCACCCCTTGAGTAGAAAGCTCTGCTTCACTATCACTTATTTCTCCTACTAACTCGTCCTTAAGCTTCACTGTGATGGTGTTTTTCACAGGGATGAAACCACCAAAACTCTGCCTAATATTCATGTATGATCTAGGTGCATGCATAGACGAGCCAACACCCTTGATACTCTTACCAGATCCAGCCCCGACGCCAACACTAGCACCAGCCCCTTGATAAGTGATTTATGTTGATTAATAATTGGATATCTATTAATATTTTAATCAAACATTGACATATTTTTAAAAAATTCTCAACATTTCATGATTATATGAGTCTTCAATTATTAGTTTTCTTAGAGATTGAAAATTGTAGATGGTAGTTATTGTGTATTAATTAATAATTAAATATAAATATTTTATATTTAGAAAAGATATGACAAGATGTTTGCACATGTCAATAGAAATCATCGTGTTGTTACTTGAAATAATAAGAATTGCATTTAAACATTATCACAACATTATAAGGGTGATTTTGAAACTTTAAGGCACACAAAATAAATTATTGTGATTGACCTATTCATTTCAATTATTTCTTTGTATTGTATCCATGTTTGTGGAAGGATTAATAATTGATAGGTATATAATTTCTCAAAGTGAAGTAGATATATAAGTGCACAACTTTTACATTAAAATAGCATTGTGATGCAACACTATACATTTAAAAAGTATCAATAGAACTTTTTACATTGATTGAGTGATATAGTCATGGTGGGTAGTATTATATTTCCCACTAAGAAGTTGGAACAAAATTTCACCTTTAGTTCAACCCACCTCAATTATGTCATCCTTCAATTATGTGATGACAAGCAATTGATTGTTGTGATTTTAGCTAAGTTGACACATGATTTGAACCTTATCTATTCTCATTTTTCACACATTACTTAGAACCGGTTCTAATCTATATATTTACTATTTTCTCATCCTAGGTTAGATTTGCATCTACAAAAATGATCTCGATCACTTCAAGACTTGTGGAAATAATCCCTAAGATTCAAACAAATTCTAACTTGAACCCATTTGTTTTCTCTCCTACATATTTTGTGTTAAATTGATGCATAAAACATTTTTCTCACTTCTATATTTGTGACCTTGTGTGTGCAATTTAGTGTAAACTAATATGCAAATTATAGCTATTGACAACATTCATTAATTTATTCATTCATTTAATTAATTACACTATGTCATCATGTCTTATAGGCTAATTAATTATTATCAGTTAGTTAGTTAATCTTTTTTAATTGATCTATTCATAATTGATTAATTAATTAATTTATTGATCAATTAATTCTCATTTTCATCCACTAAAATGTCTCCACAATTAATTAATAATTTATTAGTTATTTAATCAATGTTCATATAGATATTCACACAAAATTAATTAGTTATACAAATAATTGATTAATTTTCCTTTTAGTCATTCCACCAAAAAATCCATGCACACATAATTAATTAACTATTAAAATAATTGATTAATTATCCTCACATGGCATTCTCAAATGTCAATTTCTTCTTCTCATGATTTTTTTTTGAGTTTTTCAACTTATGCATGAACATTCCTAGACGAAATAAATCAAATAAATTAAAGATCATGAAAATCAATAGAATCAATCTAAATCATCCATATTATCATCCAAAATTCTATAAATACAACCTTTTTTTCCTAATCCATCATATGGAGAATTTATAGGTCTATGTTATAGAATTCCTACATGAACAATGAGCATCCACACAACATCACAACATGTTTAAATTATACCTTAAATATTTATTGAAGGTTTTCTTGGATTTGTGTAAGTGCAAAAAGATGGGGGACCAAAAAGTTGTCATGTGACTTTTTGGCCCATACAAGATATAACAAAAGCATACTATGTTGAACACAAATATTAGTTACACTTGGAGAGAGATAGAGAGAGGTAGAGATAGGGAGAAGCCCATAAATAAATAAGTAGAGAACAAAGGAGGGAGGTAGCAAGAGGTTGAGAGAGAAGAGATAGATAGAGACAAAGAGAGAGACAAGAAATGGGGGAGAGGTATATACAGAGAGGTAGGGTGGGAGAGAGAGAAGGAGAGGTAGGTAGAGAGAGATAAGGAAATAGGAGATAGAGATAAGTAGAGAGGGAAGGAGGGAGATAGAGAGAAGTAGAGAGGGAGTGAGGAAGGGAGAGGGGAGATAGAGAAATAGAGAGAGAGGGGGTGTAGCATCATAAATTGTCACCCTTGATAATTTCGCACTACGTTTGACTCCCTCTTAAGAGCATGTGCCTAATTATGCTTACTAATTATTTTTTTATTATAGTTTTAAAGAAATTACAATTAAATCCAAGAAATTAAATTAAATATTTATCTAATGAATATCTGAAAATAAAAATTGGGTTGGGACTAGGTGCCCTCACCCTTGTCCTCCCTAATCAGGTCGTAAATCTCAAAATTTATTATTGGTTTTAATATTTTTGTGAATTCAAAATCATTTGTCGGCCTGTCATAAAAGTTAATGAAAATAAGTCTTTCCCTCCATTTCAACACCTAAAGAAATTTTGATCTCTTAAGAAAAATCCAAAAGGAAACCAAGGCAATTTTTAAGAGAAAAATAAGTAGGATATCTACACCACTACATTAGCTAACTTCATGTCTACAACACATCAAAAAATTCATGTTTCATGTTTAAATTATTATTATGAGAACTAACACTTGCAAGATCTTCAAGCAACCTCCAATTTCTCCTCAATATGTGATGAGCCAATTGACTTCAATCCAACAAGAAATGTAAATCTGAGTCCAATAAACTACAACATTATAATTTATCATTTATTTTCATCTATTTTCCTCTACTCTCCCTAGAGAACATGATTTATATCATTTTCATCATGTAGCCATTTATGGAGGTGGAAACACAAAAATAAGGTTTGACAAAGGCAATCCCCTATACAACACAACCCTTCTCACCTTTTCCTTCTTGTAGGTTATAGGTTTGAAGTGGATTCAAGTGGATTGGAGAGGGAAAGTTGATTATTCATAGACTGTTAGACTTTAGAACTTGATATTGGGAGGAAAAGAACTATAGAGTGTGATGTTCCTACACAATTTTTGAAACCTTGAAAATCCTCATGTATAGATTAGGTTACCCTTGCCCTAGTCCATCTAATTTGACTTCAAACTTTTATGTCTAGTTCTCTCCTCTCTACACTCTTTAGCTCTACTTTCTTTTTTCTGCACTTTTGTACTTCGTTTTCTAGATTATGTGATAGTTTTTCCCTTTAATCTTATTTTACCTAGTTTAAAATATCAATCATTACATCCAAATCACATCAATCCATCCAACAATAAAAAAGGGACCAAAATCGTAGCCAACTATTCTGACTCTTCCTTGAGGACAATAGCCAAATAGTTTCTCTTGGTTATTTTTGTGCCCCCCAATGTTAATGGCGAAATGTGTGATTTAGGTTAGATATTAGCCTTAAATACCATTTCACCATCTCACATTTTGGTGAACCTAATGTGTCCTACATTTGAAATTTTATAATTCAGACAACTATTCTTCTATAATCTAATTATGTATTAGGATATTTGAAAGTCTTGTTTTTCAAGTGCATTCATATTTTGTTTAAAAACTTGAAAAAGTAAAGCATTTCAATTAATTGTAGAAAGCATAAACTCAAATTATTATATTTTCAAAATTTTAGTCATAACTTGAATTTGTTATCATAATTTTTTCTTCTAGGAATATTAATTTGTCAAATGCATTGCACCTATTTTGCTTATTTCACTTCTCTAAAACATTAAATTTATGCATGTATGTACTTCTCACAAACAATCTAGGGTATCTTCCAATCTATGAGTTCTATCAAATTTTAGACTTGAGCCTTTATAGTCTAAGATCCATACACACTGCCTCACTTATCCAAACTATTAATATAGGAGACGACAACTCCTTCCCAAGATCCTCAACCTACAATAGAAAACCACCCTCACAATGTACAAGATAAACATAAAGGTTATTCTTCCAAATATCGAGAATGATATTCAAAATGAGATGAAATATTACATATTATACAAGCCTCTTAAAGGCATGGAAAAGGTGACGGGTGAAAAACTACCTGATATGGGAGAAAACCATCCAAATAATTTATCCCTAAATTAAACTTAACACTACACTAAGACCCCCCTTAAGTGCAAACTATGTTAGGGGGAAATCTATGGTATCAAATGAGATAAATGAATTCAATTGAAACTAATCTAACTCGAAACAAAAATCAAGATTCATGCCTATTACTCATGAAATGAAACTTATAAAATCAAGAATTCAAGAATGTAATTGAAACAAGACAATAACAATGAACTCAAAAAAATGTAGTTTTACCATCCCATGTCGGAGTGTGTTCGCAAAGATGTTGGGTTGTTCATATCAATGTGAAGCCTCCATTATGTGTGTGAAAGCTTGAAGAACATGCTTGTGTTGATTGAAGATATGTGTAAAGCTTAGTCAAAATATCGATTAAGACTTTTGGCATTACTTTGTTGTGTAAAATATGTTGATTCTTTGATCCCCCATTTTTGAGAAGGAATGAGGTTGTTATATAGATTTGGTGTTTTGAAATGAATGCTCAAGATCGCATAGTAGAATATCTTGATCAATGGTTGAAAGATGTTGAGAGGAAATAGATAGGAATAATCAGTGGATTTTGATTATGTAATCAATGTGATTGAAGAAAGCACTTTGAGTGTTAAGAGGGATTGAGGAAATAGATTGAATAATTTTTGGAATTGAGGAAATCATGTTGAGCCTTCAATGGTATTGAAGAATAGATGAATCAGTCAGGAATAGATGGATCAGTCATCCAATTAGATCGAGCAATTGGGGGATCATAATTTTCTCCATAATGAAAGTGGGTGAGGGTAATTAATTAAGTAATTATTTTGAGTTGAACCTATAAATCAAGTTTGAATTTTGCAGAAAAAGTTGTATTTGTTTATTTTGACCTTTTTGATGATGTTTTTAACAATTTATTCAATTATTCAAATTTAGGGGAAAGTAACATAGTTAAATTATTATGTTTTTAATAATTTAATTGACTTAGGGGAATAAAGTGAATTAGCAACATAATTAAATAATTGATGTTATTTAATTAATTAGGAGGAATAAAGTTAGATTAGGACTTTATTAAATAAATGAAATTTATTTAATTGGTCAAAAATAATAAAAAAGAGAATTAATTAAATAATGTCGTATTATTCAAGTAATAGAGGAAATTATAGTTTCTGATGCAATTGATGTGAAATATAGATATATTCGATGATAATGATGTTGATGATGACAAAATGTCATTTAGGATGTGTGATAAGTGTTAGGCCAATTTTACATGTCTACATTTTTCCCCTCTTTGAGATAAATTATTGATTGCTTCATTTCAAATATTTTGAGGTTAAAATCAAGATTTGAAAAAATTTATATGCCCCATTGTGCCTCAATGGTTAGCGGAATGATGGTAGGACTTTTGGGCTGCCCCCTCTAGAGGCTAGCAAAAAATAGTTTTTTTGAGGTTGAGCTCATGACATTATTTTATTTTTATTTTTTTTATTTTTTTTATTAGACTGCAGGAATTGGGTAGCATGACCCCCTATAAACTGCAGTGCACCTGGTAAACTTTTTAACGTGACCGGCAGCGCTAGCGCGACACGCCCTCCGGTACCATGGGGGTGGGGGAGACTAGACCTCGTGACCAACCTCCTGCAACAGGAAAGATTTAGCCAACCGAGCTAGGGCCCCAACCCCGACATTATTTTATTTTAGTTTAGATGCATAGAGGACAAAAATTAAGCCTATAGGTATCTTGTTGATAGTTCAAATGTTCCTGGGAGGTCCTAATTTCAACCTAGGAAGGTTTCATAGGTAAAAAATTAGGGTTTTAGGGGATAAAATAGGTAATTAGAGTTCAAATTACCTCATTTTCGCTTTGAGCTTATAGAAAATTCTTGCCTCTATATTTCATAATTTGTTGATTGTCATGGAGCTATGGTGAGGATTTGGGGAGCCCCACATTGTGTGGATGTAGTTCGCAAGTTTAGATGGCTTGTAGGTGCCGGTACCCCTGTATGTACCCTTTCATTTTTCATTTTCATCTTCTCGTGTTTGCGTAATTAATGCATGAAGTCCAATTTGTCGATAGCGCTAGGTTTAAGGATTTTCCCTTTTGCATCATTTTTTTGACTTTTGATGTTTGTGAATGGGCTACATTTGATTTTCTCACTCACTTCTACTCAAAATGTGTGTTTTTCAAATACATTTTTGCTTTTGTTTTTTCCCTCGCATGAATTTTGTACTTTTGATTTTGTCTCTGCTTTATTTTCTTTTGTCATAAAATTTCACTTTTGATATACATTTGCGCTTTTGAAATTTTTGCTATTTCCTTTATTTTTCCCTTTTGACAAAAAAATTACTACTTTCACTTGTCTATAATGCTTTCGATAAAAAAATTATCGCTTTTTATAAAAAGTTGCTTTTGACTAGTTTAGAATTTTTTATTTTGATGTTTTTCATTTGAGATATGTTTTCTATTTTCGTAGCAAATTGCTAACATCATGGGTTAAATGGTTGCATGCAATTCTTTATCTGCTCTAGTCGAGGGAGCAACGACCATGTGATCTGTTTGATTTGATTATTGGTTTTTAGGAGCTAGAGCGAGATGTTTTAGATGCTTTTGGGTTGTGACACATTTGCTACATGCCTACCATTAGATGCCATAGAGGGATTGTACCGTAGAAAAATGTATTTTTGGACATTTTCATGCTCATTTGATTATTTATCACAAATGTTGGGTTAGTTTTTCCTTGATTTAGTGTTGTAATATGCTCAACTCATTCACATTAAGTCTTGGACCCTCTTGAATTAATAAGAATTTTATGATGCCTTGCAAAAGTGTTATGAAGTGTTGTAACACACCTTCACACTTTTCTAGGATCTTATTAATATATATTTCACTTAAATAACCTCTTTTTATTACTTAACAGGCCTTATTTCAAAGTGTTGTAACAAACTTTCACACTTTTCTAGGCTTTTCATGAATAATTTAACCCTTTCTTATGCTTTAAATGGCCCCATTTTACACTTACATGCCTTAAGTGTATTTTTGAAAATAATCCCGATAAACATCATTTAATACATCTTAATTTTTGACACCCACTTAAAATTCCTAAGTGGGACACATTCACCATTAGGGGAAAATGAGTCCCCTAAGGCTCAAAAATCAAAATAAATTCAAAATTCTGGTAGGTTATTATTTTCTAAGATCTAAGGTTGGCCTACAATGTGCCATTTTCAAGAAATATTGCATAATTGTGTATAAATATAGGTTTTTTCCTCTCATCTCAACCCCTTATTCATTCACTCAAGCATTCCGTCAATCATCAATCAATCACTTAAGCATTCTAAGCATTTCAAGCATCTTCAAGTTTATATCCATTGGAGCTATTACTTGCATCTCTTCAAATTTCTACTTCAAGGGTTTGGTGAGTTGTGGCATTACTTTTGTTCATTCATCATTCTCTTTTCTTTTCATTTCATTTTCAAGGGTTTAATTACCAAACTAGGGTTTGACCAAGGCAAACCCCTATTTGCTAACCCTAAAAAAAAATTTCCCCTCTTTGCATGTTTTTTGTAGGTATAGTTTGTAGATTTGTTAAAGAGAAAGGTTGGAAAGGTTGTCAAAAAAATTTCAAAGTCATTCAAATTTTTCAAACCCCTAAAAGAAGCTTGGAGAACACCTACAGGTCAAATTTTGTAGTTTTAGATCCAGAAACCTGTTAGGAGCAGAAGTGCAGACTGGGAGCTACATGTTGCACTTTTGATTTTCCTAAAATCTTGAAGTGAACTAATATGCGATTAGTGGCATATGAGTCCCACTGCTAGACCTGAATAGAATTTTTTGTAGTTTTGAGTACCTAGTATTTGAAACCTATCTGGTAGAATTGTCCTGAAATAGGACTAAGTCACCCAACTTGGCGTATGAGTCTTAGTTGGCTTCAATAGTTACTTCTCCAAGATTCCATAATTCATCTCCATCACTTTCCAATTTCCAGGTACACACCTTTGATCTCATAAGTTTATGTTACAATTTACTTGCTTTTTTAGGTCATTTTGCATATCATAGTGTGTTTTCAAACACTTTGCATTTTCTTAGTTTTGCATTAGTATTTAATCTGTTTTATCAATTTTTAGCATCTAGGACATTCCCCTTAGACATATTTCAATCATCTTTGCATTATAATCTTAATGGATTATTCTTGAGTGAGCCATTAAGATTTTTGGTACCTCTCTCCTTTTAGGTGCAAAACCCTAGAAGTGTAAGAGAGCCTCACACACTCAAAAATATTTGGTTCATTTTGGTGAACCTGCATTTAGAACATCATATTTTTGATATATATACAATTCATTTACATCCTAGGAATAGCTTACATTAGCATTGCATTGTATTTTGCATTGTTTAATTTGCATCCTAAGGTTTCCAAATTCACATTAGTGAAAAGCTCATCTAGCTTGCATTTTTGCATCTCATTTCATTCAAAATCAGTAAAAATTTTCATTTTCATATTATACCTACATCAGAAAACATAAAAAGCATAACAACCAATTCAAAAACTCTGAAAATTTTCAAAAAAATTACTACCTAGACCAATTCGCCACTCTAGGTGACTTAGTCAACTTGCATATTCTACACTACATTTTCTATCATTTATAGTTCATTCTCTACATTTCTATTTGTTGTTGTTACCTTTTGTTTATGTTTCCAGACTTGTTGTCACATTCAATTTCTTGCATTTAGTTTTCTTTCCTTCATTTGCATAATGGATAAGTGTTTTAATAAGCTTTGGATGTCACTAAAATCCTTAGTCAATATCTCAAGTTGTGCCTTTGGAATTGATCCTAATGACATTGAATCACTCATGCTCACTCAAATCCTAATGAATGTCCTCCTTGTGATGTTGGAATCATTGGAGAAACTGATGATAGCATGAACAAGTTCCTAAATGATTTCCTTAACAACCTTGAAGCCAATGTATCCTTTTATCCATCCATGAAAAAATAAGACCTTCCTATAGTACCACCTCTTGAAATGTTTGGTTATTTACATCTTGAAACAAAAATTGAACCTAAGTTCCCTACACAAGGTGAACCTAGTTATTCTAGACAAACAAACACTCAACCATTTTATGATAACAAAGTCACAAACACTCCAATCAACCTTGAAGGAACATATGGAAAAGGCTTCACTGTCTTGAGCAAACAAGGATGTGACACAACAAGCGAACATGAAATTCATCAACTCTTAGAGAAAAATCCAATAGATGAAAACACAAAGGGGGCGGGATATCAAGATCCCTCTCATAATAGTAAGCCTACTAGAGAATATCTAAGGCTTTGTGATGATACTACGATGATATTTGATTCCCCTTCCAATCTAAATGTCCTTCCTAGAGAGAAACCCTTGCTTCATAACAATGACAAGGATGATAAGATCACTTTTGGTCCTCCTCCTTCAATTTGAGAGAAGGGTGAATCTAGTAAACGCAAGAGGCTTTACAAGTTACAAAAACTAAAGTTTCCTCTTCATCCACCACCTAAAAGTGAAAGGAAATTACACATAGTTTTAAAAAAAGAACTTATCATATTACCACTTATGAATAGGTTGGTGATATATCTTAAATATGCCAAATTTCCACATTGTACATATTGTGTTCTTGGGCATAGTAGTGGTGAGTGTCATACATTGAAAGAAATACTGAGCAAGTATCATTTCAATGGTGATAATTGATATCCAATGAATCCATAAAACACTCTCCAACTCCTTGTCATGTCAAAATTTTAGAACATTCCCTTCTCACTATTACATGACCTTTCCCATCACCTACCTTAACTCATTCTTTCCTTGCACCTAGTGGGGGCAAGAAGTTGCTAGCCTTGTCCTAGTAATTCATTTGTCATTGTCCCTTAGTTGAGTTATTCACCTTTTACTCATACCAATTGAGAATGAGAAGTGGATAACTTGCTCATAGGTTGACTTGCATTTTCCTTACTAGTCTTTTACACTTTTATTTTCTTTTATTTTCCTTTGTGTGTTTGCATGTGCGTAATGTGATCCCTTGTGATTTTATGTTTGAATTTCTCTCTTTTTGTGGCATTCCTCTATTTGTACCTTCATTCTTCTCTATGTCATGCATCACTTTCACATTCTTATGTTTGTCTTTTTCTTGTATTTTCCTTTTGGGGATGACATAAGGTAGTGAGATTATCATGTCTCTTTCATGTTGATCCAAAACACTTTCTTTTTTCTTTTTTCTGTTTCTTGTGTTTTCCTTTTGGGGATGACACAAGGCATTGAGACATTCATGTATTCTTCATGTTGACCTAAAAGGATTTCTTTTCATTTGCCTTTTCTTTTGTCTTTTTCTTGTGTTTTCCTTTTGGGGATTATGCAAGGCATTAAGACATTCCTTTATGTTTCATGTTAACCCAAAAGGTCCCATTTCTTTTACCTTTTTTCACTTGTATTTTTGGCTTGTGTTTTCCTTTTGGGGATGATGCAAAGCATTGAGACACCCTATGTCTCTTCCATGTTGACCCAAAATATTTTTCTTTGTATTCACTCTCTTTGTGTCATTCTTCCAATTCTCTATATTTGGTAGATGATGACAATTTTGAGCTCTCTAAACAACATTGTAGCAAAGAACATACTGACCCCAAATCCATAGATCCCTTATGTGTTTGGTATTTTCATTTTGGGGGAAACCCCTTCCTTTTTCTTTCCTTTTCTTCACATGGCATAGATTTACTCAGAAACATATGACTTGGCATAGGGATTTCCAAGTTAGCACTCATGTCTTCTTTCTTCTTGTTTGCATTTTTCATTTTGTTGCTTTAAAGTAATTTCTCACAATACGGTGTGTAGAAATTTCTTTAAAGTGGAGGCATACATCAACATCATTCTTTTGCATTTTTCTTTTTCTTAGTTCTTAGTGCAACCCTCTTACTTCATACGATGCATTTGTTGCTAAGTTGTGGATGACATTGAGTGTGATGTCCTTCATGAGTGTGATCTTAGCATATTACATTCTTCTTGGTGACTTGATGCGACACATTGCATCCCCTAAGTTGTGAATCTTCTATTCTTTGATTGGTCCTCTCTTGGAGACATTAGACACAATGTTCCCTAAGTTATAGACCTCACATGAACATCTATTTCATTTTTTATTTGTTATATGGCCACCTTGCATAACACAACTTGCATGCCTATGGTGCCATCGTGTTTGTTATTGAGATCCAACCATATGACTTTTACTTGTCTCATGAAGCTCGAAAAGTCATTTTATTTTGTGGCACCTTATTAAAGTTATCAGGAGGTATAACTTTGGTATGGTTGAGGGGAAAGCCTAATCTAAGGCATGAATTTCCCCATATCCACCTCTGTGTGTGTTCATACCATCCATGAGTGTATGTTTCTCACCCGATGGGTAGCCATGAGTTCTATTGCCTCAGAGTGAGTATGTGTTTTGTAAACAAACATCCTAGATCTAATGTACATTGGTATGGGCAAATGATCGAAGCTTGATTTGATTCTCTCTTTTCTTTCTTTTATTTTCTTTTTTCCTTTTTCATCTTTGGCAATGTATGATTGGCCTTGCCGTGTGTGTTCCTTTGTGCTTATGTTTAGATTGCCATGGGATATTGATCCTAGGGGATTGATCATCCCTCTTGATTATTTTTGTCTCATCTTTCCAACATGGGTGCATTTGGATCCCTCTTGATGTGCATGTTTGGCTACTTTAGTGTGAGTTTGAAGCAAGTTACTCCTCTTACTAAAGTGGGTACTAAATGTAGCATAGAAAAATGTATCTTTGGACATTTTCACTCTCATTTGAGTCTTTCTTATGGATTTTGGCTTAGTTTTTTCTTGATTTAGTGTTGTAATGTGGTCAACACATTCACATTAGGTCTTGGACCCTCTTGAAATAATAAGCATTTAATGATGCCTTGCAAAAGTGTTGTAAAGTGTTGTAACACACCTTCACACTTTTCTAGGATATTATTAATATATTTCACTTAAATAACCTCTTTTTATCACTTACCAAGCCTTATTTAAAAGTGTTGTAAATTTTTGTAACAAAATTTCATGCTTTTCTAGGCTTTTCATCAATAATTGACCTTTTCTTATGCTTTAATTGGCCCCATTTTACACTTACAGGCCTTAAGTGTATTTTTGAAAATTATCCTAATAAACATCATTTAATACATCTTAATTTATGACACCCACTTAAAATTCCTAAGTGGGACCCATTCACCACTAGGGGTGAATGAATCCCCTATGGCTCAAAAATCAAAATAAATTCAAATTTTTGGCAGGTTATTATTTTCTAAGATCTAAGGCCAGCCTGTGATGTGGTATTTTTCAGGAAATATTGCATAATTGTGTATCAATATAGGGTTCTTACTCTCATATCAACCCCCTATTCATTCACTCAAGCATTCCATCAATCATCAATCAATCACTTAAGCATTCTAAGCATTTCAAGCATCTTCAAGTTTACATCCATTGGAGCTATTACTTGCATGTCTTCAAATTTCAACTTCAAGGGTTTGGTGAGTTGTGGCATTGATTTTATTTATTCATCATTATTTTTCAATTTCATTTAATTTTCAAGGGTTTAATTACCAAACTAGGGTTTGACCAAGGTAAACCCCTATTCACTAACCCTCAACAATTTTTCCCCCTCTTTGCATGTGTTTTGCAGGTCTAGTTTGCAGATTTGTTAAAAAGAAAGGTTGGAAAAGTTGTCAATAATTTGTAAAATTCATTCAAAGTTTTCAAATCCCTAAAAGAAGCTTGGAGAATACCTACAAGTCAAATTTTGCAGTTTCGGATCCGAAAACCTTTCAAGAGCAGAAGTGTAGAACGGGAGCTACAAATTCCACTTTTGTTTTTCCTGAAATCCTAAAGTGAATTGATCCACCATTAGTGGCATATGAGTCCCACTGACAGGCCTGAACAGGGATTTTTGCAATTTTGAGTACCTAGTTATCCAAAACCTGTTCTAGAAGAATCTTCTCGAAATAAGACTAAGTCGCCTAACTTGGCATATGAGTCTCAATTGGCTTCAACAGTGACTTCTCCAAGATTCTAGAATTCCTCTCCATCACTTTCTAGTTTCTAGGTGCACACCTCTGATCTCATAAGTTTCTATTACAATTTACTCATTTTTAGGTCATTTTTCATATCACGGTGTGTTTTCAAAAACTTTGCATTTTCTTAGTTTTGCATTAGTATTTGATCTCTTTTATCAATTTTCAGCATCTAGGACATTCCCCTTAGACAAATTTCAATCATCTTTGTATTGGAATCTCAAGGGATTATTCTTGAGTGAGCCATTAAGATTTTTGGTACCTCTCTCCTTTTAGGTGCAAAGCCCTAGAAGTGTACAAGAGAGCCCCACATACTCAAAAATATTTTCTTCATTGATGATGATCGATCTTGTGGAGAGGTGGAATTTAGAGACCTTGTCCCTTCATTTACCTACTAGGGAGGCCATTTTCACCCTAGAGGATATGTGGAGGATCCTCCTTATACCCATTCATGGAGATCTTGTTACTTATTCCATTTGATGGGGTAACCACACTCTGTGTCGAGTGCTTGGGGTGAGACATCTTGAGGTTTGGGAGGCAAAGATAGACTTGTTTGATTTTGTGGGTAGCACCAATCTTGTTTCACTTGTTCCATGTGGTTTGGTTATGGGGATTGTTGTTCCTAATAGGTGAGGTTGGTAGTTTCTTACTAGTTGGGGTGTGTGCATTGAGTAGATGTTTGAGCAGGGTACTAGATATGCACGGGGTCTGTGTCTCCTTGCCCATTTATATAGAGATATGCATGAGGTTCCATATCATGGAGGGAGATCTATTTCTATTAGTGTCTCTCTACTACATGTATGAGCCTGGGAGCATGTCGTAGTTGCTCATCCAGATGGTATTTTGGATTAGACTCTGAGGGATCCATATTCTTATCATAATGGATATTTTCTTCACTATACCTAGCCTGGACAGCTTCCCTACTAGCATTGCATTTTTTATGATACACTAGGCTTTGTATGTATGCCATATATGGATTGTGAAGCATGGCCTAACAAACATGAGAAATTAGTATTTTGCAGACATACTAGATGGCTCATTGGTCTTGTTCATTCCTTACTTAAGAGATATCTACCTAATAGGTTTTCTCGATAGTATGGAGAGAGATAGGGCCATTTCCCCTATGCTTATGAGGCTCATTTTGGTTGGATTACCAAAGAGGTCTGTGTCTAGGGTCTACAAGTTGATCAAGATGTAGCTATGATAGATTGCAAAGTTCTTGCCCCAGTCAGGTGGGTTGGCAAGTGGGTTTAGCAAATCTTGGGACTACCACAGATTTTGATTAGTGGTGGGAATGACACATTCCCTTGAGATTTATAGATCCTATCGACGTTCCTACAATAGGTAGGGAAGGAATTACGAGTCATCGAGGAGAGAGGCAGTGTGTTGAGATCATTATTGAGTAGCTTGCCAAGGTGAGGTAGGATGGTGAACAGGGTGATCCGATGTAGTAGGATCAGGGATAGGTTTCGAGTCCTCCACCACCACCAAGAGATGGAGGGGTACAATTAGCACATATGACAGTTGCAAGAGATGCAAAGGTAGGGAAGCAACAGGTTGTAGAGGCTTAGGTTGCTATAATGACAATAGAGAGGGACAAAGCTAAATAGGAGAGAGATGGCTTCAAGGGAAAGTGAGACACCAAGTTTGGGCATTGTATTGTTGTTGAGACATAGTTGTAGGCTATTAGCACTGAGAGGGATAATATTAGGATAGAGTGTGATAGCCTTTGTGCTAAGCAAGATTAGTTTTTATAGAGGGTGGCATATTATCAAACCCTGTATGATGCCTTCATTCCTAAAGCACAATGACGACCGACCATGGTTTGGAGAGCCTAGTATTGCTATGGAGGATACGTCCGATGGACATTATATTAGACAATCTATTCCACAACTTTATCCTTAGAGTCCTCCTCTTTCAGTCGAGCAACATTTTATTTGTACTTGATCTTTATGATGTTTACTATTCAGAGACTTATATTGTAGACATGATTTTGCATATATATTCTTCGGCCTAGCTAAGGCCTTGTATATATGTATTTTTTAGCATTATCCTATCACACTTGTTTCATTATGATGATGTACTTAACATTCTCATTTTTTATGATAATATATATGAGATATACATGCTTTGATTCGACTTCATTATGTGTTTATGTGATAATTATGTATGATGATGGATATATTCCCTATACATGTTTTTGTACTTTTTGGATGTATGCATATGATGTGGATGGATGGATTGAAAATATTTTATTTTATATGATGATTTATTATGTATTTGATGAATGTATAACCTATACATGTGTGATATGTGATTTCTTGTTACTTTATTATCATCATGATATGTATTGACAACTTTGTGGATGCAGGATGATATGGAACTAATGATATTGTGATGCAAGATGGATGTTAGTTTAGAAGAAATATTTGATGATGGATAGAAATTTGATGTTTTTTAGTTACTGATGAGTTGCTTTTTCTTTGTTTGGAGGCTTCACATTTTTAACAATCCTTTTTTATGTAGAAAATAAATGTGATGCACTAGGGTATTAATAACCAAGGTGACTTTGTATCCATTACGTAGACTTTGACTTGACATATAAAGAATATTCTTGCTCATACCAGATATACGAAAACTTTGTTTAAAATATATGGTTGGGTTGTGTTAAATTTTTTTAGACCAATTACATAGAAAGGTATGAAATACCTAACATGCAACTACTACATGAGTTGTCTCAAAACAACTTCCATACACATAATAAAACAAGTAGTTAATATGGTAGTATTGTTATCTACTGAAATTGCACCCTGTTGAATATGAAATTCAACAATCCACTGTAACATGGGAAGACCTCTCAAAGTGTGGGGTTTGACAACTAGAAGTCAACCTCTGGAGAATTTTGGCTTCCTCTTGGTCTCATCTAATACTACTAATTTTTAGGAAAAGGGGAGGAAAAAGTACTTGAAATGAAACTTAACCCTACGGTGATACACCAAAATTAAGATGGATAATGAGAAACAAAAATTAACACTTGGTTTCAACTGATGGAAACTATAATGTTTGCACAACCTATTATAGTGAATCTTTGCATAAATATTTCACCAAAAGGTTAATCACAATAATTAACAAAAGGAAGACAAACTTCACAATTGGAAACTATAAGCAATCTTATGACACAATCAACAACCTATACTGATTCTCTAATTATAGAAAAGGCATAAATTATGAGATAATGCTAAAAGGAAATTATGAAAAATATCACAAATAGCTTGATCAAACACTAACATGCACAAAGTTGCAAGAACAAGGAGGCAAGAAATTTCAACACCAAAATACTCCAAGGTCTACACTATATTCCATCTCCAAAAACTGAGTTACAAAGCTTGCCAAAACCTGACTATGGACTCCAAAAGTCACTAAGCTAGAAAGTAGCAAGTAAGAACTAACTCTTAATGAGTTACAAATGAGAATATATCATCACCTCCAAGTAGCTCCACCAAAAAATGACCTAGAAGCTCCATGAACTTGTTTTCCCCTCAAAAGCCAAAAATATACCATCCATATCCACTCCAAAAGGCATCAATATGAATTAAAAAGTCTTGTTTGACCAATTCAAACATAAATACACAAGAAAATAATGCCTAGATAACCTCCTTGTGTTTCAAAACTGAATTATCATTCCTATATTTGTTCCAAATGTTTGCAATCCTCCCTATATGCTTGCACATTTCATTAATCTTCAACTATCCTCTTTGACTTGGTATGGCATAATGATAAGTATATCCATATTTGTATTCTCCTTGCATGCATGGAAAATTTTAAACATTGTTATTTTTTTGCATTAAAATAGCATTTATACTTCAAGTGATTTATAAACATCACTTAAAAGAAAAAGCTTTACACTTCAAGGCTGCAAAAAATAAACAATATTAAATTAAATATATGAAAAGAAAAGCAAAGAAAATAAAAGTCACAAGGACTTTGCATGGCATATTAACTCCATCCCACGGGCTCAATTAACTCATATAGCATTTTAGAAAAATATGGCAAAAAATTGCCAAGTCTTATCGACATTATTAGGGTTAGTAACCCTAAAAACAAAAGCAAGGAAAAGAAACCATTTTTCGTTTCATTCTCCACAAAACTTCCTAAAGAAGCTTTGATTGCTGCCAAGGTTTTGAGATTTTGGAACTGCACTTTCATGGAGGATTTGGTGGACTTTCTTACAAGAAAACAACAAGAAAACCTAGTAAGACCCTTTTCTATGGAAATTTATCTATTTCCTTTCGTTTTCTTGTATGAACAATGTCATTTCAAGCTATATTTGCAGAAAATGAGAACAAATATTGTATAATTTGCTTATCTCATGCATTTTCTATCTTGTTCCTATGGTACAACCATGCATGTAATGACAACATGTAATCTTATTATAAGATCGTGCAAGATCATAAAATGAATGAGATTCCATGAGATTTCAAAGACTTCACAGATCTTTTCCATTCCTTCATAAAAACTACCCTTGTCATTGATCCATAGGCCATAGGCTTTCATTTCCTATTTAAATCCTATATCTTTCATGGAGTTCTGCATCATGGCCATGGCCATGTCCTTTTCTTGTTGATTTGTTGATTGTTACTGTGTTTGTTTCAAAAACACCCTTACAGTGATAGGGTCAGGCAAGATTAAAATATGAATGAGATTTCGTGAGAGGGTGATAGTTGATACAAGGGCCATCTCAGTCCATTGTTAATCCTTACACATACCACAATAATTAGTTCATTTGACTGTTTTGGGCCATTTATTCTCTATGCTTGTAAATTTGGGGCATATGTTTTCTATGTTAATGTTCATATGGCTCTACCACTATTTGTTTATTACTATGAGAATTCCATTGCATGTTCCATAAAGAAAAAATGAAGAAACTACCTCATACTATGCACAGGTTTGTAATAATCTTATCAACTACTCATGTGATATGCCTGAATTTTTTAAAATTTGCTATCCACTATTTCCATATACAAGCTCATGCATTATGAAACTTTCACCGCAACAAGGATTCTTTCCATCTTCATATCTTCTAAGCCCCTGCATATTGAAGCATTCTTGATCTCCCTTGTGGCTTGTTAAGCTCTGTGGTTTTAAACATCTCTGCTTTTTGAATAATTTTGTCATTATCATTGGACTGTTACCTTGATTTCATGACTTTATGCATATGTTATGAGCCCATGGCTTCCATTGTTGTCCTAGAACATTAAACTTTTCTTTGCTTTCTTTCCACAATCTCAATGATTTCTACACTCAATATTGATAAGAGATTATGAAGCACACTTGGCAATAGATAAGTGATTGTGATAACATTAAATTTTTCTATGAATTTTTCTCTAAGAAACTAGTCACTAGCACTTGCTCTTGATTAGCATGTGACAAGTTTGCTAGATAGGACTGCTTCCATATTTGCATTCTTGGTGCTCTTTGGATTGCCCATGGTTATAGGATTTCCCCCTTAATAGCTCACTACTCCTTATTATGAACTACTAAAGATCATTAATGGCTTTATTTTGATTAGCATGCTAGTAGTCTATTTCTTGGTTACCTTGTGTTCATGTAATCACCATTCCTTTATGATTTGATCATTTGCAGCCACAACATAATAGGTTGTCTTTATGAAGCTTTTGATAGCTCCACCCTATGTCGCAATACTTTGTACATTAACATCTCCTGAAATCTCCATCATTTTTTTTAGAAATGATTTATCCAAGTCTTGTCCATGTACAAGCAATGTTTGACAATATTATGTCCATGGTCTCATAAAACTTGTGATCAATGTGTCTTAACATACTGCTCCTTCACTATATTATTGTCATACTAATTATTGACAGAGAGAGAATATAGATCTTTCATAAGACTATCCTCCTCCTTTATAATTTTTCTAATAACATATTGTCCTCCATATTCATGCATAGTGAACTACTTCTACATTTTTTGCTATGTATATTGTCATGTAATGAACCTTCCATTGGATAACAATGTACATAGCAGTAAATATATTGGCTTCCTTTTGCTTTTATGAATCCACATGAGGAATTTACCATTTTTGCTTATTTGGGTTAGATTGTTTCTATGCATAAATTTAGTAGCAAGTTGTGCTCAACTCTTGTAGGAGCCTCATTTTACCCCACATGTTGAATTAAGATGAATAAAACAAATACATGAGTACACCTGTAGTTACACATGAAGCAAACAAGTTAGAAAAAACATATATATTTTAGGTGTGTTTGATGACTCCAATGGTTTTCTAGAACACCTAAAATGTACAGACAACTTATTTAATGCACATAATGATCAGTTTATACATGCATAGGGTGAATGTGTATATAATGTCTATAATCATTCATTGCTTAGAGCATGCTCTAACACCATTGTTACTGTCACATGCAGGACTAGAAGTGGTATGGAGCTAGAAGGGACAAATGAAGATCGAGACAGTAGTAGGACAAAAAGACACATCAGAACTAGTCATTCATAAGAAATGGTTGGTTACTTTCCTTCTATGCACATTTATTTATTTTCCTTACTTATTAATGTATAATTTTTTCATAATTTGTATTGAATAAGTTAAGTAAATCTCACGGATTGTATGAGGTAATGTACATTTTTACATTCAATAAATATTACTCTTTTATGAAAAGATCAAAATATTTCTTTTGTTACATGCATGTGTATGAATGTAGTAATTTGTAATTGTAATCTTTTATGGATTATTTCATGTATACATCTGAATGTAATGTAGGAAAGTTAATAAAATGTACCTTATTTTCTTAGTTTAAAATAAAAAAACTCCACTTGATTGAGCCTATGAGTGAAAATCTAGTAACAAGTATTAGAAAAAAATCTAAGAAACATCAAACTAAAATGATGCTCAATTTCCCCCATTACTTCTTCTCTAAATCCTTATGGACATCCTCGAGAGATCTTGGGAACAAGTCAATAGAATAAATCTTAAAGATAAGACTATGAAAAGATTAAAAAATGTTGTTGTATCACTTGCCATATCTATTTGGGTTGGAGCTATTATCCATTGTTGATCATTTCTATCATAGGAATGGATCCGTTAAGGCATAACTCAGGCTATTTTTGTTCATTTGTCAAAAAGATAGGTAGTTAACACTTTTTCATTGTTTTTGTTTGTTTGTAATCAAAGCTTTGTGATTGTTTGCTTGAAAGTTTTACATTTTGATGTGTGCTTTGTTTGTCTGTCTATTTTTTGAAATGATGAAGATGACAATTTGTTTACTATGGATGAAAATTTTATTACAGATTGTGATGATGGAGTTAGGATCTTTTTTTTATTTTTTTCTAAGTTTTATGATGCAGTTTTTGTTTTTTTAGGGGACTAAGCTAGGGCCTTGGGGACTCATCAAAGATAAGCCTTGCCTACATTGTATACATAGAGGCTCGTAATTCTCTTGGTTTGGTAAGAACATTTTTTTGATCTTTTTTTGTTTTGTGAATGTTTTTGGATTTTGAATTTTTTGTGATTTTTTTTTGGATTTTGAATTTTTGTGAATGTTTTTAGATTTTTGAATTTTTTGACTAAATTGAAATAAAGCATAATAGATACCTAAGGGGACTAACCTAATTCCTTAAGGGTTGATGAACCTTTCCTACTGTAGTGTAGTAAAATGCATTCCCTTTCATTTTCACACTTGTTTGGGCCCTCCTTGCTTTATTTATGCTTCTTTATGGCTTAAATGGTCCTATTTTACATCCACAAGCCTTATAAACTATATATTTTTATGGAAAATCTTGACATACCTCGAAAGATAAATGATAATTTAATGTTTCTCTTTGTGTATCCCTAATTTGTGAAGTGGGACTAAAATGCCACCTAGGGCATCTTTGTCCTCCATGGGTCTTGGGACCTTGATTTTGAAACTACCAAAATAGGTCCCTTTTTGGAGTTTGTTCCCCAAGAATTGAGCCTTGGGACTAAGACACCACCTAGGGCATCTTAGTCCTCCTTGTCTTATTTTTAGGATTCAATTTCAAATTTGGGTGGGATTTAGCCTCCTTTATTTAATGATTTTTTCATCTTGTTATGGTGTAATTTTGAGATATTAAGCATTAATAAGTATAAATACAAGGTTCCTCCACTCATTTTTCATAACAATAAATCTTAGCATCCAAACATTCAAGTATTCAAGCATTGAAGAGAATTTCATCAAGCATTTGGATCCATCATCAAGATTCAAGTATCATGCCAAGGATTTAGTTCATCCATTCATGTTGTTGAGTCAATACTGTGGATGTAGCATTGAAGATCTATTTGCAACCATTGTTCACATCATATCCAAGGATCCAATATCTACATTCTTCATGGAAACTACATGGTAGATTGCATATTTGCTTCATAAAACATCATACAAGGTGGTGTCATTTACATATTTCATGTTTCATGATTCATTTCATCATTTGGTTTAATTACCTACAAGGGGTTTGACCAAGGAAAACCCCCATTCACTAACACTCAACAAGTTTTCCCTCTCTTGTGTGTTTGTATTTGAAGATCTAGGTTGAATAAATGAAGATAATTTGGAGTGCAAGATTGAAAAGTTACAAAAATTTGAATTGCCAAAGTTGTCATCTTCAATGGAAACTTACCTATAGGCCAGATCTAGAAGTTTCAAGACCTCGGATCTAGGGAGAAGCAAGTGTAGAACTTGGAGCTCATGAACACATTCAAAGATTTTAGAAATTCAGAATGGGACTAATACGCTACTTAGGGAATCTTAGTCCTCCATAGGGTATTTTTTAGAGATTCTTCATGATTCTATTCTAACATCCAAAGACTTTGTATTTTCCCCAAAAAATAAAAACAGGACTAATATGCCACTTTGGGTGTCTTTGTCCTCCATAACAATTTTCAATAATTTATTTGCATTTCTAGAGTCCTTCTCACATCTCCAAAATTCTCAGCTACACACACTAACTTGGTGTAGCTTAATTTCATCATTTGCATCTCTCATTTAGCTTATTTTAGGTCATTTTGTATATCACATTATGTTTTCCAACATTTTCTTTTCCAAGCATTTGCTTGATGGTGAACCCATTAGAACTCAAAGAACCCCTTCCTAGGTCCTTCCTAATTGTGAATTGACTCACCTTGTGAGTTTGTTAGTTAATCCAATTGGGATCCCTAGGACAATCCTTGAATGATTGAGTGGAAAAAGAGTGATATCTTTAGGTATCCATTTTTCTATTCATCACCTATGTTATACACACAAAGGCCATCTAGGTTGACTAGTGTTGACTCAAATCATAACATGTTTTGGAATTCAAAATGTTGATAACTTGGATTGATATTCCACTTCTATTTCTAGAGGATATGTTGCAAGAAATTTACTTGAACTAGTTGAGAGGTTCAAGAAAATGTTGATATCTTAGAATTTTGAGTGAAGGAATAATCCATTGAAGTTGTTTTTATTTTTATGTTTTTAAATTTTTTATTTTTAAGTTTTTTTTACCATGATGGGATGCACAAGGATCTAATCCACTACATTTTTTGAGAAGTTTCTCCTAGTTCGAGACAAGACTACTTTCTCTAGGAGATGGAAATTGTTGGTACAATAAGGTTCAATGCTCAATTAGTTATCAAGCCTTGGTTGGACACATGTTTTATTATGGTTTGAATGGGTGGATGCTTTGGATAGTACCAATAGATAACAATGTAGTTCTTATTCAAAAATAGTTCATGTTTTCTAGGTTTTCACTATGGTACCTGTTCTAGAGTGCAACAAAGTGGTTTTCACTAAAAGAACATTTTATTTCTCTTTACTATTTTTCTTTTTTTTTTAACTTTTTGATTATTTTGGATTTTTACCCTTTTTCCTAGGGTATTTTGATGTGCTTCAAGTATAGAGCTTCTTGAGGTGGCTACTATTTAGTAGTTCGGCTAAGGGTTCTCCTTCAAGAGTAGCCAACCGATAAGCTCCCAAGCCATAGCTTGTTGCGATAATGAATGGGCCTAACTAGTTAGGTTCAAACTTACCTTTGCCATCTTGATTCAATTGTACCTTCTAATTCTCTTTGAGTACTAAGTCACCAACCTGAAAGTTTATGTCTTTGATCCTTTTATCATAGCTTCATTTGAGCCAATTCTGATAAACTTCAAAATGGTTTAATACACTTGAACACATTTTATCTAGGAGTTCCAACTCATTTAATTTGGATACCTGATACGCTTCATTACTGACCATTCCTTTTAACTTGATATTCACAAGGAGGGGATTTTGACTTCGATAGGTAAGACAACTTCTGATTTGTAAACCTAGGAGAAAGGCTTGGAACATGTAGGTGTTTGAATACTAGTTCAGTAAGCCCATAGGGTTGGGTTTAGTTGCAAATACCAATCATGACCAACATCATTAATAGTCTTCTTTAGTATTTTTAGGATGGTTTTGTTAGATGCTTCTACTTGATTATTTCCTTTGGGATAGTAGGGCATGGAGAATGTATGTTGGATAGAGAACTTGGAACAAATTTCTTGTACATATTGATTCTTGAATGGGATTCCATTATATGTTATGATAGTTTGGGGAATTCCATACCTACAAATAAGATAATTTAGAATGAACCTTGATATCTATTTTTTGGTGATGTAGGTTTGCTTATATCCAATTAGTGAAATATTTAGTTACAGTAATAATAAACTTATGATTGTTAGAGTAAGCAGGATAAATCTTACCTACCAAGTCCAATCCCCATTAAAAAAAAGGCCATGGTGTGGTGATAGGTATTAATTCCTGTGTTGGTGCATGAATGAGGTAACTATTTTGTTGGCACTGATGGCATTTTCTATAATACCCAATACACTCTTGTTCCATGGAGGGCCAATAATACCCTATTCTTAGTAGTTTTGTACTAGGTTAGGTCCACTAGAGTGAGACCCACAAATTCCTTCATGTACCTCTTGTAAGATAGTTTGCACTTCTTCTACATTAAGACATCAGAGTAACTTACCATCTAAACTTTGACGATATAGAGTATCTCCTAGGATTGTAAATCAGGAAGTCCTATGGGTAAAGGTCTTCTTTTGGGTGGTTGTTAGGTCAAGTGGTATGATACCATGCGAGATGTAATTGAATATGTCTTGGTACCATTGTGAATTAGGACCAACAACAAAACACAATAGTTCTGATTTTGAGATATTGAACACAGGTATGAGTAATTTCTCTACAAGGAACTCATACTTAGGATTTTTTTGTGAAATATCAAGAAGCGAACCTATTGTTGTCATGACCTATCAACTGCTCTATTATTGACTCAAGGAATCTATTCAAATGTTATGGTGACAAAATATTCCTTGTTCAGCTATCCACTATCTTTTTATACAACATTAGCTTGCATCTTTTTTTTGGTACTCATCATTAAATTGTTTGATTACCAGCTAAGAGTCTCCAAAGGCCTACAGTTCTTTTATCCTCCATTCAATGGCCATCTTGAGTCCCATGATTAGAGCTTCATACTCTGAGATATTAGTTTTGTAGGGAAAAGTGATTATGTATTCCTTGGGTATACTATCTCCCTATGGTGTGAGAAATAGGATACCTAATCCAGAGCCATGTTGAGTGTGGGACCCGTCAAAATACAAGGTCCCATAGGGTGTGCCAGAATGCGTAAGGGGGAAATCAATTATGTATGACTTGGGTATACTATCTCCCTATGGTGTGAGAAATAGGATAATTTCTCCAAAGCCACACATTGAGTGTGGGACCTATCAAAATACAAGGTCCAATCACTTGACTATTTTGTCAACAATATAATTTCATCTAGGAAGTCAACTATGAGAGGCTAGTGATCTTCCATTGGTGCTTTAGCTAGTTGTTCCACTATGATCTATCCTTTGATGGTTCTACTATCTACATACTCTATGCCAAAGTCACTCCAAATCATTACCCATTTAGCAATTATGCCTATTAGAGCTACCTTTGCTAATAGGTACTTTATTGGATCTACCTTTGAAATCAACTTTACTTATCTATTTAAGATATAGTGTCTCAACTTCTATGTCACAAATACGACATAGATACATGCTCTTTATATGGGCGAGTATTTCAAATCATAGCCCACTAGTGTTCGACCAATGTATTATACCACTCTTTTTTTATTATTATCATCTAGTTGTGTTAGGAGAGCTCCTAGTTTTGATTGTGTTCTCGACACATAGAGTATCATTTCTTTATCTAGAATAGGTGGCATCAAGACTAGAGGAGTAAGTAGGTACTCCTTGACTTGCTAAAATGCTTGATCACATCTCCCATCCCACTTGAATGTGATGTCTCTATGTAGGAGATGGGTAAAAAGGTGACACTTGTCTTCCAGTTAAGGAATGAATCACCTAATAGATTGTATCTTCCCTTGTAAGCTTCTTAGTTGCTTCCATGTATTTGGTAGAGGAATTTCTAATATGGCCTTTACTTTCGTAGGATCTACTTCAATTCCCCTTATCGATACTATATACCCTAGTAGTTCTCTAGATGTTACTCTGAATACACACTTTTTCAGGTTGAGTCTCAAGTTATACTATTCTATCTTATCAAATAATTTTTCAAGATTGGTCAAGTGATCTTCCCTTTTGACAAATTTTTTGAAAATTTCGTCCACAGTCTTCCATAATTGTATGTAGAATATTGTGGAAGATTGTCATCATTGCTCACTGTGTCGTAGAAAATTGGACTTGTTTCTTGAAATGGGATTAATTCATGATAAATTGAACTTAATGAGGCCCTAATCTGGTTTTTTGAGGCATTTCATGTGTCCACACTAGGTTTTGGACCCTTGCAAATCAAATAACATGCTTTTAGTGATGTTTTGTAAAGGTGTTGTAAAGTCTTGTAAAGAAATTTCATGCTTTTCTAGACTTAATTAACTTACTTTTCCCTAATTCAACATTATAAAATGTGTTTAATAACATTATTACATCAATCGAGAAGATTCTTAATGTGAACTTAATGATAAACTAGTGTTGTAGTGTGATTTACACATTCACATTGGTTGTTGTGCCCTTTTAGGCTATGTGAACCTAATTTTAGTGTTATGAAGTGCATTTAATTACACTTTCACATTTATTTATATGTCCCAATCCATATTCAACATTTACATTAGCATTAATAGACCTTGATTGACCCATATGGTGCATCCTAAGGCATAATTTGATCAAATACCACACATAGTCATCATATAAGCCTAATTTTCTTACTTCTCGGCATTCCAGAAAGAAAAAATGACCCCTGTGGGACTCATTCTCCATTATTGGATGATTAGTCTCATCTAGGTGGGACCCATTCACCACCCTTGGTGAATGAGTCCCATTTTGAGTCATTTTGAGGGTTTGAGCGGGAAAAATTGGGTTTTAAGTTTAATTTTTCTACATGTCATCTTGTGATGAGGTATAATCAGGATATACTAAGGAAAAATTGACTATAAATAAGTGTTTTTATCCTCATTTAATATCTATCCATCTCTCTCATCAATCCACGTATCCATTCTTTATCTATTTTCTATTACAAGTCAAGCAAACTAGGGCTTTCTCATTGCAAGTCTTCAATTGAGCTTCTAAGGATATTCAAGAGTTGAATTTGCATGTATTTCTGTATAAATACAAGATAAAATAATAATTATAAGGTAATCACTTCCATTTTTCATTCTTCACTCCTTTATTTCATCATTTTGGTTTAATTACCTAAATGGGGTTTGACCAAGGCAAACCCCCATGCCTTAACAATCAACAATTTCTCTTCTTGTGTTGTTTGTATGCAAATTCAGGTTCATTGGAAGTTTGAGAATAATTTAAGATTACATTTCAAAGTCACTCAATTCATATCTTCATCATTGAAGTCAAATCATCAACAAAAATTCATTTTTAGACTTGATTCTGGTAGTTTTTGAAGTGAAAACCTATAGGAGGCAGAAGTACAGATCTAACTCCACAGAATATTCCTCTAATTTTCTAGATTTTTTTAGGTGGACTGATTCACCACCCATGGTGAATGCATCCCACTTGTAGGCCTAAAAATTTATTTTTTGATATTTCAACTCCCGACAGTCAGAAACAGGCTTTCAAAAGATTTTAGCAAAAGCGGGATTGATTCACCATGCTTGGCGAATGAGTCCTAGTGGCCATTAACAAAAGTTTTAGAGGCATTCCAAAACCTTCCAATTACTTTATTCTTCCTCCAAGTGCACTTTTTTCAATCTCATTAAATTTTGTTTCCATTTATCTAAGTTTCTAGTTCATTATTGAAATTCACAATGTGTTTTCAAACAAGTCATAATTCTTAGATTTTGCATACAAGTTTGATCATTTCCATAGTTTAGTATCACTTATATCACTTAATTTACATCATAAAATATCATACACAATCTAATTTAATGAACTAGTTATAATTTTTGGATCTAATCTCTCTCCTTTTGGGTGAAAATCCTATAAGAGTTAGAGAGTCCATTGGATCCAAAAATCTATGGTTCACTCACTAATAGGTTGCACCTGAATTCTTTAGACCAAATTACATGGAATTCTAGAAGAAGGTCCCCCAAGAACAAGTGAATATCATTTATGTTGATCATCGGGGGATATTTTTATTTGATTATACCCAAAGAAACCATCCATTAATGATAGCATCTCATGTCCTGTTGTTAGATCTACGATCATGTCAATAATTGGAAGAGGGAAGTCATCTTTTGGGAAATCCTTTTTTAGGTCTCGAAAGTCCATGTAGATCCTTATGCCCATAGTGGGATTTAACACAGGTACTAGATTTGATATCCACTCTGGATAATCGATGGGTTTGATGAAACCCACATCTAATAATTTCTTTAGTTCTAACTTTACCAACAATGATATTTAAGGATGAATTTTCCTTAGTTTCTACTTCATAGGTTTAGCTCTAGGAAATAGAGCCAAATTTTGTACAACTAGTTCTATATCTACTCCTAGCATGTCTACATATTTCCATGCAAATTTTATTTTCTATCATTGATGAACATTGTGAAATTCAATTTCTCTTCAGGATCTTGAGTGATGTTGCATGGTATGTGATCTTTGAGTTCTCTGTTATGGCAACATTGATCGATTTTGCTTCTTCCAGAAGGAATATTGAATTTTCTTGATACAAAGATATAGGGAGATTAAATCCTCCATCTTCACATGCCTCGAAGAGGTTTTCACCTTCAGATTTGTCCTTTTTTTCTTCTTTTTAGGATCCAATAGAGCCATATTGTGGTTTTCTCTAGGGAATATTATTTTTATTTTTATATTATCTTTTTCACTTTTGTGACTAGAGGAAACAATCTCCCCATTGAAGTACGCTTCATTTTAGAGTTCCATCATGAACACTGCTTTATGATCTCCTATTGGTATGTTAGTTTGAAGTACCATAAACTCTATGATTGCTTCATCATTCAAGAATTGATCCAAAATAGGTGTATGTTATTGGTCCCAATCTATCAACTATGGGTAGTAGAGGGGTAGGCTATCATCATTTTCTACAAATATTATAGAGGTTGTTGAAATGGTTAGTATGGCTTTGGTATCATTCTCCCATTGAGTGTCTAGGTCATTATTGCTAGAGGTGACAAAGGAAGGGGAATCCCATTCATACTCATTAGAGTTTGTTTTAGAATAGTAATAGTCATTAGGAATAGTTTTGATAGGTTGGATAGAGGCTATGCTTATGCTAAAGTTTTCAAATAAGTCCTCAACAAGTAACTCATTATCCATAAGGTGGTAGATATCCAATGTCTTAACACTAGTAAAAGGTGCTCATTTATTAAGAGGTACACCTAGTATTTGAAGTAACCACATCTTTTGAATCATAACCTAGTCACATGTTTTTTTTTCTTTGTTTTATTATAATGGGCTCCCATCTTCCTTGTTTGTGTAGTCCAAGGCCACCTATTCTAGTATATCCCATTTGTTTAATTAACTGATAGCCTTTACCACTAGGATCAATTAGAAGGGATTATGGTTGCTCTAGTTTCTCTTGGTCCTCTTTGTAGATCATTGATGACAAGTCTTCTTTGAATATCTCTTCATCCTTCATATCTACCCATTTGGTGAAAATTGTGGGTTTGGCTATCATTTTTATTGTTTGAACATATTTGATCTCCTTACATCCTCCATAAACCTTGGGTGTTGGTGGAAGCATTCCAATGAAAAATGCTTGATTGAAGTGATAATTCCCATTACCTTTGTCAAGTACTTCAACATTGGTTTCAATTTTTGGTTGCTCACTTGATGTTGGTTTAATTGAGGTTGATGGTAGTGTGGAAGGGTCAACATATGAGAATGAATGAAATGATATATCATTTCTAGGTATTTGCTAGAATTTATTATACTTATCCTCCAATTTTGCACAAAAGTGGAAGGGTTCAGGATCAACATATAATGTCATCTCCTTTCCTTCGCGAGGAAACTTTGGACACTGGTGAAAGGTTGAAGGAATTGCTTGTAATGCATGAATCCAAGGGTGTCGTAGGAGGAGGTTATATGGTAACTCAAGGTCAAGTATCTGACATGTGGTTTCTATGGTGGTCGATCCTATCAGAATTGGTAGCCTAATTGTCACTTTTGAATTCCTTTCGAGATCATCATAGGAACTTATAGTAATTCTCTATCATTTGTTTATCACATCATCAAAATACCCCAACTATTTCACAAATTTCAAAGTAAAGATGTTTAGACCTGCACCATTGTCTATCAAAATTCATTTGACCATGTTTTATATGGACACCAACCTCTATGTAGAGAGCTTGGTTGTGGAATGACTTCTATGGAAGGTCTTTCTTGGAAAATACTAAATGGTGATTGGTCATGATTTTACCAACCATGGCTTGGAACTGATTAGGATCGAGGTTGTTAGGGACCAATGATTCGAATTATTTTTCTAGTATTTTCCTATGTGTAGGTGATAATTTTAGCAATTCTAGGATTAAGAGCAAAGTGAGAGTCTTCTTCAGCTATTCCACAATATTGTAGTCATTTGATGGCCTAGTTATGGGTTTAGGTGGGGCTCCTTGTGTTGTAACTTTCCATCAGTGGGTAGTTACATTACATTTGATGTCCCTACCTTGTATAGTCAATAAATTTACCCTAGTGTCATCTACTTGAGAGAGGGCACCTAGAATTGTGTCACCATAAGTATAGTTAGCATTGTGATAGTCTCAATCATTTCCTTTGTCATTCTTCTCATTATGGTTTGGAATTAGATTTGTGTATATCTAGAGATCTTTTTATCCAAGATGATATTCAATATCCAGTTCTCTCTTGTCGATCAAGTCTTGTATTATGTGCTTGAGTCTCTTGAAGTTATTTGTTGTGTCATTTGATTTTGTGGAACTCGCATAAGTCCTTCTCATTGCACCAAGGTGTTTTTAAGCTTGGATCCTCATAGTTTGGGTGATCGTTGACCTTCATGAGGTTTTTTTGTATTATTTTATGCATGACCATCTCAAGTGGATCTCCTAATGTAGTGAACATCCTTCTTGTTTTATCATATTTCCTTTGTTGACCTCCCTGATTTGTTTGTTGGTTGAGTGCTTGATTATTTTAGGGATAGGTAAGTTGATTGTTTTGTGCATTATTTGGCACATAGCTTTTTTGTGCAATATGAGGTTTGTTAGTGGTGTGTTAGGATTTTGTACATTCCACACAACTATATCATCAACTACCCCATCATTGGTGACATTTTTTTCTTGGCCCATATTTTAGGTTTCTCATTCAAATTAGAAGAATTGTCTCTAGGGTTGTTTAGCTTAATCACTCTTCTTCCTATGAGATCCCTTTCTATGTAGAGTCCCTTCTCAATAGTTTCCTCAAAGTTCATGGGGCTTAGCATAGTGAGTTGGTAGTTGAATTCTTCTTGGACATTAGAAACAAATATATCCACCAATTCCTTGTCGGGAATGGGCCACTTGCATCTTCTAGCTTTATGTCTCAATATGTATAGGTAGGAGGTAAAGGATTCTCCTTGACTCTATTTGATCTTGTATAGATCCATGATGGTGACTTCCTATTCTATATTGAATGCGAAGTGGTTTATTAATTTGGTAGTAAGTTCATCAAAAAAATTAATCCCTAGTGGTAGATGGGAGAACCAGTCCATAGCATGACCAACAAGGCTTCGTGGGAAGAGCCTCATCAAGTAGGAATCATTTTTTTGGACTTCCATGCATGATATCAAGAAATATCATAGGTGTTCTACTAGATCCCATTTTCCTTTGTACTTTGTCAAAATTTGGTATTTCAAAGTTTTTTGGAAAAGGAAGCATAGTAATGGAACGATCAAAAGGAAATGAACATATATCCTAAAGGGTATAAGTCTTCTTTGGTTTTCCTATTTACATGTCTGATAATTTTTATTTATGGCTTGTAGTTGCATATCTACCTCTATTTTGGTACACTTTTTTGTGGATCCTATGTGTAGTAACCTTGTTTTCCTACCATGTTTTGATCATAAGTTGGGTATTGTGGAGGTACAAGACCTTGGTAACCATGTTGGGTGGAAGGAGGGTTAAATCCTTGTTGTGCTAAAGGAGGGTTAGGTCCTTGTTGTGTGTGAGGAGGGTTAGCTCCTTGGTGAATGTAAGGAGGGTTAGCTCTTTGTTGTATGTAAGGAGGGTTAGCTCATTGTTGTATGGAAGGAGGGTTAGGTCCTTGTTGGATGTAAGGAGGGTTAGTTCCTTGTTGAATGGAAGGAGGGTTAGCTCCTTGTTTGATGTAAGGAGGGTTAGCTCCTTGTTGAATGGAAGGAGGATTAGCTCCTTGTTGGATGTAAGGAGAGTTAGCTCATTGTTGTATGGAAGGATGGTTAGCTCCTTGTTGGATGTAAGGAGGGTTATATCCTTGTTTCTATTGAGGAGGGGTACCTTGGTAGTGTGTTGGTGGGAAAAAAATTATTGAAGGTTACCCTGGTGGTGCATTGGCGGGATACCTTGTTAGTGGGACAAATTGGGAAGGGTACCATGTGGCACACCTTGTTGTTGGGGTGAATTTCTTTGAAGGTTACCCTGATAGTGTGTTGGTGGGACACCTTGTTGATGGGATGAACTGGATTGAAGATTACCCTAATAATACATTGGCGAGACACCTTGATGATGGGATGAATTGGTAAGGGTACCATGCGGCACACCTTGCTGTTGGAGTGAACTATTTTGAAGGCTACCCTAGTAGTGCATTGGCAAGACATCTTGTTGATGGGACAAATTGGGAAGGGTACAATGTGGCACACCTTGTTGGTATTGTTGATTGGAAAAGGGACCATGTGGCCCACCTTGTTGAATGGAAAGGGTACCTTGCGACACACCTTGTTATTGGTACTGTTGATTGGCAAAGGGACCATGTGGCCCACCTTGTTGATTGGAAAGGGTACCTTGTTGCACACCTTGTTGTTGGTACTATTGATTGAGAAGGGGACCATGTGGCCCACCTTGTTGATTGGAAAGGGTACTCTGTGGCATATCTTGTTTTTGGTACTATTGATTAGGAAGGGGACCATGTAGCCCACCTTATTGATGGTACTATTGTGGAAATTTCCCTTGTTGATTTTTTACATTTTGGGAAGGTTCAATATATGAATTGTTGTGGGGAATGAATTGTCTTATTGGTGGGTTGTTACCTTGTGGCACATATTGAGATAGACCTCCTTGATATTGTTGGGCCACCACCACTTGTACGATTTGGGATAGCTCCCTAAACAAAGGGTTATCTATTGGTTGATCTTTTCCTTGTGAGAAGACTAGTGGCATGCTTGGAATCTCCAATGGTTTAGGTATTTCTCTCACAACTGATATATCTCCTAAGGGAATGAGATGAGGAAACTTAGCACCACTTTGTGCTAACTTGAAGAAGTAATTGTTTGGATCCTTTCTTAGGAGTTTGTTCATTAGTTTGAGCACCTTAGGATTATTAGAATGTTGGAAGAATTATTCATCATTTATTTCCTCCTCACTATCCACCTCCTCTATGACCATATCCTTGGGATTTTGGTTTTCTCTATCCATCGCTTCTCGTTGTCTACAGATTACCTCCTCCTCACTTGGTGATTGGTTTGATGTTGCTTTGAATGTAGGTCTCTTTTGAGGTGTTTCAAGGTCACTTGGCCTATAGCCCCATGGGCTACTTTCATCATTTGTGGTATTTTTTTGGGGGGTGAACCCACAATAATGGGTTACAATTATTTAAGTGAAGAGAAATTAGAAATGCACACAAAAAATTCAATTAGGTGGTTCAAATGAAGGGGGGCCTTCTAATGAAGGGGGTTCATTAGAAGCTCCCCCCCCTTTTAATGAAGGGGGGCTTCGAATGAACCCCCTATCGCTTCATGAGAATTATTTAAATTTTTAAAATCCAAAGAAAGAAAGGCTTCGTTTGAATCACACCTTTGCTCGAACGACCTAATTTTCTCCACTTTTAGAGAACTCCCTTATTTCTCCCTCTAAAAGTTTAGAGATAGATTCATTTTGGTCTTTTTCGCAGGCAGGTCATTTTCACGGGAATTCTTTTTGGCGAGCGAGGTTGCTTTCACAAGATTACTAGCAAATAGTGTATGTCATTTATGGTGCTTTCACTATCTGGGCATTTATGCAATGGACATGCATGGAGTTAAGACTGGCTGTGAGATTGTGAAATAGAACAAAATTCTGGCGCTTTTACACAATATACATGTGGTGATTCATGTGTATGATAGACAATTTGTGGCACTTTCATTTCTGGCTATAGTTTATCAATGAGTTTTCACATTTAGATTAGTCTTTGCTGAAAGTTACTTGTATAGTTTGTATTTTATTTTTGTAGATTTGTAGACCAGTTAATCTGGGAAAAATAGAAAACCCTCCTTGGAGTAAGCCATTCCTCAGTAGTTGATGCTTTTCCTCATTGTTGATGGCTATTCCTTAGGTGTTGTTGTAAGCTGTTCCTTTATGTGCTTGTTACACAATTTCTTGTTGATGATAGATTGGAGAAAACCTCGCTTGTTGGTGTTTCTCTTACTAGGGCTCATGATTACAGCTATGTATATCCATTCATGTGTTGAAATTTTTGTCTTTGATCTTAATTAATTGTCACTGTTCCAAGCTCTATTTCCCAATGACTCTCAATGTACATAGAACTCGTTATAAGTAGCTCTAAGCTATGTATTTGACTCAAATGTCTCCATGCAGTGTCTAGTAGTCTAATTTTGCCTATATGATGCTCACATTATACCCTCAAGATATAGGGATGAGACCATCTCTACTATGACTCAGCTGATAAGGTGAAGAAACTCTCACGTCCATGGTGCAAAACCAAGAAAAAAGAGAAATCCATATCACATCAAAAAAAGAAATAAAAAATGAACTTTATCTATATCTATTCTATTCCAAATAAATGATATAAAACATAAACATAAAATCACTTAGGTCTTTGGCCTACCAATTTTTTCTCATAGTCCATTTGCAATGCTAGGACTAGTGTGTGCTATAAGTGTGGGTCCTATAGGAGTACATGTATTGCTAGACTCACCTCACTCCATCTATCTAGGAGGTACAACTATTGGAGAGCATACTCTCTATTATACCCTTGGCCTATCCTCCTCCATTTTATACTCCACATCCAAACCTTAAGCATCAAGATCCCCTTTAGGGGCATCCTTGAAAGGAATGATTGTTGGATAAAAACTTCACTAGTCGGTGTACCCCTATAAAACATTGACATCATCCACATCCAAAAATAGATGATCATTCTCTCCTTTACTACTTAAGTCACTCAAAATGACCTTAGTGATTGTTGGATGAGAGAGGTGTCTAGCTCTAATGGTAATGTGATGTGAATGCACATAAGTGGTATTATCAATGGCACTTTCCATACTAGTCCAAACTACCTCATCAATCACATGTACTTAAATTACATGATGATATAGTCATAGTGACCAATAAGTAGGTGATCTTGTTGGATACAAGCCATCTATCTACCAAAATCATCCCATGCTCTCATTCCTCTATATGGCTACTATATAATCTCTATGTTGTACAAGTGATCAAAAGATTATCTCCAAAATAGTAAATCTTAGAAACTCTAATATCAAATTAGTGGGTATTATTGTGGTCATGGTGCATCCGAATAAATTTTCCTTGGGTAATTGATATATCTTATACACATGATGTTCTTGAATTCTCATACCTAAAGTAATGTGGAGTTCATGAGTATTTCCCCTCATGATGTGCAAATCTGCCAAGGTCTTAGTAAAGGTGAGCAAGCATACTCTACTCCAATACAAAAATAGTATTTCACTCCTCCATGGCCTTGATTATGTGCATGAGGCCCACATGCAAATGCATTCCTTGACCATCAATAGTCATTATCATGGATACTATAGTGATCAATATCCTCCTAGTTAGGGGAATAGGTATTGACCCTTGCTCAAGTCACCACATAAGAAATGATCAATATTGTAACTCATGATGAATCATGCAAGTGTATATCACTATCCCTCCTATATAGTGACTAATTGTCTCTCATCCTCAATAGTAATGCAATAACCATGGACTAGGAATCTAAGAATGTGTTATACATCCACATGAATAATAGTCATCTCCCCTATTAGGAGATGAAAGGTGGATGTATCCAAATTCCATTGATCCATCAATTCCAAGAGCATCATGTGGTGCAATCACATCTCTAAGAGTATGAATACCAAATAAAGGACTAATCATCTATAAAAAACCTACTCCTTCCTTGATAGAGTCTCCAATCAACTCATGAGTAGTGTAAAAACAAATCCTCTACCATTCTCTCGCATAGTTGGAAGTGGCTAAAACTAAAAGTAATCAAAATAATTATATATCATTCTACTTCTAACACCCTAGCATTCTAAAATGTCCAAAAACTTAGAATAAAGTATGTTTTCCTAAAGGCTAGTATGCCCTTGAACACTAGCACCCTTTGTGGATGATTGTGCATCCCTTAGAAGTTAGCAAACAAGGAGGATGTCTACATGAATATTAGACTCATGTTCAACATCTGAATGCTAGTGTGCTCATCAGATTCCAATATACATCATAGGGTTTACAAGGGCCAAAATATTAAAAATTTCAAAAATCAATAGAAAATTTACCTACCTCTTATTTCACCATACTGTTCTCGGCTCCCTCTTGGAGCTCACCTAGTCTTGGTCATGAAAAATCTTGTCAGTGAGGAATTTTAACTACAAGATCACTCTAAAATCTATGAAAACATGAGACACATATTCACCTTATCTCTTCTCAAAATTTATTTTAGATCTTATTTTTCATAACATTTTTCCTTGCATGATAGTTTCTTTTGATTTAAAAAATTAACGCATTTCAATTTTGAAAGATATTTTTGAATGCTAACAATAAACCTTGTAGTATTTAATATTGAATACTATGGAGCTTCACTAAACTCAAATCTAGATGTTGAACATAAGTTTTCATTGATGTCAAAGGTGTGATTTCTAAGGGGTAATGTTATATGAACAGTCAATTTTATAGTACTTGAATTATCATTATTGATTGGTGGAAAAATGGATACATTGAGATATCACTCTTTCTCCACTAATCATTCAAAGATGTCATATGAATCCCAATTGGATTGACTAACAACCTCACAATGTGAGTCAATTCACAATGAGGAGGACCTAGTAGGGGGTTCTTTCAACTCTTAGGGAGATTATTGTATTCAATTGTAGTTACCATTTTGTGTATGGATTAGTCTCTTAAACTTGATAGTTAAGGAGAATGATAGGGTTAACAAGTCATATTTACCTTAGTTTTGTTTTATTGAATGAAGGATTCATTATCATTCTGGTAGAGTTATTTATTAGCATTGTTAAAGAGATATATATTCTGATTTTTTGGAATCAGTGATTTCAAAATGAGAAAAATCTATATTTCAAAATTCATGATGTAAACTCTTGTTTACTTTCATAGTCTCACTCTCTATGCAATTAAATCTTAAGATGATTTTAAATGTAAAAATCATCAATTATTTGTCTTCCTTTTTTTGAATTTTACTGTATTTTTGGGTTCCTGATATTTTCTAGGTTTTTCTCTAATAATATCTCAGGAATTGAAAATATCCTTATCTTTTGGTATGTAGAGAAATTCCTGAGAAAGTTTGTATCTATGTGAGTCTAAACATCACAATTCTAAATTAGTAGTTTTTGATAATTATTATTTATTGGTAATAATTGATAGTTGATTCAATTCCTTTTATGTTCTCTTTCCCTAGGTGACCCTTCTTTGGCATATTGGTTCTATTTGAAAAGTTAATCATTTGCAATTTACATTTCATCATGTTGATGATGGATCAAGAGTGTGATTTAAAATTTTGATGCAAAATCACCTATACATTTTTCCAAAAGATTTTTTTATATATTATTAGATTATGAAAATCTTATGTTTACAATCTCATTTTTTTAATATCAATGTTTTTACTTGTTGATGTTATTGAGCTTGTTAAACGGTCGAAAGGTGTATATTGTACACCTTTGTTTCTACTAGATAATGTATGTGTTTAAGCTTTTCCAAATTAAGAAGAAAAACTTTCCAACTGTGAAAAAACATAGCTAGAAGGTTTGCATCATGATATTACAAGTATTTCTAGCAAACTCTACAAAAATAGAGCGTCCCCTATTTTCTGTCATACTAAACATATTACTATCATTAGATGTTATCATGTTAAAACTACCAGTTGGTCTAGCACAATTGATATCATTATCAACATCATCCTACCACATTTCAGGCATAATGTAACTAGTAGAGATGAAACAATACAACTATAAAAATTCCATACATGGTGATCACTTAAACCAATAGATTCCCATGTGATTGTTCTATGCAAGCTAAGACCAATGGGCCCTTACCCATAGACAACCTACAAATACTTGAATAAATCATTAAAGAATATAAACAAGATTCAACACCACTGTGGTGATGGACTGAAACAAATCCAGAAAATACATCTTTACTAATTTATCAAAGATAAATCATTATATGATAAGAATGAGCACACCATATACTACTCATATCTTATTTGTTCTATTTCCTTCTGAGATGAAAATCACTTTTTTTTATTAGAGAAGTATTAGCATGGTATATTCCTCCAACCCATCTCATATCATGTGCTCAGTTAACTAGAACTTAGTATGCAGGTATGTAATACTTTGGCTACAGTTAACTGAGAGCGCAGTCCAATGGTGTGAAAGTTATTGTAATTGAACATGTTAGATTGGGCATTTCCTGTAATCTTATTGGCATGAAGTTGCTTGCAGCCACATATGTGTGATACCAAGTTGGGTTTAACAAGGGAGTTTGGCTACCCAGGAATCTTGGTGAATGCCATGATACTGAATGTGTTGGAGGCATGAGATAAGGGCACAAAGTTCTATTATGTTGTACTTCTAATTTTTCATATGTTGGAGTACTATGAAATTCCAATTAGTGAGCAATATGAACGTGGTAATACGTGCAAACACATATTTTTCTTTGATTTCAACGTTGTACTCTACCTCTCCACTTGACATTGCCAACCATGGGAAGATGATGGAAAAATGGAAGAAGGCCCTTGTGTTGCAATGTGCTTGATATTACTACAGTTTACTAGAGCTTTTGATAGAGTTCCCTCATGTTAATTTTAAGTTTATTGGCAGCTCTACTATGCTATCTGCCTTGATGGAGGATGAAATTGCTAGCTCTCACAATTTCCTGTTTTCCTAGATGAGTTGCATTGGGGTATAATGACTCTAAATAGATGGCACCCCAGTTGATGCAACTATATTGTTGATCTACCCTATGTCAACCAATGGCCATGCACATAAAAATTTGGAGACATTCTTATTGTGTACACATGAAAATTGGAGTCATTTGCATTGGGGAAAAGCACCTATAAAACTCCACAAATGTATTTGACGAAGTAGAGAGTGAATGAATGAAAATACAAAGGTTCTATCAAATTGTGATCTATACATGCCTTAGTTTAATTAATTTTTGTCATTATGTGTTAACCATAGTAACAAGACTTGGACTTGGCGCAGACTTGGCAAGGGTGACTTGACTGGGGACTTGACATCCGAACTTGGTGTAGACTCGAAAAAAATGGAAAACCCAAGAAATTTAGAGATTTTAAGGATTTAAAACTTGTAATGTCATCCTATAAAAAGAGGAAAATTATGCCCTTAAATATTTACCTAGTTGTAATGTCATTCTACTATCTTTGCACATTTGACGTGCAAAGAGTTCTCCTTGTGCAGTAGGAAATGCATCTATCTCATGGACTATTTGTTGTGTAATTCTTGACTTACCTTCCTCACTGTTTGCAAATCATGAGATGCTCTATAAGTATTTTCCTTTTTCACCACATTCTTAAATCTTTTGATCTCAATCATAGATTTATAGAAATAATCTGGTTCCTTGGCCTTGTGAGAGATCCCTTTGTTCAAGATAAAAGAATTTTTCTTTTATTTGTTCTCCACATCTTGTTATGACATTATTGAGTTGAACTCATAGAATGACCAACATCAAGTTTGTTATAAGTATGCTTGTCTTGCCAAAGAAAATCATTGTTGCACAACCCAATATCTGAATAGTAGGAAGCTTGCACATAATTACATTAATCATTGTCAACTTATAAGTCCCTAGTGTCAAAGTACAAACACAACAAAGTACAAAGTTTTTGAACAAGAAAAGGAAATTTCATAGATAGCACTAAAAAAAACATTTGGAAGGTACCCCAAAAGATATTGGGCATACAAAATGATCTAGAAATGAGGTAAAATTCTTCCAAGACTCACGAGCTGAATATACTTAGCAAGTACTCACCAAGCTTCTCACCTAGAAACTCATAGTTACTCACACATTCATATGAAGAACTCATCAACTACATGAATATATTAGTTGTAGCTTTGAACACTTGAAAATCCCTTAGTTTTTCACTTTTCTACTAATTATTGTTGTACTTAGCTCTTGTAACACATTTTTAATCAATTTTAGTTGCCTTTAAGTCATCATTGAATAATTTGAAGAATTTTTTAACTAGATTTCCAAGTTATGTGATCGGGTTTTTTATTTGTTCTATGCTTTTATTGTTTTTCCTTACTATTTGTTATATTCTAGGGTTCAATCTTTCACTTCATAGAAGAGAAGTTCATTCATATTGATTGTACCTGATTGGTTATAGTGGAGTTTGGAGAGTATTTAATCATCCAAGTTTTCCCCCTTTTGGGTTTCTCTAGTCCAAATCTTGTGTTTTGTTTCTATTTATCTACTTACTTTTGCTTTGGTTTTGGTACTATATTTTTCTTTTGCATTCAATTGAAAGATGTTTCGAGTAGCTAGAATTAGAAATCCATAATTGGTGAGCTATTTAAGAATATCTAGAGAAGTTTATGGGTTAGATTTGCATCAAAGCAGTTTTCTTACTATCAGGTTTACAATTTATCCCAACTAAGACAGGTTGGGGCTTGATGACTTTCTAATAGTGTCCATAATGTCTGTAACTTTATTTTTAGATTTCTTGTGGATAATCTAAATAATGCTAATTTAAGAAATTTATGAGTTTTCCTTCTATTTAGAAAGTCAAATTTTCTTGAGGTTTGGGTATTAATAAGGAATTGCATGAAATTAGTTATAGAAAGAAGATCATTATAAAATGTACCTATTGGTCTTCACCTCCATTTGGTTGGACTAAAGTAAAATTTGATTGTGATTTGTTCACTTAAATTTAAACACTAGAATGTTTAAAGTAATGTATTTTTTTGGACAAATCAAGGACTGATATGGCAACTTAGGAACCACCACTTGTGGGTATATTTTCCTATACAGACAAGGAGATCCATAAATTGGATCGTATTCTAGCTGATCCCACCACCACAAGGGGTTTACAAGGATACATGTGTGTCAATTCTAAATAGCTTAAAGAAGATTATACATAAATTTCACACCACAAATGCTTATTCTGCTGACACTATAGCAGCTATTCTTGCCGAGATGCAACACAAGATTAGTGGTGAGGTTTCTCTTGCAGTTGTTCAGCTGCAAGTCCCAAAAGATACCCTCAAAGAAAAATGTTTTCCATATTACGTTGGTAAATCTAAGGTTTAGGGATATTAGGTGACTCGATGTGTTGATCCTCAGATGGCCCCTTTGATATACCCATGCTTTCTTGTAGCATTTGGTCATTATCCAAATAACAACCAAATTCATTTATACTTTGCACAACAGTTGTATGTTGAGGTTCATTTGGGCCTCAACGTCAACTATTTGGACCTACCACAATATTATGGTCAGGGGTGTGGTAGGGTTGCTAATAGGGAGGCTTTTCGTTGACCAAATCGACAACCTCAATTTTGTCAGAATTTGGTTGGGGAGAGATTGCCTGCTATCTCCCCAACCCTAGCACCTATTGCAAAGTTGGTTGTCATTTATCCCCAATTCGTAGCAATTGACGGTGTTGGTGATATAGCTGTTGTTGCATCTATGATATCTACTGATCATGTGGGGAGATATTTGATGAGTCATTCTGCATGATCTAGACCCTTGGATCATGGTATTGATCCTTATGCTATGGCGGGTGTCCTTTCACCCTCATACATAGATGGTCTCAAAGGAGAGCAGATGCTTTAGAGTACGACTCATTGTTTGTTAGATGACCTATTAGAGGCATACTGTTTCATTTCAGAAGAGCTTGGGATCCCGATAAATGAGGTTAGAGGACATGTGAGTAGAGCTTGTTCACATCTAGGATCCAGCCAGGCTACAAGTCCTTCACATCATTCTCATCACTTTGAAAGCAGTGCACATTTTTCAGATCCAACTACAGATCATTCAGTTGCTGGAGATGAGGGTACACCTATTGGTCCTTCTACGAGTGTTCGACATCATGCATCCTAGGGCTTAGATTTAGTTGAAGATCAGTTGTAGGTGGGATCGTCAAGTTTTGTAGATATGCTGGTACATGGAGAAATGTCATCGATGCCATCTCACCTAGTTAGTCCACTACACTCGTCAATACTGGAGCTAGCCAAGGAGACCCGTGATATAGCCGAGTTGACATATAGGGTCATTGCAGTAGATCCTGCACCACCTGATATAGAGGTATGTATGTGTGTACACACATGCACAATTTAAACTTGTTTAAACTTTAATATTACTTGTTTTACTTAAATGGCAGATAGTCCTAATGTACACATTTATGTTATATATATTGTAGAGGGAGTTAGCTCATGTTACACCGAGTCTGAGGACGGACCGTGTACACAAGCGTAATTTGGTTGATGTGACTAATGTTAGTGGACATGTGAGTTTGAGTTTTTAAATCATGTACCCATGTATATATATAATTTGTACACATGTATATAGATATTTAACATTTTTCCAATTTGGCATAATGTAATTAGATTGTGTACATGTCTTGTACTATCTCCAGGGCTCGATGCATCCATCGGAGCATGATTCTCACTCAGAGGGTCGCTCAATTCAGAGTCGGCATGACAACTATGGTGGAGCCTAAGTTAATTAATAGGTAAACAAGTTGTTGGTACAAAATGCAATGTTTATTTTATGTTTTCACAATAGCTACTCAAAATTTTGAATGAAACATGTTGGTAATTTATCTTGATTCTAACTCTTTGGCACATTTCTTTTTCTAGGCTCTATGTACGAGGAGTCATTCTTGGGTACAAAAGGTAAATTTTCTAAGATTCTACTTTTTATGTGTCTCTTGAGATTGCTTAAGGTATGTTCAAATAGTTTGCAAAAGTTTTCTATGATGGTCTAACTTCTTGAATAACTTGTGAAAACTTGAAATAAGTCATGATTACTTGGGATTAATGGTAGGTTTGTTGAGTGTAATGCTACTATCATATGATATGTTCAGATAACAATTTGTAATCACTACTCTTCCTAGTTTATATACATACATATTATAAACCATATGCTTTGATACGAATGTGTACAACCTTCATGGTGCCATTAACTGAAACCTCATGAAATGCTTTACATCACTGACCTTTATGCTTGCATTGTATTATTTTTCCCCTGTGACTGCACTTTGTGATCATTATCAACTCTTGATGTTCTTCCTCCTCTTCAATTTCACTGTATCCTTTCTTATCACCTTGCTTCACTTTGCAAAGACACAATTTTGATTTTGTAGACATTAATCCAATAAAAAAAAGGCTTGGATGCTATAGAATTTTCAAGTAAATAGTCTAACATCTTCAACTATCAAGGACCTTGATGAGATCACAGTCATTAAAGAAGATTATCATTTGGATTGTACATTACATCACAGTCATGAAGAATGTCAAGGCTGACACAAAGACATTACCTTACCTTTTAGCCATTGGCCATTTAAAATGAAAAGAGTTTTCCTTTAAGCATATAATATATATGACTCATTCACCATCTTTAATAGTCCATGACTGTCCTTATACTCTCATTGTTACCCTCATCAATTGTCTTTAGTTTTCCATGCGTAAGGATTGACAACACCTTAATCAAGACTTTCTGCATAGCTTGTAATGCTCAGATCATTGTAGACTGTCTTCTAACCTGTGATGGTATGCAGCCTCCATGAAACTAATGCCAAATTCATCTTGCACAGTCCATTACCTTTTCACTGTGCTTTGTGTATGATTAGACTATCATGTTGTTGCTTCCTCCGGTTACCTTTATATGCATAATTTAAATAACCCTTTACACCTGGTGGCTGGGTTAAGACTTTAACTTCCTTATCTAATTCAACCTTCTTGGCCTTAGCATTAGCATGCTTCTCATTCATGAACATTGGTGAGGACTGTCCCTATATTCTCATGAAGATTGTCCTCTAATTGACAATAATGTATAATAGAAAAACTCAGATTTGCTAGCCATTTCTTTAAACTACTCTTGGATATGCTTGTATTGCAAAGAATGTAACCTAATAATGAGGATAGCAAATGAAAAATCTTCATCTCCTTCCTCCTCTGATGTGTCTGTCATTTCTATTTCATTGTCTTGAATGGCCTTCAATATACTATCTTACTTCAACTTGAAACTAATGTCCCTTGATCACTATCATGCACTTGAAATAGTTGAATTTCGTAGCTATGACCTTTCCTCTATATCCTTTTGATCTGCCAAAATAAGTCTTCCTTTTTTTTTAAAGGATCCTACTACTGTCAACAAGGAAACTCTTATGGTAAACCATAGTAAATCCCCTATTAAGATTGTGAAAAGCCTTGTCAAGGAAACAATAGTAAGGTAGCCATAGGCCAATAATCACAGTCATCATGAACTCTAGAAGTCAGTCTATAGAAGTGTAGATATTGTCTTATAAAGAACAACATTACAATGGTAAGGGAAATAATCTAGATGAAGAAAATGACCTTGGTAATCAAGCACATGGCAGCCAATGAAAAATATTGAAGAGGGCAGTCATGTATAGGGTTTTAAGGAGACAAGTTGCTCTCGCCATTGGATAGCTTGATAGAGCTTGGAAGGAAATATGGTGATCTTGAGAGTAATTTAGAAATGAAAAGACTCATAGGAAATATCAAATGCTATGTTTACTTGTGGATTTCTTGCTACCAAAGACCACATAGTGGACTCATTGTTCTTGATGCTAGCATGTTTTTAGGTAGAACCAACAAAAAATATTCTATATTTGATGAAAATTGGTTAAACGAACAAGGCAGTAGGTGTACTACACTTAATGATGTTTTGATCTAGTAGATCTAGCTGGAAGTGAAAAAGTAGACAAATAAGAGGTACAATCTATAGATGACAGTCTTAGGTAGTCCTAAAGTATAGTCAAAGGAAAACATACTCGAATTTTTTGTGATGAAGATACTTCAAGTACTCAAGTGACATCACAAAAGGTCAATACACAATGATAAACACTGTTTTATCCATTTACAATAGAATAACATGAAAGTCATAGAAAGGTGCAGTTCAAACTCAAAAGATTAGTATGAAAGAAAGTCCACAGTCTAAAAAAAAGTGACAATTCTCAAAAGAGGAAAATGGTAGTTAAAAGTGGCATGTTGAATGAAAGTATTGTTGGTTAAAGGTTTAAGTTTACAATACAGGGAACACAATTTACATGAAAGTATTGAATAATGGTTTTATTTACTTGAGATTTTTTTTTTAATGTTTCTTTTACAAAAGGGATTTAATGAATGGAATTTGTCTTTGAGATTTCCTCTATATCCTTTTGATCTACCAAGAACCTCTTGAATAGTTGTCATCAATTCGTTCATCATATCAATTTTTTAGATGATACTGCTTGACAATTTGTTATCTGGTTACCAGGTGTTGATTAGCTTCTTGTGGATAAAATACTGGATCCATCGTATCTTAGCCAAGAAGAGTCTACATTTAAGAACTTCAAAAGAATCTTGGATAATTATGGACCTTAGTCAAGTGCTTGGGTTGGTGAAGCTAGTGGAGCTTATAAGAGTGGACACAATCTGGTCACTAATGCTTGTCTTTAGCTTTTGGTAAGCTTGTCTTTTGTGAAACTTCAATTTGTTTACTCTAGATTTTGTACAAACCATGCACTTTTAGCTTTCACTATTAATTTTATCAACTTGGTGGATTTTGATTCTATTTATTTTTTGTGGATGTAGTGTTTTCTCCTACCACCAAAAGTGTGGCCACTCAAGCAAAGAGATCAATGTAGGCAAATGTTCTTGGTTAAAAAGCAACCACCTTATACAAACCTAATGCCCTCCATTCTGTTGCATGGAACATATACACAACAGGCTTCAGCGATCATACCCACTATTCTAGTTCTCTTTTAGAATCTAATCATGTTAATGTGTATATGACGCAAACTGTTGGTTCCTACATTTATCTATGTATGAAAGGAAAAACGGTTGTTCACTAGCCATCTTTTGAAGAAACAACTATGTTTCTTGTTGTTCTTTGAACTTTGTTTAAAGTCATATTTGACATGTAAGAGCTTATGATATGTATGTTACAAAAATTTTACTTATTACTTTGTAATTTTGGCCTTGCCTTGGTATTTTTTGGCTGCCATTTTGTAACCGCTTTTTGCTATATATAAAAAAGCTTCACTGTTTTTAGAATATATATATATTTTTTTTTCTGAACTTGTTTTGTACCAGTCACTTGTGGCTTCATTTCACATGCATACATGTCCCCACTTAATGTGTATTTTTCCACATGTTTTCATGTTACAAAAATAGTGCACTACTCTTCTAAGGGCAGAGGTAGGGAATGCTAGAAGAATAAATTTGAACATAAATTGTACTAGCAGTCGACAACTAGTTTTTTGAAAACATAACTATTCCAGAGATGTCATTTTGATGCAACATAAAATTGAGGAAAGTGATTAATTCAAAGAAACTTGTGCTTCCATTACTTTATTGAATCTAAGATTTCTTTAGGCGACACTTCAGTTAGTGTTTATAGGTCACAGTGCATTTATTTTGGATGACAATACATGGCATAACTCATTTAGCCAATTATTTTAATCCTACAATTCTCTTTGTTGACTAATCTTGACCATCTGTTAATTGTTTTAGTCCTCTCATAGACGGTTGTGGATTAGTCTATCAAGTTCATTTTGTAATGTGGTGCCCCATCCCATCTGATTTTGTCTAATAGATAAGTCACACATCCTGTCACCCAACATTGTATTGAGTCCTAGTTGGTGTTCTAAGTCCATCTCAAACTATGTGACCCCATAATCTATGATTATCAATGGATCTATTAGATACTCTGTATTGTATTACTATACTTATATTACTTCATTTCTTCTTACCAAAAGAACTTGGCAGCTTGATGTGTGCTGCAATTTCCCAGACCCATGTTAAAGATAGTTTGCTTGTTTATCTTGCATCATTTAGAAGTAGCATCATACAAATGACTTTTGGAACTACGTCTATCTCCAGTAATTCATTAGCCATAAGGAATAATTGGCATCATTATTGTTATTAAAAGCATCAATTCTATTTGCAATGTAACTTTAATCTATGTGATTGACTGAGACAGACAGAGGAAAATTGAATTTATTTTCTAGATTACTTGCATTGAACTATCGGTATGCCATTTGAGTCATATTCAAGTCTGTTGGAAGATTGAGGCCCATTTGAATTTTGTCATTATTTTTTCTTAGATTTTGGGCACTGTGGTTGGCGCATTATTTGTTTGTGAAGTCAGTATTACATACACTGGTTCATCTCACTAGTTTTTTATTTGAAGATTGATAAGCCATACTTCAAGACTATGAATCTACAAATTCCACAGTTAATATTTAGTAAAAATAAAGTACCAGTACCATATAATGTATGATTCTAACAATTTTAATGAATAGGGCATTTTGTTTATGAGGATAAATAATACATAAGTTGAAACCACAACAAAATGTTTACTTTTGCACATTAAGAATTGATTTTAGTTCATAAATCATAGCTTAGAATAACTCCATATTAGCATATCTAATGAATATCTTGAGAAAAGTGCGTGCAAATATCAAGGGTATATATATCAATAATTGGCTATGCATAAAATCAAATTTAAAGGACCCAACTCACTAGAGTTAATACAATGTATAGTGCAATCGCCCATACACAGTATCTAGCACTAAATGTATATTCAAAACTTTTATTCTCATGCTACCTAATAGCTCACTTCTTCCAAGAGTATCTCATATAATTCAAGCAAATTGACTCAAGAACTCATTGATAGTGAGGTCTTTTACATCTGGATGCAACTCACTACCTTCTCAACCAATAGATCTGATTTCAAAATTAGTTTGATCCCCTTTCACATATATGCTGTGAAAGATACCCAAAAAGATATTCCCTGGAAAAATTGTCTCTACAATGCCAACAAGTACATGAGTTGTTAATTTTACTTTTCATGGTGAATCTCAATATTAAAGAAAAAACAAATCTCTACCATTCAAAACAAATCTGCTTCTGCTTTGGTTTACATGGTACACTAATACCATCAAAAAATAATAAGAAAATGTTGTTGCCTGGCTTGAAACAACAATCGAACAAGTAAATCCACCTTGATAGGTCTACATAGTAGTTTGGCGTAAAGGACATCAAATAATCTTATTTACCAGAATTACAACACTCCTTGCAGCAATTATGAAAATATTAGCACAAGAGACTGTACCAGGGCACACTTTCTCTAGAGCCTCAAAGAGTTTATGTTGGATAGTGCATCCTTCTCTCCAGCCATGTTGGAGGTCTTATCCAGAAGCAGAGAACCATCACATCCCTACAAAAAACAACATAATATACATAGTTATACATCAGCTATGTATAGTTCCATTAATAAGCTTATAATCCCCTCTATAGCTTTGATTTTTCACTTAAACACAGATTATGTTTGCAAGTCACAACCTCATTAAGAAAAACTCCAAATAGAATAAACTTATGAATTTAGGGGTGCCCTAAACAATCATCTAAACAAGCAAATACTCTCTGATAAGTTCAAGCATTTTTACTAAGGCCTAAAGTACATTAAAAAGTATCTCTATCTCACATTAACTGAACAGTCATGATATTGTAGGCTTAAAACAAAAGCAACATTTCTGGGTTCTCTTTTCATGGCCATCTCCATCGCAGACCTCACCACAACTTTTGTCATGGGGCAGCTAGCACTATAAAATCCTTTGTATAACTCCTACAACATTTGATGCCTATTTTCATCATCCACAAGAAAGGAAGTTATAGTTTGGAGTCGTACAATTTGTGTAAATTGTTCAAGTACACCTATGACACGTCATGTTATTCAAACCAATTCAAGTGGTTCAACTCGCTCTTCAATAACATGTAATATTCTTTGATGTTCATCACTATCTAGTCTCCACTTACGACATCCACGTGCACGTGGAACTGGATGAAGGGATAGGGCAGTAGCAACTACTAGGTGGCTATATTGATATACTTTGTTCTCAAGTTGATAATCAATAAAATGAATCCCACGCTGAACAATTTTGACTTGCTTCAGATATGTCCCTTGCACTACAACTGAACCTATGGGAACCAACATTCAAAAGTAAGACATAACATTTAAAAGGTCAATACGAGTAACAAATTCAAAATATATACATTCAATAGATAAATCTTGCAAGAGCATCTATTTATTTTGTCAAACCTGTGGGGAACGACATTCCATCACTTGTTTCTGATTCTACTAGCTTCCACCTCTCTCCTGTGCAACGCAATAGATAATAACTAACACCTTCTATGTTTCCAGGCTCTACTATGACTGCAACAATATCTCCTGCACCAAATTTACATGGAAAATTTGTAAAAAAAGGAGTTCCACTATCATTTAAGTATATATAAATTTACTTAAAATAAGTAGCAAAAAATGATTAAACGATTAAGTTACAAATTTACAAAAGCTCGTACATGTACAATATAAACATACACATATGTACCCTTTTTAATTAGTCCTGAAATATGGTCATAATCAATTGAAATCAAAGGAATGTCTTCAAAGCTTTCATCTTCATCTTCATTGTATGTGTCACTAACATCTAGTGGCACCAAATTCCATCCACTGACATATCCTTGTTGTTGGTTGTTGCATTCATCATAGTTTTATAAAATGCAGTCATAACAAAAACATGAGTAATCCCTAGTCTACAATGTCCACGGGAAACTATTTGTACTCATAACAGAATGCAAAGATCTTGTTTTCTCTACCCTCTTGCATCCATGCATTGATCTTCTATCCACACCTACAAAAATTAATTTTGCATTAAAAATCATAATTTAATATAAATATATTCAAACTAAAATAAATAAACTTGAATGTACACATATATGTATATTTAAAGATTTAAATATAAACAAAAACATACTTGATATCTCCCAAAACACTCTATGTGGAATGGATCAGTTATTTGTTGAAGATGTGCTAACCTCATTTGATGCAAAGTGTTTCTGACACCATTCAACAACATCATGCGCATCTTTTATATGATCTCCTTCATAATTCAGTTGATGCTTTCTTAGAGAACATTTGATGCAAGCTCCTACACCATCATGTTCACCCTTTCCGTGTCCACTCTCAAAGAAGCTCCAAACATGTGGTATGTTGTCATTTCAATGATATCTACAAAGTGCATAAAATGGCCTTGAAGATTTAAATTGTGAAGCACATCCATCTGACCATACAAAATGCTTTTCAATTTTGACACCCCTAATTGCCAAATATTCAAAAAAATTCTTGAAGCAATGTTGTACAAATAGAGTGTCGTGCTCTTTTTCATCACTAATATAGAAGTGATATTATTTCTTAATGACTCATTCCTCGGATGTACTGTCAACACCATCCAAATCCATTTGTGCATGTCGATAACACACATGCACCATAATAGTGATTTGCTCTGAAAAATAATATTGTGACTGAATCTCTTTTTGATGTACAAAAGAGTAATTCTTTGTAAAGTCAACTACTGATAACACTGTTCCAAGTGGGAATGTATCTCTTAATGTCTAAAACTGTTGTGCTTGCCACTTAGAAAATAAAGCATGTTGTATATATGGTTGTATCAATTTACGGAACTTTTTCATAAATGTTCCAATAGGTATCTCCTCTTCTACATAATCTAACCTTGTTGATTCTTTGTGACTTTTGGTATGAAAATTGATATACTTGTAACTCTTGCAATTTACCAACTTTGTCAGGTCGGTATCTTCATCTCTCAAACTCATTTTAGCCAAATCTCCACATGTTTCACAATGTCCTTGTATGCAACTTATTTGATTGGTTGCATTATCATCATTTGATTTATCACATAAGATGGATGCTATGAACTGACTTGCCTGTCTAGGAGGCACATTTTGAATACCATCACTTTCTTCTCTAATCTTTCGGAACACTTGATAGTAGAGATCAAATTCAATATGATAACGACAAGTTTCAAAAACTTTGTTTGTTTTCACATAGTATGGCTTTAACCTTTGAAACGTTGTTTTCCCAATCTTTATATGTGGATTTGAATTACAAAACATTACATGCATCTCATGTTGTGCTATGTCTAGCCAATGTTTTATATGCAATTCATTATTATTGGGCCCAATCCTGTGTCTGATAACATCTCTACTATTTGATGAAGGATGGGTATGATCATTCCAAAAGGTTGAGATGAAGTTCCTAAAAACATCTTGAATCCTGTCAGATCGAGGAGCTCTACACATAATTGCCCAATTTCCTTCTGAGGTACTATCATCAAGAATCTTTCTCCTTTTGACATATTGTGTCAATGTCTTTCTGCTGAAACCAATCTCGGTTGAAAGTGAAGAGATTTGTCTTTTTTTGGCCATTTTTTCACTTAAAATTGATGTCAACATGACTCTTCTTGAAATTACCTTATCTGCTGATCGAGACTGTTTCCCAATAGACCCCAAACCTTTTTTCAAATTTTCAACAATGTCTTTTTGTAAGTGTGAACCTTTCCTCTTTTTTGTACTTGTATCTACACCCAACAATTGTAATGGCTCTTGTAGCTCATTACTTAGAAGTACAATTGATAATAGTTGGGCTTGATCGAGTGTATCAAGGTTATTGAAATGAGCAATTATTTTCTTTGCAATTTTGTTCATTGACCTCCTAGTACTATTTCTAGGTTGTTCAGCATAAAACTTCAATTTTTCCATATCCATTTGAAGTAAATGATCTAAATTTCTAGAAGAATTTTTTCTCTTCACCTCTTTAGCTATATTCATATGCTCATCCATGATGGTATCCCAAAGTGATCCTGACCCCTCTCCAATATTCATTCCTTGCACTTGGGCCTCCTCCCTAACATCAACTATATGTTCTTCAACCTCATTTGCTCCAGTATCTAAATTTGGCTCGACTTATACTTTAGTTTATGTATGTTGAGCCCCTACATAAAAACACGTAGAATAAATTTAACATATGGAACTTAAAGGATAATTTTAATTGATCACTAGGTGGATCTTGACTATGATAAATTAAGCTATAGTTTTTAAAATATACCTAGTCTTGCAAGAAAAGGATGAGACTGGGTTGCTTAGGATAACTATGAAGCATAAACTTTTGTTTTATCTTTAAGATCTAATACTTAACTCTATTCTTAAGAGAGATTATAATTGGTCCAAGTACAATGACAATTCTAATGGAAAAATTTGCAAGGCAGATTATGGTTCTCATGACCAAAGGAGTAGCCATTTGAAGGACAACATTGAAGAAAACAACCGTGATCACCCATAGGGAACAACAAACTAGGGTGACAAAGACAAATGTATTGGAGGTGACAAGGTACCAAAGTACTTCAGGTCATTGAGGGAAGTATAATCTTAGTTGCAATTTGTTTTTCAAGATTGGAGGTTTCACTGCATTGATGCAACATCATAAACTCTTGGTATTGTAATGATACAATTAGTGATTCACATCAATCTAGAGAAATATTGACATGGAATAAAGAATGCACTAGTGTGAATGGCAAGGAGAACTACAGACTTGTTTGCTATATGCCAGTGATAAAGAAAAAGTACAGCTAAGACTAACATGTTAGCAAATCAGGACTGCAGACTTACCAAGCCCGACTCAAACTTAGATCCAGGATTCCTGACCACATCTAAACATGCTGCATTTGAATGGGAAAATATCATGAGTGCAGGGACTTATGGGGATTTGTCTCTATGAAAAGTATATGACATAAAATATTAACTAAAACATGCATTAGAATCTCAACATGCGAAGGAAAAAAACATACAAGACTCGTAATTGAAAATTATCTAGTTGAAATTTCAGAAGCAAGACTATTCTTTCAAGTGAATACCATCCATACTTTCAAATGTGTAAGTTATGACCTATCACAATTGATGATATAATCAATCCAAAATTCAAGACTGTGCAAATTTCCATGCTCCTTTTTTTAAGGAAAACTCCTTTGGACTGATACACAATCAAATTTCAATACAGTCCTAACTTAAACATTTCTTTTTAAAGCCTAATTGGTCTAATTTGCAGCAATATAGTCCTGACTTAAACATTTCTTTTTAAAGCAACATATGTTGGGTTTTAGATATGATTTAAAACCATTAAAGGGGTATCCAAATTACTAACCACAGCCATAGAAGAAGGTTCATACTGAGAGTTGTGTTTGATAGTTTTGAATTGAATGGCTGCTAGGAGTTAGATAAGTCAAGAAACGAGTTAGTGTGTCATCGAGTCCATAGCTCTTCCTACTAGCTCCTATTCATGTTTCTAAATGGCTTCATAAATGAATGTGTGTACATTACTTAGTGGATCTCTATTTTCTTGTCAATTAAAATGCTAATTAGATGTTATACAAGAAAAGACAATATTGCTTAGAATGGATTATAGGAAGAATTGTGTGCTAAACTCTATGTTTCTTATGTGCAGACCTAATTCATAGAGGCATGATTTGCTTCTATGTGTCAATGCCAAACCATTCCATTCTCTTGGTTGTGGCATTCAAGACAACCATATCTTACGAACATTTGGTAGTTATGGTGTGTGATATTGATATGGATTTTTCTACTTGTTATGATCTCAAGATTGTCATCACAAGTATATCTTAATCTAAATACACATGAAATAAATTATTAAGATTAATCATATTCAATCAATCTCATAAACCAAATTTTATTTAGGTTCATAAATCACAAGGTCCTTGGGGTTTTCATCCCTTCACTAGTTTAGGCAAAAATTAAGGAATGCTGGGATGTTACAGAAAACTTGCATTCTTCTATCAGCATGTCTGTGGCAATGGATTGAACCATACAATGCATGTTATTGTGCGACCATCTCTGGTGAGAGTTAGGGATGGTCTTACGTATACTTTAGTAGTATGAATTGTCTTGCCCGTTTCAGAACTTTTTGATCCTATTAATGAAGGTTCCTTCATGCAAATGGCTGAAAGATTGGTTCCTATCACCTGATATATTTCTGCAGATCCCTGTGAATTTTTGTCTCCAGTTTTTTGGTAGTCTAGGGAGGACAACCCATCTAAGATTTGATTTTTTTTTATCACCATATCCACCTTTGGAAGCAGGGGCTCTACTATTTCTAGAGGAACCTTGACCAAGGGAGGGTTGTCATCTAGTTTATATTTATGTCTCCATGTTGAGAGAATATTTCAATATTCTTACATCTTATGCTTGCCAACCATCTAGCTTTCTAGATACTAGAATTGATATTTCTGCATGAAACCAAGCTTCTCCACTCTTTCATTTACATGGGGTTTCATCTCCATGGATGGACTAAAAGATATAGAATTATTGATTAATGAATTTGTAGAAAACTAATAGAACCAGCAGAGAAAGAGTTGTTGAACAAACCAGCTAGCAATGAACATAAGCCAGCCACAAGATCATCAAATGAACCTAATAAAGTCTAAACCAGAGCCTATCACAGAAAACCACATGAAAAGAATAATTCTATAGGTAAGATTGTTGTTCAGGATACAAGACTGAAAAATAATATTTCTATGCAAATTATAAACAGGGCTTTGGAATGTAAAAATTGATCGATATTCTCAGTGACAAGATTGACGTTCCTAAAAGTCCTCATAGCATCTTGAGTTGTTTTGAAAGAGTGATTAAATTTTCAACCCTTCATAGGAAATGTGGTTGTACAGGATAGGTAGAATTTGAGGCTGGAAACTGGCTCTTGTGGCCAAATCAGGGGGAGCTTTTGGGCTATATCTAGCACAGATGCATTGCAATGTGAATCTGATACATGCTGAGATATATCTTTAAGATTCAAGGTTACAATCCCTCTGTTATTATAATTCTTGCTGGACTGTATCATGTACCCATCAGGTTGTGATGCAAATATATAATCGAAGTTAATTTTTAATGTTGGTTGCATGCTTTATATTTTCCCCATTTTTATTATTATTAAGAGTTACATATCTATAAAGATGTTGGCTATTAATATTCCCCAGACATCCATCTAACACCACTTGCAACACAAGTCTGATGTTGGCTTAGAATGGATTATAGGAAGAATTGTGTGCTAAACTATATGTTTCTTATGTGTAGACCTGATTCATAGATAGTTTGTTCACTAAAGTTATTTTCCCTCCAACAAACAACATCACAAAAGACAATGTTGATCAGTAAGTGTTGCCCAAATGATTTCCAAGATTCATATTGAAGGCACAATGAAGAGCGTCATAATGGTCAAGCTCAATGTTGCCACAATAAATTATCATCAACATAGATAGTTGGGGCATGAAGGCACTGTTATAATTCTAATCAATTATCATCTTTAATGTGACAAACTTTTCCTCCTTTGAGTGTAGCATTGGACTTGGTACTTCATAGAAGCTTCCATAGATAGGGAATATGCCTACCACATAATAGTGGATAGTATAATGTCATGATTCACTACAGAATTGTTTATCCTACATAGTTAAAGGATCATAGATTCTACAAGCACCACCAAATAATGACTATCATTCAGCAATCAAGCCTATTTAGACTTCTTAAGACTGTCCTCTCCTATCTATTTTGTCATGCAATATCAAAGGACCCTCCCAGACCTTAAACATAGTTTTAATGGCATGAAATACAATTCAACATATGATTCTTGAAAGGTTGTTGCAATCATTAACCATAGGAAACTCTAAAATGCACTATACACTCAGCCTTGTCTATGACTGTAACAAGTCTACCATACAGAACAACAGCATAAAAAGGTCTCAAGCTTTCACAATTTTTATAAACCCTAGCTTAAAAAAGTGTCTTAGAAATCCTTGACACCATATACAAATAGATTCACCTATCAAGAATGCCAACTCCTTCATAAAATTACTCAAACCCTTAGTATACTTTGTCATCCCCAGTCTGGAATCATAAAAAATCCAGCCTAGGGCATCATGGAATGATAAACAAACTTGATCCTTTGGGTCTGCAACTTTGCAACATGAAAGTACACAAACATTTGCTTTATTTCACCAACTTTTAGATTTTTTCCCACTGTACAAAATAATGAATTCAACAATTTTAAATGCTCACTGTTTACCCTCATAGGATTTTAGGTAGTCTTCAATAAAAATGCTATAACTTTTGACTTTCTCAATGAAATGAAACAAAACAAAGACCAGATTAAAATAGATTCAAACCTCTACCACATCCAACAAATATTAGGCCCATTAGTGGTCTGTACAGGCCGTACCATCTCAAAGAACAGTGAAAATAGGTGTTAAAAGTAGGGTTCTTTATTAATTCTCCTTCTCAAATTCAATACATCTTCATCCACACCAATTTACATAAGGTATACCACAATTTGGATTCTAAACATCTGCATAAGGTATTCAACAAATTGTATATTATGCAGTGATAAAATCGCTTGAAGTAAAGGAATTTGGAGGTCATAAGATGCCAAGAGATTAACAAGATCAACTGGTTAGTAAAAAAAGATCTACACTAACTCTTTATTGAATTTTCTTTTTCACATCATAATTTCAAATTAGAGAATTTTATATTTCAATTTTCTGTGTCCATTTGTAACAACAGCCTTTAATGATTATTCCATGTGTATATATATGAGTCTTCTTACAATCTTTACCCAAAAGCCATATTTGGTGGAAATTTGCTCATAATCTCTGCTCAATTTACACAAAAGATGGATGTTTTGTATCAATATAAATGTTGTGTTATTGTATTTAATCGCATTTTTTCAGTCTAATCCTTAAGGGGGCATTACATAGGATGGTGGTGTTTGTGAGAAAGACACATGATATTTTGTCAAAATCTAGTGAGAAGAAATGGATCTAAAGGCATTTCATAAAGACATGACAACTTGCTATAAGTGTGAGAGTACCATGCCATGGCAATTCAGTCAACAACCTCACTGATATATAGAGATATACTGATATATTGAGATATATGTGAAACACTTTAAAGATGTTATGTATCTTAATCATATACTCATATTCTTCATAAATTTCTAAGCCCAAATGAAATAAAGGAACTAAGCATCCTCTAATATTATGCACTAATATGTGAATAACGTTACATTTGTGGTAGACAAAGAGCACACTTTTATGGAGGTAGTGGAACCGCTCACATTCTAGATATTGCAATTACCATATGAAATAAATGATAAATTAGTCTATGCAAATGCTAAGGCTATGTTGGCTTTTCACAAATATCAGAATGTCAAGAGATCTGATATTTAGTAGAGATAATTGAAGGATTTCTGGAAACATTAGTCATAATGTTAAGCAAATAAGAGAAGAAACAATACAAATATATGAAAATTAAGGAAAGAAGCACTAGATGAAGTTATGGTGAAGTTATAGAAGTAGAATAGAGAAGAAAGTATGTAATATATTATAGATGGATGATATATAGAAGAGAAATATAAGAAAGAATATTGATGTATAAATGAACTATGTAGCAGAGATATATATGATGAATATAATATATTGCATGATGATCTAATGAATGTATGATGTGCTATTATTTATTTGTGAATATATGTGTATTTTCAATTTTAATTGTTCTTTCCTACCACATCCTTTTGTAACTCACCACATAAGTTATTGTCTCCCTTTTATTGCTCATACTAAGGTATAAGAACTACACCAAAGTAACTTAGGAAAAAATCCTTTATCTATGCTCAATTTTTGCTAACAAGGTATGTCATGCTTGAGGAGCACTTCCAAGCCAATTACACCATTTTACACCATTTGTCTATTTTCATAACAATTACCTAGTGATTTTTCCTTTCGTTATGTTACCCTTTCTTGAATACTCTATTCTTGAATTTAATAGAATAATTAAGGTTGTGCCCTACACAAATATTTCATCCTACTTATTAAACACGAATTATCCTTGAAATCCCCACTTGTCATTGCTACTTGTAGAATCCACCTTGCTTCTTCCAAATTGGACTTACATTACTATAAGAAGAGATGACCTTATTCCATTATGGATTACACTCCTAAAATGGTTTATTCTTCTTACCTTGAATCATGGAAGAATGCAATTTTTTGGTGGTGAAGATATTAGAATGAATTTTTTTGGTGGTGAAGATATTAGAAGCACTAAAGTCACATTCAAGAAGGGGAAAACTATGATGAGAATGACCCCATTTTGGATGGTAAACTAAAGGGAGTGGAGGGTAGAAAAATAATCTTAAGGTGAAGAGTAAAGTGAAAATGGAGGATGAAATTGATTTGGATGATGAGGTAAAGTGAAATATTTATGCCTTGCCCCTCCTATTTCACTGGCTGATCTTCCATGCCATTCTCTCTCTTTAGAGGTTGTTGCTTCAATTGTGAACTTGATTGCAAATAAAAATATTGATATGAACAAAGAGGTTATCATTCATCATACAATCCTTAAGTGGTTCTTCATTGAGACCAACAAAATGAAACTAAAAACTATCTAAATGGCTAAGAAACTTCCAAGGAAAAGGTGCTTGTCCCTATGAAAGAAGAACAACTTTTCTTCAAACATTGGGAGGTTATGGAATAAATTAGTGAATTGAAAATGGAAAACACTAAGAGTGGTGAATGAATTACATTTTTAGAGAAATATTTTATGGATCAAATCTATTCTAAGGAGGGTGATTAAAGTTAGTAGAGCCCCCATAAAGAAAAATTCCAACAACACTAAAATGTTACAAGAGAGATTGAAATCTTACTCCATTCTTGATTAGATCAGACATAGCTTGAGAACTAGAGGACACAAAGTAAAGGTGATGAAGGGAGAATGATGACACAACCTTCATGGAGAAGCATCTTAACTTTGTGTAAGATTGCAAAGTTGTTGTTTCTCTCTATCAACTGTAAAATTCCTTGGATTCTTGTATTCCTTTGATAGATTCCAATTGCATCCCCTTCTATGGCTTGCCAGTAGTTAATTTTGTAGATAATTAACTATCTCTTTTGTTCTATTCTCATCAATTTTACCATCAATTTTTTCATAATGTCACACTTGTGATTTCTATTAATAATGCTCAGTACCTATTCACTTTTTTTGTCTTCTATTAAAGGCTTTTGGTATTTCATGGTAATTAATCATTTCGGGTATTTATTTCATCTTTAAGTGTGGGGCTAATGAAGGGAAATGCATGTTAGTTTAAAGAAAGAAAATTAAGGTTGCAATATTAAATCTAGTGTAAATTAAGATATTATCACTCTTAAATTTCTACAAAGAATGCATGAAACTAAATAATTTTGAGATAGGTTTGAGATAGGAAATTTTACGTTGATCAAAAGAAATATATTAATCCTCCTACATAATTCTTGAATAAAAATATAAAATGGAAGGTTAAAGGGATACAAAAGGAATAATATTGGGAGAGGCACAAGTTTGGCATACCTTGTTTTCGTCTATGATATCTTTGCAAGCTTTCTTCACGTAATCTTTGTTCCTCTTCTACTGAATTCTTTCGTTGACTCTTCCTTTTTCTTGTTTTTTTGTTTCCCATCTCCTTCTTTGTAAAATATCGCTTGAAAATTCCTCTAATCTTCTCCTCCAATAGAACAAAGCCTCTTTTGATCTTTAGATATTCTCCTCCAAAGCCTCTTCTGATCTTTAAATATTCTCCTCCAATAGAACAAAAATATTTTTCACAATTCTTCAATATTCTCCTCCAATAGAACAAAAATATTTTTCACAATTCTTTAGATATTCTCCTCCAAAGCTTTCCCTGTAAAACCAAAACATCTTTGACAATTTCTATGATTTTTTTTTTACTTATATAGAAAAAATTCACATACTTTCATAATAGAAACTTAAGAAAACAAAAAATAAATTGCAAATAATAAAAAATAAAAAATGCTAATATTAGGAAATCCAAAAATTAGCTGTTTAAATGCATTTTTTGGAGCCTTCATTCGAAGGCTATCTTAGAGGAAACTTTTGTGGAAAAATTTAGCAGAATGGAGAGGGGTTCATTCGAACCAACCCTTCTAATTAAAGGTTCTAATAGACCCCTTCAGAGGCTTGCTAATTGAACCCACCTTCATTGAAAGGGGAGTTGTCTAAGACCCCCTTTCCTCTTTCCTCACATTTCAAAATTTATATACTTTTACTATTGAAGCCCAAAAGGAGGTGTGAATGGATTAAACTTGTCTTCCAAGTTGGGGAAGTGTGAATTAACAATGCTTTCCAACAACCTATAAGTTTATGTTTTTTTTATTTTTCATTTTATTGCTGTTTAAAGCTTTGAACATAGTTTTCTTGAACATCAAGTTGATGAAAAATCAATATATGGAAAAATATTAAATTGTGAGAATTTTTTTTTCCTATATACCACCCTAGGTAGTACTCATTTACAACAGAGTAAATAAATTTGAATTTCAAATATATTTACCAAAAAGTTCATCAAAGGCAGAAATGCTATATCTAAATTGTAATTGGTTTGACTTCAAAACTTAATTAAAATAAAAATATTCAACAAAATGTTATGACACGAAATGGAAGCACTAGATATCGGTGTTACCAACCTAAATTAAAAAGAATCAAAATTTTAAGCTTTGTAAGAAAATTATGCGGAACATAGTACACATCGCTTTTTAAAAATGTTGTTTACTATTAAATCTAGTTATCAAAGGTAAAAAACAATTTAATTTGTCCAATTTTTAAAATATATGTTTAGAAATCTGGAAAAAATCTATACAAATCATAGTTTACAGATTTTCAAATTCCTAATAGTTTACCTACTATAGGTGTCAGAAAGTGAAGTTTTTTTTGAAAATGTTGATTTCAGTGTCAAGTTTGGCCAAAAAGTGTAACCCATTATTGTGGGATGACCCTGGGGTAGGCTACAAATTCTTTTATTGGCCTCCGTGTGTTTTCTATGTTATGATCTCATAATTGTCATAAACAAGTGTTAGGATTTTGTGAACGTTTGGTGACTTCTAACTATGGAATGAAAGAATGATTTGTTTTTTGGGATTTTTATCTTTTTGAAAAGAGGATACCTATTGCCACATAGGAGGTGGTAATATGGGCCTTTCAGCTGCAAGATCAGATTTTTTGTCTTGTTTGTCTAAGATGTTTTCTACATTTCTCCATTGATTTGGTGTTTCATTTTTCTTGAATATGAAGCTTCTCAAGCTACTAATTGTGTCTGTTTGTTCTCCTTCAATCAACTCAAAGTTTGGTTTTTGAACAGGAGCAATTGGATGCCAAATGGTCATAAGGTGAAATGATGAAAGTGTTGTTTTTATACAATTCTATGATTTTCAAGACCCTAAGGTTTGAGTGATGGTTTGGAATGACACTATTCTTGGAATTCAAAATTTTGAAAGACCTAGATCAATATTTCACTTCTTTGTCTAGAGGATATGTTGCGTGAAATTTACTTGAACTAGACTTGAAGTTTAAGCAAATGTTGATATCTTAGATGTTTGAGTGAAGGAATGACCCAAGTTGTTTGTTTTGATTTTGATTTCTAAAAGTAGGATGGAGTGTTGAATTCAGATGATGAGCTGATGTGATTTATGATTGATTTTGGAAATCTAATTGTTTTTGTTCTTATGAGATTTTGTAACCATTTTATGGTCATATTCTAATTTTCACCAGAGAAAAAAGAAAAAGCGGTAGTTTTGAAGTAAAAGTAGCTGAAAATGTCAACTGTACCTAGTTTATGGTCATGTGCGGCTAGATCAGAAAAGCGAATGCAATAAACGTATTCAAGTGCAACCTTTATGATCTATGTTTTTTCAAATTGGTGAATTTACACAGGTGAAAATAATACTTTTTTGCAAAAGCAACTATTTCTTAGTCAAGTGTGACTAGTAAATTTTGTCAAATGTGGCACAAAAGATCAATTGCAGCTAGTTTTTAGTTAAGTGCACTCATATTGTCAAAAGTGATAGATTTTCATCAGCAACTATCATAAGATAGAGAGAAAAAGTGAGCTTTTTTTTCAACTGCAGCTAGTTTTTGGTCAACTACAACAAAAATAGAAGCAAAAGCAGCCGTTGTTTCATTTTTGTTTCCCAATTTCTATGTTTTGGTAGAAACTTTGATAATTTGTAGATTTTTGAAGGTTTTTTTGGATCTTTTTTGAGACTTGGCAAGTGAATACAACATAACAATAAAAAAATTATGTGACCCTAAATGTATATAACTTTAAGCATGCTTCTTCCCACAAAATCTCAATGTTCATGGAAGTTGAAATGCTAAAAGGTATAGTTTCCAAGGTTTTACTTCATTCTTAATGTGACTTGAAATGTGAGCCTAAACACTCATAAACCTTCAAAGATATTTGTTTCATATATCTTTCTAGGGAGTGCAAACATAAATGTATTTGCACTAAATTCAAAGGGTTTGATGTTTGAGAACCATGTTAAATTCTTGTTTTAATGTGTTCATTTTAATTCAAGCACAATGTTTGATGTTTCAAAGTAATCGAATAGATTTGTCAATTTTGTGAAGACAATGTACACCCTAGGGATAGAAACTTCCTCCAAGATGGGCTTACCTCATGCCTTGAAGGGATAATTTTACATGTAATCAATGGAGAGTTTTTTAAGCTCAACCATAAGTCAGACTTAGTAGGTAACTTCTTGGAATCAAAGTTTTGATTCACCACTTCAGACAATGTTTTGGCTAAAAGGGGTAGCTTCTACAACAAAGGTTATTAGTCATGTTTTAGGATAACTGGTGTCTATACATGTGACAATTCACTCAATCAAGAGGTCTCCTAGCCCTTGCGTTTTTTACATATGTCACGGATATTAGGGGAGACTTTTGTCAGTATAGAACATTTGCATTAGGTGGGTGATGAACTTTCCTCACACTCATAGTTATTTATTGATGCAGGAGCATCCAGTGGTGTAAGGGCAATCTTGCATCACCCAAAAATAGTTAAATTTCAATTTTCTTAGTTTTTAGATGTTTTTACATTTTTGGATACCCTTTTTGTCATAATGAAATTCTCAATTTATGGTTTTTATTTTCTATTCCTGGGTTGAAAGATATTGCAGTTTTAGTTTCCTAGATTTGCACCTAAAAATCTTCCAAGTTGGATTTGAGGCATTTCGAACTTTCGGAATGGCCCCAAAACTTTCCAAAATTGGCATAGTGATTTTGAGTGCGTTCTTGACTTCGAGACCTTTCAACAGTTCAAACAGTTCGCGAATCGGAGACCTGGATCAAAAGTTCTGGCCCCGGGAAGTTGGTGCACTTTCTAGAAGATACAATTGCAAATGTTCTTTTGAAATTTGAACTTCAAGTTGTAATTTTCGATGTCAAACTTCCTAAACTCAAATTTTAATGTTGTTTTGGCTCCAAGCTAAAGAGGAGCTCTATTTGTGGGTGGGTTTCTGATTTTTTGGGTAACTTTTTGGGGACAAGCTCGCATATTGTGAAAGGCTTATTCTGTAGCTTTCTGTAACTTGCAAGTGTTGTAGAACTTGGGGATTTGAGATCCTCTGCATGTAAGAAGCTCCATTTAGTAATAAAATTATTCTCTTATTTGTGGGTTATTTTCTATGTCCTGGGTTGCGCCCTCATCAAGTGGTATCAGAGCGAGGTTTTCTTGAGCATGTGGACAAATTGTCAATCGTGAGGCAGTTCGCACCAGGACCGTGGTTATGGGTCGAGGTCAAGAAAGATGCCTCCAAGAGTGATGCCTGGTAGGCATGGTGGTGACAGAGGTGGTCGAGGCAGTAGAGATGCTGGTGGAAGAGATGCACTAGTATCCCTCCAGAGATAGATTGATGCGTTACAAGAGTAGTTGAGAAGAGGGTTAAACCCGAGGGAGGAAAGTGAGGATGAAGGAGAGGAAAAAGGTTCAGATGTAGAAGAGGAAGAAGAAGCAATTGATCAAGAATAGATGCAGCTAATAAGGGCCATTTTGAAGATTGGGAAAAGACCTAGAGCAGAAGTCCCCAGTTATTCCAGAAGTCTAAACCCGAAAGAGTTGATCGACTGGATCAACGAGCTAGAAGAATATTTTGAGTATGAGGAAATAGAGGACCCAGATCAGGTTAAGTTTGCAAAAATGAAGCTGAAGGGCTGTGCCAATATTTGGTGGAAAGAGGTACAATTGGAAAGAAATCAAAGAGGAAAAGTCAATATCACCAGATGGGATCACATGGTAGAGAAATTGAAGAAGCAATTCATACCAGTCGACTACGAGTTAGATCTGTTGAAGAAATTGCAAGGGTTGAAGCAAGGAAGCAGATCTGTGAAAGAATATACTGAAGATTTTCACAAGATAATCATTAGAACGGGTCACATAGAGGCCAATAAGGAGAAGGTAGCTCGATATCTTAATGGGTTACGACCAAGCATTCAGAAGGAGTTAAGCCTAGTTAGAATGACCACCATTGAAGATGTGTATTAGTTTTCTTTGAAGGTGGAAGAGAAGCTGAACAGAAGATTTGATGGCAAGCAAAAAAGACAAGGAGGTCAAAGTGGAAGGGGCAATGGAAGACCTTTGGGAAGCCGAAATGATGATGAAAAGAAAAGTGAAGATGTGGGTACTAGCCGAAGCCAAAAGAATGACAACTTCTACCGCCCTCGTGATCAAAACAGTGGTGATCAAAGAGGTAGAGGATGAGGGAGATATGGACAATGATTTGGAAGAGGTGGTTTTAGAGGAACGTGTTTCTAGTGTGGTGAAGAAGGGCATCGAGCCTATGAATGTCCACAACACCAAGGAAGGGCAGACAAAAGGCCAGAAGGTCTTGGAAGGGTTGCGCATGCAGATGAGGAGGCCCAATCTGAACATTCAGATGATGTTGAAAGGGGACAAACGCTAGTGATCAAGAGAGCCCTAGTGACTGAAGAAAAGGAACCAGAACAGAGGAAGAATCTATTTCGCACAAGGTGCAAGTGTGAAGGAAAATGTTGTGATGTTATTATTGACGATGGGAGCACTGATAATCTGGTGTCACAGGAGATGGTCACAAAGTTGAAGTTGAAGAGGGAAAAACACCCGCATCCGTATCAGATTGCCTAGTTGCATAAAGACCACAAAGTTTTGGTCAATGAGCAGTGCCTAGTAAAGTTCAAGATTAGGAGCTACCATGATGAGGTACTCTGTGATATCATCCCCATGGATGCATGTCACATGTTGTTGGGGAGGTCATGGTAGTTTGATAGGTGAGCTATACATAATGGCCATGCAAACATTTATTCCTTGACAAAGGATGGGGTTTGTCACAAGTTGAAACCCCTGAAGGAGACTGAAGAAAAGGTATGCAGTAGTGGTAGAATTTGTTATGTAGATGGAAGAAAATTTTTAGAAGGTATGGGCTTGCAGGCATGTGTTGTACGTTTCTAAATTAAGGAGGAGGATAGTGAAGAAGGTTCGAGGAAAATTTCTGGGATGTTGGATGAGTTTAGGATATTGTTTACGATGGCCATGCACGAGGGGTTTACCACAATAAGGAAGATAAATATCAGTTGATTTGATTCTTGGGCAGGTTTGCCAAATAAGGTAGCTCTTAGAATGACTCGACGAAAGCAAGGGAGTTTTAGAGACAAACAGTTCTAAAGAGTTGTTGAGAAGGAGGTTTGATGTCACGGGGAGAGTTTGAGTCCTGTGTAGTACCTCACAGTGCTACACGAAGGATGGGAGTGGAGGATGTGTACAGATTCCCGAGCCATAAACAAGATAACAATCAAGTACATATTTCCCCTGCCAAGGATGGATGACCTGATGGACTATTTGAGTGGAGCTCAGTACTTCACAAAGATTGATTTGAAGAGTGGATATCACCAGATCCGGATTCGAGAGGGATATGAATGGAAGACTGCCTTCAAGACCAAAGAGGGTCTATACGAGTGGTTAGTCATGCCTTTTGGGCTAACCAATGCACCGAGCACATTCATGCAGCTCATGAATGAGGTACTAAAAGAATTTATGGGAAGTTTTGTTATTGTTTATTTAGATGATATTCTATTTTTTAGTAAGACATTGGATGAGCATCTTATGCATATTTAGAGAGCCTTTGAGAAGTTAAGAGAAGAGAAACTAATGATTAATCTGAAGAAGTGCAGGTTTTTGAAGAGGGAGTTAGTGTACTTGGGGTTTGTTGTCTCAGCAAAAGGTCTCAAGATGGACCTAGAGAAGGTGAAGGCTATTCTAGAATGGCCTACCCCAAGAACTGCTACTGAGGTGAGATCTTTCATAAGCAGCTACAGTTTTATAGAAGTTCATTAGAAACTTAGGTAAAATTTGTGTGGACCCCTTACATTGAAACAATGAGAGGGATAGAAAAAGAATTCAAGGTGGGCATTAGGCAGCAAAAGTTTGAGCTGATGGGGTGATGAGGCAACACCTGTTCTAGCCCTCAGTTTCAACAAAGGTGTTTCAAGTGGATTGTGATGCAGTGGTTGTGCCATTGGAAGCGTGGGCAATGGCAGATTGCCTATTTCAGTGAAAAGTTAAATGATGCGAAGAGAAAGTACTCTGTATATGAGCAAGAATTTTATGCAATAGTTCAAGCATTAAAGAAATGGAGACATTATTTGTTGCCAAAGGAATTTGTTCTATATACTGATCATCAGGCCTTGCAGTACCTAAATAGTCGGGGAAAATTAAATCAGAGGCATATGAAATGGGTAGAGTTTTTGCAGAGTTATACCTTTGTTTTGAAACATAGGAGTGGGAAGTCAAATAGGGTTGCAGATGCCTTAAGTAGGAGGCATACATTGATGACAAGATGAAGATTGAAGTGGTTGGATTCAATGAACTCAAGACATTGTATGTAAAAGATCCTGATTTTGCAGAAGCTTGGAAAGCTTGCAAGGAACTTGTTACAATGGATAGGACAAGGTGGCTGGATTTCATAATCCAGGATGGCATGTATTTAAGGGAAGTCAATTGTGTATCAGGGGATTCCATGAGAGGAACGATAAAGGAGAAGCATAAGGAGGAGGAATGGCGGGACATTTTGGTCAGGATAAGACCATTGCCATTATCAGTGAGCATTATTATTGGCCTCAATTGTTACAAGATGTGAAGAAGTTTGTACAAAGCTACAAGGTATGTCAGATGGCTAAAGGAGTGAGCCAGAATACATGCTTATATTAGCCCTTACCTATACCAGAGAGGCCATGGGATGATATAAGTATGGACTTTGTTCTTGGTTTGCCAATGACACAACGAGGGAATGATTCAGTTTTTGTGGTGGTTGATAGGTTTTTGAAGATTGCACATTTCATTCCATGTCGGAAGACCCATGATGCAGTCCACATTGCTGACTTGTTCTTCAAAGAGGTGGTGAGGCTACATGGTCTACCAAAGAGTATTGTTTTAGATCATGACACCAAATTTGTGGGGTACTTTTGGAGGACTTTGGTGGAAGAAACTGAAGATAGAGCTAAAGTTCAGCTCTGCACACCATCCACAAACAGATGGGTAGAGAGAGGTTGTTAATAGGAGTCTGGGTAACCTACTGAGATGCTTGGTAGGAGATAAACCAAAGGGATGGGACTTGATCTTAGCCCAGGCAGAATTTTCTTACAACAGTGCATTATGAAGAAAGCAGTAGATCACAGTTCAGTTGTGTATGGAGTAGCCCGAGAACAACTCCGAGTGAGAAGATGGACCAAGAAAAGAAAATAAGTGCTGAAGCTGAAGATTTTGCGAAGCACATCAAGAATATACATGAGAAGGTACGAGAACACATTAATAAGATGAATATACAATATAAGGCTAAGGCAGATTAGAAAAGGAGAATTATAAGAGTTTGATTGGCTGATGAAGTGATGGTCCACTTGTGGAAAGAAAGATTTCCAGTGGGAACATATAACAAATTGAAGATGAAGAAGTTCGGTCCCTGTAATATTTTGCAGAAGCATGATTCAGGGAATGCATATGAGGTAGAGTTGCCCGATGGAATCAACATTTCCTGTTCAACATTTTAGATTGACGTAGTATCATGGAGGTGGAATGGAGGAAGCACTAGCAATAGGGTAGTATGACATTCCAACACCTACTTCAGAAAATGAGGAGATTGAGGAAATCTTGGATAGTCGTGTGGGAAGGAGTACCAGAAATAGGCAGTAGGAAGAATATTTGGTGAAATGGAGAGGAAGGCCTGTGGAAGATTCATCCTAGCTATCTAAGGTAGCGCTGACCGGTTGTTTTCTTCTCAACCATCTCTGAGACGGATAGGGTCACTTCAAATACCCCTGGTAATCACATGCAAGAGCATCCAAGTGGTGTAAGGGCAATCTTGCATCAACACCCAAAAATAGTTAAATTTCAAGTTTTTCAATTCTTAGATGTTTTTACATTTTTGGATACACCCTTTCGTCATAATGAAATTCCCAATTTATGGTTTTTATTTTCTATTCCCTCGGGTTGAAAGACATGTAGCTTTTAGTTTCCCCAAATTCTGTAACCTAAAAATCTTCTCGAAGTTGGATTTGAGGTATTTAGAGCTCTCCCTGAATGGCTCCTCAAACTTTCCAAAATTGCATAGTAATTTTGAGCACGTTTCTGACTTCAAGACCTTTCCAACGGGTTCAAACGGTTCAGCGACCTGAGCCCTCGATCAAAAGTTATGGCCCTGGAAGTTGGGTACCTTCTGAAGATACAATGTTCTTTTGAAATTTGAACCTAAGTTGTAATTTTCAGTGCCAAACTGCCTAAACTCAAATTTTAATGTTGTTTTGGCTCCAAACTAAAGAGGAGCTCTATTTATGAGCGGGTTTCTAATTTTTTGGGTAACTTTTTGGGGACAAGCTTGCATATTGCGAAAGGGTTATTCTGTAGCTTTCTGTAACTTGCATGTGTTGTAGAACTTGGGGATTTGAGATTCTCTGCATGTAAGAAACTCCATTTTCTAAATAATAAAATTATTCTCTTGTTTGTGGGTTATTTTTTGTATCTCAGGTTGCACCCTCATCATTTATATAGTGGACCAAAACAAAAGTATCGCTTAGGTCATTCCCTTTCACAAGTTGGGAGGCATGCCCTCTAAAGATATGCTTTGAAATGTAAACACGTGTGTGAAACTCAAGATGATTTTCATCACCCAAGATTTCCAAAAGGTGCAAGGGGAGAGGATAGACACCTACTTTACCAAACATAGAATACATAGTAGACACTTTATCACAATGTTCATTTTAAGCCACGAAAAAATTGAAAAATAAAATAAAGTAAAATGAAAATAAAAGTGTGTACAATATAGCAATTTTTTTCTTTTTACATGCACCTTTAAATAAAATATTTTGGATTTTAAACAAAGAGATAGCAATGTGCAAGACAAGAATTTGATTTGTTCATTTTTAAGCACCAACCAAAGTGTTTTCTAAAGCCTTGTATTAATGGTCAACAAAATAAAATCGTGTACTTGTCAACAAAATGAAAGATTTTTGGTCATTTTTTTAATAAGCACCAAAATTGAAGTGTACTCCTAAATTATGAAAGCTTTTGGAAAATTCCATTCTTAGAGTTCCATTCAAAATTTTGTTTTAGAGCACCAATTGAAATTTTGTAAGCTAGAAAGCTTTGAAAAATTTTGTTTTAGAGCACTAATTCAAATTTTGTAAACTATCTAAAGCTTTAAAAAGTTCATTTAGAGCACCAATTAAAATTTTGTAAGCTAGAAAGCTTTGAAAAGGTTCGTTTTAGAGCACAAATTAAAATGTTCATTTGTGGGGTTCTTTTTATTGCACCAAATCAAATTTTTCTAACTATGAAAGCTTTGAAAAAGTATAACCTTCAACCGTTTGCCCTCTCCACAATAAACGTGTTAGTTGTTTGCTTTATGTAATGTGTTCCATATCCTACAAGAGCTGCAAAAATGACATTATCATTGTTAAAAAAAATATATAAACCAAGCAAATGTTAATGTTAGAAATAAAAAATTGACTTGCATATTTTTAAATGAAAACTGATAGAGGAAAAATGAAAATTTCAAGCAAAAGCGGCCCTGTCAAAAGAAAATATGAGAAAAAAATTCAACTATGGCTTCTATGTTTTAAGTGGTAGTGGCTGAAAAAATCAAGTGCGCCTTTATTATTTTTGCAAAAGCTCAAGAAATATCAAAAGTGACCAGAAAAGAGTCAAGTGCAGAAAAAATGTGAAATGAACTACAAGAAATTCCTATAGCCTATGGGTGACCATTTTTCCAATGCATTTTTGAAACCTGCAACTTCAAAATTTGCTCATAAGATGATTAGTGCTAATGACTGTGGTCCCACTGGGTGTGCCGAAATGTGTAAGGGGGAAATTGATGGTATCAAATGAGATAAATGAATTGAATTGAAACTAAACTAACTCAAAACAAAAATCAAGATTCATTCCCATTACTCACGAAATGAAACTTACAAAATCAAGAATTCAAGAACCTAATTGAAACACGAAAATAACAATGTAGCTTTACCATCCCATGTGAAAGTATGTTTGCGAATATGTTGGGTTGTTCATATAAATGTGAAGCCTCCATTGTGTGTGTGAATTATTGAATAACATGTGTGTGTTGATTGAAGATATGTGTAAAGATTTGTCAAAATATCAATTAAGACTTTGGAATTACTTCATTGTGTAAAATATATTGATTCTTTGATCCCCCTTTTTTGAGAAGGAATGAGGTTGTTATATAGATTTGGTGTTTCAAAATGAATGCTCAAGATTGCATAGTAGAATATCTTCATCAACGGTTGAAAGATGTTGAGAGGAAATAGATAGGAATAATTAGTGGAATTTGATTACGTAATCAGTGCGATTGAAGAAATCATTTTGAGTGTTTAGTGGGATTGAGGAAATAGATTGAATAATCTGTGGAGTTGAGGAAATCATGTTGAGCCTTCAGTTGGATTGAAGAATAGATGAATCAGTCAAGAATAGATGGATCAATTAGCAAATCATATCGAGCAATTGGGGGATAGTAATTTTCTCCTAGAACATAGATTTTGGGAACCTAGATGTTTTCTCTCTAACTCCTATAGGGTTTTTCACCCAAAAGGAGAGATATTAAGTTCCAAAATGCTTATGTAACATTCAAACTAGAATGTATGCAATGTGATATATTGTAAATAAACTTAACTAAATATAATTGATTAATTAAAATGAGCTAGAATGAATGAAAAAGTGCAATTTAGGCTATGTTTGAAAACACATTATGTAATGCAACTAACTATGTTAATGAAGAAAATTATGTAGAACATAAGGTATAGGGGTAAATCTAAGTGCACCTAGATGATATATGAGATTTTTGGAATGTTTGGAATGTTGATGAAATTTACTGATTTTTCACAGTGGGACTCATTCACCCAGGGTGGCGAATCGGTCCTCCTACTGATGAAAAACTGTCAGGAACTAATTTCTATCTGTCAGGATCTGAAATCTAAAAAAATCCAAGTTTCCAGTCCTAAGGTAGGACTCATTCAACACAGGTGGCAAATCAATCCTCTCCCAAATTTTTAAAAAACTAGGAGACAACTCTACAACACTAGATCTGGGAATGTCTGCTTGTCGGGTTGCCGAAGTCAAATCTATAGAAAATGGACAAATAAGTCTCTCCAAGCTTGGATTTGACTTATATTGACATGAAGCACCTAGTTGACATAAAAATAAATCTTCAACACCTTATAACCTGTCAAATCTACAAATAAAAGGTTGCAAATACACAAGAAAAAGGGGGAAAAATAGGGCTAGTGAATAGGGGTTTGCCTTGGTCAAACCCCACTTTTGGTAATTAAACCCTTGAAAAGATAATGAAATGAAAGAGAAAGATAAATTAATAACATGCAAATGATCTCAACTCACCTAACTCTTTATCTTGTAATTTTGAAGTAATGTTAATGGAAGCTTCAAGGTGCTTTAATTGATGATGTAAAGTGCTTGAGATTGCTTGAATGTGTTAGGAAATTGAATACTTGAATGAGGAGATTGTAGGAGATGTAAAATGAGGTTAAAATCACTTATTTATACAATTCATGTGCCTTACTATCCATTCATACCTCATCACAGGTCAACATCAAGTGATTTTTAATAAAATCCTGAAACGAAATTTGAAATATTTTGAATTTGGGGCCAAGGGGAACTCATTCGCCACCCATGGTCCCACGAAGGACCTAAAAAAAAGTGTCAAGAAATATATTGTATTTAATGTTCTTTATCGAGAAAATATGTAAAAACACACTTAATTAAAGCATATGAGGCCATAAAAAGACAAAATAAAGCATGAGAAAGGTATAAATAGTGAAGATGTGCCTAGAAAAGTGTGACTGCTTGTTACAAGACTTTACAAAACTTCAATATAGGACTTTTTGATGAGTGAAAAGGTGGTTTTTAGGTGAATTGCATTAAATATAGTCTAGAAGAATGTAGAAATGTCTTACAACACTTCACAACACATCATTATTTGAATTTCAGTACCTAAATAAGCATGTTCAAGCCATGTTATAGCATAAAATCAAAGCAACATAGTTCCAAGACCATGAAACAAGACCTAAAAGGCCTTGAAAATGATAAAGGGCCATTTTTCTATGGCGCAACTCCATCATGAAAGTGGGTGAGGGTAATTAATTAATTTGAATTAATTAGTTAATCCTTTGGAGTTGAACGTGCAAATCAAGTTTGAATTTCACAAACAAAATTGTATTTGTTTCTTTTGACCTTTTCGATGATGTTTTGAATAATCTATTCAATTATTCAAATTTAGAGGAAAGTGACATAGTTAAAATATTATGTTTTTAATAATTTAATTGACTTAGGGGGATAAAGTGAATTAGCAACATAATTAAGTTATTGATTTTATTTAATTAACCAGAGGGAGGAATAAAGTTAGATTAGGAATTTATTAAATAAATGAAAATTATTTAATTGGCAAAAATGATGAAAAAGTGAATTAATTAAATATCATCATATTATCCAACTAATGGAGGAAATTAGGGTTTTTGATATAATTTATGTGAAATGTACGTATATTTGTTGATAATGATGTTCATGATGAGAAAATTTCATTTAGAATGTGTGATAAGTGTTAGGTCAATTTTACATGTCTACACATTTACTTAGGGAGATTATTATGAAAAGTGAATATACAAGATGGGTCCTAGCTACAAGGCTATGTTAGGTACCCACACACAAATAATATACAATGCAATGCAATATCTCACATCTAGATAAAAGGAGAAAAACCCTATGGGAGAAAAATCCTCTCCAAAAGAGAGAAAAAAGCTAAAAAGGTAAAATTTGGAAAGGTGAAAGGAGGACTTCACAAGACCCCCCAAGGACAACTCCTATCACTAATCTTAGCAAAATAAAAAAGGAGAGAGACTATGTAGCCCTCCCATAGAAAATAGTGGAAATGTTGAAGACCCCCTCCATGATGAAGAAACTCCTATGTTGATCTTAGAAGTCTGAAGAATGTCCCATGTCTACAAACAACATACCTCCATTTAGGGAGAAACAACCACTGATGCAAGAGAAACTCCAACTCTGAAACAAGAGAAGGGAGAGGAAGAATCAACACGAAGGATGCCACTAAAAATTGTCTCGGTGCCTCCATGTAACCAAATATCACATCATGAGATCAAGTGCAACCTCAACTAAAGAAAGTGAATCAACAAGATCATGTGGAAAATTTGAAGCAACAATCTCCAAAGACACAAACGATGTGACAAAAATGCAAATATTGTCATAAAAAATAAGGGATATACCCTCAAAAGCATCATCCAAATCAGAAATTTTAGATTCACAAAACAACTTCGCAAGACCTATCAAGTGACTATCCCACAAAGAATGATCTAAAGGATCAAAAACATTATATTGTGCTAAATAACCAACCTCTGAAGAAACATGAGATGAATCAAAATGGGTTTGAAGAACTCCAAAATTCAAATGACCATTCTCTCCTGAGGAATTGCTATCAACACTAGCAAGAGGGGTCTGAGGCTCATAATCATCATTATCAACAAAATGAGAAAATGTAGAGAGATGAGACTCGTGATCAGCTTCACCAACAACAATGAATTTTCCAATATAAGCCTCTCTAATGGAAATAGAATATGTAGTGAACTCTACAGTCTTAGGTACCTCACTATGAGTAATATAATAGATGGAAAGTAGATTTGTGTGAAAATTAGGAATACATAGTACATCTCTGAAACAACCATCACCTTTCTCAACATTTCCTATCCCTATGACATCCAAAAGCTTACTATCTCCCAAGAAAATATTAGAAGTATCAATAGGATGAAGACCCAAAAAAGGATAGGGAGTAAAACCTATGTGGTGAGATGCTCCTAAATCAAAAAACCATCTATCATGACCAGAATGAATTGCAAAAGTTACCAATGCATGTCCCTTACCCATATAGAGTTTATCTTCCTTGCCACTTGTAAATCCTACATTCCCTGACTATGTAGGCTTTGATGATGATGCAAATCGAGAGGCTATATAATAAGGTGTCACAGATGAGGGCAGTAGAATATTGTTATTATGAAGACGATGTGAAATCTCATCAATCTTAACTTTGTATAATAGTGGTGTTCATCATGACCTTTCTTCTTGCAGTACACACAATTGAACTTCTCCTTCTTAGGTTTATCCTCTTTTGAAGATTTGGACTCATTAGACTTTGTCTTAGCCTTAGGTTTATTCTCCCCTTTTCTCTAAGATGCTTTTGCAACTAATGCATGATTCATAGAGAACCCCTCTAACTGGGCAAGTTTGGATTGCTCCCTCATCAAATGGTCAAAAATGTCTCAAAAGAAGGCATTTGGAATGAATTTCCCAAGGCACCCATGGTGGAGTAGAAGGTAGAAGAAAAAACTACAAATTGACCTCTTAGCCTAGGAAAAATAAAAAAAATGGACTCCTTATCAGTTTTACCATTCCCACATCCCACCAATTTTGACTTCACAGATTTGAAATTGACTAAGAAATCATCAATGGAAGGAATGCATTAGGGGAAAGAGAAGTTAATTCTACCTCTAGTTGCAAAGCATGAAACTCACTGACCTAACAAAACAATTTGTGTAACTTATCCCATACCTCGTTAGGTGTATTATACTCAATATGGAAAAGAAGACTATCAGAACAATGCAAAGATATTATTCCCATAGCTTCATCACACTTGTTTCTATGAGAAAATGTTTCATACTGCCTAGTAAAAGTGTTTTGGTTATTACTTAGTGTGGACCACAAACCCTTAGATTGGAGCAACCTATGCATTTTGATCTTCTAGGTATGGTAGTTATGGGGATTTAATAGTTCAACTAAATTAGGAGTAGCCATGATAGCAGTTTGCACCAAAAGCAAAAAAAATGCACCAAATTGATACAACTGAACTCTCCAAGAAATATGAACCAATGCAGCCTCTCAAGATTTATTTTTACATCCAAAAAAAAATCACTTGGTAATTAAACAGGGTTGAATATGTACCTTAACCTCAAAAAAAATTATCACCTTAGGAGATATTTTGTAGTAGATTTCCATGCCACATGAAAGCCAAATAAATGCATAAGTCACCACAACACTACATGCAAGATAACCTCTTCACAACCTATGAGTCTTGTTCACAACAACCAAAGACACTACAAAACTATTTAAATAGTAAAAAGATACACTACCAATGTGGGATAAATGTTACCAAAAATAGCTTCAAAAAACCTTGGGCCCACTTTCTCTAATGCAAAACTTTGGAACCCTAAATATTTAAAGGGGAAATTTTATAAAATATATTATTTTTCCATCAAATCCAAATTTGTGCATCTTGCCAATTGTTGCAAAATATGATCTCCAGACAACAAATCATGCACCTTTGATAGATGAATCATGCCTCACAAATGAAAATGTTGCACACACTGCACAAAAACATAAGCTACACAAAATTCCTCTTTGTTGCACCTAAGAAAGGGTCGAATCACCTCTCTATAGCCTTTGAATAGTGAAAATATCACCAAAAACCAAAAAAATTCAACACAAGTCTCATAAAAATGCGTGTCAAATCACCAAATGTGGCCTTTGAACTGTAAATTATGGCATGTCAAATGATGAATCATACCACTAGAATTACATAGGTCAAATGAAATGAACCAAACATCAAATGAGGACTCCATCAAATGTATGTGGCATCCATCCAATTTGAACCCTTGTAAACTCAACCAGAGATTAAACACAACCATAAATTCAATGCATGCACAGAGGTGAAATGACTCAATGCCTATGCAAACAAAAATTCAAGCCCTCGACTCAATGCCTACATAGAGATTATAAATGCCAACAAATATTCAAATGCCACAGGGTCAATTGCTGGAACAAGAGAAAAGTGCCCCCTCCAAACTAAGAATCAACCTTCCCAATAAAATTCATGGCCATCAAATCACACCTCTCCTCAACAGAAAAAAAAATGAAAATAAGGCAACTTTGAAAATAAATTTCAAATGCCAAGCAAAATGCAAGAAAAAATTGCACAGATCTCCTTGGAAAAAACTCTCCAATAAGGTGAGTAGGAGGAGGAGCTCTAGTACCATGTAGGAGATGAAAGCTCCTTCTTGAGATCCTCAACCTGCAATAGTAAACCACCCTCACAATGCATGAGAGAAACATAAAGGTTATTCTTGCAAATATCAAGAATGACATTCAGAATGAGATGAAAAATTACATATTGTACAAGCCTTTTAAAGGCATGGAAAAGGTGAAGGGTGAAAAACTACCCGATACGGGAAAAAACCACCCAAATAATTTATCCCTAAATTAAATTTAACACTACACTAATAGTTAAAACCTTCAAATTTTGCATTTATGGACTTTAGCACCCATGCCCTTTTCCTTCTAGTTTTAGCTCTAATTTCAATGGAAATTCCATCTCTCCATCTTTTGTCTCTTCTTTATTCTATAACAACCATCTTCTATTATTTTGTCCTAGAAATTTAAAAATATTCCCATTTCTTGAACATAGTTCAAGATATAATTTGCTTCATTGAATAATTGCGTTACAAGGAAAATCATCTTATTGTAAAAACCTTAAAACACTTTCATTTCAATATGTCTAATTATTTTGGAAAAATATTATCTTCTCTAAAATCCTTGGTTGATGTTTCCTTTTGTTCCTTTGGTAACATTCCTTCCACCATAGATGAGGCTCATGTTTGATCCTCTCTGAATATCTCTCCTCCTAGAGAAGATATCTTGGTGCAAGAGGATATGATCATTTAAAACTTTCTTAACACCACTTTACCTACTCTTCATTCACCTAACCTTCCTCTTGACAACATGACAAGTATAAATGAAGAATCTATATACAAATCCCACCCATCAAGCTTAGACACAAATTACAATTCACTCCATACAACTTACATTCCCCATCTTTACCAAAAATCTACAAAACCTACCATACCATCACTCAATATGCTTCCTTCCTCTCACAAACAGACCTCCTTAGAATTCATGCCTCAGTCATCGATTATGTGTAAAAATGATTACCCTCAACCTCATCTTACATCATGTAACATGGATCAACATCCTTGCAAAATATTTAAACCTCCTTCCCATACCAATAATGATGCATCCTCTTCTGAAAATATTTATACCTCATTTAAACAAAATTAATAGCATGCCATCTTTAACTCCTAATTTCGAGACACAATATGGCCATGGTTTTTGACTTATTTCCAAACAAGGATTCAACAAAATTAATTTAAAATGTAAGGAACAAGGAGTTAAGATTCTTGTAGATCTCACACCTCATTTTTCCACAAAGGAATTAGGTTACCAACATCCTCTTCCTCCACCCTTGTATGAAACATTCATTCCATCCTCTAATATGCCATCAAACTTTATTTTGCAAGAAAAATAATTTCTTTATGCTCCACACCTCTTGTTTGAGAAAGAAAAAATATTATTAAGACTTCTTGAAGCCCACTTAATCACTCTTCCTATAACACATGAAAATAAAACTAACAAATGATTTTCATGCCTTAAATAGAGAAATACAAAAGCTCCTTCAAATTAGTACCACCATTAAGTTACCTATTGAAATATCACATGACATAGAGATTTATTATTATATTGATCCTTCTTATATAATATATTAGATCACTTTTTATTTCTCCTCACTATGTGGAATTTGTAGCTTTATTTGTGTGCTCATTTCCATTCATGGTGGAAAAATCTTACATGCAACCATATTTAATCTATGGTAGCAACACAATAGTCTATAGCATGGTTGTCCTTTCCTATACACTTGGGGGAAAGGATAACTATTCTTGGAGGTATGCATCCTTCTTGAGGATCCCATCTTCCACCTTATTTTCCTTAAAATATAAGAATAGCAAGTATGCTAACATTTTAAGGGGGGGCATATCACATATCCATTTTCATACATCCACACATTAGCATATTTTTAGTTTTGAATTATTGGTGTGCTCCCTCAATGGTCGTATTGTTCATAATTCCCTCTAAGGCGTGGTTATAAATTTGTCACCTATGATGTTAAATATTTATGTGCTCCCTGGGGGGTGACTATCAAACCATGATATTAGAAATGTATGCATTATTCACAACCACAGGTAGCATAATGTGACTTGTTGGCCAATGAATTTGTGCATTTTACGCAAACACCTAGCATAACACAACTTTTTAGCCTCATGAGAATTGTCATCTATCATTTTATATGTACACCTAGCATAACATAGATTTCTAGCTTGTAGATCAATGTATCTTATGAGTAAACTAGAATAACACAATTTTCTATCCTAATGGGACCTATCTTTTATCATTTTCCATGGAAACATAGCATAGCATAACTTGCTAGCCATAAAATCAATGTATTTGGGTAAAAACACAAAGATGATTCCACTTCTAGTGGAAGCTTTGGACTTAAAAAAACCACAAAATCAAGAAAAACGAATTGGGACCCCTTTTCGCTTCGGGGCCCCAAGCCTAAATTTAAAATAGGATCTCGTTTCATGGCAGGACCTTGAGCCTAGAATTAAGAAATGGGATCCCGATTGCTACAAAATGAGATACCGATTTCTACAAATGGGATCTCAATTGCTTCAAAACAAGATCCCAATTTGTAATAAGCGAGATCTTGTTTCGTAGAAGTATTTTTTTTTAGAAAAGGTCTACGACCTCATGTTCACCTATGAATAGTCCAAGTGAGGAATAGGAACCCGAGTTATAGAGGGCAATTTACGGCCTGCTAATAGTCCAAGTGAGTTTATTTTTCCTTTATTTTTCAGTTTTTTAGTGTTTAGTAATTGGTATTTTTATTTTTTTGTTTATTTTATAATTTAGGTGTTTATATTTTGTTTAAATCTTTAGCAAAATATTGAAACCCTAGATTCAATTTGAAAACTAAAAAACTTACCCTACACACAAAAAATTACCCCTAAATTGAATCCTAAGAAAAATATTTACCCTCAAACCAAAAAACTTACCCTAGTACATAGAAAAATAACCCTAAACTATTTCCATTTGCAATGTTTATTGTCAATGTGTGGGAATATTTCAAAATCAACTAATATTTCGATTAAGAAAAAAATCTAGAAAGAAAATATTTTCATTTTCATTGCTTTATGTTTTAAATCTATATCCAAATATTTCAAAATCAGATAATACTTAATTTCCTTGAGTAAAAAACTAGATTTGTCTAATTTTATTTCATTTAATCATTTAACATTTATTATTAATTTTTTAATCTCTAAGCCACATACTTGACTAGAATTTGCAGCACATGACATCCATATGTACCCATGTACAAATACCTACTCTCTAGCATATTAACATACATGTATATATTAAGAATGGAGTAGGTGACGACAACGAAGGCGAGAACAAGAGATTTCAAATCTATAGGCAATGCAGATGAGGGAAGTGATGACAAGGGGGATTTGGATGGAGCTCGTCTACTTCCTTGGGTTTTCCCTGGTGGTAGCTTTCCCAAGGTTGCTTGGGAAGCTATTGCAATTGGAGTGTGCAGATTGACGTGTGGTGGAAGGGTTTTAAAAGTTGTGGAGGATGTTGATGGCATTACTAGTGTTGAGGATGCTTTTCAGGGTCCTTTGGAGGATCTTCTTCCTATTCTGGAGTCTGGTGTTGTGGCTCTTGTTATGGGTGGAGATTTTCCTCCCCTCTTCAAGTATTGGCTAGGTTTTCCCTTTCTTCCTAGTTTCTTGTGTTGGTTTCTTTCCAAATAGTTGGTATGGGTGTGTGTGGGGTTTTCTCAGGTGGATTGGTGGTTGGATGGGCCTATCTTTGCTCCTATTCAGTGTAATAGGAAATTGGGTGTGATTTTCTTGCTGGCTTGTTCTACTTCTTGGATCCTCTTGGTCTCCCCCTGCCCCTTTTGGCTATGTGTTTGGTGGTACTATTTTTGGGATTTTGGCTTTTGGAGAGTTTTGGAATGTGGTTTCTCTCTTATGGAGAGGTGGGGTCTTCTTCTGGTTGGATTGGTGGAGTTGTGGCTTATCTATGGCTCTAACTGGTGTGTTAGAGTAGCTGGATGGTTTTATCATTTGGCCTTCTTCTGGTTTCCTTTTTGTTTGGGCTCCTCTTTCCCTTTTGGGGCTTGTTTGCTTCTATTCTCTTTGGTTTTGGATCTTTGGTGGTCTTTTGTCTTGGGCTTCTTTTTGCAGTTGAATGTTGCCTCCTCTTGGCATTATGAGGACTTGTTATCTAGGATCCTCCTTGTGTTGTTTTTGTTTATCAAGCTGAGGTTGCTGGTGTTTCGTGTCTTGGAGGATTTTTTGGCAGTTGTTTTTTGTCCCCCTCAAGCATTGTTTGGGGGTGCAAATGTTTCGGTTTGGCCTTTTGGTTGAGAAGCTCCCAAATTTGGTGATGATTCTTTTTATGTTGGGAGTTTTTTTTAATGAAGGATTCTTTGGGGTTATGGTGGAAGAAGCCAATGGGGCTTTTTGTTCTTCTTAATATGGTGATGGAGCTGGTTGGTTCGAGCTTGAGGTTGTTGTTGTTCCCGACAGAGGTTCTTACTTTGGGATTTTTTGGCCTTGTTCTTATTTCTGGGTGGTTCTCTAGTCTTATTTATAGGCCCCATATGGTTTGGCTCATGGTACAGGGCTTTCTAAAGGATGTTATGGTTTTTATCTTGGCTACTATGCTATTTGTCCCCTTAATTCTTATGGAGGTGGACCTCCCTCAGTTCATACTATTGAGGTGGGTGTTCCTCCTATGGAGGCATACGTTGAGGGTGTTGGGGTTTACTGGTGGTAGTGGTCTAGCTGACTATTTCATCCTTTCCAATAGAGGGGATCTCACTCCTTTAGAGGTGGAGTTAGAGTTGGTTTCTTGTTACCAGGTAAGATTGTGCTATTGGGATGGTGATTTATTGTAGGTGATTTACACCCCTACGATCTCTATTATTGTGTACTCATATTTGAATGATTTGAGAGGCTGGTTTGCTAACGTCTAGCTGCTTCATGCGATGTTTGAGTTTTTCAAAGGGTTTTCTAGTCCTGGACAAAACTAGGGTGTTTTTTGGGCTTTGGGCCCTTACTTGTATGTCTTTTGTAGCCTATTTAGTCATGATAATCTCTTAGAGGTTGTTTTTTGGCTATTGTTCTCTTTTTAAGCAGCTTGTGTTGATGATGCGCTAGTTTTCTTTGTGTTGTTTTCTTTGGTTTCATGTACCTTCTTTTGTACAGGGTTTCGTGCCCCTTCAAAACCTGTATTTTACCTCTAATCAAAATATACTTGTATATTTTTTTCTACAGATGTAATCCTTGAACCTCCTTTAGGAAAGGTTTAAAAAAATATCAATTAAACACCTAAAATTTTATCAAATCAACCAATCTGGAATCAAACCAAACAAATTAATCAATCTAATCAACTTAACATAGCCATGAAGGATCTTATCTGAAGAATACTAGAAATGAATCAAAACATAAATCTAGGGAGTTATACCACACCAAAACAAGCATAAGAATTCTGAGATCATCCAAAAACCCCTAACATGGATATTTTTTTCAAATCAATATACACAATTTTAACTACATAAACAAATGTAAAGGTCTATGCTAACTAAATGGGTAAGTATTCCATCTAAACACAAATGAGATGGAAAAAGGTCAAGTTGTTCTAATACATATTAGATATAACTCTAGATAGATAGCATGGTAAAAGGACTTTGTCTCAATACTATAATAAATCTCTATCTAGCTCCACAAAGTGATCATAACTATCACAATTTTCATAAGATATGAAATTTCCTCCTTTACTGCATAGATTATGTTTTTACACTCATTATAGTGTTTATACCCTTTGTATGTTTAGGACCATTTTTTAATGATCTTTGCACATACTTAATGATCACAAAAGGACCCCACAAGATCCATAAATTCAGGAAATCATAATCAAAGTCCTTATAAATATTCAAGATAAAATATATCATAAGTCTACACTAGCACCCTTGGGAACTTTAGTCCACAACATGTAGCATCGTCTAGTTCTAGGACCCCTATAAAATTTTGTCAAATGATTGTTTTATCTCTCTTTTGTTCCCTAATTTGATCAAGTTTATAAAATTCATTTCCCTAAAAACTTGATAGCGATTGATATAAAATTTGGTACTAAACACACATTACATGCCTTGTTAATACAAGAATATAAAACATTTATCTCTATCTTCTATCATTTCACAAGGAATTGTAAAAAATAGTAAAAAGTGGAGTTGAATATTAGAGTTCTAAATCATAAAATATTAGGGTAATTATCATTATTATTATATCATGAATCTATTGTATTCTTCCTTTGGTTGATCATCTCCTAGTTTATTTAGCCTCTTTCCATTATTTGAATGCATATAACCATAGTTTCCTTATCCTATTGTTTAGAATCCTTGTTATCTAGGATCATGGTTCAAATCTAAAACTTCTCCTTCATTTTCCTATTGTCTAAATATTTATTTTGATCCTCATTAAATTTTGTTTGAACTCTATAAATGAATTTATCTCTTTTCAATCTATTATGTTAAGTTATACTAAAGTGTACAACATACAACACCTATGTCATGAATCCAACTTCTACAACCTAAAATTTCGTCAAAAACTAAAGCATCATACATTACATAGAACACAATATTAGGTGTGATGGATCCCAAAGTGATAGGTAAAGTAATTTAACACTAAAAATTTAATTGAACACATTGTCAAATTCTTTGATGATAAGTTCAAATTGTGGTTACAATTTAGTAGAGTCAAATTTGATGACATACAAAATATTCCTTAATATAAATATTTTAACTATATCCATGGTCCAAATTAAATCTTAATTTTGATTCAAATATGGGCCCATTTTTCAACATAATAATGTGAGGAGGTCATTCATTTACTAAGCGTGAACAATTTGAGATTATGCAAATGAGGTCATGTTTGTGGCTTGGTCTTGAACAAGATTTCATAGTATGACCTAGTCTTTCCAATGCAACCTAGTCTAATTCTAATGTAACTTGTAGGGATATATGTGCATATTTGTCTTGACCCATTTGTGACAAAATTTTGTTCCAAAAATCATAACAAGATTGTTTTCAAGACAAGAAGAGAAGGCCTAGACAAGTATCTTAGTCACAAGCCAAGCACTTATAATTATCGAAGAATATTTTTGTCATTCCTTGAGAACATAGATGCTAATGAAGAGATATAATGAACAAGTGTATAATGAAAATATGTGCCTCTAAATTCCTAATAAACCGTATTACTCTTATGTGTGATTCCATGAATTCCAAATGATTTATAATAACCTAGGAATTCCCAAAAATACATGTTCTTTGTCTCTCAATTGAATAGTTTTGGTGCATAGGCTAACAAAATAATTACTAGTCATTGGAAAGGTTGGATCAAGAGTAGGAGATTTGAATTTTGGATGAGGTGGACTAGGTCATGTCATGCAAAATAATCCACATATTGGGTCAAAGTGTGTGGCCTAATCCATATTTCAAGACATGTCATGTGGTCTAGGCTATTATCTAGATCATGCCACATGACCTATTCCAAGGTGGTAAAATATTATAAATGATTATTATATTGTATCATGATGATATATGGTTATTATATTAAGAGTAATAGGATAAATGTTAAATTCTATATTTTAATGGAAATCAACCCCTTAATATTAGTCAATTTCTTAAGGAGGTAGATGAAGGAATGTTTTAGATATTGGAATGATTCTAGTTATAAATAGGTGGATTATGGGGGGAATAGAAACAAAAGATAAAATCAATAGCATTGAAGGACATCTATACATGGAACGGTATGCTAGAGTATAGCCCAAAAGAATTGAGAAATTTGAGTAAGAATTTAAAAGGATACTAAGGACATAGTGAATTATTTAGAATAGTGAATTAAATGGCTATAGAGTTTAAGGAATAAGTATCATTTTTAAAAAAATATTTCTAATAAATTTATCAATAGGAGTCCATACACAAGTATGAATAGAAATCAATAATATATCATCAAAATGGTAATTTTATAGTTATTCATTAACAATAGGAGGCCATCATATATGTTATTAATTACCTCCTAAATGTACATTTTAAAAAATGTACATATAATTTAGTGAAATTTGGTTGCCTTGGACAACTTCACTAAATTTGACCCCCTTACTTGCCATCATGATAAAGTGATTATGCATTAACAATAGGAGGCCATAATATATTATTAATTACCTCCTAAATGTATATTTTAAAATATGTATATGTAATTTAGTGAAATTTGGTTGCCTTGGGCAACTTGACCAAATTTGATCCCCTTACTTGCCATCATGATAAAGCGATTATACATTTTAACAATAGGAGGCCATCATATATTATTAATTACCTCCTAAATGTACATTTAAAAAAATAGTATATGTAATTTAATGAAATTTGGCTGCCTTGGGAAACTTCACCAATTTTTATCGCCTTAAGCCATCATTTTGTCCTAGGACCTTAATTCATATATCTCCTTAAGTCATCCTATAACGACCCTTTAATACATCCTACGAGGACCCCTTAAGCCATCATTTCTCCTAATTGTAATTTAATGAGATCTCATATCACATTAAAAATTATTTTTTCTTTCAAAGGTAGACAAACCACATCTCATTCTCAAGGGATGATCCCATAAAATTCATATCATGATCTCATACCACATTTTCTCTTTATACACTTCTAGGTCACATAAGAGGGCTACACCTAGAACACAATCCACATTATTCACAATGCACACCAAGTATGTAGAGTAACTTTTATTTCATCAATTGGTTTCAATGAGATTTTACATGGTTATATCTATAGTCAAAGATATATTTATTAAACTTGGTCAACTTAAGACAAAATCATCCCATTAGCATGGTGTATGAACCTAGGAAAGATGAAATGTGGATTAAGGGGATTTAAGAAAATAAGATTTAGGGGGAAACTTCATTATTCCTTGTTTAAAAACTTTAAAGTACATCAAGCCATAAAATTTTACATGCCTTAGATGTATAAATGAGCCTTACACATAAATACAAAGATAAGTAGAGAGGGAAGGAAAGGTAGAAAGAGAGGAGAGATAGAGAGTAGATAAGGAAAGAGAGAGGGAGGGAGAGGAAGGTAGAGAGGGAGAGGTGAGATAGAGAGAAGTAGAGAGGGGGGGGGAATGAGGGTTGGTGGGAGAGAGAGGGGAGGAAGGGAGAGGTAAAGAGGGAAAGGTGAGATAAAGATAAGTAGATAGATAATTTTGAGATAGGGAGGAGAGAGTGAGAGAGAGGGAAAGATTCAATGGTGAAATAAAGAGGAGAGAATGAGAGAGAAAGAGGGGGAGGGAGGGAGAGAGAGCGAGAGAGAGAGGTAGAGGGAGGGAGAAGAGAGATAAAAAAGTAGATAAGGGAAGAGGTAGGGAGGGAGACATAGGTGAGATAGAGAGAGAAAGAGAGATAAATAAACAAATATAGTGATGGAGGGAGAGGTCAATAGAGAGAGGGAGAAGGAAAATAAAGATAATTAGAGAGGGAAGGAGAGGTAGAGAGCAATAGAGAGAATTATATAGTGAATAAGGGAGGGAGGGAGAGAGGTGAGATAGAGAGTTGTAGAGAGAGTGGTAGGGAGTAGTGGATGGAGAGGTAGGTAGAGATGGAAGGAGGGAGAGATATGGAGGGAGAAAGTGGGAGGTGAGAGAGAGGTTAGATAGAGAGCAATAGAGAGAGAGTGTTAGGCAGTGATGGATGGAGAGGTAGGTAGATAGGCAGAGAGGAGATATAGATAAGTAGAGAGGGAGGGAGAGAGAGGAGAGATAGAGAGAAAGAGGGAGAGATGAGATATAAGTAGAGAGGGAGGGAAAGAGATGTGATATATATATATATATATATATATATATATATATTGTGTTTACACATTACTTCAAAGAAAAATTTACCAGGGTTGTTAAAATTTTGATGATGCCTCAGACGGCAATTTTCATAAGATCATGAATGTATGCCCCCTCGGGAGATAAATCAATGAATTTTTAATGAAAAAATATATATTTTTGATGATTTTTGAAAATTTCTATTCATTTATGATAATGTTGATGATTTGCCAATTTGATTAAATTGATGCCCTATTTTTCGTCCTTTTGTTTGATGGTTGATAATCACTTTAGCCTCTTTTTTTTTATGATAATAAATGAGAATCAATGATATGATAGTGATGATTGCCCTCATGATAGGTGAGGATCAATGATAGATTGATGATTGTCCTCATGATAGGCAATGATCAATGATAGATTGATGATTTTCCTCATGATAGGCAAGGATCAATGATACAATGATTGATTGATCAACCTCATGATAGGTGAGGTGCATTGATAGATTGATTGATAAAATTGTTGATTTGCGATATGTTATGATCATAGGAGGATTTTTGCATCTGGTGCAGGTAGATTCAGATTTGATTGTGTGATGTGGTTTGACTTCTCTAATTGATTGATATGCTCTAGTATAGGATTGATTAATGTACTGAGACTTGATGATGTACTGATACTTGATGTATACACTTATTTAGTCAAATATTTTGTGATTTTTGACACTTTTTTGATGTATCTCCATGTTTGGATATCATTGTACACTTGACATTATTATTTTGAGGTTATATGATATGCGATGATGATTATGATGATTGACCTATGTGCTTATGTGTTGATCATGATGGATGGATTTAATTTCCTATTATGTATGTTATGTGATGTTCTAGATGATGGTGATATGATATGGATGCAATTGATGTGTTTTTCATGATGTTTTATAAATGATACCTATGTGATGCATGTGATGGATTTTATTATGCTAATGGAATGTGCTAAATGCTATGTTTTTGTATTTTTCTAATGCAAATATGTATGATGTAAAAGATGAAATGGATGAATGGAAATGTTTCATTGTGGATGTTATGGTGACACAAATGTATGACCACATGTATATGGATGAAAATGATATGATAAATGCTTTGTTTTTTTGGAATTTTCATGATGCAAATAAATGATCTAATGACTAGATGAATGATGAAATGATATGATAATGTATGAATGATGTCCTAATGCTTATGCAAGTAAAATGTGAATGATATTTTTGGTAATGTCAAATGTACTCAATCTGTTAATGATGGAAATAAAATTACTTGTAACATTGTACCTACCTTGGAGAAATCTATAAATACCCTTGCAACACCTAATATGAATGCAACCTAAACATTCAATGTTGGCATCCCAATAATTACTTTATTGTGCTTGGTATCATCATTGAGCTTTTAAAATGTTGAAAGTGAGCACAAACATCGATGGTATATTTAGACCATGATGACTTGAGTACCACTTTCATGATGTTTGATAGTGCAAGTGAACACAAGCATCTAGGTATAATTGGACCGAGATGACCTAAGCATTTCTTGCATAAACAAAAAAGAGTTAACCATTTTCCTATGTGAATCCAAAATTCCATCAGTGATACTTTGTAGAGCACGTCCCATGAAAATTCACATAGTATTAATGATCAACTCACAAATAGCATACAAAGAAAATATCATTCTCGATCATAGCTTCTCTAGTCTTTGACATGCTTGAGTTTCTCTTGGGAAATGATAAAAAAATCATAATGCAAATAATTTGAACATTTTTGAAAGTGATAAAATTGTGATTCAGAGTATCATCACCAAATGGGACTTGTTTTCAATTGATCTTCTTGTTGTTGGTTCAAATGATTATTTTTGGTGAGTTTGTCATATTGTTGTGTGTCTGTCACTTTTAAGCTCAAAGATAGATTTGGCCCCAATGAGTTCAGGATTTTTCCCCTAGTGGAAACAAACCAATTTTATTATGGATATGTACAATGATTGACAAGCCAAAGTGAGACATGACTAGCACAACAAAATATGTACATGAGGCTCAAATGAAGGATGTGCATAGTAATAGCAAAGAGCCAATAGTCAACACATGTTCCTATACAGGAAGAAGCCAGCCTGACACAAATAGCATATGTTTCCAGGTTTTTACTACTTGCTTTTATTGCACTTTTTTCAGATTTTATGATTTTTTTGTATTTTTTTGTATTTTTGATTTTTTTTATTTTTTTTTGTATTTTCTCTTTTTTTATTATTATTTTTTTTTTTTTGAAGGACATTTAAGATGGAATGAGATGAGATGACTGATCGAATGAACCAAACATCCCACAATAGAGATAATACAACCATGGATAAATGATAGATCAAAATGAAAGATTCACTACAAAACATGTCATACAAGCAACATAACTCTTGTCAAAAGATTATAATGGTTGATTGATTAAGATGCTATAAATGATTGATTCCATAAGGCATGATGATGATAAGATGGATGATTTTTGATGATTGATTGACAGAAGATGTGATGATTGGATAATGTTTTACAACTCGGCCCAAATATGATTTGCATGATAAGATTCAATGTTGTAAAGGGACATGATGACATGGATTTTGATAAGCCAAGAGATATGGAATGGAAGAAATCAAGGATAAATATAATGAATGGGATGATCAAGATCAACTAGATAAGATGCAGACTCAAAGCCCAAGTATTTTTCCCCCTATTCCTCATCAAGACCAAGGATGAGAAGAAAGTATGTATCTAGTAGAAATGATGGAATATGGATAAGACAAAAGATATGGTATGGAAGATATGGATAAAGTGAATAGGATAAGATATATGATGTTTAGGGAGATCCTTAATCTTGTCAAGATCAAAGGTGGAAATGTAAGGAATGATAAGATGGACGAAACTTTCCCTCCCAAGTGTAGAATGTAAGATGAATATGGAAAATAGGATATGGATGATAGGGAAATGGAGGAAGGACTTAAGCATCAAGCTTCATGACCAAATATCCCTTTAATAAACCATGGAAAATTGGAATTAGACTCATAAATGTTGGCCTATTAAAGGTACGATGGAAGAAATAAGGACTTATCCAAAGGTTTGGATTAAAGGAGAATAATGGGGGATGAATGTTGGGTAATGGATAGGAGGTGGGAAGACTTGTTGATGGATAGATGGGAAAGATTGCAAGGTCAACATTGGCACACACCTTGAAGGATGGTGGAGTGATGGAGGAAAAATGGATTTGGAAGGTGATAGGTTTTTAGATGACAAATTGGAGGAAGCTTTTGGATTAGAAAATTTGGATGCCAATTTAGATTTTATTGCTTCTATGAGATGTTTTGGAATCCACATGACTTTTGACTTTGATTTTTTCTTTATGGGCCTTTGTGGCCTTGAAAATTTTTATTTTTTCTTTGATGGGCCTTTGTGGCCTTTTGAAAATTTCTTTTGATTTATGGACCTTTGTGGTCTTTGAAAATTTCCTTTTTTCTTTGATGGGCCTTTGTGGCCTTTTTTATTTTTCCTTTGATTTTGGATCAAATTTTCTTTTATCTTTGCATGCCTCTTTGAGGAGACTTGTTGATCCTTTGACACATGTAGATTTTGATATGGAAGCTTTTGACATTTGGCACACAAATTACTTCCAAGAGTAATGAGAAGGGTGGATTGAGATGAATGGTATGGAGGTATTATGTATGAGTGAGTGTAGGTATAATTTTGGAAGGGAATCAAGGATGTGCTGCTTTGTTGTTCTTGAGGAATAGGATGTGGACCTAGGATAGAGGGAAAGTTTGATGAACTAGGATGAGGACCTAGGATAGATGGAAGGTTTGGTGGATTAGGATGAGTACCTAAGATAGATGGTAGGTTTGATGGACTAGGACACTTAGGTGTATAACCAAGGCCATGGTAATATGGGTTTTCTTGAGGAAAAAAGGGGTTCTAGGATACCTTGTTCATGAAGGCCTAATCCTTTGCCTTTGTAGTTCATACTTTGATGCATTCATTTACCAACAAGATATGTATTGTTTGTGAAACAAGATGGAAGTCCATTTTGGGGAGGATATGATATGGATGAAAGGATAGGTGTTGGAAGTAAACTGGAGTGGATGAAGGTGGAGGATCCCAATTTGTAGGTGTGTGGTTCATGAATAGCTTGTATAGGTCTTAAAGGATCTTGACATGGGGATTATGGGGTACTTTGATCTTGACATGGAAAAGGATCATGAGGTGTAAGAGATGGAGTAGCTTGCTCTTTATTAGGTGTGGAATCATCATGAATTGGTATGGAAGTCATATCTTGATATTGAGAGTGACAAACATCCTCATGGAATGAAGGGATATCCTTAGATGGAATCATATCTTGATCTTGATGAGGAAGGGAATCATGATATTCTGTAGAAAGCATATCTTGATCATTAGATGGTAGAACATCATTAGATATGAAGGAAGAATTATCATGCTCCTAGGATGCAATGGAATCATGAGATGGTATGAATTCATTAGGTGGGGTGGAAGATGGAATTGGAAGAATACTTTTCTCTTGAGATGGAAAGGACTCATTGTGGATGACTAGTGAAAGGAGGGGAACATTATAGAATTCTTGAGAGATGGGGTCTTGGTCAAAGATTGGAAGAACTTGTGGAATTTTGGTATCATTGGATGAATTAGAAAGAATGCTTTGATCTTGAGGTGTAGAGGAGTCTATGACAACATGGTTTAGATTGAGAGATTGACATGAGTCATTAGATGTGATAGACGATATGATGGAAGAAGGTGGGTGGATGGAATCGTTAACTTGGGTGAAAGAATCATGAGATTTATTTTGGCTTATGGGAGATAAAGATAAATGCATGAAATGATAAGATTTTTCAATATAATTTGTGTTTGAAGACTTTGATTTGGGCTTCTCATGTAATTTTTTCAAGAATTTAAAGACATTGAACTTGGATTGTGTGGTTGTGGGTGGAAAAGGTGTCATGTCTAGATACTATTGTCAGATTGATAAGAATAAATTTTTGGCATCAAATATCTCTTTGTGGTTGTTTCCCTTTGCATATCCTAAATTTTTTGTTGAAGGCTTTTCATTTGATGAGTTAAATCATTCAATTGATCCTCATCTATTGCATCCATGGTGGTTTGAGTTTCAATTTCCTGTTCTTTGAGTTTATGCTTTTTGGGGTCTTGTTAAAATGGGCATGCAAGTGATGAAGGTTTTCTAAATTTTGATCTTTGTTTAGGAGTGCCAAAGGAATACCTAGGTCAAATAGAATAATGAATCCTATTGATGAGACTAAGGTAATTAAATTGGATGTAAAGTGTGTTGTTTCCAGATGAAGGATGATAAATCCTGATGGGGAAACTCAACTTAATCCAATTAGATTTTGATGATGATTGGAAACTTTTAGATGTTTGATCAAAGTTTAGGTAAAGGATTTTACTTGTGAATGCTATTTTTTCCAAGTTTACAACAATGTTGGGATGAGAAAATAAATTCTCTATGAAAAAGATCCCTAAATCTGGTTTCAAAATGTTAGATAGGAGTCAAATTCATCTCTTTGGTGATGAATTTTGGTGGATGCCTCATAATAGTCAATAGATGTGTTAAAAGGTAGATGCGCTATAGCATGGCTTGGATGTGCCACAAAAAGGTTTGGATGCACTTTAGAATCAGGTATATAAACTGGAGAATAGCTCAAATGCACCAAAGTTTCAAGTGTATGCACTACATAATTTGGTAAATGCACCACAGAATTCAAGGGATGTGTTGGTAAAAGTGGAAAATGCACTATAACAGCAAGTGAATGCACTAGAAAAAGAAGTGAATGTGTTGTAATAGAGGGTATATGCACTGGAAAAAGCAATAAATGCATTGTAACAGAGGGTAAATATGTTGAACTAGGGAATGTAACAGTTTGCTGCCAGTTTACTTGATTTTTTTGGTTTTCAGTCAGAGAATGGTTTGTTTCACATGATGTTTTTTGAATCACAGTTTTGTACTTCTAGTGTGTAAGGTTTTTGTTCAAAGTTTATTTTGAAGAAACTTTGGCAAACACAATCAATCATGTACAAATCCTAGGGTTGTGTAAGACTGTATTCTTTTGGATTCCATGAGGATTTTACCCCAACTGCACTTATTCTTAGTGGATGAATTCAAAAGCTTGGCCACACGGGCTCCCCCATATAGTGCACTCACTTCTCAGGTCAACCAAGCTTCCAACCTCCATAAAAATTCCATGGTAGGCTGATCATCTCTACTAAAAACTGTGAGAATTTGGATGCCTTTTCAATGACTGTTGTTGCACCAAAGAATAGATAAAGGTTTTTGGCCAACTATAACAAGGGTTCTAGTATGGAAATTATATTCATGGGGGATGATCCATGTGGCGAGAGACCATTGTTTCCCTTCTTGTCAAAACCATCCTCATGATACTTGCCTTTTAGCAAGTGCCCACACCTATATATACTGGTTGGAAGTCACTTGGATTTAGCGTGTTACCGGTTGGGTCATTCCCTTGGGTGATTACTTTTTCCCATAAGGTAGGCCCTCTAAGATAAAAACAAGCAAGCAAGTATACTTGTAGTTTGGGCAATCTATATTTCACACGAATAAAGAGATAACACACATTGTATACTCCACTTACACTCGCAGATAAACAAGAATGGGTTTGGCTTTTTGGTCACCCAGTTAAGGGGAGAGCATATGCCTACCATTCAATACATAGAAAACATGGTGTTCTTTCCTTCCTAATTAGTCTAGATTCCTAAATTAAGCAAAAAGGAAATAAATCACTCTAACCCTTGCATCAAATTTATTAGTAGTTTGCAATAAATATTTCTTTGGCAGTATTTTTAAGTTTTAGCAAAAGTCTCTAGAAGCGTTTATGAAGCCTGCACAACAAAAAAACATCCATTATTTTTTAGACTCGAGAGAAATTTACAGAGAAAATAAAATGCACCATTACAGTAAGTCGATGCGCCGAAATGGTAAATGTGTTGTAGAAATAAGTCAATGCACCATAGAAAACATGAAATGCCTTATAGAAAGTGGTAAATGCACTATAGAAACCCCCTAATGCACCACAAAATGGTGTGGATGCACTGGAGAAATCCCTTGTTATGCCAGAATAGTTGGTGAATGTGCCAGAGAATATTTTGAATGCGCTAGAGGAATTAGCAGTTGCACCAAAGAAACTCACGTCTGAACCTGTAAAAACATACTTTCCAGAAAAATATCAAAATAACAGGGGCTAGGCCCCATGGTGGGTTCCAATTTATGTGTGTGAGAAAATATGTCAATTAAAGTAATCAATAACACACAATAGATGCAATGTATTACATTAGAGAAATCTAAATTAACAACACAATTCAATAAAATTATTCCTTAAAGACATTCCATCTTCCTCTATTCTTAAGGATCCTGGCAATAGTGCTCTCATATCTTAATTATGCACTGAATTATAGGAATGAAACCTAAGAAATGAGTAGCCATTAAACTAGAATGCATAAACTATATCTACACCTACATGATTTTGATGTTTTTGATTGATAATGGATTAAATGACATGCTAAATGGTGAATTATTGTATACAAAATGCTAATGAAATGATGCAATGCTAAATTAAACTAATTGAGATGCTATGAGAATGATTCTAAATATTGTATGCAAACTAAGACACATCTAAGAATACATCCATGATTCTAACTTACTTGCTAAACTATTTTAAATGTTGAATCAAAATGCAAACTAAGCTCTCAAATTCTAAGATGATTTCTGCAAAGTAATGTTATGCAATGCTTTCTTATCAAAAGTTGTAAATGAGCCTCTATTTATAGATTTCACCAAGGCATCAAGTGAGTTGGCAGCAATGGACAATTAGGATTCAATCTAGAGAGATCAATGGTGAGAAATGAGGAAGTTGTTCCCTTTAGTAGAACAATCTTGCCAAGTGCAGAAAGGAATAAATGGAAAGAAGCCATGTGTCCTTGAGTTTGTTGAGATTGTTTAGAGTAAATACCCATTTTAGAAATTAGGAATAATTATTTTCATGTGACACATGGTGAGTTGGAAGATGATGTTGAAGGAAGTTAGAAGAATATGGAGAAATGTGACAAAATTTGAATTAAAAATTAAACTTTAATGAGAGGGAATTAATCAAATAAAAAAAATTAGTTAAGTTTTTCCATTTAATTAAATCATGAAGAAAGTGGCTTAGATGAGAGGAATTAAGAAATACGAACTATATAAATAAACTTTACAATTTATTTAGAAACCGATCATCAATCAATCAAATCATCAAATGAATAAAGATCCGGCGATCATGCGGATCATCCGAGATCAAAGATCAATCAAAACGCAGAAGACAAATCATCGAAAATCAATCGAGATCAAGATCATGCGGATCGTCAGAAAGGAAGTGGATCGCAGGCAAAGGGAAAAGTCAAATAAAGGATCAGTCGTGAAAGGTCGGTCACAAAAGGGATCATCGAAATTGCTTATTGATTAAAGTGAAAATTGAAACATGGTGTAAATTGTCCGGGTTAGTAAATTTCGAACAAAGAGATCGAAACAAACAGACATATCTTTCCGCTTAAGAGAAGAAAAAGAAGTTTAGCTTTGAGAAACTTGTATTTACTAGTTTCCATCTAAAGGTTTGGAGTGCCTTCCTAATGTCCAAAGATGTGATTTTGCATATTCTACAAGATTTCACATAATCTCATTTGTTCTAACCATCAAGTTTGCATGTGTTTCAAGGTCAAGTAAATCGAACACCTGGGTAATGTTAGACTCTCTCTTAGCTATTTAACGATATATTTTTTCACATTTTGACTAGATGTTAAGGCATTCATCTTTAATTTCTTTTGTTTGTGTTTTTTTTTTGTCAAAAACCAATGTTAGGTATTTTTTACTTAATTTTTTAATTGTTCATTGAAATTTAAAATCAATTACATTTTTATAAACTAGAGTCCATTCTATACACATTTAGAAAAGAAAACCGATTAGTTTCCAAAAGATATAGGGGTAGCACGACCAAATTTCTATTTTTCAAGATGTGTCCACTTTGAAAATTAGTAAAAAAGTTAACTTTTTGAGAGAGCCACAACATACGCTATCTTATGTTTTTTTGACAAAAATAACACCAATTTGTGTGGCTCCCTTTTTTGAGCCTCTTAATATCTAACATTTTCAAAGAAAATTAGTAGTTTAGAAAATAGACTCGAAGCACTATGACCCTTTTTTTAGTTGCATCTTAAAATTTTGAGTGTAACTATCCTCAGTTCTCATCCAAAGTCAGTATTTCTTGATTTTAAAAAAAAACGTGGCTACTTAAGACCCCTTTTTGGCCTCCCATCTTTCTGCACTTACCCACCAGAGCCATTCTTTTTAGGGCTCAAAGTGTTGGGAGAAAATATTAAATGTTTTTTTTTCCATGTTTGATTTTTCAAAGATGTTTATAAAATGAGCAATTAAACACATAATTATGTCCAAACACGTAGAGGGGAGCTAAACCTAGTGTGAAATTGCCAAGGGTGACAATTTTTGACACTACATCCACATGAGCAATTAGATCCACAACACTTAGAGTTGATTTTGTATTTGGAAAATTAATCCACCAAATTATGTGAACAACCCAACTCATATTGCATCCTTCTATTTTCAACTCATAAAAAAAGTTGTAATTGTGAGTTGAAATTCAAAATTTATGATCAAGTCAACAAGCCCCTTGGTCTATTGGTGAAGATGAATGGTTTGAAATAAGCCCACCAAAGATCAAGTTTTGTTGAGTGCAAGACCTCAAGGATGAGGCTAGGATTGTGCCCTAAGCAACTTTGGTGGAATGGATAAGTCCTTAGCTCTTGGCCAAAGAAGTTTTGACCTAAGGCCCGTGCTCTTGTATGGAGTAGCCAAAGAATTCCATAGGTTTGACATAATATCCTCCAACAAAAAAAAAATGATCAAAACAATATACCAAGGGCATTGACTTGATCATAAATTTTGAATTTCAACTCACAATTATAGCTTCTTTTATGAGCCCACCAAAGATCAAGTTTTGTTGAGTGCAAGACCTTAAGGGTGAGGCTAGGATTGTGCCCTGAGCAACTTTGGTAGAATGGATAAGTCCTTAGCTCTCGGTCAAAGATGTTTTGACCTAAGACTTGTGCTCTTTTATCGAGTAGCTAAAAGATTCCATGGGTTTGACATAATATCCTCCAACAAAAAAAATATCAAAACAATATACAACTATCCTTTGATCATCAAAATCAATTAAATACATTTACTTTTATTACTTTAAAATATCAAAATGTCAAAATTTTATTATATGATATATCCACTCTTAACTGATTTAAATGATTATAAAACATATTTTTTATAAATGAATCCATTTTTTTTTATAATAAAAATGTGTATATATATGATAGATAAACACTACCAAGAAGTAGCTCCCATTTTATATATTCCAAACTCCCTAACTACAAATCCCCTATTTCCACAATCTGTTTCAGTGATAAAAAATACTTTGAACTCTAAGTGAGTTTTGGATCAGATTGCATATTCTTGTACTGATCTTTTCACGTGAAAGATTTTTGTCTTCTTTAACTTTTACAATGTAAAATATGAGTAGATGCCCTGGGATCTCCATCCTCAACGCTTCAAACAAAAAGTACCAAAACTTTATTAAGCCGTGATATTTCCAGTCTTGTGTCACGAGCAATAACAAGAAACGTGTAATAAAGCCGTGATATTTCCAGTCTTGTGTCACTATCAATAACAAGAAACGTGTAATTGGCGTGAATAATACTTGTCCATCCCCATCAAGACTGACTGTTTCACATGCGTGCCTTTCTGGAACTTTCTGATGCATCTTCTGCATCTTCTAGACTTTCTGTTTATAAATTTCTCATATGACTCATTTATAAAAATAAAATCAAACAATTGACCAGATGAATAGGTTAAAGTTAACGGTCTTATTTTTGCATTTAATTTATTTTTAAAGAAAATCTGGTCAAAGTTTTTTTCATTTAAAATATAAATACACAATTTTGTAAGATATTATAGAGGTAACATGGTTCTAGTAAATATTTTATTTAAATTTTGTATTGTATCATTTATCAATATGGAAAATAAGGCTCTAGGAAACATTGTTTTCATATATGATCATGAGAGTATTCAAGATGTAATTATGAAAGATGCATCAATTGTAAAGGAGATGCATTGTTTAATGAAACATTTGAAATTGATATTCAAGTAAATTTTAGTAAGTTTATTTAAATTTTTTTATTAAATTTTATTTTGAAATGTAAGAATAATTAAATTGGTGGAATGATTATGATGAAAATTTAGGGTCAGAATGTTGATGTTACTTGCATTGTTCTCCAGACACCTATTTATTTATGTTGTGAGTCTATAGGTATGTAACTATTTATTACATGTGAATAGTTGAACCTTATATGAATGGTTTTCTCATAACTCACTTTGGATTTCAAATAGGTTGATGGTGGACCTTTGACATTGACACCTTGCACTTATCATTGTTGACAAACTTTCACTTAGTTAATCTTTATTCATTAATGGTGTTTTAAAACAAAATTAGGTAGTTTTGGTAATTGAACAAGATTTGTTGTTTCATTTTCAGATGTTGACATCAGATAGTCCATCCGATGTTTGTGCCATAATGGACCATTGTGTTGGTGCAACAATAGCAAGTTTTGATCTTTTTGTAGAGGTATGCAATAGATTGGTATATATATTAATATAATATATAATTTTTAATTAAAATATGAAAGATTAATTATAATTGAAAGGATTGGAATTAATTGATGAGGATACTTTTTTAGAAATTTTTTTTTTATCAAGATTCTAGAAGAAACTTCTAAAATGACTAATAAAATTAAAAATTAAGACAATTATTTAATATTTTACGAACAAATGTAAAATGTTTCTTTGATTTTGAGGATACTTTTTAGAATTTTTTTTTTATCAAGATTCTAGAAGAAACTTCTAAAATGATTAATAAAATTAAAAATTAAGACAATTATTTAATATTTTATGAACAAATGTAAAACGTTTCTTTGATTTTCTAAAATGTCATAATAAAGACTTAGACCTTTGATCTCTACCATTTGACCAATCTACACAAATTGTTTGCACGAGACGGTCATGGCTAAGTGTGATCTTGCTAGTCCTGTGGATTATGTTGATTTGAAGATTTTTTGAAGGTTGAGATTCCTGCTCAAGAGAATGGTATTCCTGTTAGACAAAGGCGTGGATGGGTTAAGGAGAAAGTTGTTAGGGAAGGCAGATGGCATCCTCCCCCTCCTGGGTTCTGAAGATTAATATGGATGGCTCTTCTAGAGGGAATCCTGGTCCTGCAGGGATAGGTGGTATTGGTAAAGATAGTGGAGATGTCAAGTTCTTCTTTTCTACTTATAAAGGGTTTCATACTAATAATTTTATCGAAGCCCTTGCTATTTGGTATGCTTTGGAGAGAGCTTTTGCTTTGGGTTGGAGAAGGGTCCTTTGTGAATCTGGTTCACAACAGAGGCGGTTGGATGGGGATAATTGGGAGTGGAATGGTGTGGCGGATTGCTTGGCTAAATGGGCGTCCATCGGTTGGAAGGTTGGAATATTGTTGACAGAGCTCTTTGCCTTTGGATCTTTCTTGTATGTTAGACCAATTAATTGATAAGGATAAGGTTGGTTAGTGGTTGGTTTTGATTTGAGCCTGCTGCCCTTCTGTTTTGTATTTCTTCTTTAGAATTAATAAATTTTTACCCCTTTTTTCAAAAAAATCTGCACAAACTGAACTATAAATTTTTTAGTATTATTTATCATCAATAGAGTTCTTTAAAATCTCTGCACCTCTGCAATTTTCTTGTCAAACAAGTGTGAGTCTCTGCTCGCCCCATTTTGATATGCAGATATTACCATACAAGTTTTTTCTTTTTTCTACTTATTTAATTAACTGCAGTATATAGTCTTTACTAAAAAGCATAACATTACTAGTATGATATTCTTATGATTGGTATTGTGGAATTCTTGTTATTGCAGAGAGAAAAGAGATGGCACAGAGAAGATTAAGATTGGAAATTTATATCTTGGTAGTGTTGATGGTAGTTGTGGTGAAGGGAGATCCAACATGCAGTCCAGCAGGGAATTTCTGGTGCAACAGTGGGCGATGTTGCAGCATATATAACTGGTGTGGAAGTACATCAGACTACTGTGCATCCGGCAACTGTCTTGCTCAGTGCTGGCCTAACGCGGTTGCACTTAATCAGTCTAGTTTGAATCTGTCCCAACAGAACCTTACCACAGCCTCTCCATAGCAACCCATGGCTGCTCTCTGACTGTGTACTTAATCAGCCAAATTTGAATGTATCGCAAGAGAACCTTACCTCAACTTCTCCATAAGTATTAAGAACCCATGACTGCTTTCTGGCTGGTAGTACCTCAGCTTCTCTGAAGCAACCCAGGACTGTTCTCTGGCTAGTTTCATTTAATCAGTCAAATTTGATTTATCCTAACAGAACCTTACCTAAACCTCTCCTTAAGAATCCATGAGTGCTATCTGGCTGGTTGCACTTAATGAATTTAGTAGTTCTCCATAGCAACCCATGACTGCTCTCTGGCTAGTTACAGTTAGTCAATGAATGCATTCCAACAGAACCTTACCTCAACCTCTCCACAAAGAACCCATTACTGATATCTGACTGGTTGCACTTAATCAATCTAATTTGAATGTATACCAAAAAACCTTACCTCAGCCTCTCCATGGCAACCCATGACTTCTATCTGGTTGGTTACACTTAATCAGTGTAGTTTAAATCTATCCCAACAAAACCTCACCCGAGCCCCTCCATAGCAACCCATGACTGTTATCTGGCTGGTTACAGGGGATTCAACTTTTAGAGATTGGAATTAGTTTATAGTTTATTAAATGAATAGAGTTATGAAGAATTATAATCATCATCCGGTTGCAGCTACGCGAGATGATTTGTTTACAAAATAATAGTTACAAGATTGAGCTGTAATATGTGTTCTTTTAAACAGACGGTAAGTTTCTCTGTACATGGCCAATCTGGTTTACGCGAGATCTGTGTGGAAATGCAATACATCATTTCCACTGTTTTTCCTATTTTCAAAGAAATTAGCAGGGTGTGCCCTATTATTGAAATTTTAGTTATGTGCCCTGTTTTTAATGTTTTAATCATAAAACTATCAGAGTATATAACCTGTTTTTAAGTTTTAAACTACTGAGAACTATTATGTAAATATTCTTTACAAGCAAATATCTATGTTTAAACAGTATTTAGATGTTACATATCAAAAAGTTAACATTAATTTGTTACTTTAAATTATGAGTGTGTGGACTCTGATTTTTAAGGTTTTGACTCATGGATTACAGATAAGAATAACATTTTTTAACAAGTGAATCTGTGATTTTTTTTAAAGCATTTGAATGTCAAAGATAAGGCTTAATTACTTATCTTTAAACTATCAAGATATGTAGGCTTTTTAAAAATATATATATATATATTTAAAGTGAATGTCTGATTTTTAAATAATATTTATTTGTTAGAAATTAAAAGGTTAAACATTGTTTCATTACAGTATGTAGTTTTAAATAGAATTAATAAGACACTTTCTTGAAAATTCAAGATTAAAAGAAATTTAAAATTAATTATGATTTTCTTTACAAGCAGATCCATGATCAAAACATATTTAAAATTAGACATGTACCCTGCTGAATGATGGATGTTGAAAAACTCAACAGGGTTGTCTTCCAGTCCTCCTTAATAAACCTAACAATCAAGTATACTCGGTGATAATTTTAAGGTTCATTTTTACTGTAGAAACAAAGCCTCTAGCTTTTCTCTGTGTGAATGGATAAGGTTTGAGCTGGCATATTGACATTATAGGTTAGCATATTATGCCAGATCAGACCAAATAATTATTGCACCTACAAACTTCTCACTTGAAATTGGCCTCAAAACCATATGAACTACTCGCAGAACCAGATCACAATTAATGATCTTCCTGAATTTTTCTGATAATTTTCTAAGCCCTCTGAATGCACAAATCTAAATAGTTGGTTTGATTCAACAAATTCCGTAGTTGAAATATAGCTCTTAAGAGAGAATCAATCATCCATTTTAGATTATTATATGGAAATTAATGGATACTCTATTATCTTCTGTTGCAGAACTTTTCAAGGCCAGGAAAATCAGGTTTTACGTCTTCATATTATTTGATTTTTAGATACTGCAAATTCCCTTTAACTCATGAAGCACTTAAATAAGTATAATTCTCTCCATTTGTAAGGTTTTAATCACACTAGGTTAATTAAATATATGTAATATATACATAATTATTTTAGATAATAAAAATAAAATAATAGAATTAAAATAAATGTGACAATTAAATAGGAAGATAAGTATATTTAGTTCTAAGATTAGTGATGGATAAATGATGAAATCTTATATTAGAATTATTCATTACTATTGTAAGTTTTTTAATCTTATTCTGATAAAATATCTCATAATCTGAATTGACATAGAAAAAATTTATTCATTGATATTGTACATTATATGATTGATCCTGATTGCTATGAACTAATCTTAGTTGTGCTGAATTGATTTGAGTTTTGTGGAACTGATCTGATAAAAAGGTGCAATTGAGAGTTTATTTACCTTTTCCTACTAGATGTTTGAAAACTCAAGATGGTATCTTGAGACACTATTGAGGAGCTTGGCAACTCAACAAGTGAATGGATTTTGTTGGGACTCAATTTGACAGTGCCAAATTTTGTTTTGAGTCTCAATTCCATTATGCATTTAGACTTCATTTTACCCACCACATATAACGTTAAGAAACAAGTGAATGATATACTAACAACAACAAGAATTCCATCACATACGATCCTCTACATTAAACACCACTTTTTTTTTAAGTTGTTACATATTCATTGTCTCTTAGATTTTTTGCACCATGATTTGATCTATAAAATGAAAAAGGTAATATTAAAGTTCATTTACTGTTGCATATGAATTACTATCACCCACTAAATTTTCTTAAAAGCACCCTAGATTTAGATTTTGCATATGAATTACTATCTACCACCAAATTTTCCTATGAACATTATATTTTTTATTCTCATCCATAGTGAAGGGCATTCTTATTAGGTTTGGAAATAGTCAAGAGTGTCTATCCATTCAAGAGTCGGTCATGTTTTTTTAATAAATCACATATTGAAATTTATTGAAGAGTTGGTTTGAATGACAATTGAATTGCTTATTCTTCATTTAATAGTACAGAAGCATGCTTGTCTCACCTGTGCCTTCCAAATATAAATCACTTATCTTAGAAGGTACAACTAATCTTGATGTAAGAAACCAGAAAAATAAGTACTGCCCACATCATGCCAGGCTCATTGTCTGGATCATCTTTTCTTGTCTAATATGAGCAACCTATCTACCAGATTGACAGCTTTCATGAGTAGTTGATTAGTCCAACCACTATAATGGAAAAGTCCTTAGCCAGCCATGTGATGTGTTGTTATTTCTTAGGTGGTTGGATTTGAACAAAGCATGTGACAGTCACATTCAACGATCTTGTATTCTTTCCTGTCAGTAGATATAAACAAAACTACTACTTTTTTCAGCAGGTAATTAGGACGAGGTTAGAATTGTATTTGAATAAATTATGGATATTTTTAAAATGAAGCATACTTCACTCTTACAAAACAATCAATTTTGATTCATTTTTTAACCTGTAGTGCATTTGCTTCGTGCTGTTATGATACCTGCGAATGCTTCCTTAACATCCTATGTTGTTGCTGCCCTTAATCCGGATTTGTCTATCATTAAATAAATAATAATAAATTATGGAATATCTGTAATGCCATTGTAGAGGGGGAAAAAGGTTTTTAGTTCACTTGCAGTTCTGAGGAATAAGGTCGTATAAATTATTTTAGTTGAAAAATAAACATTTCTATATTTTTAAACCAAAACGAGTCCAACCAATTTTTTCCTTCTATCCAAAAGTGCACCCAAACCATATTAGATCTCTATATCACAGTCCTTGGTTTTTCTTTTTGAGTGAGAAAATTTGGTTAGACTTTAGGTTTGATTTAATAATGATATGGTTTGAGATTTTATTTTATAAAATTTAAATAGTTTTTTAAAGAGTGTTTTGATAAATTTTTTTATTTTTAGTAGAATATTGTTAGTATTTGTATTTAAAAGAGGTGTAGTGGTTATATCGATTGTAATTTATGTAGACTGATTTATAAATTTGAAAGTAATATTGAATCAATAGAGAAGTATAGTGTTTTATAAAAGGTTTAAATTGTAATCATAAATAATCTATAACAATTTGATACAACATCAAAATACTTAATCGGTCTTTTAAAAATATTCACTTACTAATCTAAGATAAAGTCTCAAAATTAAATAAATATATTTAAAAAGTGTTGGAAGTTGAAGGTTGCATCAAATGGTTGTCATTAATGTCAGTAGGTTCTCATTGGTGTCAACACAGTACTGTATGTATGAGTTTTTTACAGGAAGTTATTTCCCATCGAAGATGACTGTTATATGTAGTCTAGTGTGTTGGTTTTGAGGTCCGATTCCTACTGTGAAGACAAGCTATGATTCAAATATTTAAAGATCTTGGCCAACTTAGCAACAATGTGTTAACCTTATACAAGGCCGACCTAATTGATAAGTAAGATATATATGTGTGTGTGTCTGTCTTTGGAAAGAAAAGAAGAAGTGAGCGAGAAGGATATAGAGACAAAAAAAGTGTGTAATAGCAAGGAAGTGAAAGAGAGAATGCAACAGATCATCATAAATGAAGCAAGCAAAGACAACAAGTGTGTGATCAGAAAAGAAATTTTATTGAGCGATTACTAATATACAGTACTACCTTTATAGAGCTTCATCCAAAACTGAATTCAGCTCAAGAAAGGTGTAATTCATCAGTTCACTTTTGGTAGTAAGCCATAACTTTTGTATTATGGCAGTGAGACTTCTTTTGTATCTCTTAATTGTAGCCCTATGGACAATGAGTCGTTATTGTAGGAAGTGAGCCTTATTTCAAGTAGTGAGCCTTATTTCAGCCAGTGAGCCTTTTTGTAATCGGTTTTGATATTCTCTATAGTGTGAGTTAATTCTCACAATGGTTTTTCCCTTATTGGGTTTTCCACGTAAATTTGGTGTTACTGTGTTCATGTGATAACTTTAAGTTTTCACACTTATTAGTTAATCAATTATGCAGTAGTAAGAACTTGTTCTAGTAAATGATTAATGCGTTTGATTTGGTGACAACTAATTCACCCCCCCTCTCAATTTTCCTATTCAACAATTGGTATCAGAGTGAGGTCCTTTGGAATAAGTTTAAAACAACTTGAAGGAGATCTTGGTAGGTTAAACTAAATGATGAAGGGATTTGAGTTAGATGAAGAATTGAGAATAGAGACTTAAGAGTCTAAGAATGAAGATTTGAAAGAAAATCTCAAACAAGCGGGTGAATGCATGCATTCAAAAAATAAGAAATCAAATCCAAAAATTTAAGTTGAAACATAAAGAAGTTTACCAAGAACTAAAAGAAGTAAAGGAGACTACTGAAAATCTAAGGATGAAACTTGAAAAAAGAAAAAGAGTGGAAGAAGATCTGAAATTGGAAATTGAATAAAGCAAAGAAATTATCAATCAAAAGACAGAAAAATGTGATAAGCTTCAACAAGAAGTAGTAACCCTTAAATCTAATCTGGAAAAGGTTTGAAGTTTTGAAGGAAAATTTAAGATAAGTTCGATGATGCTTGATGAATTAATTTCATCTTAGAAGCCTGCAAAGGATAAAGGTGGTCTAGGATTTGAAGAGAGAAAATGTTAAAAGACTAATCCATGTTTCAACAAAATGAATATTCATAGGGAATTTCAAGGCAATGCTTATCAAAGCAAGGACCGAAGGAACAATACCAGAAGGACTCCCATCTGACAGCCTAATGATCAAAGATACCCATCTTTTAATGGCTTTTGTTACTCATGCAATAAATTTGGACATAAAGAAACAAAATGTAGAAGTATGATGAACTAGAATAGAATAAGTCAGAATGTTGGATTCTTTGCTAGACAATGCTATGTTTGCAACAAGTTTGGACATAAATCTATCAAATGTAGAAGGCAGATAATGATGAACATGTTAATACCGATAGAAGAATTCATTCCTTTCAAGGTTATATCTTTGGACACAAGGCTAATCAGTGTAGGTCAAAGATGAATACAAACTCTCTTGATCAAATATATGTTGTGTGTCACTCTTGCAACAAACTAGGACATATCTCAAAATTTTGTAAGAGAAAATTTGGGAAGAAATCAAATCCGAAACAAAAGAACAAGCCTACAAATATGGTAGATCTAGAAGAATTGAGGAGAGAAATGGAAAAGATATGGAGAAATAAAGAAGAACCTGAGAGAAAAGATAAATCAAATATTCCTGAATCTACATCTGGTGCAGATACCCCTTTTATGAACCGAACCTGGTAATGGCTTCAAGGGAAGTAGGCACACAAAAATCTATCAAACCCCCGATATAGGAGGTTTCATGTGATGACACGAGGATATGTGATGTGAATTTTCATTCTGAAGGCAGTGAAGAAAATTTTGGTAGAAAATAAGCAATACAGAAGAATTGCAGAGCCCTTTTACTTATAGTGCATTTCACAATATGGCTGATAGCCTTGGTAGAGGAAGGAATTGATAGACTAAAGTACAGATGATGATGTCATGAGCAATAAATTATCCTTTATGATGAAACCCTAAAAGCAACAAGTAAATAAGGAAAGTTGAGTAGTCATTTCTTTTTGAAGTAAACGAGCTGAGAAGTAAAGAGTTAGGGTCATTGGGAAGTGAAAGTATGAAGAACAAGGCTGAAGCAATGGAATCAAAGGAAATGGTAGTATTTAATCCATACAACAATGCATTACAAAAATTAAGTTACAGATTGATGAATTTGATCATGAAAAGATTCGAAATCTAGAGACTTCTCTTTTAGTTGAACGAAAGCAAGCGATCAAGAATTTAGGGCACAAGAGTTTAGACATTTGGAGCGAATTTCAATACTTTTCAAATGTGGACATTGTTCAATTTGTCTTAAGCAAAATTCAAGGTTATCATATGATCTTTGACAAACCCTATGGGATCACAAAGGAAGCAATTGTAGCAATCATAGGATTATGCAATAATGGACCCGTTCTAGCAAGAAGTCAATAATGGACCCTTTGAAGCCCTAACTGGAGTAACAGGAGATCAAAGGGCACTTCTAATTCACACTATAATCGACCCAATGATAAGGTATGTGGCATATGGAATTTCATATAAGATTTATTTCAGAAATAGGGAAGGATCTACTTCGGTGATTGTCGTTTATGTTGTACATCAAATGGTTTAGAAAAAGGAGGATTTCAACTTTTGTGAGTTACTGAGGAATCAATTAATGGAAAATATAACTATGACAAAGAATGGAAATTACCCTTTTCACTTTGGATCTCTAGTTATTTGCTTAATGATGTATTTTCTGAAATCACTACCATTTAAAGAGAATGTTGTGTGGAAGTCAGTTATACTAGTTGGGAAGCAAGTTTACCAATATTTGGAATGTCTAGCAGAAAAGGAAAAGATTTGTAAAGAATATTTTGAAATCAGAATAAATGTATGGAGCTCTGGCATGATTTCTAGTTTGATTGAGATGCCTCGAGCAGGATTCTTCTCTGGAAAGAGGAAGGCAAGAA